>OY796851.1:0-1200000 GCA_963680765.1 Agrochola lychnidis
GGAAGGGTGGATTAAAGTGGAAAAGGTGAGAAAAGCTAAAGACCGGAAAATAATAATAGGATTAGATACGAAAGAAGAAAGGAGCAGGATCAAGGATCGACTTCAAAAAGAAGGAGTCGACCTCATTGTCGAGGAAGTTAAGAACAAGGACCCGCTTCTAATCCTAAAGAACGTCTTAGTAGTCAATACTGATGAAGACGTCCTTAAGGCGCTAAGAAACCAGAACCAGAGTGTTTTTGGCGGCCTCGACAATGGGGAAGACAGAACGGAAATTAAGTATAGACGTAGAACACGGAATCCGCATACTGGCCATGTCATCATCAGCGTTTCACCCACCATCTGGCGACGAGTACTAGAAATCGGGACCGTTCACATTGATCTTCAGCGCATTAGGGTCGAAGATCAGACCCCGTTGGTCCAATGCACCCGCTGCTTAGGCTTTGGACATGGAAAGCGGTACTGCAAAGAGCCTGCAGACCTTTGTAGCCACTGTGGCGGGCCCCACATGAGACCAGAGTGCCCGGACTGGCTTGCAGGTTCACCACCCGTTTGCCGAAACTGTACGAAAGCAAAAATCGACAACAGCAAAAATCACAATGCATTTAGCCACGAATGCCCAGTACGCAGAAAATGGGATGACGTGGCCAGATCAACCGTTGCGTATTGCTAAGGGCACCTCAATACAAAACACCCCATATAAAATAGCACAGGCGAACCTCCAACGCAAGAAACTAGCTACCAATGAGCTTTTAACAGAAGCCACGAAGCAAGGAATAGCAGTAGCGCTTCTTCAGGAACCATACGTGGCCGGAGCAAAGGTAATGAGGAGTCACAGGGGCGTTAGGATCTTTCAGAATGCTGGAACAGGAGATGGGACTGTCAAAGCGGCAATAGCTGTCTTTAACAGTGACTTCAACGTCAAACAGTACCCGAAACTCACCACAAACAACATCGCAGTGGTGGGAATCCAGACCAGTGCCTGGGAAATCACGCTTGTCTCCTTTTACTTTGAGCCAGACCAGCCAATCGAGCGCTATTTAGAACACCTTAAACAAATAGAGCTCGTAGTTGGTTCCAAAAAACTGATTGTTGGTGGGGACGCCAATGCCAAGAGCATATGGTGGGGCAGCCCGAAGGCTGACCTTAGGGGGGAAGAGATGGCAGGAACTCTCGGCGAGCTAAACCTAAACATACTAAACCGGGGGAAAATCCCGACTTTCGACACCATCCGAGGAGGTAAAAGATATAGCAGTCACGTGGACATTACTGCTTGCTCCAATGATATCTTGGATCTGATAGACGACTGGAGGGTTGACGAAGGACTTACGAGCTCGGACCACAATGGCATTATGTTTAAAATCCTCTTACAGAAATCAAAAGGCATTAAAATTGAGAGAACAACGAGAAAATTTAGCACTAAAAAAGCCAATTGGTCCAAATTTCATGAGAAGTTTGGCCAATTGAAAATAGATTATAAATTCACAGCAGTAGAAATAGATCAAATTCAAAGCATAGAGCAAATCGATACAATAACAAATAACCTCACTAAAGCAATAGATGAAGCATGCAAGCAAACAATACCGACTAAGAAAGCCAAAGAAGTACTTACCTTGCCGTGGTGGTCCGGGAGACTCGTTGAGATGAAGGGAACCGTCGCTACTATGAAGCGCCGGATCCGCTGTGCTGCCCAAATCCGGAAACCGAAGGTCATAGAAGAGTACCTGAAAAAGAAAGAAGAGTATGAGTTGGAAGCGGCCAAAGCTCAGACCGAGAGTTGGAAGGAATTCTGTGGGAGACAGGATAGGGAGGGGGTTTGGGAGGGAATTTACAGAGTAATTGGTAGGACGCGGAGTAGGGAGGAGGACCTGCCATTGGAAAGGAATGGTGATGTGCTGGATGCGAAAGGCTCCGTAAAGTTACTAGCGGAAACTTTTTACCCGGAAGACCCCATAGAATGTGACAACGCTCATCACCGATCCACTCGAATTAAAGCCGAAAATGTAAACTCTGGTGAACAAATTGATCCTTGTGACCCACCGTTTACGATGGCAGAGTTGGAAAATTCGATGGAATCCTTCAACCCGAAGAAGGCACCGGGTTCAGACGGCTTTACCGCCGACATTTGTTGTCATGCCGTCGGTAACGACCCGGAGGTATTCCTAAAATTTGTAAATAAGTGCCTAGAATACCATCACTTCCCCACAGCCTGGAAGGAGGCAACAGTCGTGATCCTGAGAAAGCCTGGAAAAGAGAATTATTCCACTCCGAAATCATACAGGCCGATCGGATTGTTGCCTATATTAGGAAAAATCTTTGAGAAGATGCTCGTGGCCCGTCTTAAATTCCACCTTTTACCAGGGATGAGTACCCGTCAGTACGGATTCATGCCGCAAAGGAGTACCGAGGACTCCCTCTATGCTCTCATGCAGCACGTTCACAAAAAACTTGGTGAGAAACGAATTGTAACGCTCGTATCCTTGGACATAGAGGGAGCATTTGATAGCGCCTGGTGGCCGGCGATAAGAGTTCGTCTGGCGGAGGAAAAGTGTCCAATAAATCTTAGGCGGGTCATAGACAGCTACCTTAGAGACCGAAAGGTTTCAATAAGGTACGGTGGAGAAGAATTTAGCAAGAACACAAACAAGGGCTGCGTCCAGGGCTCAATCGGGGGCCCGATCTTATGGAATTTGCTGCTAGACCCCCTCCTTAAGGCAGCAGAGAACAGGGGTAGTTATGTTCAGGCGTTTGCGGACGATGTTCTCTTGGTCTTTGACGGAGAGACTGCTTTGGAGATTGAGGAATGTGCCAATGCCGCTCTCAATCATGTTCTGGCGTGGGGTGTCGAGAATAAGCTCAAATTTGCACCGCAAAAGACAACCGCAATGGTGATCACAAAGAAGTTAAAATATGACACTCCACGCCTGAGCATGGGGGGGATCGACATTCGCATGTCGAAAGAAATAAAGCTTTTGGGTGTAACCATCGACGAGAAGCTAACCTTCAACACCCACGTCTCACTCGTTTGTAGAAAGGCAATTGCGATCTACAAACAGCTGTGTAGAGCCGCTAAGGTCAGTTGGGGTTTGCACCCAGAGGTTATACGGGTAATTTATGTTGCAACTGTAGAGCCCATAATACTTTACGCTTCTAGCGTCTGGGCACCGGCTGCCAAAAAACTGGGAATTATTAAGCAACTTAGAACCGTCCAACGCGGAATCGCCCAGAAAATGTGCAAGGCATATCGCACGGTCTCCCTGAACTCAGCACTGGTGCTATCTGGGGTCCTCCCCCTTGACCTCCGAGTTCGTGAGGCGGCGTCATTGTATGAAGCCAAGAGGGGAGCGCCCCTGGAATCATTGGGGGACAGGGAGGTCGAGCGAATGACCGCTGCAACCGAGGGTCCCCACCCTGCGTCACGTGACATCCTGAAATTTGACAGCCTGGCGAGCCAAGAGCAACTCGACAACCAATCCAATTTAGACGTCCGCATTTTTACAGACGGGAGCAAGATCGGAGGAGGGGTTGGCGCCTCACTGTCCATATGGAATGGTGAGGTGGAAACCAGAGCCCTCAAACTTGCTCTATCAAATTACTGCACGGTTTACCAGGCTGAACTCCTAGCGATAACAAGGGCGACTAGGGAAATAATCAAGCTCAGGGCATCTTCGTTCGGAGTTTTCAGCGACTCAATGGCGGCTCTCCAAACGATAACAAATCCCGGTTCGCTCCACCCTCTAGCTGTAGAAGCTAGGGATCATTTAAGATCAGCATCTCGCCAGAACAAGGTGGTTAACTTGTTCTGGATTAAAGCTCACGTGGGACTACTGGGGAATGAAAGAGCTGACCAGTTAGCAAAAGAGGCCGCTGGGAACTCTAAAAGAAAACCTGACTACGATCAGTGTCCGATTTCTTTCATCAAGCGAAGCATACGTATGGAAACGCTTGATGAATGGAACCATAGATACGGAACCAGTGACACAGCATCCGTTACCAAGTTGTTCTTCCCGGATGTGAGGGTGGCTTACGGAGTTATTCGCAAAATGGGAATTAACGGTCTACTAACGCAAATAATGACGGGGCACGGTGGATTCTCCGAGTACTTGAACCGCTTCAAGTGCAAGGGGAGTCCATCGTGCATCTGTGACCCAGAAGCAAGCGAAACGGTCCCGCACATAATACTCGACTGCCCGCAGTTTGCAATGCACCGCTTCAACGTCGAGAACGTATTGGGTATAAAAATAACCCTAAACAATATTAAAGAGATAATTATGAGTAAAAATAGAGACATATTCCTAGACTACTGTAAATATATTGCTAAAAAAGTCATAGATAGAAATAAAACCGCATAAGAAAATATGCTGTCATAATATAGTATGTTATATTAGAGACTAGCATAGAAATTAATATGTAAAACATAGTAAGTAAAACAGGAAATTTATATAAATATGGAAATAGAAATAAGCATAGATTAAATATGTAAGAGCAACGCAACAATTGCAACCCCTTCTCTGTGTAACTAGAATAAGGAAAGATACGCGAAATGTAATTTAAGTATAAGACTAGATAAGCTTAAACTAAGTTAAAATGTAAGGAAAGTCATGTAATAAAAACTGTCTCCCTGTTTTGTCTAACACCTAAAAAGAATAAATAACTATATATAAGAATAGAGAGAATACATGGAAGATATATAGATAGATAGTCAGAAAGAAGACTATAGATGGGAATCCAACCCATAAAGGACACAAATGTTGATGAATGATAGAAAGACCAAGTATGAGGAATGAAATTGCGTGGCATGAGTGCGAGATTTGGTATGATAAGTGAACAAACAACAAACAGACAGGCATAGGCTCCGATAATGTTGGAGGTAGAAGTATAACGCCCTGTGATGACGGGTGTTTTCAAAAAAAAAAAAAAAAAAAAAAAAAAAAAAAAAAAAAAAAAAAAAAACCTAACCTAACCTAACCTAACCTAACCTAACCTAACCTAACCTAACCTAACCTAACCTAACCTAACCTAACCTAACCTAACCTAACCTAACCTAACCTAACCTAACCTAACCTAACCTAACCTAACCTAACCTAACCTAACCTAACCTAACCTAACCTAACCTAACCTAACCTAACCTAACCTAACCTAACCTAACCTAACCTAACCTAACCTAACCTAACCTAACCTAACCTAACCTAACCTAACCTAACCTAACCTAACCTAACCTAACCTAACCTAACCTAACCTAACCTAACCTAACCTAACCTAACCTAACCTAACCTAACCTAACCTAACCTAACCTAACCTAACCTAACCTAACCTAACCTAACCTAACCTAACCTAACCTAACCTAACCTAACCTAACCTAACCTAACCTAACCTAACCTAACCTAACCTAACCTAACCTAACCTAACCTAACCTAACCTAACCTAACCTAACCTAACCTAACCTAACCTAACCTAACCTAACCTAACCTAACCTAACCTAACCTAACCTAACCTAACCTAACCTAACCTAACCTAACCTAACCTAACCTAACCTAACCTAACCTAACCTAACCTAACCTAACCTAACCTAACCTAACCTAACCTAACCTAACCTAACCTAACCTAACCTAACCTAACCTAACCTAACCTAACCTAACCTAACCTAACCTAACCTAACCTAACCTAACCTAACCTAACCTAACCTAACCTAACCTAACCTAACCTAACCTAACCTAACCTAACCTAACCTAACCTAACCCAGTCTGGCTTGAACCGCCGCCCGGGACGCCACGTTTTATATCTGCTCCGTGCTTAAAAAATCGTAAAAGTGGTAAATTGTTGCCGTACCCCTTTGTGATACATATCAAAAGTTGCGGAAAAGTGACGCGCATGTGGTGGTGATTAAAAAAATTTCCGGAGTGCAATAGAAAAAAAATTTCCCTGTGAAAAAGTGAAAATTAAGTGAATTTTAAACATTCAAAGTGAAACGCTGCTCGATTTATCGCGGCGACATATACATTTTTCAGTGGCAAAAGATGCCCAACAATAGGCTCTAGCAAGAGCTTCAGTTCCAGATTTTTCCTGTGAAAACTCACGGAAATATTCAAAGAAATCCAAAAACCACGTGGCCACGAGGTCACTCATCCAGTTGCTTCGGGTGGCATTTGAGATCAGCATAACTTGGCAGACAATAGGACCAGTTGAAAACCATATCAAGGTTACTGAAAAGTTAAGTGGTTTAGAAGTTATTGACATTTAGATTTTTATTTTATATTGTACATTTTCAATGTTAATTATTTCAAAAACTAAAGCGTTAGCATAGTGTTTTTAATATTGTTAAATTTTAGTCTTTATTATTAGTATTAGTATCCAAAATTTCAGATTTTTACTGTAAAAAACCGCAGTGTTATTTATTTTCTTAGTTAGTGTCGTTTCATCACTCAATAGCAAAAAAGAAAAATTCTTGTACAGCTTTGGCAGCTATTTCAGTGTATGGGCCGCAAAAATCCAAGTTTAGCGAGCCCAAACACGGATAATCTATGTTGAATATAACCGGAGCTACAGCTATCGCAAATCTTTGGTGACGCCATCTTGGAAAACTTAATTTAAAGATATCTTAAGTCTCCTTGGTCACAAATTGCCGGTGTTTGGACTCTTTTGAACGGGCGTGACGCGACTTAAAAGTTTTTTGAACAACTCTATAATTGTAGAGCAAAAAATTTTACCATCGGGCAAATGCCCTACAATTTAGAATTTGACGAGCTTACCACAGCTATCAAAACCGCATTCTTTTGCGATTGGAACTGACGCAGCTACAACGTTTTTAAGTTTGGCGGCCATTTTGACCGCCATATTGGAAAAATTGAAACCTGTTTATCTCAGCCAGTTTTTGTCCTATCGAGGTGCGGTTTTCAACATTCAGCTTCAAACATAGAGACCTTTGGTTTGAAGTGTAGAACAGACTCTACGTAGAGCAATTAAATATTTTTGATAAACTATATTATTTTTAATTAGGAATACTTTGGACACTAGGTAGAAAGACTGGTTCTACCAAAAATAGGCAAAACTTGACTAAATAAAAAAAAACGAATAGAGTCTGTGACTCTACAACTATTATTTCTTATTTAGTATATTTCTCCTTCGGACGCAACTAACTGACTATTTACAGATCTTTTTGTTTAATTTCTGCAAAACTATTTATATAACTTATACAAACCTTATACACAATATAACTTTTACCTTTTATCGACTATTGTCAACACAACGTTTATTGACGTAATATTCACAAAGATTGACGTGTTTCTCTGGAAATGTTTGGGTATCGTACTCCTGCAAAAAAAGACATGGACGCTAAGAGAGACGAGGGCTGTCCAAGCCCATCAAAAGAGACAGAGAAGGCAGGCCCTTCTACAAAAAATATTGACTTGACTTCCAAAGTAAGGAAAAGTTTAGGAGATTGGGAAGCTGGAAGGTCAGAGGAAAAGACGGCATCCCCAAAGACACCATCAAAGACGGTCGCGGTGGCTCCCTCGAAGCCAAAACAGAAGTCGCACCTACCACAGGAGAGAAAGGAGTTGATGACGCGCTCCGCATCTGCCGAGGCTTCGGGTACATCACCAAAAACAGAAAACCCGAAATACGCAAACAGATTGGCTGAAGCGAAAGCATGCTTAATGAAAGCTAAGCTGCACCTCGGCAACTCAAGGAATCTGAGAACAGATATCAAAGCAGAGGTTACTCATGCCATAGAACGGCTTTTTCAACTGGTCAAAGAAGGAGAAGCGGAAAAGAGCTCTGACAAAGGAATAAAAGCTTGCGTAGAACAGGAAAAGGAAGTTATAAAGGACACAAGAAAGGATAAAGAAGATAGTGAACTGATTAAGAAAATAGAACAGCATGGAAGGCAGCTCGAAGAAAACCGTAAGGAAATGGAAAAATTGAAGGAAGTCATAGAGATAGAGCAAAAGAATAGAGAGGAAAGGGTGACTTACGCTAGTGTGGCGGCCGGTTCTCCTAGGAGGCAACACCCAGAGACAACGGCTATGCACTCAGTGGTGGTCACCTCAAAGGATGAGAAAGACACGGGGGAGCAAGTGTTTGACAAAATACGAAAGGCCGTAAACGCCAAAGAAGAAGGAGTAAAGATAGATAAGATCAGGAAAGGAAGAGATAGAAAGGTGATAGTGGGTTGCAATACGCAGGAAGAGATCGATAGAGTCAAGGACAGAATAAATAGAGCAGGAACAGAACTAAACGTTGAGGAAGTAAGGAATAAAGACCCACTGGTGATCATACGTGGAGTCCTTCAATACAACACCGATGAAGATGTCCTTAAGGCTCTACATTCCCAAAACCATCACATATTCAGGGGTGTTAGTGAGGAGAACGAAAGAGTGACAGTTAAATATAGAAGGAAGGCCAGAAACCCGCACACTGCGCACATTGTGTTGAGCGTATCGCCAATTATATGGAGCAGACTAACGGAAGTCGGCACAGTCCATATTGATATCCAGCGGCTTAGGGTAGTAGATCAGTCCCCGCTTATACAGTGTTCGCGTTGTCTAGGATTTGGACACGGAAAAAGAATCTGTCGCGAAGACCCAGTGGACTTGTGCAGCCACTGCGCGGGTCCACACCTCAGAACGAAGTGTCCAGACTGGCTCACTGGGGTGGATCCGACATGCAGAAACTGTCTTAGGGCCAAGCTGGAACATGTGGGTCACGATGCGTTTAGTCCCGAGTGCCCGGTAAGAAAACGATGGGATACCTTAGCGAGATCAACCGTAGCGTATTGCTAAGGTGGTCACAGGCGAAAATGGGACATACAGTGTAGGTGAAGGCAGACCCCACCAATATTGCGTGGCACAGGCAAATCTCCAGAAGTGCAAACTCGCCACAGCTGAATTAATTGTAGAAGCAGCTAAAAGAAAATGGGCGTTTGCAATGGTCCAGGAGCCATATATAGGTGGGATCGGAGAAATGAAGAGCTATCCGGGTACACGAGTAGTGCAATGCGTGCGGAAAACCGAGAAGGTCAATAAAGCGGCAATTGTACTCTTTGATGATACTATAGACCTCACACAGTGCCCAACCTTGACAACTGAAAACTTCGCAGTGGCGAAGTTGAGGACAGGAGCATGGGAAATAGGAGTTGTGTCAGTGTACCTGGATGGTGGACAGCCTATCGAGCCAGACTTGGATCACATCAAGAAAATTGTGGAGGAGATTGGAGTCAGAGATGTAATGTTGGGGGGGGATGTCAATGCTTGGAACACGTGGTGGGGAAGTCGAGAACTGGACCAGAGAGGGGAGGCTTTGGCAGGCATGCTGGATGAGTTGGGACTTCAGATCTTAAATCTTGGAACAACTCCCACTTTCGATGTCATCAGAGGAGGTCAAAGATATTGCAGCTGTGTGGATATAACTACATGTACAGAAGACATGCTTGGGCGGGTGGCAAATTGGAGACTAGCAGGAGACGTCACCACTTCAGACCACAGGGCAATCCTGTTTGAACTAAAACTGGAAAAATCAATAGGAATGGACATAAAAAGAACTACTAGAAAATATAACACAAAAAAGGCAAAATGGGTACAATTTTATGGGAAATTAACCTTTTAAGGACTGCTGTCGCCCGGAGGGGTCGGTTTCGCGCGCAACCGTTTAGGACCGGTGACGCCTCCGGGCGACAGCGCGCGTTGCCAATAGGCTACACCATTAAAATATTATTTTTGCGTAAAGTACGGAACTTAGTCGATTGCTAATATTTTTCCTACACTGCCAAGAATATTTGTAAGCCATAGACGATAAATGTTACTAAAAACTTCGTGCCCAACACTATAAAAAAAAAATACGAAGGCGCCCTTTTTTACATTGATATTCTGTGGTTTATTGTCGTGACTTAGTGTTGTTGTTTTATTTATTGTGAGTTATTGTGATGGATTTTTCGTTTGAAACTTAGGTAAGTACATGAATAATGAAACAATAGTGGCTTGTGCAAGTTTTTGGCTAATCGTTTGCGTAAAACAATATAGTAAAAATGATTTTCGAGCCAATCAATTTTCAGGTTATTTCGCCTTACACATTTGCCATATAAATATATTATTGTTGACTGTTTTTCGATGAATTTGTGTCTATAAATGGTAATTATCTATGCAAAAACTAATTCTAATTAATTATTTCATGCATTCGAAGCGTATTCATTCATTTTTATCCATTTTTCAAAGATTTTTCGAAGCATTTTGATGTGTAGGTAAAACGGGTCAAATTATCATGCCGAATTTTTATGAAATAATACTAGATTTGTTTTGTAACCATTAATGAATTAATCAAAAGGGTTATAAATAAGGAATGTGTGTACAGAAATTGATAAAACACTTCATTCTTGTTTACTTTCAAATAAGATTCTAACTAGACTAGATAAATTTCCGGATAAAATGACCCGTCAAGGTCATCTTGGTATTTTACCAATTATCGTATCATATTTTTACGATTCATGGATAACAATTAGTCGAAGAAGGTATAGGTAATATTCTAGAAAGATTTAATACATGATATAATGCTCATTATAACTCGTATGATCTTTTCCAATATCACGAATTGGACTACGCGATTCAAAATGACAGCACCGCGCACTATGAAGTTTGAGTTAGAATATTATGGAAATATTGTATGTAAGACTAATAAGAAAAAAATCTAATTGGATTACTTGTGTATTCATGATATTATTACCAAAATTTTGCGTAAATCAATTCATTACTTTTGCCAGAAACTAACATAATACATTAACAAGTCGGCTTACGGCCAGTTCTCTATTTTCAATAGGATGTTTACAATAATAACTAAACGTATGAGTGTTATGGATATTATCATAAGTGGCCCCCGTTGTTCAAACACTCGAATCTGTTTACAGATTGTAAAATGACGCAATAGAAACGAAGCTATAGCAGTTTTTGTGTGAGAGGTCAACGCGTGTCAGATTACATCGCGATAAGCCGCACGTGTTTGTCCTTGACGGATGGTCGCACGCTTTTTTTGCAGTACTTAAAAGGTTAAACCAAATCTGGGAACACAATAATCTAAACAAAACAGAAATAGACAGGATAGACTCAATAGGAGATTTGAACAAGATAACTGAAACATATACGGATGCAATAGGGAAAGCATGTGAAGGGACCATACCGACTGTCAACAAAAGACAGCAGACAGGATTGCCTTGGTGGACAGAGGAGTTGACACAAATGAGGGAGGACGTCAGGAGGAGAAAGAGAAGAATCTCTTGTGCTGCACCGGGACGCCGAGAATTTGTTGTCGACTTGTATCTCACAGCAAAGGAAGAGTATAAGCAGAAGATGGAAGACACTCTGACAGCGAGCTGGAAAGAGTTTTGCGGAAAACAGGAGCGTGAAACTATGTGGGATAGTATATACAGGGTGATAAATCGCACAGCCACCAGGCAGGAGGACACACCGTTAGTGCAAGGAAATAGTGTTCTTAGCAGCGAGGAGTCGGCCAGGATGCTTGCAAAGACGTTTTATCCTGAGGATAAAACGCAAGACGACGATGAGGACCACAAACAAGTTAGAGAGTTGGCGAATAAAGTAAACGAAAAGACGGATGGTGAAACATTCGATCCTCTATTCACGACGGAAGAACTGAAGTGGGCCGCATCTAGTTTTAACCCTAAGAAAGCTCCTGGGATCGACGGACTTACAGCGGACATATGCAGGGCTGCTATAACCCACAACCCGCAACTTTTCCTGGCAGTATTAAACAGATGCCTTAGCCTGTCCCACTTCCCGACCATCTGGAAGGAGGCAGTAGTCGTAGTCCTCAGAAAACCTGGAAAAGATGATTATGCACACCCCAAAGCATACAGGCCGATTGGGCTATTGCCTGTACTGGGTAAGATCCTGGAGAAGATGCTGGTACGTCGCATTAGGTGGCATATTCTACCCGAGGCAAGCAGGAGTCAGTATGGGTTCATGCCGCAGCGCAGCACTGAGGACTCCCTCTATGACCTGATAAAACATATTCGACTTAAACTAAAAGAGAAGAAGATCATTGCTGTCGTATCGTTGGACATAGAGGGAGCCTTCGATAGCGCCTGGTGGCCGGCTATGAAATGCCGACTGGCAGAAACAACATGCCCGGTAAACCTGCGACGTCTAGTAGACAGCTATTTGAGCGGCAGGAAAGTGAGAGTTAGGTATGCAGGAGCAGAACACATACAGGAAACAGGTAAAGGTTGCGTACAAGGCTCTGTAGGGGGCCCTACTTTCTGGAATTTGCTCCTTGATCCCCTGCTCAAAGAACTGGAAAAACGAGGAGATTACTGCCAAGCCTTCGCAGATGATGTGGTGCTGATTTTCTCGGGTGACACAGCATTTGATGTCCAGAGGCAGGCGAATGAGGCCCTCGCGCACGTCCAGAAGTGGGGTGTCAAAAACAAACTTAAGTTTGCACCGCACAAAACAAAAGCCATGGTCATCACAAATAAGCTAAAGTATGACACACCACTTCTGCACATGGGCGGGGAGGACATTGCCCTGTCTCGGGAGATCAAAATATTAGGTCTCACAATTGATGACAAATTGACGTTTAACGCTCACGCTTCGAATGTATGTAGGAAGGCGCTAAATATTTATAAACAGCTGGCAAGAGCCGCAAAAATCAGTTGGGGCCTGAAACCCGAGATAATCAGGACCATATACATCGCAGTAGTGGAGCCGGTTGTAATGTACGCAGCAAGTGCTTGGGCACCGGCTTCAAATAAAATAGGTTTGAAGAAGCAGCTCAATGCGGTTCAGCGTGGGTTTGTGCAAAAAATCATCCAAGCGTATAGGACAACTTCGTTAAACTCGGCCTTGTTACTCTCCGGACTGCTTCCACTGGATCTCAGAATACGGGAAGCAGCCTCTTTTTATGAAGAAAAAAGAGGATATTCGCGGAGAGTGACAGGAGACCGAGAAATTGAGTTACCGGTCCCACATACACAAATACCACACCCTGCAGACCAGATCGGTATACAGTTTGAATGCGTGATGAACGGTGCGGAAATGGACCAGCGAGGACTTAGCAACCCAAAGATTTTCACCGACGGAAGTAAAATTGAGGGCAAAGTCGGCGCAGCACTGTGCCTCTGGGAAAATGGGATTGAGATCAAAGCCCAAAAGTTTAAGTTGGACCAGTTCTGCACCGTTTATCAGGCCGAGCTATTAGCTCTGCATAAGGCCTCCGAGCTGGCCTTGAGACACGCATCTCCAGTTGTCGAAGTATACTGCGACTCCAGGTCAGCCCTGGAAACGGTGACTCAAGGCGTTTCCCTCCATCCACTTGCATTTAAAATCCGGAAGAACATCCAGAAACTAACAAACTGCGGTAAAACCCTTGAACTGTTCTGGATCAAGGCTCATGCAGGATTGGAGGGGAATGAAAGGGCTGATGAATTGGCAAAGGAGGCAGCGTTAGGGAAAAAATCAAGACCAGATTACGATCTGTGCCCGGTTTCATTCGTCAAGCGACAAATCCGAATGGATTCGCTTGACGAATGGAACACGAGATACCGGTCGGGGGAAACTGCATCAACCACCAAAATCTTCTTTCCTGACGCAATCGTAGCCTATAAAACTGTACGTAAATTAAAAGTTGATCCCCTAGTAACACAAGTGCTTACGGGGCATGGCGGGTTCTCTGAGTATTTGAACCGTTTCAAGTGCAAGGAGAGTCCGGCATGTTCCTGCGACCCCGAAAAGAAGGAAAGCGTGCCGCACATTATAATGGAGTGTCCCATATTTGGACAAGCAAAGTATAATTTTGAAATAGAAACCGAAGTAAGCATCAATTTAGAAAACATACCCAAAATAATAGAAAACAAACAAACAAGACAAAAGTTTTTAAAATACTGCAAAGAAATAGCTGCCAAAGTCGTAAAAAGAAACAAAGCATAAAGATATACATTCAAGTATTGTAAGAATATATTGGAAGGTAATCAATATAAGAGTAAAATAAACACCTGTTAGAAAGTAAAATAAGCTATCTTTGCCTTAGAAATAAAAATAAGAATTTAAGAATATGTAGGTATTACTAAAATAAATGTAAAATTAGAATAATATAAGTTAAAAAATCTGTACCATGTTATTATAATAATAAAATGTAAAAAAAGGTCTCTGATTAATCCATGTCAGAGGAAACACGCAACACCGTGTGATGACGGGTGTATTTAAAAAAAAAAAAAAAAAAAAACCTAACCTAACCTAACCAGTCTAGCTTGAACCGCCGCCCGGGACGCCACGTTTTATATCTGCTCCGTGCTTAAAAAATCGCAAAAGTGGTAAATTGTTGCCGTACCCCTTTGTGATACATATCAAAAGTTGCGGAAAAGTGACGCGCGTGTGGTGGTGATTAAAAAATTTTCCGGAGTGCAATACAAAAAATTTTCCCTGTGAAAAAGTGAAAATTAAGTGAATTTTAAACATTCAAAGTGAAACGCTGCTCGATTTATCGCGGCGACATATACATTTTTCAGTGCCAAAAGATGCACACCAATAGGCTCTAGCAAGAGCTTCAGTTCCAGATTTTTCCTGTGAAAACTCACGGAAATATTCAAAGAAATCCAAAAACCACGTGGCCACGAGGTCACTCATCCAGTTGCGGCGGGTGGCATTTGAGATCAGCATAACTTGGCAGACAATAGGACCAGTTGAAAACTATATCAAGCTTACTGAAAAGTTAAGTGGTTTAGAAGTTATTGACATTTAGATTTTTGTTTTATTTTGTACATTTTCAATGTTAATTATTTCAAAAACTAAAGCGTTAGCATAGTGTTTTAATTATTGTTAAATTTTAGTCTTTATTATTAGTATTAGTATCCAAAATTACCGATTTTTACTGTCAAAAACCGCAGTGTTATTTATTTTCTTAGTTGGTGTCGTTTTATCACTAAATAGCAAAAAAGAAAAATTCTTGTACAGCTTTGGCAGCTATTTCAGTGTATAGGCTGCAAAAATCCAAGTTTAGCGAGCCCAAACACGGATAATCTATGTTGAATATAACCGGAGCTACAGATATTGCAAATCTTTGGTGCCGCCATCTTGGAAAACTTAATTTAAAGATATCTTAAGTCTCTTTGGTCACAAATTGCCGGTGTTTGGACTCTTTTGAACGGGCGTGACGCGACTTAAAAGTTTTTTGACCGACTCTATAATTGTAGAGCAAAAAATTTTACCATCGGGCAAATGCTCTACAGTTTAGAATTTGACGAGCTTACCACAGCTATCAAAACCGCATTCTTTTGCGATAGGAACTGACGCAGTTACAACGTTTTTAAGTTTGGCGGCCATTTTAACCGCCATATTGGAAAAATTGAAACCTGTTTATCTCAGCCAGTTTTTGTCCAATCGAGGTGCGGTTTTCAACATTCAGCTTCAAATATAGAGACCTTTGGTTTGAAGCGTAGAACAGACTCTACGTAGAGCAATTAAATATTTTTTATAAACTATATTATTTTTAATTAGGAATACTTTGGACACTAGGTAGAAAGACTGGTTCTACCAAAAATAGGCAAAACTTGACTAAATAAAAAACGGATAGAGTCTGTGACTCTACAACTATTATTTCTTATTTAGTATATTTCTCCTTTGGACGCAACTAACTGACTATTTACAGATCTTTTAGTTTAATTTCTGCAAAACTATTAATATAAAACTTATACAAACCTTATACACAATATAACTTTTAACTTTTACCTTTTATCGACTAATGTCAACACAACGTTTATTGACGTAATATTTACAAAGATTGACGTGTACCTCTGGAAATGTTCGGGTATCGTACTCCTGCAAAAAAAGACATGGACGCTAAGAGAGACGAGGGCTGTCCAAGCCCATCAAAAGAGACAGAGAAGGCAGGCCCTTCTACAAAAAATATTGATTTGACTTCCAAAGTAAGGAAAAGTATAGGAGATTGGGAAGCTGGAAGGTCAGAGGAAAAGACGGCATCCCCAAAGACACCATCAAAGAGTGTCGCGGTGGCCCCCTCGAAGCCAAAACAGAAGTCGCACCTACCACAGGAGAGAAAGGAGTTGATGACGCGCTCCGCATCTGCCGAGGCTTCGAGTACATCACCGAAAACAGAAAACTCGAAATACGCAAACAGATTGGCTGAAGCGAAAGCATGCTTAATGAAAGCTAAGCTGCACCTCGGCAACTCAAGAAATCTGAGAACAGATATCAAAGCAGAGGTCACTCATGCCATAGAACGGCTTTTTCAACTAGTCAAAGAAGGAGAAGCGGAAAAGAGCTCTGACAAAGGAATAAAAGCTTGCGTAGAACAGGAAAAGGAAGTTATAAAGGACACAAGAAAGGATAAAGAAGATAGTGAACTGATTAAGAAAATAGAACAGCATGGAAGGCAGCTCGAAGAAAACCGTAAGGAAATGGAAAAATTGAAGGAAGTCATAGAGATAGAGCAAAAGAATAGAGAGGAAAGGGTGACTTACGCTAGTGTGGCGGCCGGTTCTCCTAGGAGGCAACACCCAGAGACAACGGCTATGCACTCAGTGGTGGTCACCTCAAAGGATGAGAAAGACACGGGGGAGCAAGTGTTCGACAAAATACGAAAGGCCGTAAACGCCAAAGAAGAAGGAGTCAAGATAGATAAGATCAGGAAAGGAAGAGATAGAAAGGTGATAGTGGGTTGCAATACGCAGGAAGAGATCGATAGAGTCAAGGACAGAATAAATAGAGCAGGAACAGAACTAAACGTTGAGGAAGTAAGGAATAAAGACCCACTGGTGATCATACGTGGAGTCCTCCAATACAACACCGATGAAGATGTCCTTAAGGCTCTACATTCCCAAAACCATCACATATTCAGGGGTGTTAGTGAGGAGAACGAAAGAGTGACAGTCAAATATAGAAGGAAGGCCAGAAACCCGCACACTGCGCATATTGTGTTGAGCGTATCGCCAATTATATGGAGCAGACTAACGGAAGTCGGCACAGTCCATATTGATATCCAGCGGCTTAGGGTAGTAGATCAATCTCCGCTTATACAGTGTTCGCGTTGTTTAGGATTTGGACACGGAAAACGAATCTGTCGCGAAGACCCAGTGGACTTGTGCAGCCACTGCGCGGGTCCACACCTCAGAACGAAGTGTCCAGACTGGCTCACCGGGGTAGATCCGACATGCAGAAACTGTCTTAACCAGATCGACGACCTATATTTCTGGAACTGCTATCCTGACCGCCTAAGCGAGACCTCCAACCCTGAAAAAAGTCCCGAATTTTTCCGTGCAGGCGCGCGGAAATACGGTGAAAATAAACTTCTCCATGTGCCAACGAGGTCCCGCAACTAAGGCCGAAAATCACCCCTGACCACTCCTCGAGGAGGAGTACGTGACAAGGACCCCGGAGGTCTTTTCAAAACGGAAAATAAGCTAAGTGTGCACCTTTTAACGTGACTACAAACTTAATAAAAAATCTGTGCGGCTGTGAAAGAGGAAATAGGTTTTTCCGGCCACGGTTTCACGCCTATAACCAGGGAAGAAAAATCTACAACTCCTGTGGAGGTTAGCTGGGACGTTCCCTAACCCAGAGGCGAAAATTTCATCGAAATCGGACAACAGCTTGAAGAGAACTGTAATTATTACTGTGCATAGAATTAATTTCCGGCAGTAAAATAAGTTGGTTTTTTTCGGAAAGAAAAACAGGAAATATATTTTGTTGGTTGATTTTCAGTGTTTTTTAATAGATTGACCAGTAGCCCTCAGCTACTGCATATGCAAACAAATTTTCAATAATTTTAAATCAGTATTTCTTGAGATATAACCTCTCCCCGATCGCGATTTTTCCGCGATCCCAATTTGTTTACAAATTATACTGGAGTGGCTATATCTACCAAACGGATAGCCGTAGAGGGAAAAGAACTTTACCTAACATAGTTTCCTCTGGAACGGGAACCCGCACAATCTATTCCCATCCCTCTGCGACGCTCCTGTAAAAAATTCGGAGTAAATTTACGAAATTCTCCCCACTTTCATTATCTCCCCACATATTACCCCGTTTTAAAATCCAAATTAAAAAGTCAACTTAATCATAAAAGCCAACTTAAATTATGTGTGCCAAACTGCTGTAGACCTAGTATATATGTCGCCGCGAGAGCGTCTATTCGTAAAGATTATAACATAATCTTATGCGTAACTATTTATTATAATTGTTATTCACCATAAAGTCGTTGATCCTGCCATCTGTGGTTACTGTGGAATACTGTTATAACCGTTTGTATGCATGCTGTAAATGATATCGATTCCTTTGATACCACAACGCCATCTATTGCTCTTATTGTGAAATCGAACTCACATTGTCGCCGGAGTAAATTATTAAACCAATTCCCATGTCTTAGTTAATTAAAACTAAAAGGGAACATTTATTTTGTATAGTCTTTAGGTATTTAGTCATATTAACAATATTGCTCATTTGACAGTAAATTTGTTTATGATAAAGCGCTACCTCATGTGACGAAAATGGCGCGGATTCCAAATATTATGATCAATAATTGAATGTAATAATTTAATACGAGAACTAAATAAGTTTCAATAATAGAAAACAAACGATAAAGTAATAAGATTATTTTACACTGCAATTTACTAAAGATCAACTGTTGTTTGATTAAATTCCTTGAATCACAGGAAGTGTTGTCAAAAAGTGTTAGAAGTAATGAAGCTTCTAATTTAACTTTAATTCTGATAAACCTTTGTATTTGTGAATATTAGCATTGTTTAATTATAAAAGAATTAACTGGTAAGGATTTTAGCATTGTTTGTGAGTTTCATTGACCACACTAAGTAATAAGAGTTTGTATTGAGCAACACAGAGTTCCGTGGACTTAGAAAAAGGGTCGGACACACAATGGCGGGTGTGGGCGACCCGGCTTAGCAAAAATAACAACAAGAGTAGTGTTAGAAAAGGACTAATATTGTAATTGTCAAACAAGTAAACCCTGTAACATAATGTTTTGATTTAAAAGAGTGTCCCTGGAGTTTCTTGCCCGTTCTTCTCCAGCAGAGACCGACTCGCTTTGGAATGGGCGACTAGCGTCATGAAACTCAACCTGAAAGACTCCTTGCTAAGTGATAAAGTGATAATTAAAAAGTGCCTGTAAATGTTTAATGTTCTAATTGAAATAAACGCTTTGAGTTTGAGTTAACTGTTGTGTGTGATTGAAAACTACCTATATCTACCATTAACGAAGAATTACACCGGAGACTGGTCAGAAACGGCAAAGGAGGGATTCCCCGCCGTGTTATATATATTAGATTAATTTTTTATAAAAATATTGATTGTGTAAAAAATTGGTGTTCACCAAACGGGACTCGAACCTGGGACGTTTGAAATCCTAAAAACGACCATATCTCGAAAACGGAGCGAGCTAGCCCGTTTCTGACACCAGACTGCATATACTGTACTAGTACAGTATATACAGCAAATCTCTACAGGCCATCCCCTATATGTACACCCTTTTTGTTTTATAAAATTGTGATTTTAACTAACTGTATCCCCCTCCCCCCCTCCCATTTAAATACCTCAGTGGGCCATTTCGTAGCAGTGACTGAATACGTAAGTCACAATACCCGAAGTTGAATCCCCCCCCCCTCAAAAAACTATTTCCAAACCCCCTCACCTCACCAGGCCATAATACCTTTTATTTTATAAATCCGAGTATCAATATCCCGAAAAATATATTTTTCCTTTTAAAATCGTAATAACTTTTGAACGGCTGGGAATATCAAAATTCTGACAAAATTTCCCCCCCCCTAGTACCCTCCCTCCCAGCTAGAACCCATATTAAGATAGACCTCTTAGACCCCCTTTTTGACCCCCTCATTTTTTATTTTATTTTAATAACAACTAGTACTGATTAAATATAACTATATATCTCCCTTATACATATACAAACCCCCCCCCCCCCCCCGCATCCAGGAACTCCCCTCGATACTCTCCCGCGACGCCCAGTTACAACCCCGGGACGCACCCCTCTTCCCCCCCCCCCTCCCCCCTGGCCAAGTTACGGTGACCTCACCCCCCCGGGTATTAACTTTGGACCCAGAGGTCATAGACCCACCAAATTTGGGGTCCCTGAAATCAGGAGGAGAAGACCTTTCCTTTAGCTCCGGAAAAAATAAGGGAAAATGACCCATTTTAAGATAATTTTATAATTTTGTGATAAATATATGTTTTAGACAAATATATTGAAAATTTTGGTTTTGTGTAGTGTTGCGGTGTACGCTGTGTGTGGATTTTTCACTCACCCTTCTATTAGGGGTACGACCAAGACCTTGACTGAAGTGACTTGACTTGGGACATTGACTATTCACAAGTATAATTTGACCTTTTGGGTGTTTAACCCGCTGGACGATATTACAGATCGCCTTTACGGAAAATCTGTTGAAAAATATTGAATGCGACTGATATTATTAATTATTAATAATTAATTCTAAATACAATTTTCAGTATAAATATTATTAACTGAATGACTTTTATCTACAATTTTATACAAT
This sequence comes from Agrochola lychnidis, assembly GCA_963680765.1. Lineage (NCBI taxonomy): Eukaryota > Metazoa > Arthropoda > Insecta > Lepidoptera > Noctuidae > Agrochola > Agrochola lychnidis. The sequence goes on from OY796851.1 coordinate 20,537, forward strand.
TTTACATTATACTTGTCGTCTACTTCTTTACAATTTTAATTATTTATTATTTACAAATTTATTTTACTCGATTTTAAAGCTTTTACAACTTATACAAATTTAAACTCGAGATTTTTAAGGCGCCCCTCGGACATAAAATTAAAAATAAATTTAAATAAAATTTTTATTTTATTTTAATTAAAAACATTTTTTTATTTTATTTAAAAAGCAATCATGATTAGAACACCAGCGAAAGAAACAATGGGCGATAAGGACCCTGCAAAATCGCCAACGGTAGGAAATACGACTTTTATAAAAAGTACAACACCGAACGAAGGACAAAAAGACAATTCGACAGTTAGGAGGAGCATTGGTGAGTGGGAGGCTGGGAAGTCAGAGACCCATGTCCAAAAGAAGCCTCAGACCACTCCCAATGAGACCTCATCTTCTTCTTCTTCTTCTTCTTCCTCGGTGGTTGTAGCCAAAAAACACACAAATTCCCAAGAGGCAACAAAGGCTACACAGAAACCACCAACGGAGTCAGAGGGAAGTGCCCCCGGAGAGGCAGAGAAAACTCCGAAACTCGCAAACAGGATCGCGGAAGCACGAGCCTGTCTCATAAAAGCGAAAATGCATCTGGGGACTTCCAAAAATACAAAGACGGAAATAAAGACGGAGGTCACCCGGGCACTAGAAAGACTGTATCAGCTAGTTAAGGAAGCGGATACTGATGTAGGAAAGTGCAAAGAACCGCAAAGAGGCACACCGAAAGAACCAACACTGATGCAGAGCGGAGAAACAGGAAGAAAGGAAGAAGAGGAAGGAAATAAACAGATTGTGAATCTCATCGGGAAACTGAAGGAGCACGCTGATCTCATCAAGGAAAATACCGAGAGTATGGGGCAGCTAAAGGAAAAAATTGAGATCATGGAAAAGCGGACTTACGCCGGTGTAGCCGCGACTTCTATTGGGAAGCGGCTCCCTGCGCAGGCCGCTCTACACTCCTTCGTAGTTACGGCAAATGACGACCAAGAAACTGGCGTAGAGGTCATGAGTAGGATCAGGAAGGCCGTTAACGCCAAAGAAGGAGGATTTGAGGTCGAAAAGGTAAGAAAAGCAAAAGACCGGAAAATAATAGTCGGCTGCAAAACCGAGGAGGAAAGAGAACGAGTTAAGAACAGAATAAAGGAGTCCGGAGAAAGCCTCACAACGGAAAACATCCAAAACAGAGATCCGCTCGTTACCCTAAAGGACGTGCTCAGTTGCAACAGTGATGGGGACGTACTAAGTGCGTTGAGAAATCAAAACAGAAGAATGTTCATGGACCTGAATGAGCAAGAAGACAGACTAGAAATTGCATATAAAAAACGCACTAGGAACCCCCATACGAGTCACATCGTTATGAGGGTGTCCCCCAAAATGTGGCAGAGATTGACAGATGCCGAGTCGGTCCTCATTGACCTACAGAGGATAAGAGTGGCCGACCAATCTCCAGTAGTACAGTGCTCGCTTTGCTTGGGATTTGGGCATGGTAGGCGTTTTTGCCAGGAGACCCAGGCCAAGTGTAGTCATTGCGGGGGATCGCACATGAAAGCAGAGTGCCCCGACTGGGTCGCGGGTACTACTCCGGCTTGCTGCAACTGTGTGCGTTCAAAGCTAGACAAGACAGATCACAATGCCTTCAGCCAGGAATGCCCCATCAGAGTAAAATGGGATGCGATAGCAAGATCGAAGGTGGCATATTGCTAAGGTGATCCCCGGCGAAAACTCTGTTGCCCAAAAAAGGCCATACCTCGTTGCACAGGCAAATCTGCAGAGAAAGGCCTTGGCCACGAACGAGATCATGCTTGAGGCAACCAAAAAGGGGGTGGCTTTCGCACTGCTCCAGGAGCCGTACATCGGGAGTTTGGGTAGAATGAAAGACTACCGCGGTGCCAGAATATACCAGCATACAGGTGATGGAGACGGCGTCATCAAGACTGCAATTGCAGTCTTCGATGGCGATATAGACGTCATCCAGTGTCCAAACTTCACCACACCCAACATCACAGTGGTGAAAATGAGGACAACCGCCTGGGAGATCGTGGCGGTCTCATTCTACATAGAACCGAAACCAGCACCGATAGGGCCATACCTGGAGCAGCTAATAAATATAGAGAGATGTTTTGGCCGGAGCATCATCCTGGGTGGAGACGCAAATGCCAAAAACTCTTGGTGGGGTAGCCGCAAAATCGATCCAAGAGGAATCGAAATGGCCGGTGCCCTGGAAGAAATGGGTTTGCAGGTGCTCAACATAGGCGACACCCCGACGTTCCACACAGTGAGGGGAACCTCACTGTATACCAGCTTTGTGGACATCACGGCATGCACGGCGGATCTTCTCGACTTGGTTGAGAACTGGAGAGTGGACGAGGGTATGACGAGCTCAGACCACAACGCCATCATATTTAAAATCAAACTCGAAAGAGCAAAGGGCTACATTAGTAAAGTCCCCGTCACGAGAAGCTATAATTTTTGTAAATAAAGAACTTCTACCAAGTTACGTAGCGACAATTTAATCAACAACAAATAATTCCAAATTCAATGAAGTCAAAGTAACGTACGTGTTATACGAAACTAATGAGCAATTTCACTTGATCGGGTTATATTTTAGCGATATAAAGCACTGTCGTCTAAGGTTTTGTGGTACTGGAACGCATCTGATTCATGGAACGTAAACATTTGGGCCACGATTTTGAAGTAAGTTCACGCTGACGTTGTCTCTGCTGTCTTTCGAGTTTCGAATGCGTCTGTTTGTTTGTGGTGTTTTTCGTGGATTAGGTTATATTATTTGTTTGTAATTAGATGTGTGTCGTAATATAATTATATCCCTGTAAAAAAATCGTACAAAACTGTTTTTATTTTATTTTACCCAAAGATTGCAAACCCTTGAATGTGTGTTTACAAAATTTATAGCTTCTCGTGGCGGGGACTTTAGAACAACAAGATTATTTAACAGTAAAAAAGCAAACTGGGAACAATTTCGTGAGAAATTGGGACAGTTGCTCGATGAAAATAACATAACTAGAACAGAATTTAAACATATCGATAATAAACCTGAATTAGAAAGTAAAGTAGAATCATATATTAATACCATAGTAGAAGCATCAAATAGTAGTATACCAAAGACAAAGCCCACTAGCAAAATAGAGTTACCTTGGTGGTCCAACGAGCTCGCCATCCTGAAAAAGGAGGTCGCCACTTGGAAGCGCAGGGTCCGCTGTGCAGCGCCGATCCGGAGGGCGAAAGTCGTCGCTGAGTACCTGAAAATAAAAGAAAAGTATGAGCAAGCAGCAAGAACCGCCTCAACAGAAAGCTGGAAAAGCTTCTGTGGTAAACAGGACAAGGAGGGACTCTGGGAAGGCATATACAGGGTTATAGGCAGGACTATGAAGAGACAGGAAGACCTGCCTCTGAAAAAGGAAGGAAGACAGTTAAACCACCTCGAATCTGCCACATTGCTGGCAGAAACATTCTACCCCGAGGATAGGAAGGAAGAAGATAATGAGGAGCACACGCGTATCAGGACATTAGCTGAACACGTAAACGAGATAGGCCATGGTGAAGAACATGACCCACCGTTTACTCAGGAAGAGCTTAACTCCACCATACGTAGCTTCAACCCTAAGAAAGCCCCCGGGGCAGATGGCCTCACAGCAGATATCTGCCAGCAATCCGTAAGCCATGATCCGGAGCTCTTCCTATCACTGGCAAACAAATGCCTAGAGCTGGGTTACTTCCCCAGGATATGGAAGGAAGCCACTGTGGTAATCCTGAGGAAACCCGGAAAGGAGAACTACACAGCCCCTAAATCATATAGGCCGATAGGACTGTTGCCAGTGATGGGAAAAGTCCTGGAAAAAATGCTCATTGGACGAGTGAAATGGCATATCATACCCGGACTCAGCACACGCCAATATGGTTTTATGCCACAAAAAAGCACCGAAGACTCCCTCTATGACTTGCTGAAACTAATACGAGACAAGTTAAAAGAAAAAAAACTGATTGTCATGATATCGCTTGACATAGAGGGAGCCTTCGATAGTGCATGGTGGCCGGCCATTAGAACTAGGTTGGCGGAAGCGAAATGTCCGGTCAATATAAGAAGAATGGTAGACAGTTACCTGGAACACAGGCGGGTCCAGATAAGGTACGCAGGACAGGAGGTAACAAGGAATACTAACAAAGGCTGTGTTCAAGGATCGATAGGGGGCCCGATTCTCTGGAATCTTCTACTTGACCCCCTACTCAAAGGCCTGGAACATAGGGGAGACTACTGCCAAGCCTTCGCCGATGACGTAGTACTGGTATTCGATGGGGACTCCGCAACGGAGGTCCAGCGACGTGCCAATGACGCTCTCGAGTATGTTCACCAGTGGGGAATCAGCAATAAGCTGAGTTTCGCACCACACAAGACGAACGCTATGGTCGTCACGCGTAAACTCAAGTATGACACCCCACTGCTGAGCATGGGCGGGGTCGACATTGGCATGTCGCGGGAAATCAAAATCTTGGGGCAGACTATAGACGACAAGCTGACCTTCAACACCCATACATCCAATGTATGTAGAAAAGCTCTAAACTTCTACAAGCAGCTGTCGCGCGCAGCCAAGATCGGTTGGGGTCTCCATCCGGAAGTTATACGCACCATCTACACGGCAGTAGTCGAACCTACGATCATGTATGCGGCAAGTGCGTGGGCACCAGCAGCCGAAAAGCTCATGTTACGCAAACTGTTAAACGCGGTCCAAAGGGGATTTGCACAGAAACTGTGCAAATCGTATCGCACAGTCTCCTTAAACTCGGCACTGGTGCTGGCTGGGATACTACCCCTTGATCTCCGAATACAAGAGGCAGCGGCCCTTTATGCGGCAAGGAGGGGGGTACCCCAGCCAGCGCTAGGAGACAAGGGATTGAGCAACGCACCGCGTTTGGCAGAATCCCGCACCCGGCCAAACATAAGCCTGCAGTTCCTATGCCTGGCAGACCAGGAGCAATTCAACAACCACTGCACGCAAACAGTGCGTATATTCACGGACGGCAGCAAGATCGAAGGCAAGGTCGGAGCATCATTGTCTCATTGGAGCAATGATGTTGAAACCAAGAGCCAAAAATTGAAGCTGTCGCCCCACTGTACCGTCTACCAGGCGGAACTGCTGGCTATATGCAAAGCCACACGGGAAATTTTGCTGAGTGCAAAAAATAGTTTCGGCATTTACAGCGACTCCAGGTCGTCGCTAGAAACGGTCACAAACCACCGCTCTCTCCACCCCCTCGCAGTCGAAACCCGTGAAAACCTGCGACAGTGCGTGGAACAAGCCAAAAAAGTTGATCTCTTTTGGATCAAGGCGCACGCAGGACTAGAAGGTAACGAGAGAGCAGACCAACTGGCTAAGGAAGCCGCCCTGAAAACAAAAACAAGGCCAGATTACGACCAATGCCCGATCTCATTCGTCAAGCGGCAGATCCGAGTGGATACGCTTGACGATTGGAATCGGAGATACAGATCCGAGAGCACAGCCGGCGTTACAAAGATATTTTTCCCGGATGCTATCCAAGCATATAAACAAATAAAAGATATAAAACCGACAGGAATACTGACACAAGTACTGACAGGGCACGGTGGGTTTTCCGAATACTTAAACAGGTTCAAGTGTAAGGAAAGCCCATCGTGCATATGTGATGACGACAAACATGAGACTGTGTTACATATACTGACAGACTGCCCTGCCTATTGCCTAGAGAGATTTGAGATCGAACAGGAACTAGGTATCCAAATAACTGCGGAAAATGTAAACGCATTAATAACAAGCAAGGGAACTAGGGCCAAGTTCGTTGGGTTTTGTATAAAACTAGCCCATAAGGCTATTACTAGGAACAAGTAAACGTAATCATGCTTAGTATTCATATTTGTCTACAATATATAAAAGTAGCATAACACAGATAGTTGAAAATGTCCGAAACTGTAAACCTAACGAATATTGTGTATAGCTTGATGTGTCTGTATGTAACTGTGTGTGACTGTGTAATGTATTTAAATGTATTGAAACGTATTGAAATGGATTGAAATGGATTGTAATGTATTGAAATGTGATATAGAGATAAGTAGATTTAAGGATAAATACATATAATGTATAATTGAACTGAGTTGACCCAAAAATGTAAAAACAAAAAATTGTGATAATGATAATGTGTGTAATATAGATAAGATTGTACTTTTATAAAATTAAACGAAATGACAGAAATAAAAATAGTAACCAAGGTCTCGGATATTGTCCGAGGAAATATTAGCTCGCAGACTCCGCCTTGCGCGGAGAGGTAGGCGCCATTAAAAAAAAAAAAAAAAACCTAACCTAACCTAACCGTTATAACTTTGCATCCAGGTGACGCATTCGGAAGCTGTTTTCAGCTGAATCGATCTCAAATAGGTTCCATCCTACTATCTGACTGTTCTAAATTGACATTTACGCGAAAAAATTTTTTTCGTCTGGGACTTAGAAAAAATTTCAATATTTTCCTTAAGAAAACCTAATTTAATTTTTATCTCAATATTTTCTCACCAAATTCAACTCAGATTTAATTTTAATACATACTTACCTGCCTTACCTGTATTCTGGTGCGCGTTCCGCGTGCTCGAGTCCCGTTCGGTAGTTGTAATTCCCGGTTTTCACTAAATTTTCAGTCGAAAATCACGTTTTTTGACTGAAACTCAAAATTTTTGTTCTGAAATAATTCCAAAAGCTGCATAGGTCGCTAGCCCGCGCGGAGACGCGTCTTTCGACACCTCGCGCGTGCGCCTAGCTAATATAAAAAGGCGAAAAATTGCCCTCCCACCCACCCTGTCCTCACTGGCCAGGTAATCATTTCAGTTTTAGCAAAATTATAATTTTCAGTTTTTAGCTCTTCAAGCCTCTTACACACCTTTCGGCAATAGGAATACAATAATTCGGCGGTATCAAGGCCTAGTATCGTCACCTGGAACGCATATTAATTATTGTCTTAACAATACCTGACTGACGAAAGTCCTAGCTATAGGACTCGTATTATTTACACTTTTATTTTACTACTGGCCGATCCCCCCTTTACAGGGATTCGATACAGACACTCGTGTCCACTGGCAATTTAGTCGTTCCACAGTCCCGAACCTTCGATCGCTCTAAAATGTTCGGAATTAAGACACCAGTTAATAAGACAAAGGTCTCGGAGGAGAGCTCGGACACGGGGAGGTCACGACCGGCACAAGCTGGCCCGTCGGTGAGGCGTAGTATCGGAGAGTGGGAGGCTGATAGACCGAGTTCTGGATAGCCCCTCAAAACAGCAACACCTCCGAAGACGGCCCCGCTGTCTACCCCCCCTAAAGCTAAGTCGAAACCAACGTTCTCCAGTCAGAACAAATTGGAAGGACCGAACCAGCTGGAGAGAACTGAGGAGAACTCGCCGCAAAAAGCTCAACCCGTGAGGTACTTGAATCGAACCACGGAGGCAAAGGCATGTCTCTCCAAAGCAAAAATCCAACTTCTGAGTTCCCGAAACCTAAAAAAGGAGATAAAAGACAAAATTACAAAAGCAGTGGAAAGACTTTACCAGCTGGTAAAGGAGGCTGAAACTGGAAAAACAAGAGGAACCGAAGAGGGTGGCAAGTTGGAAACCCAAAAGGAGCCCACACCGACAGCGGGTGAATCGACGGAGCTGATGCAGAACCTTATAGTGGGCCTCAGGGAGCACAAACATGCATTGCATGAGTGCCAACAGCATACCCAGGCTCTGTCGGAGCATCTCCAGCAGGCCCCTCGCTACGTCGCAGGCCAAAGTCCAACTTTCGCGGAGATAGCCGCCGGTCCGAAGCAGCACATCCAAGAGCCTCTTCACTCGGTAGTTGTATCATCTGTGAATGATCAAGACACCGGTGAAGAGGTAATTGAGAAGCTCAGAATGGCGGTCGATGCCAGAAACGAGGGCACCAGGGTGGAACGGCTGCGCAAAGCGAGGGACCAAAAGGTGGTCCTTGGGTTCAAGACAAGAGAGGAGATGACCAGAGTGACTGAAAGGATTAAGAAAGAGGGCAACCTGGTTGTTGCAGAAATGAGGAACAAAGACCCGCTGATAATCATCAAGGATGTCCTCTCCTGCCACTCGGATGCGGAAATTACCGAAGCGCTGCAAATCCAAAACACCCACCTAATTGGAGACATACCTGTGGGGGATCTGAGGTTGGGGGTGAAGTACCGTCGTAGGACGAGGAACCCCCACATGTGCCATGTCATCAAGCAGGTGTCTCCGACGGTATGGCAGAGGCTAACGATTGCGGGTCGCGTGCACATAGACCTACAGCGAGTGCGAGTGCAGGACCAGTCGCCACTGGTGCAGTGCACTCGCTGTCTGCGCTACGGCCATAGCCGTAAACTGTGCACGCAGCCCGCCGACCTCTGCACTCATTGTGGCGACCCTCACTTGCGAGTGGACTGTCCGTCACGGCAGGCAGCGGAGGCACCAAAATGCCACAATTGCGTATTGGCCAAAGGAGACAGGAGTGACCACAACGCCTTTGAGAGTGAGTGCCCAATACGCCTTAAATGGGACGCGTTGGTGCGCCTGTCGGTGGCGTATTGCTGAAGTCCATCCAGCGTTTCCAGCGTTTCCCGGAATCAAAAACCACAACGGTACTGTGTTCAAAATTAAAGTGCAGATACTCAAAATAACAAACAGTTTTAGAAACAAAATAAATCACAATATTAAACAAGCAAATTGGAGTCAACTTCGTGAGAAGTTGGACCAATTAAAAACAGATACCAAATTAAATTCATGCAAAATTCAAAACAAACTTACTTTATTACCATTGTGGTCAAACGTGCTCGTTGTTATGAAGAAGCAGGACATCTTGGGAAGCCGCATCCGAAGCGCTGCACCAGTCCGGAGTGCACAGATTGTCAAACAGTACCTAAAACAAAGAGAAGCACATAACAAGTTAGAGCTAAAAACTGTGTCGAGAATAGCAGCTCTGAGTCTGCCAAAATTAAGAAAATATAAACAAGGAAAATTTGTTATTACATTAGTATTAAAAATCGATAGAATAGAAAATAAACGTATAGAATAAGAAAAATGTCTATATGATATATTGAATTATATTAGCATAGCCATTACTATAAATATAGTAGAGAAAATATAGATAAAAAAATATCATAGATTTTATTATACATTAGCATAGGTAGACTCAAAAACAAAACAAATAAAAACAAAACAGTAAAATACAAAAATAATAAAGAAATATTAGAGCGTATTATAAGGTAATATAATAATGTATACTATAAGATAAGACTTACTATGTAGACTATGTTTAGATGTTTATTGTTAGAAAATAAGAAATATAAGAACTGCTCGAATTAAGACATTCCTTAGAAAAACAGCAAGAAGGGTCGCGAAAGCTTCCACGGAACTTTCCATTTCGTAAAACGGGACTGATTTTATAAAACAATATAACATAATGAATGAATACAAATAAGAAATACTGCAAAAAAGGTCTCTGATCATGTCAGAGGGACACTGAGAAAAGGCAGGAAAAAAAAAAAAAAAAAAAAAAACCTAACCTAACCTTACCTAACCATATAGTGCTGTGTTTGGGATGTCGATTGGGCCGCCTCAATTTCAGTTTGTCTATGTGTCCGGGTGCACGTGACTGATTTGGGTAGTCTTATTGCTGGATGTAGTAGCTCACGTACAGGTGTGGGGCGTTCAGGAGTGATGTCCGCTGGCAAAAGGTTACTAGAACCTGTGAGACGAGTCGTCTCGACGTGGTGAACTTCTTTGATTCTGAGATCGAGGGGCATGAGCTCTGCGAGTGCCAGAGCGGCAGTGGTAGAGACGGTCCGGAAGGCTCGGATGGCCTTCAGTGCGAATCCCCTCTGGAGGCTGGCGACTTGCTTTTTGACACTCTTCTTGCTTACTATGTGCCCCCATATACCAGCAGCGTAGGTAATAGTTGGTTCTATCACGTGCAAATAAATTGTGCGGGCGTTTTCCGGGTGCGCGCCCCATGTACACCTGGTGTACATACGTAATTTATTAAATATGCGAGTGGCTTTGCCCAGCACGTATTTTAAGTGGCTATTGAATAGTAGTTTTTCGTCTAGGATGACGCCAAGCAGTTTAATTTCGGGCACAAACACTAAGTCGGTGCCGTCCATTTGGAGCTTCGTGGTTTTTGCTTTGGGCGTGAAGGCGATGACTTGGGTTTTTGCCAAAGGTCAGTTTGACGCGTTTGCCCCATTCGCTGATGTTGGCGAGAATGTTGTTTGTGAGTTGCTCCACTGTTTCGTGTTTATCCGCCGTAACTATCAGCAGGACGTCATCTGCGAAGGCTTGTATATGGCAGCCCGATGGCAGTTGCATGTCCAGGAGCTCGTCAAGGATCAGGTTCCATAAGACTGGACCACACGCGGAACCTTGGATGCAGCCCTTTGTCAGGGTTTTGCGCACTCGGACTCCTGCGTGATCCAGCGTAGCGGTTCTATCTTGCACGTAATTTTTAATTAGCCCATAGATGTTTTGCGGCGCTCCAATATGTTTTAGACGATGGAAGAGGGCAGGCCACCAAGCGTTATCAAATGCCGCTCTTATCTCTAACGATATTGCTATGGCAAGTTTGTTGTTTTGCTTGGCGTGGTGTACATGGTTTAGAGCTGTATGGATAGCTTGGGTGGTATTCTTTTGTTGGCGGAAGCCGAATTGTTGAGGGTTCAGTTTGTTTCCCACCTCAGCATGGTGGGCTACCCTTTTAATGAACAGCTTCTCCAGGAGTTTTCCGAACACTGGAATTAGACCTATGGGGCGGAAGGATTTGAGATCTGTTGGATCATCCTTTCCCGGTTCAGGAATGATTTTGACATAGGCCTCCTTCCATATTCGGGGGAAATGCTGTAGAGCAAGGCATCTGTTCATGATGTCGGTAATTAAGCTCGGGTAATGTGCTGCAAATTGAAGACAAATATCGGAGGTGAGATTGTCAAGGCCAGGGGCTTTACTGGGGCTTATCTGTTTTAGTTGCTCCAGAACCTCTTCTTCGGTGAATGGGTGGTCGTCTACCGTGTTGGTCGTAGGGCTATGGTATTGGCAGCGGCAGTTCTGCTTGTGTTGGCATATTGTCACAGGTATCGTCAGGGTAGAAGTGGTTCAAGAGGGCGGTGGCTGTCTCCTCTCCATCGGTGGTGAATTTGTCTCCTACTTTGAGGGTAATGGGTGGTCTTCTAGGCGCAGTCTCTTTGAGAAGTCGGTTGGTCAGCGACCAAACATTCTCTTTCAGCTGTAGTTCGCAGAACTTACGGAAGATTTTGGTGGATTCTTTTTTGAGTTCTTCCGAGTAGGCCGCTTTCTTGTTCTGGCTCTCTTCCAGAAGGGCTTCGAGTGGTAAACCTTACCGTTTCGCGGTGTGGATGCGTCTTTGGAGATTAATGATGTCTGTTTTTTGGGTTTCAAGACTCTCGGTCCACCATGGAGCTTTGTACTTGCGGTTCTGTCCTTTAGTGGGCATGGTTTCACTGCAACTGTCGTGTATCAGATCAGTGATTTGGTGAACGAGGTGCTCAAGCTGATCGACATCGAGGTTGGACACATCCCTATCGAGCACGTCTGAGACCGTCATTCTGTGCAGCACAGCATCCTTAAAGGCTGCCCAGTCTGCTCCTTTGGTATTGAATAAGAATGTGGAGTTATTGTTATTTCCTTTTGATATGGGTCTGCGGGTGGCGATGCAGAAATCGATGGCATTGTGCTGCGATCAGGACCATATACACCGCAGTGGTGGAGCCGGTGATAATGTATGCTGCCAGTGCTTGGGCACCGGCTACAAACAAAAAGGGGATGCGGAAGCAGCTGGACACCGTTCAGCGGGGCTTTGTGCAGAAAATAATGAAGGCGTACAGGACAACATCGCTGAACTCGGCCCTGTTACTCTCTGGGCTGCTTCCTTTGGACCTTAGGATCCGAGAAGCAGCCTCTTTTTATGAAGAGAAAAGAGGATACTCCTGGAGAGGGACAGGAGACCGAGACATCGAAACACCAGTTCCTTACACGGAACTACCACACCCAGCCAGCCAAGTTGGTATTCAGTTCAAGTGCGTGGTGAACGATGCAGAAATGGCCCAGCAAGAACTCACAACCCCAAAAATCTTCACCGACGGAAGCAAAATCCAGGGCAAAGTCGGTGCAGCGTTGAGCCTGTGGGAAAATGGGGTGGAAGCCAAACCCCAAAAGTTTAAACTGGATAGTTTCTGCACCGTTTATCAAGCCGAACTACTGGATCTGCATAAGGCCTCGGAGTTAGCTTTGAAACATCCCTCAGCCGTTGTCCAGATCTATTGCGACTCTAGATCAGCCCTAAAAACCGTCACCGGAGGCGTCTCTCTCCATCCCTTGGCATTTAAAACGCAAAAAAATATCCAGGCACTGAAACTGTGCGGAAAATCCCTTCAACTGTTCTGGATTAAGGCACATGCGGGGATGGAAGGGAATGAGAGGGCAGACGTGTTGGCAAAAGAAGCAGCATTAGGCAGCAAAACAAGGCCCCACTACGATCTATGTCCGGCTTCATTCATCAAGCGACAAATCCGAACGGAGTCGCTTGACGAATGGAGCGCGAGATACGGGTCAGGCGAAACGGCTGCAACTACAAAAAAATTTCTCACTGACGCAATTGCAGCCTACCGTATAGTCCGAAAAATTGTGCTCAACCCAGTCATAGTACAAGTGCTTACAGGACATGGCGGGTTCTCCGAGTACTTGAATCGCTTCAAGTGCAAGGAGAGCCCGGCATGGTCCTGTGACCCATCTAAAAATGAGAGCATCCCACATTTGCTAACGGAGTGCCCTATATATATAAATAAAAATAGAAAACATACCGACAATAATGGGAAATCCAAAACCAAGGAAAAAGTTTTTAATTTACTGTGAGGGAATTGCTGGTAAAGTTATTAAAAATAATAAAGTTTAAGAAAAAAGATATACTGTTATGTATTACCAGAATAGATAAAAAGTAATCGCTGCGAAACTAAAGATTTTAAAATATTAATTGTAAATCATAAAACTTTAGATGTAAGAATTTAGTATTAAAATCATGAGTTGTCAAAAGTAACGTTAAAATGCAAAAATTGTTTAATTCATTGTAAAAGATAAATAAAAAATATGTGCCTATGTGTTAATCCGTTAAGACAGAAAGATGAAAGAATGTAAGAAAGAAAAAGACAAATTGATAAAAAAGATCTCTGATGACCAATGTCAGAGGGACAATTAGAAAGGAAGGAGTGGGTTTTAGCCGGTAAGAGTCCGGCACTGCCCAGACTGGCTCATCAGTGTGAGTCAGTCTGGGCGTCCATGAGGATTTCCCACTCCTGCCAAAACAAAAAAAAAAACAAAAAAACCGAGTACACTGCCATACGCGGCCATAAGAACATCAGCTCCACGTAAAAAATTCGTAAAAATCGCAATTTTATAGTGACGCGTATTCTAGTGTTACAGTGCAGTTAGTTGGTGTGTGACTCGCCAGGATTCATGTGGGCAACATCGTAAGTCTTCAGGATCAAGAGCACCGGGCCACCAACTTTGACGGGCCCCCTACACCAAGAGGTTGGTTTTCTGTTTTGTTCGTGTTTGTCGTTGTTGAGACGCCGCAATTTCCAGTCTAGCGACGTCAAGATCACAAATATCCGATCATCAGCAACGAAGTTATTAGGCATCCAAATCTGCAAAAATAACCTAAAATACACGTGGTTTTCAACGAAACCAACCTCAAATCTCTACGAGGCGTGACGATAACACGAGAGACTACGTCACAGCACTTAGTTTGGACCTGCCTGGAGCCTTCGAAGCCGACTCGAGGACTTTGGTTTGCAGTACTGGGGACCGCATCACCGACCATCAGGTAGCCTCTAGAGAACTTCTCATTCCCTAGTCTCAGAAGACTCGTGTTTGGGCTCTCCTGAACCGGGACAAAAGGACCTTCCCCCTTCCACCATAAAACCTCTTATCCTTAAACCCTCCCCCACCCCCTCTCGTGGACTACCCCTCCTTCCAGAACCCCCTAGGGACCCCTTGGAATATCCGTGTTTGGGCTCCTCCGAACCAGGAAACAAAGGTCTTTCCCCCACCCCCCTCAAACCAACAAACCCTTTACTCACACCCATTACCCCTCGCACTATCCCACCCCCTTCCCCTCCCCTTTTCACTGTCACCGTCAATAAGCTCCACGTGAAACCCCCCCCCCGCGCTAGAATACTTCACCCCCCCGAAGTCTATCTCTGGAACCCGTAGAGATTACCATATTGAGTTTGGGCTCAATCGATTCGGGAGGAAGAAACAAATAATCTGGCCTCGGCAGAACCAGCAAATAAGGCACAAGAAGAGAGAAATCCCGGAAAGAATCTGGTTTAGTCGACCTGGGTTGCTGCACTGCAACAAAGCGGAAACAGAGCGTAGATTTGTCTCTGACGCGCACTAGCGTGTTCTCCAGAGAACAACACAGACGCAGTCCATCAAGCGTCGGAACGCAAACATCGCGTTCAAATCAACACGTTGACAGTATCACATCGTGGAACATCACTGCAAGCTGTCAGCAAAAATCGAAGGTGAGTCCATCACATAAATAAAAAAAAAAAAACAAAAAAAAAAAAAAAAACTGTAATAATAATAGTCAAATATACACCAACTATAACATGTCGTCTGTATCAAATGTCCCTACCACTCGTAAGTCAGCTGCGGAGGTCGCACCGAGGATACGATCACTGCGGACCAAAGTCCTGAAGAACGCTACGAAATCCACAACATCCGAGCGGCTTATGAAACAGTTATCTTCGCCCCCGCATGGAATACCTGAGGCGTCAAGGGCAGCGTCAGAACCCGCTGCTGGAGAAACAACATATCAGGGAAGCCAGGCGTCATCCATCGATAACTGCTCCATACCAGAGCTACCTGAAGCAGCAGAGATGGCTGCGTCAAAAGTAATAGACTTGCAGCAACTGGGCATATCTCCCCCTAGTCAAATTTTATCCGACGTGGGAAGCTCGGTGACATCATCTATCACCGATCACCAGGCGCGTAAAAGGGTCAGTCTCCTCTATAGCACACCGAGGAGAGGGACTGGTGTGGAAATGGACATGGCGACAAGGAAGGCCAATAAGCTCTTACAAAACGGCAAGGATGCGTTTGAGTCCTCGGGGAATATGAAGAAAGAGTACAGGACGACTTGTCACGACAGCCTTCAAGGGTTGTATGAGATCGTCTTGTCCCTGTACGACTCGCGAGCAAGGCACAAATATAACCTGGAGAAGGAGCGCTCTCGACACGCCCACGAACTCGTCAAAGTGGAGAGGTTTCACCTTCAGGAAATACATAAAATACAACACAACCTTACTACCGAGCTGAGCCTTGCTCGAAACGATATATCTGGAACCCTAAAGGAGGCCAAAGACATCAGAAACTGGCTAGGGTATGAAACCGAGCAGCCCTTTAGGGAAATCGCCGAAAATAAGAGGGCGATCGAGTCATTGACGAAGCTTATCCACTCAGGGCAGGAAAGAAGCAGAAATGAGGACGCGCCCGCCTTTGGGGACCCAAAATGGGATACCATAACGGCGGGCCTCTCAAAGCTAGGGTCAAATGTAGCCAGTGTTTCGAACCAGCTGGACACGCTTCGTCAAGCAGTGGATAAAATGAAACAAGAGCTCCAAACACCGGCGGAGCCCAACATTGCCCCTCTTCTGTTCCCCGAGACTCAAACCCAAGCGAAACTGGACACACTGGCCGTAGAGTTAGAAAAAATTCGAAACATGATAAAAACCATACTAGATAAACCCATAATCCCTAGCCCCCCGGAAAGACCACCATTGGACCTAAGTAAACACCTTCAGCCCCTGTCAGAGAGGTTGGAAATAGTGTCCTCTGACATTAGAGTAATGCGAGATAAGGAGCCACAGTACTCGGCATCAATAGCACCGAGCCTGGACACTGAGTTTGCGGTGCAAGAGGTAAAGAGAACACTTGCCTCCATAGAAAAGGGAGTCTCTAAGCTGAACAAGCCAGAGAAAACGCAACAGGGCCCTCTCACCTTTACCCAGATTGCGAAAACTCCCAAACGCCCAAACCACACACTCATAATTTCATCAACAGACCCAAACCACACGGGAGAAAATGTCATCGAGAGGGTGAGAGTGGCTCTGGACCTCAAAAAGACAGGAACAAAGGTCGACAGGGTGAGAAAAGCTCGAAACCAAAGGTCAGGTTCAGTCCAACAGTGGGCTTAAAGTCCAGGAGCCCAAGCCTAACTATCCCTTGGTTTGTGTAAAAGGGGTTCTCTCCTTATACACCAATGAAGAGATGGTGGACCTACTCCAAGCTCAGAACAAACACCTGTGGGAAGACCTTGAACAGGTAGGTCAAACTATTAAATTGAGGTACAGGAAACGTGCACGGAACCCCCACGAATGTCACCCGGTCTTTGAACTCTCCCCTGAAGCGGCTTACGGTGGCGGAAAAAGTCCACTTGGGAATACAGAGATGCCCGGTAGAAGACCAGTCCCCTTTAGTGCAGTGTACCAAGTGCCTCGGTTACGGTCACGGCAGAACACTCTGCAAGGCAGAGAAGGAAAGCTGCGGATACTGCGGTGGGACACATACTGGGAGAGACTGCCCAGTAAGAGCTTCTGCCGGACCGCCCGCCTGTGTGAACTGCGTTAGGGTAGGGAGAGAGGGAAAAGACCAGGTTCACTCAGCCTTCAGCACCGAGTGTCAAGAAAGACAAAAATGGGACAATATAGCTAGATCACGCGTTTCTTATTGCTAAGGGCAACGATGGGGATAATGGGTCAGTCACGTCACAAAGCGCAAGAGTATCAGTAGGTAGGCTGAATTTCATCCAAGCTAACCTGCAGCGCTCCAAACTCGCGACAGCTGAACTCCACCATACCGCCGAACAGATGGGAGTCTCAATTGCGCTTGTCCAGGAACCTTATGTAGGAAGGACAGGAGTAATGAAACAAAACCACGGCACACAAGTCATCCAGTGTACCCTAAACTGGCAAAAACCAGTAAAGGCAGCAATCGTCGTGTTCGGAAACAATCTGGAGGTCATTCACGACCCCCAGATTGTAACCGAAAATGTCGCAGCCGTCTTACTGAAGGTGGGTCAGCTAAAGTTTGGAGTGATATCCGTCTACTTTGAAGGGGACCAAGATCTAGACCCCTACCTCGTAAAAACTAAAGAGGCAATTACAAAATTACAGACGTCTAATATCGTGGTGAGGGTTGACGTAAACGCATGGAGTCAGTGGTGGGGAAGCAACAGCGAAGACCATCGCGGAGCAGCGTATAACTCCTTCCTTTCCGAACAGGACCTTCAGATCATCAACACGGGCCAAACCCCGACCTTCAAAGTATACAGGGGAGAAAGGCTATACCAAAGTATAGTCGATGTTACCGCATGCAGTGTGTCGCTACTAGGCCGACTCGAGGAATGGCGTGTGGATAGGAACATAACAACGTCCGACCACAACGCAATCACGTTTTCATTACGCCTAGAAAAAGCGTTAGAGCCACTAAAACCGATCTCTACACGCATATATAACACCAAGAAGGCTAAGTGGTCAGACTTCAGCACACACTTCAAGGCAAAACTGTCAGAAAACACCATCACTCCCGACAGCGTAACGGAGGTTCCGAACCCTGAGGGACTGGAGGCATTGGTCTCAACATACGTCGACATGATTCATCGTTCATGCAAAAAATCAATACCCAAGTTGGGCAAAAGAAAAACCGACTCGAGGCCCCCGTGGTGGTCTGCTTCTCTAGAACAATTAAAAAGAGAAGTTCTGACCAAGAAGCGAAGAATCCGAAACGCGGCCCCGAGTCGAAGAAACTTCACCATAAACGAGTACCTACAAGTAAAATTAGAATACTCGACAATAGCAGCGGAGGCAGCAACAGAAAATTGGAAGCAGTTCTGTTCGACGCAGGACCGGAAGAGCATGTGGGATGGCATCTACAGGGTCTTAAGGAAGTCTGCCAGAAGACAGGAAGACACGCTCCTGAGGAATACCGCGGGCAATACGCTAAGTCCGGAATAATCAGCGGATCTTCTGGCAAAAACGTTCTACCCCGACGACTCTGTGGATGCCGAACTACAACATCACGCGTCGGTCCGGAGACTTACGGAGGGGTGTAATCCAGCTGAGATACAAGGTCTGTCGGCCGACGATCCACCATTTACACCAGCAGAGCTGGAAATGGTCCTTCAGGGACAAAATCCAAAGAAAGCTCCAGGTCCCGATGGGTTGATGGCCGACATCTGCACAGCAGCAATTAATTGCAACAGGGAGGTGTTTCTGGCACTGGCAAACAAGTGCCTATCACTATCACACTTCCCAAGGCAATGGAAAGTAGCTCACGTGTGCATACTCCGTAAGCCGGGCAAGGACGACTACACCCACCCAAAGTCTTACAGACCAATAGGACTTCTCTCGGTCTTGGGCAAGATCATCGAAAAGCTCATAGTCGGCAGACTGCAGTACCACTTCCTCCCCACTCTTAACACAAATCAATATGGGTTCATGCCACAGAAAGGAACCGAGGACGCCCTCTATGTCTTAATGGGCACATACGGGCTGAACTAAAGGCCAAAAAGATAGTGCTTTTAGTATCACTGGACATAGAGGGGGCCTTCGACAACGCGTGGTGGCCCGCCCTCAAAAAGCAGATGTTAAGAAAAAACTGCCCAAGGAACCTCTACACTCTCGTAGCATCATACCTGGAGGATCGATATATCAGGGTAAATTACGCCAGAGCGTCTAGCGAAAAGGGTACCACAAAAGGATGCGTCCAGGGCTCAATAGCCGGTCCGACGTTTTGGAACCTTATCCTAGACTCACTCCTCGAAAAAATGTCAGCAATGGGAATATACTGTCAGGCGTTCGCGGATGATGTGGTCCTTGTTTTCTCGTCCCACGAAGTTAGTTCCCTACAGCAGACAGCCGACAGCACATTGCAGACAGTCTCAGAATGGGGTGCAGAAAATAAGCTGCGTTTTGCCGCTCATTAAACCAACGCAATGGTGATAACAAAGCGGCTTAAATACGACACCCCGATTATTCACATGTCTGGTACTCGGCTGAATCTAGTAGAAGAGATCAAGCTGCTGGGACTCATCATAGACCACAAACTCACCTTTAATGTGCACGTGACTGCAACCTGTAGGAAAGCTGCAGACATCTACAAACAACTAGCGTGTGCAGCAAGGGCGACATGGGGTCTGAACAGCGAGATAATCAGAACCATATACGTGTCGGTGATAGAGCCAATCGTGCTGTATGCAGCGAGTGCATGGGCTCCGGCAGCAGAGAAACTGATGACGAGAAATCAGTTAGACTCGCTGCAGAGAGGATTCACGCAGAAGATCTGCAAAGCATACCGCACGGTGTCTCTGACATCGGCTCTGATTCTGTCAAGTCAACTGCCCTTGGACCTCCGGGTAACTGAGGCGGCCACCCTCTTCAAAATCAAGAAGGGTCATTCCGAGGATTATCTGCCACCGGGAAGGGAGGTTGAGCGCAAGGCTGGGCCATCGCGGATGCCGCATTCATCGCGACTTACAATAACGGAGTACGAGTGCCTCGAGAACCTGGACCATGGAACCCTGAGTGACCACCAAGTAACTGGACCCCAAATATACACAGACGGCAGCAAAATAGAGGGAAAAGTCGGAGCTGCCCTTACTTGGTGGAACGAAGGCAAGGAGACCAGATACTCAACCTTTCGCTTGGAGCCCCACAACACTGTCTTTCAGTCGGAAATGTACGCACTTTATCGAGCAGTCAAGATGGTGAGAACATCTAGGATGGCCTCCGTCAACATATTAAGCGATTCAAGATCTTCGCTCGATTTGTTGAGGAGCCCGTCTGTTAATCACCCTTTAGCACTCGGCATAAAGAGACTGGTCCGCGAGATCCGAGAGGAAGACAGAGACGTGAGGCTGTTCTGGTTGAGAGCACACGTTGGTACTCCTGGAAATGAAAGAGCTGATGAATTGGCAAAGAAAGCAGCACTCACCAAGAAGACAGCTTCGGACTACGACAAGTACCAATATCATTCGTAAGGAGGCAGATACGTGAGGAAACTGTAAACAAATGGCAGCAACGCTATGAATCCTCCAGTACAGGCTCAGTGACCAAGGTGTTCTTCCCCACCGTTCAAGGGGCAAGAAAGGTCCTCAAGGGCATGGCACTATCACCTACCCATGTCCAAGTATTTACCGGACACGGAGGATTCGGGTCTTATCTCCATCGCTTCCATCTTAAGGACAGTCCCTCATGTGTCTGCGATCCCAACTGCGAAGAGACGGTATGGCACGTGCTCACAGAATGCCCAAGATTCGGCCGTGAAAGAATGGACCTGGAAACTGAAATCCAGCTATCAGTAACACAGTCCACACTCCATTCCATCATGGAGAAAAAGGCCACCAGAACACCATTCTTGACATTTGCGAGCAAGATCGTGCAAATCGTAGCGAGGGCTAATGGCTCAACTCAATTTATCCCACTCGCACGTACTTCTACACTCACACCTGCACCCACACCTGCACCCACACAAGCACTAACAATCCAGACCGTTGGTACAGTAGTCGTCACCACGGACAGCTCAGACGTCAGTAGTCCCCAGCTGATGACCACCCCCCGCACCTCGGCTTTACGCCAGTTACTTTCATGCGGGGATAACGGACAACCAGGCATCAGACTGCGAGGCGT
Organism: Agrochola lychnidis; assembly: GCA_963680765.1. Taxonomy (NCBI): domain Eukaryota; kingdom Metazoa; phylum Arthropoda; class Insecta; order Lepidoptera; family Noctuidae; genus Agrochola; species Agrochola lychnidis. The sequence goes on from OY796851.1 coordinate 41,332, forward strand.
GGCCCTCTTTATGAACAAGAACACTGAGAGACTCGGCGTAAGCTTCTGCCGTGAGGAAAGGGGGAATAACGTCGCCATATCACCTGGCCTTGCAGCTTTGATCAACGGTAGCACCTCAAAAGCGAGCATGGAACGCACCCACTTTAACGCGTTACCAGTAGCGGAATTTGCCCAACACCGATACCGTCTAGTGCGATTACAAAACAAGACAATTGCACTATTCGAGTGGCATGGGGAAACTCCGTTCGCGCAGGCATGCTCACTGCTTACCGAAATCGGAGACGCTGGTCAGTCTGCGAGCAGTTGCCCCCGGATAATCAGCGTGGATGCAATGGCGATTGGCTACGAGAGGGGAGAGGTTGCCGATAAGTGCGGATGCATCAAGGCCGCACAAAATCACGAAGTGGTGGTCTATAAGGACAGGGGGGAAGATCTAAGCTTCCTCAAACCTCCCCATAAGGTTATGGAACCGGAACAGATCACGTCTGATCATCAGGCATCCTCTATCTCAGTCCCGACCACGCCTTGCGGCTCAGAGCGACTGCAACAGAAGCTTACCGCCAAGAAAGCCGCTTCAGAGGGAAAAAGCGGCCGTTCAAAAGAGAAGATTAAGGCCAGGGAAAGACTGAAGACGCTACAGGGAAAGACTGAAGTTGCTAGGAGCAAACAGAAACAAGCCCGTTAAGCCACATCAAAATAGCCAGGTGGCCGCAGTACGGGAGTTTACGAGGGTCACTCCAAATCCACCAAAGGAGCAGCGACCAATACCAACGAGGGCCGACAGAGGGCAGGTCAGCCCGCCAAAACTCAGGACGGTAACGGAGCCTGGAGACCATGTTGAGAACGCCTTTCTTGAGTTCCAAGCAATTACAAAAGCAACAAAAGCCGTCAATCTCATGACCTGCCAGAAAATTATGCAGTCATACCAATTAGAGATTGAAGGTTTGCTTAGGGTGAGACTCGAGGAGGCCGAAGCAGCCATATACAATAACGCCACCTCCCAAGTCATCAAGGGAGAAATGACTGGCCAGTACATGGCTGCATACAATGCAACGGATGGCTGCGTACCGTTGAATGAGTCAGAAACTTCGCGGACTAGCCGCATTACCTTCGTGACACCCGAATGTGACCCAATAGTGGTAATAGCCCGGTGTACCAAAATTATGCTGGTAGACAAGATCCTCGAACAAGCGGAAGCAATCTCGAGGACCATAGGTCGAAGCAGTAGCTGGGCATTGCCAAAAATAAATTGGGAAAACGGCGTTCCGGGATGCGGCAAGACGACATGGGTTATTAAAAACTTTAATAGGGAAAACGATGTCATCGTAACCACTACAACCGAAGCCGCAAAAGATCTGCGGCAGAAGCTAGCGCCTCAAATTGGTAAAGACAATAGAACCAAGGTGCGCACTATGGCCTCAACACTATCGAATGGGTTCACAGGGCCTCACAAATGTCAGCGCATTCTTGTGGACGAGGCTCTAATGATAGATAGATAGATAGATAAAACATTTATTTAGTGCACACAAAAGACACACATAAACACAATTAAATGATAACAAATTACATGGATATATAAAAACAAGATGCCAATATACAAAAAAAGAAAAAACATACTTATAGAAATGGAGTGACATTATGACATACTTCAGAATAGTCAAATTTATAAGGTGCGGTGTGCGTCTCAAGGTTGCACCAAATGGGAGTCCAACTCAGCATGTGTCAGGCAAATATACCTGACGCTGATATTCTGCTGGATCCCTGCAGTGACATACGGACGTCGAGCAACCGAGATAAATTGGTGTTGTGATTGTAATAAAATGTTATGCGTGGAGTAAAATTATGTAAGTACTTAAAAGTACCCGCAATTTAAATTATAAAACTATCTACAACAAAGTTTTGCATTGTGAAACGTTCTTGTTCGTTAATATGTCGATTGTGTTTTGTTTACTTGATTATATATTTATATATATAATGTTTAAATGAATAATCTTATTATAATATAGTGGCGTAGATGCACATAAAATAAACGTTTTGACTAGTATAAAATAATAATGTTCATAGTAAATAAATATAGGTAAATAATGTGTAATTAATTATAACTATTATTCAACAAAAGATCCCCAGCTATTCAATTACTAAGTACCCCTTAATTGTTCACAGGTTTGTGATCACGAGTTACGCTAAATAAATGGATTTAGTCGGGAAGAACACGACAGCCAGTTATATAATGGACGTGTTCGTAACAGCCATACCTAGTTTTTGCTGAGAGGTAATAAGAAACTGCCGCAGTCGAACTCTGAAGGTGCCAAGACATTTAAGATTCCTTATCGGCGGGGGAATATTGTTCCAGCATTTGGATGCGGCGTATCGAAAACTTCCCCTGAAAGCAGCTGTCTTGTGTGATTGAGTGGAGAGTTGCTGCGAGCACTGCCTACTTGCGCATTCTCTTCTACTAGTGATCCAGCTCAGTTTATTGTACAGGTAGGACGGCTGCTTATACTTTATTACTCCAAATAATAGACAAGCTAAGTGCAACTTACGCCGTGACTTCATCTTGAGGATACAGTGCTTATTTAAGAATGGCGTTACGTGACTTCTCGGCGGGATTGAGAAGCAGAATCGAGCGCAAGCGTTTTGCACCCTCTGGATCAGTCGTTCAGTTCTTACCAGTAGTCGAGGGCCAATAACTGTGTCCGCATAGTTTAGATTGGATAGCACGAGTGACTCAACCAGCTGGATCCGCAGCTCCTCTGACAGATAAGGCCTTATTTTATAAAGGACGTTAAGCTGGTAGAAACAAGTGCGCACTGACTCTGCCACGTGCGCTTCGTACCTCAACCCAGCGTCCATGATCAGACCCAGATTACGTGCCTCACTGACTCGACTGACCGACTCACCCAGTAGGGTAACGCTTAGCGTTGCTGGTACTGCACTGATTTGTTTCTTGGTTCCAAACAACATGTATTTGGTTTTAGTGGGGTTAAGTACCAAACCGTTATTTTCAGCCCAACATGCTATCCTGTCCAGATCATCGTTTAAATCCTTTATCGCGTCGTCATATTCACTTGGTTTAAAGGAGATATAGACCTGTACGTCATCAGCATAAATATGGTACCTACATCGCTTCAGAGAATTTATGATATCCGCACAATACAAGATAAAGATGATGGGGCCCAGTATAGAGCCCTGTGGGACTCCCCTGTAAACAGAAGTGAGTGACGAAACAAGAGATGAGCCATTGCTTAGTCGTATTTCCACACACTGTTGACGATTGGTCAGATAGCTTTGGAACCAGTGTATCGTATTTTGTTCAAATCCATAGTAGTTAAGCTTTGACAGAAATAAGTCTATATTTATGCAATCAAAAGCTCGCGAAAAATCAAGTAGGACAAGAAGCGTGCATAGGCCCTTATCCTGTGCTGACAGAATATTATCTGTCACGTCCAAAAGAGCCGTAGAAGTACCACGCTGTTTGCGAAAGCCTGATTGTAGCTCAGGCAGAATGTGTTTATCTTCTAGATATTTTGATAGTTGCTGGCATACCGCTTTTTCAGCAATTTTAGAAAGGCAAGGCAGAATACTAATAGGCCTGAGGTCTTTCAAGTCAGTCGGATTCGTTTTTTTAGGCAGTGGCCTAACGATAGCAATTTTCCAGATCTCAGGGAATGTGCCATTAATGAACCATTTTCGGGCTATAGTGATGCTGGTGCGGTTGTCAGGTGCTAGTGAGGTGGTTCTCATCGGCGACATCAACCAACTGCCCTATCTGGACAGGGAAAACCTATTTCCCCTTTCTTAAGCCCGTCCGAATTCTGTGGCGACCATCTACCAAGAGTTGTCCTGTACGCACCGGAGCCCGATGGATGTCGCGTACGCCCTCGGAGAAGTTTATCCCGGCATCTACTCGTCAAGGAAGCAGATCCACTCTCTGCAGCTGAAGAAATTCACGGGCGCCAATATACCCAGGACCCTCCCCAACACACTTTTCTTGGTCCACACACAGGAGGATAAAAAGACCCTCATTGACCAGGGATATGGAGTGGGTACTGGGTCGAGCGTGTTAACTATACACGAAGCTCAGGGTCTCACCAGCGAGTCAATACTAATTATCAAGACAAGGTCCTACAACACCAGGATTCACAGCAGCGTCCCCCATGCGGTAGTGGCCGTATCCAGACACAAAAGCCAGCTGTACGTACTACGCCAACAACGCCGACGACATCATTGGACGTTTTGTGAGGCGAGCACTGGAAGCGTCTACCATGGACATCGTCAATACTAACTTAAAGATGGCCATGCGGCATCGGGACATGGAAGTCGTTGACGCACTGATACGCCTTCTACAGCAATAACTGACGGTGCTTTTGACGCAACGGGTCCCGGTGGACTGGACGAACAACTCTGAAAGACGAGGCAAAAAAATAAAAACGCCTGGCCGCAGTTTCGGTTTTGCGGTGGGAAACCCGCAGTTGATTTAACATGTATGTAAAAATTGTATTGTGTAATTATGAATGAGACGAGTTGGTGGTGCACGACTGGCATCACTTTGATGGTGGCGTGTGTATTGGACCGCTCCATCCCCTAAAATGGTGTCGAGTGAAGCGGACTCAGTACATATGTCGGGTTAGGGATGCCAGGTGGGCACCAAGGGAAAGTTTTAAGGTGGAAAAACGTTAGGCAGAGTAGGGAAGGAAAAAAAATAAAATAAAATTATATATATTATAATATGTGATGGACTCACACTAGTTGATAAGTATTTATAAATAAGCATGTGAATGTTGTACTCCGGAGTCACCACTTGTACGTGGAGCTCATGAGGCAAAATGTATAGTACTAAAAAAAGGCACGGACGCAAAGTCTGTGGTACAATTGTAAGGCAGGAGTGTGGTTTTAGCCGGTAAGAGTCCGGCACTGCCCAGGCTGGCTCATCTGTGAGGCAGTCTGGGCGTCCATGAGGATTTCCCACTCCTGACGAAAAAAAAAAAAAAAACCTAACCTAACCTATAAAAAGTCCATTGCGTATTGTTTTTGTATACAGTTTCACCCACTCCGCCCTTGAATGTTGCGCGGGAGGTATCTACCTTCTTACCCGCGTCCACCATGGCTGGAAAAGCAAGAGTTCGCATGAGATGGAGCAAAGAAGTAAACCTATTTATCATGCGAACTTATCTATACATCATTAAATTAGAGACCGACATGACCACCTACAGACAACAACTGCATGAACGTTTTTCACGTCAATATCCTGAGATTTCCGTTTCTGAACAACGAATTTCAGATCAACGAAGAACTATAGTTAGGATAAACTCTTATCGCAACTCGAATTAGATCAGTTAAATAAAGAAGTACGCACTCAATTGCAACAAGAATCAGAAAACTATGCAGACAGACACTAACACTATCACACTAACACAAAACACAAACGAAAATATTCTGCAAGAACAACCACAATCGCTCACTCAATTACATCCTAACAGTCAACCTCTAACATATAACCAATCGCAAGCTTACACACAAACAGCACACACATCCACACAAACCGAAGCCTTAACCCTAACACTTGTAAATGATATTGAGACCTTAGTTATCGCAGATCAAAACCTAACCACAGATACGAATTACGTTAGCTGCAATCGGAGGATTAAAAAAACCAAAAATGATTTAACTTAATTTATTTAAAATTAAAAGAATTACATTTTAATTATAAACTAAATTAGCCTAAGCGACTACCTATTCGAAGTATGAATATGGAGTGATCATCCTTACAATTTATTGAACAACCATAAATTGCGGAATCGATTGTCGTCATAGGTGCATCAGCGATTATAGAAACTAATAAGGTCAGCGCGTATGCAACATCAGCGACCTTCATCTCGTAGTAGCGCTATGTAATTATCTTCCGGAATCGATTGACGTCATAGGTGTATCAGCGATCATAGAAATTAATAAGGTCAGCGCGGATGCAACATCAGCGACCTTGATATAGTAGTAGCGCTATGTAATTCCTTCCCTCTTAGAACGGCGACTATTTTAGCACGTTGAGTGAAAATGTTGTTGGAATTTCGTTATATAAACTACAGTTGTGATTTTTTTCACACACCCAAAACCAACCATTTAGCCGGCAGGGGGGGGGGGGGACACTTGACTCTAGCAAAAATTAGCACTTTAAAGCTTAATATTTCGCAAACGAATCCCTGAATCCAAAAATAGTTTTCACAAACTCACAATATTTTTGAAGGAACTTTCCAATGATACCCCTCACCATGGGGTAAAAAAATAAACATTACCACTTTACGTGTATGAGAGGTACCCTAAAAAAAAATGTTTTTCATAATTTTGTTTTACCACTTTGTCGGCGTAATTAATATGTATATCTGTGCCAAATTACAACTTTCTAGTACTAAGGGTCTCGGAGCTAGACCGCGGACAGACAGACAGACAGACAGACAGACGGACATGACAAAACTATAAGGGAACTGCTTACGTGCTATGTAAGGTTTATTTATCTCCGCCTATCATTTTATTCATCAGCTGATAGGTAACTAACGACGCCAACGTGAACTTTTTTTGGCGCAGTTGTATCTACTTCCTACTATTATTATTTATCGTAGTAGCCCAGTGGTTAAGGCGTTCTCCTCTCATGCATGAGGTTACGGGTTCGCAACTGAGCAAGTACCACTCTGTTATTTTTTTAATTCCTAATGACGTACCTAAGTACTTTTTAAATTTATCTAGGACATCATTGAAATCCCGTGTTTCGGTAAGCACTTAATTAAAGCCTTTGGTTCGAATTGATTTGTAACTCTCGAACAGTCGTTAGGTACCACACGGGTCGGTACGGGTCAACGACCTTACAGCCCTGCCGTATGGTCGTTGGTACGGGTAGTCAAAAGCCAGAAAGTCTGACAGTTAGTCTAACAAATGGGTATCGTGTTATCAAGTAACTGGTTTGTTGAGGTCTGATACGCAGTCGCCCTACGTGATTCACTGACACTCCATGTAGTGAGCTGCATACAGTTAGACTGAAAGCCGACCCTAACATAGTTGGGAACAGGCTCGGCAGATGATGAAGATTTTCGCATTGTAATGATGCTTAAAAATGAGTTATAATTTAGCGAAATTTAAAACAATAATGTAGGTACATTGTGATTTTCAAATTCGAACTACATCTAAGGTTAAATTATTTGCTATAAGTTGCTGTAGCTACAAAAACTTGTACAGATCGCGGCACGTTGGTTGAACCTTCAATGCGTAAAAGATTTTTGAGTCTCAATCGAAATGCGGTATGACGTGCATCGCGGGGGCTCCCCGTAACCATAGCAACGACCGTAATTTTGGTTCAACGTACGTGCCGCGTTCGTTTCGTAGAAATGTGGGCGGAGCCTCGACTGGTCATCGCATTCACGCACACAGTGACATGACGCGCGATACATCGCAATGGGTGATTCTGTTTATTTGAAGAGGGTTATTAAGAGAGTTATTCTGAAAAACAACAAAATTGAAAAATCGAAAATAAAAAGTATTATTGATTATTGACTTGGTATCGTATTGTTATATGATTATTTACGAGTCTCATAACACCCTCCTGAAATGTTTTGCAGTTTCAAAACTGCACCTTGTATACTAAAAAGAGGAAAGGACCTGCTCGCGCAAGTTTTTTATAATAGTCCGAACGCAGTTTTGAGCTATCTTCCTTCCTTGGATGCATGGCCCTGAGTGGCTCCTGCGCCCAACTGCTGAGTGGCCTATCACTCCTTTTGTTTCGTCATGCAACGAACAATTGCCTGAATTTAATAATAAAACTCTAACATTGGTATCTACCGTATCAAAACTCAATTTAATATATAGTCTTTCACAAAAATTTGCATCATTAAATAAAATATTGCGCATAATTGTATACATTCTAAGATTTCTACGTATTATTTCTTATGATAAATCACACAAGACAATTACTGTCCGTGAATTAGCTACCGCTGAAAATTATTTAATTCATTGTATTCAACAATTTCATTTTAAAGATGTTTATGACGAAATTAAAAATAAAAAACTTCGCTCACAATTTAAAACACTCGATCTCTTCATTGACGAGCATAATATAATTGGAATCGGTGGCAGATTGTCAAATGCGAACCTTCCTAATGAAGCTCAGCATCCCGCTCTTTTACCTAAACATGATAATTTTACACATGTTCTAATAACTATTATCACCGCATTTATTGTCATGCCGCAGATAATATTAAGATTGGTACAGTGGTTCTCATACATCAAGATGATGTCCCGCCTTTACCTTCTTAATAACATCACCGCGTAATTAAACCCAAATTTAGCAATAATTAGTATGCTTAAAAATAATTTTCTTTTCTTTGTCCGTTTTTACTATAATTTCTTTCCTTTGAGAATATTACATATCCTCAAAAACCGGGCAGGATGCTCGCGCAAGTTTTTTATAATAGTCCGAACGCAGTTTTGAGCTATCTTCCTTCCTTCCCAATTCCCATACAACGGAACGAGACGGACGCTCTCCCTACCGCTCGCCGGTGGCGCGCGCCATCTTATCGCGCCGCGCCCCACACTCGTCAGTGAGACCTCACCGCGAACGCCCGCACGCCGCGCGCCACGCGCGGCCCCTAAAAACCGCACCGCCATCTTATAATATCTTACCGCGCCGCCCGCCAAACCGCTTCATCTTATAACCAAAAAAAAACCGCACCGCCATCTTATAATACCTTACCGCGCCGCCCGCCAAACCGCGTCATCTTATATCAAAACACGAGCTCTCTATTTGTGGGGCCGATACAGTTGTGACATTTTAACACCAAATAAGTGCACCACAGTGACGTGAATCAGTGAACACCAGGATAGCCAGAGCTGTCCTTGAGTCATCGTGTTTCGTCCAGAAGATTCCCAAGTAAGTCCATCCATCCCTATTCCTTATTCATACCTGTGTGTAGCTCAATTCTGTGTCGCCTAATATTCCACACCACGTAAATTATTTTCCCGCTTATGGTCCTTCGTAGTCACCGCTTCAGCTTATACACTAGGACCCAATATCGAGCCTTGTGGAACGCCCATTTTTACTTTTAAACCGATTGAATGGACACCATTTACTTGAACCTGCTGCTGTCTATCATTTAAATAAGATTTTACTAAGCTGAGCGCAAGTTTACCTAGTCCGTAATGCTCAAGTTTCAAGAGCAAGGATTCATGACTCACGCAGTCAAATGCCTTGGAGAGGTCACAAAAGATTCCTATGGCATCTTGGGCCTCCTTCTACGCTGTAAATATGTGTTTTAATAAGGTGACACCGGCGTCAGTTGTACAACGTCCTTTGGTGAAACCGTATTGCTGATCGTGCAAGATTTGGTTGGCGTTAAAATGATTAAGCATTTGATTGAGCATTACCTTTTCGAAAACCTCGCTGAATACCGGCAGCACAGATACTGGTCTATAATTGTTAGTGTCTTTACTGTCCCCAGATTTAAAGAGTGGTATAACTTTACTGTATTTCATTAAATCCGGGAAGACTCCTTGATCCACACACAAATTAAATATTAAAGCTAAGTACGGTGCTATAGTCTCGATTATGGATGTACAAACTTTGATAGATAATCCCCATAGATCTTCGGTCAATTTGATTTTAATTTGCCGAAAAGCTTTTATAACTATCATAGGGTTTATATGTTTAAATTGAAATTCAACCGGGCAGCCTGGAACGTTCGCTCTTAATAAATTAATTGAGACATCGGGTGAGGAATTTAAAGCTTCCGTCGTTTTAGATGGTATATTAATAAAGAAATGTACAAATTCTTGCGCTACTTCTAAGTTAGAGCTAATGGCACCACGTGAAGTCTCCAATGTGTACTCAGTGTTTCGTACTTTTTTCCTATTAGTTTCATTATTTATAACTTTCCAAACTGTTTTTATTTTATTTTCTGCTGATTTAATCTTGTTGCTAATATACAGAGCCTTAGCTATCTTGCAAGTATTTCTAAAAATTTTGGAATATGTAGCAACATACTTGTTGAAAGTTTCAGTAATAATGTAAGGCTTAAGGCCATACAGCTCGAACAGTCTTTCCCTACTTTATTTATTTATTTATTTATCACAAACACTGCTATCATTACAGGAAAATTCCTAATGCGGTAGCGTGGTCCTTAATTAAACTATCTTAAATAACATAAAACATACAATATTATTTTTGTGAATTCATTCAGAGAGCAGGAAAATAAATCGATCCTGTCAGCCGTGTCATTCAGTGCGTGCAAGGCGCGCGTCAGTGGCGCTTTGCTGAGCAAGTTGGTTCGTGCGTGTGGCACTGCTAGTAACCGTGGCTTCCGGCGCCGCGATACGTAATTGTCAGGCACATTCAGACAAATCTCCTTCAAAACTCCGGAATTATAGGTCTTACCACGTAACAGTTTGAATACATATGTGGTTATAGCTAAGTCCCTCCTTGTTTCAAGTTTGTTGTACTTATCCTAATACCTCTAGTTGCCCAGTCACTAAAATAAAATTATGGCAAATATTTTTTGTTTTCTTTTCAAAAGTTTTATTCAATTCAGTGTGCACTACTGAAAAGAAATCCTCATACAATTTATTTACATCGTCCATATTAGGGCCCAGAGCATTTAACTTATTATTTAGGGTACTATTGAATCTATTTAATTTGCCAGTTGTTATTGGTCTAATTTGTATTTGCACTTTTTGAATAGGTGTTCTAAATTTAAAAGTTACCGTTTGTCCACTATGATCAGACGGTAAATAATTTACGATGGCTTTATCTAAATAATCACAACCGCAGAAGACATTATCGATACAAGTAGCAGAAGTTGAAGTTACTCTAGTTGGTTCTGTAAAAACATTTGATAAATTGAACGATTTAAAAAGGCTTAATATTCTACTGCTATTTGAATTATTTTCCAGAATATTTATATTAAAATCACCACAAATAATTGCGGCTTTGTTACCGGATGCAAGTTTCGCTAGGACATTTTCCATTATTGACTCAAATAAAGAAAAGTTCTGATAATTAGGGGGTCTGTATACGCACACTACAACATGCTTATCCAGCTCAACACAGGACAGTTCGATGTAATGTTCAACTAATAAACCAACTATGTCATTACGTTGCTTAGATTTTAAACAATTTTTTATCAAGATTAGAGAACCTCCACGCAGCATAGATTTACGGTTAAAACAACTGCCCACATTATAGTTCTCATAATTAATTAGCATTTGGTAATCCTTTAACCAATGTTCAGTAAAACAAACAATGTCAAACTTTGTTTTTTCTAAAAACATTTCGATTTCTAATAATTTGGAAGAAATACCTTGAATATTTTGATGAAATAATTTCAAGGCATTCTGCTGATCTCCTTTTTGATAATTATTAATTTTGGAGCAAGAAGACACCTTGTTGTTGTTAGGTATAAGAATATTCTTACTGGTGCCTTCTGTTGTCTTACAAACTAGTTTAAATGACTATCCGGAGTTAACCCCAATATTTCAGTGTCATCACCAGGCAGTGAACTCATAGTGAGTGAGGGAGATGGAACCTCCTACGTACAATTTGTAAAAATATTTATAGCATTTGAGCTACATTTATTCAGGTTCACCACCTTATTATTAGTATTATTACTAACCACTGATCAATGAGGAGTACCTCCTTAGTACCGCTGGACCCGTTTCTACATCCATTTTGAGAGGCAGACATGATGGAGTTGGTGACTATATGTCTGTTAATTTTAGCTCTCAAAATGGATGTAAGAACTTTATAGACCGTCGGTAAACACGTGATCGGCCTATAATTTTTGGGTTCCGCGGTGCTACCAGATTTATGGAGCAGGTGGGTAACTCCTGTCGTTAGGAACTGGGGTAGCGATCCAGACTCCAAAGCTGTCTGGTACTGATCCGCCAAGCGAGTGTGCGATCTTACAAACCATTTTATCCAGAAGTTGTGCAGCCCGTCCGGCCCTGGAGACTTCCAGTTAGGCAACGGACGGACTGCACGAGCTACATCTTGGGGGCAGAGGGTAATAGCCCCCATCTCTGGTATTGGATCGCAGGCTCGCTCGACTTCTCGAGTCCAATCACCTTCGGTGTGACTGACAGGCACCGACCAGATGCTGCGCCAGAAAGAGCACAAGGCATCATCATCCAGTAGATGCGTGTCAGCCACACCTTGGTTCGGTCGCTCCCAAGCCCTATAAACCCACCTTTCATCGCTCTGGAAGGTGCGATTCTGAGTGTATCGTTCTACTCGCCGCTTATACCGACGAATACGGTTCGCCCATGCATACACTTTCTGCTTCAGGAAGTCGATGCGCTCTGTGACACGGGCTATATATTCTTGAGGGCGAATATCAGTCTCTAAGAACGCCCGCCTCACAAAGCGCATCACTCTAGGGCGAGTATTGCCCTCTGTTGAGACCTCCGCTCTCAACATCGCCGCGCGCTGGCGGCAGTGAACGAGGGGTGCGGGGCAGCGGCGAGTCAGCTGGCCTCACAGCCAAGCGCGGGCCCCCGCGCCTCAGCAGTCAGCTGTTGCACGCCTTCAAGCACGGCTGCGCTTACGCGTCTTGTTAACGTTCCTATTTAATTATTGTTTTTTCCTATTCCGTGTTGTACTTTTTTATATTCATAAATCTATTTAATACGAGTATACAGTCCACTCAATCATCTTTGATTTCTCTCCACTACGACCTATCGTCGCGATCACCCTCCCTGAAGCAGATTAGTTTGCCGATGAGCGCTCTGGCCTCACCAATACGGCGCTCAATTCTGCACTGCCAAGCTGGTACGGCTGGTTTCGGTCGTGTAGCTGTAGAATCATTAGCAAATTTGACGTGAGCTACACGACATGCCGCTACAGCCGCGCTGTACAGAATTGAATGAGTATCAGTGAGGTCTTCGCAGTCATCAAAATAGTTTGACAACTGCGAATCCAGAACCGCCACCAGCGCCCTATTTTTGTTATGCATGGGCAAACGAGGCAAACGTGGTCTAAGTTGTAATGGGTACTTACGTTTGTAGCCCTGTCATCAATCCTTTTGTCAGCTTGATTTGTAGTGTCCTGTGATGGTGCTATAACACTCTGCGACGGGGGGAGCGATGACATGGCTACTTCGCATTTCATTTCGCAGACGATCAAGTACAGTGTCATCCAACATATGATTACGCTGGATGACCCGCACCTGATCCGACAGTCGTTGTGCCGAAACGTTGACAGCTGGTTCAAGCGCCTGAAAAAGAGAGAGCATCCGAACACGGTACGCGGTCAGATTATTTCCCCCCTCTGTAGCCCCATAGTATGAGCGCATGACGTTTTCGTTAATGGATCGTGTCCATCTCATGCGCTGCACACTTCCGCCGGGAGCTGGGACCCTATCAGAGGCCGGTGGGCCTCGAGGTCCTAAGCCGACCGGCGGCCCGCGTCCTCCCCATCGACGAGCAGGTGGTGGCGTCGTGGGCGGAGAGAAATACTCGTCGCTCGAGCTCGACGCAACTACCGCGGCCGGTGTTGTCACAGCACCTACAATGGGGCCGGATACCGGTGGCGGCGAGGCGGAGCTGAGCGACGAGTCCGGAGGTGGTGGGCGTGCTAGGCGTGCGGCCGATCTTGTCAACATTTCATCACATCATCTTTGTGTTCTTATTTTCTGTTCATTATTGTTGTCTGGAGGTGACATCTGTCATGTCACCTCAGCTTCGGTAGTTTTTGATGGAATTCTATTGGAATGCATTTTGGTGGAATAAAATCTCTTTATTGGTTTTTTTTATGATTTTCTGGTTTCAAGATTAGTATTCAAGGGAAAATTCTTGTAGCAGTGCGTCAAAATAATTATAGTTATTAAAATTACGGAAACGAGATGTTGTGTTGACATGGTTATTATTATTATTATTATCTCGGCTACGTTGCGAAAGGTTTTTTTTTCAAGAAGGCATTTAAAAAAAAATATTAACACTGCGATTCAGAAAAATCAACTGCGTACAGTCTCAGTTCGATAAATGGCGTTGTAATAATATTTTACTTCTAAAACACTTTATATTAATTCAAAATATTTTGATAAAAGTTAACACTGCGATTCAGAAAAATCAGCTGCGTTCAGTCTCAGTTCGACAGATGGCGTTGTGATAATATTTTACTTCTAAAACACTTTATATCAATTCAAAATTATATTTTGATTAAAAGTGAACCGATTACGGTGAAACAATAACTTAATGTTACTTCAATTTACGCACAATTGTTGTGTAAAAAAGTTATAGCTACATTGGAGTTCAACTGCGTGTGTTGTGATACAAAGCTTAGTCTGTGATACAAAGTGACAGTGGAACCAAGTGCGCATAACCCTAAATATTACTTCTCAAATATCTTTTGATACAGTGAACCGATTGCAATGAAACAAAAACTAAATGTTATTTCAAATTACGCACAATTGTTGCGTATAAAAGTTTTCTACATTGCTTTCGTACATTTTACGTGATGCGCGAACAAATAAACAGACAAACAGACAAAAATTCGAAAATTGCTGGAAATGGGTTCTGTTGGTCTGTTGGTTCTGGGTCCTTTAACACCCTGGCTATTTTTTTGGAAATATTTTTGATGTAAAAAAAACGACTTTTTAACAGATTTATTATATGTATAGATTTTCAATTTATTTTTAGTAAGAGGTCTTAACTGAATAGTTTTATCTAAACGTAACTTTTTATCTGATTCAAAGGATATAAGTTGAGCTGTATGATCAGACCTAACGCCACTAATTAGAGACGAGTGTTTTATTTTACAATTAGTAAATACATTGTCTATGCATGTAGCTGAGGTTGCTGTTATTCTAGTTGCCACATTAAATATATGACGGCGTCACCATTGTAAACAGCACGTGCAGCGGCCCGAGTTACGCAGGTGCAATGCATCACTAAGGCCTTCCCACTCTCCTTTACCAACGAGCATTCAGCACCAGAATCGTTTACAAAATGATACAGCTCACCCTTTTTTTAACGTGTCTCGAGGGTAGTTGTGCGACGCAAACTTCCACTCGCCGTTCATTGCTGCAACACGTGCTTCTCTGGTTTCCCACACGTGAAGCATACGAAGGGCTTCGCTGACGGCTACTTAGTTCGATACTGAAGACGTCACAGATCCACGAGTGACAGCCAGGACCAACAGCCTCACCCGCCTTCCGAGGCACGGTGGAGTATCGGCATGTAAAGATGATCTTGATCATACATCCACGGACCAACCTCGTCAAGCGCAGCCCGACCTGATGGATCGACCGACTAGCCGACCGACGGCCGCTATCACTTAGCCGCGAGCTCCTCCACCCTCTAATTTCTTATTCTCAATTATCGTTTTACTGAGTGCACATCAATTAACAATATCAGATTCTGATTTTATCAGGATCAAAAGCAACAAGCACAGCTTTACTTGGAGTAGCTGGCATCCGCAATTTTTTTTAATATAGCGTCCTTGCCAGCAGAAAACAATATTAAAGGTTTTTGCATTAAATTACTGTTGCTATCATTAAGTGGACGGTGGATTTCATCCCACTTCTGATGTAGGGAGACTGGATGAAAACCACATTTAAAGGCACTGACATTTATTTAATGAGACTTCTCAGTATTAAATCAGAAAGCTAGTTGTCCGTTCCAAAGCTAGGTCTTCATGGAGAAGAAGGACAAGAAACTCCACGGAAACAGTATAACAGTGTTCTAAACGCTACAACATGTGCACCGGGCCGAGCCTGCGACAAGAATGATCACCTCCTTTTTGTTAATCCTGTGTTTGCCTTAAGCTACTACACTCAAAGCCTCCAGCCAGGGCACACATAAACTAAGCTAAAAAGCTTAGGATGAACGCTCGCTAAGGGCACCCCCTGTGGGGTACGAGCCTCGGCTTAGGGCGTTATCCGGAGGGAGGACATCAAAAGATGGGACGGGCTGGATCAAAAGGTTTTGATCATTATTATTAAACGGGGAATTTAAAGCTACGTGCACAGCTGCAACAACTGCTGGCACCTCGTTTTCGAGCAAGGGTCGGGGGGGAGTATTATTTACTCGGGGGCGCGGCGGTCGAGATCGCAAAGGACCTCGGCGGCGAGGTCGGAATGACGGGAGGCGTCTGTATTTGTACAGTGTACTTGTTTCCCTATTGCTCTCCTGGAGGAGGGTTATGGGGTCATCGGGGTCTACGAGGATATGCCTTGGACGGCGAACATGACTGATTCTACTCGAGACATAACTGGCGGCCTCGCAAACCAGAGGGTTGCGAGGTTTGGCCGCGGACTCAAAGAAACGCTTGGAAAGGCGTTTTAGAAATTGGTGGATTGTGGAAATCTTTAGGTCGAGGTGGAGTGCCTCGTTCCTAACGAACCAGGGGGAACCTGTAGCCCTACGGAGGAATCTATTTTGGACTGTTTGCATCCTATGGATATATGACGGGGTTTTGCATGAGCAAAGACGGCACCCGCATGGGTCATGATTTGTCGAATGCACGCCATGTAAACGCGCAATTTGCACCTAAGTAACAATTTGCTACGTGCATTCACCAGGTAAAAGAGTCTACCGAGAGCGAAAGCGGCTCACGAACGAACCATCTTTATGTGCTCTGCGAAGGTCAAATGATGGTCTAGAACAACACCGAGATATTTAGCTCGCTTCTCCCAGGGGATCGGCTTGCCGAACATGGTGATTGGTCGGGGGAGGGGGTTTCTAAGCCTTGTACGCGGTTTCATAAAGAGAATCGCTTGGCTTTTATCTGGGTTTACTTCTATCCGCCACTTTGTAAACCATGCGGCCAGTCTATTG
This sequence comes from Agrochola lychnidis, assembly GCA_963680765.1. Lineage (NCBI taxonomy): Eukaryota > Metazoa > Arthropoda > Insecta > Lepidoptera > Noctuidae > Agrochola > Agrochola lychnidis. The sequence goes on from OY796851.1 coordinate 58,138, forward strand.
ACTGCGCGTTGAAGATTGAGGCGAATGATGTCGGGGGATCTAGATTTGAAGTAGATGGCAGTGTCGTCTGCGAACAGACCCAACTGCGACCTACCGCAACCTTTAGGGATATCGCTTGTGTATAGCGTGAATATGAGGGGGGACACCACAGAGCCCCTGGGGTACACCTGCGCGGATGGGACGGGGAGTGGATAAAGCTCCTTCGATACGATAACGGAAGACGCGATTCGATAAAAAGTCTCGTAAGATGAGCACGAGACGATCCGGCACACCGAGTTGGTACAGCTTGTATAATAAGCCGTTGTGCCAGACTTTATCGAACGCTTTCGCTACGTCGAAGAATACTGCACCGGTCATAGAACCTCATTGGAAACCAGCGCTTATGAATTCTACGATGCGGTGGGCCTGATGCACGCTAGAGTGCTCAGTTCGAAAGCCGAACTGTTCGTTGGGGATGAGGCCCTTGGTCTCGACTCGTTGGGGATGAGGCCCTTGGTCTCGACGAAATCTCTAAGACGCGTATAAATAAGCCTCTCATAGATTTTTCCGAGAACCTTGAGCAAACTTATGGGACGGTAGCTAGAAGCCTCGGTTTTGGGCTTGCCGGGCTTAGGGATACCGATAACCGTGGCTTCTTTCCACGTCTGGGGGAAGATATTGTTGCTTAAGGCACCATTGAAGATGGTGGTCAAAAGCATTATTAGGTGGGCAGGGAATAGTTGGATCACCCTATTGGTGATAGCATCTGAACCGGGGGCTTTACGGGATTTAAGACTTTTGATGATGTCGTCCACCTCGTCCGGGAGGACGGGGGGTAATGGACAATCAGAGTCATCAACGGGAGGGAGGGAGGCTCTACGTTCGACTTCAGCGTCTACCATTAATAAGTGAGCTCGGTCTAATGGTAGGGAACTGGGAGTGCATTGGGCCTCGAGGCTGTCTGCGAGACATTCAGCCTTTTCGGCATCGTCGAATACAATGGATTTATCGGGACGGGTCAGTGGGAGCATGGCGGAGGAGTGGGGAGCCCTGAGTTTCCTCTGGAGCTCCCAGAAGGCCTGATGGGTGGGCTCTAGTTCGCCGAGTAACTTTCCCCAGCTCGCGTCCCGCAGCTCCACTACACGTGTCTTTACAGATCTCTGTAAATAGCGCATATGGGCTTTGTTGGCGTGACAGGAAAAGCTATCGTAAGCACGTATGGCCGCGTTCTTCTCAGTCAGTAATGCACGCACATCGTCCGGCAAGCTTCCCTTGAACAATCGTTCAGGACGGTTTGTACGTGATCAGTGAGTGAGTCGATCGCGGCCGTGGTGTCAGCGATAGAGTCGAAAAGGTAGGGGATAGAGTCTAGTTGAGGGGACGTGTTGGATTTCAGCTGTGTGCTTACTTTCTTCCAGTCCGTGATCCTCTTAGTAATAGGGGGGGGCGTTCGGGTCGGGGAGACCTATGCGGGGGTATAGTCTCATGACTACCGGGTGGTGATCAGAGTCGAGCTCTTGTACCGTTTCTATTGATTCTAACTTTAGATTGACGTTTTTAAGGAGCGCCACGTCTAAGATATCGGGGGCATGATTGGGATTAATGAGCGAGAAATGAGTGGGAGTCATCGGAGCGATGACGTCAAAAGTCAGGGAGTTTTGAGAGGTCGAACAGGTGTTGACCTCTGGTATTGGTTACCGAACTATTCCAAGAGGGATGTTTCGCATTGAGATCACCCGCTATAATGAGCGAGTTACTGATAGCGAGTAAAATCGAGAGATCGTTTGAGAGGAGTTGGCAATGCCCCGGGGAGTTGCCGGGGGGATTATAGACCGATACAAGAGTGATCGGCTCATGACCTGACATGCCTAAGCGGCAGGCGGAAACTTCTAATACCGAGAGGGGAGGAGGGTCTAGTGGGATGCAGTGAAGCTGCTTTCTATAGTAGATCAGGGTGCCACCCTTGTGACAACGCGACCTGTCATTGCGAACTATCCGGTAATTGGCAAGTGACGGGTCACGATTGCAAGGCTTTAGGAAGGTCTCTTGTATTAAGAGAACGTCTATTTGGTGATCGCGGAGGAAGAGCCCTATCTCTTCCCTTTGGGATTTTAAACCGTTGGTGTTAAAATAACCTATTATTAGGGATCGGAGTTTGAATCTAGCTAAGGCCTCGTTATCCATGGATGGATTTAGGGGTTTTGGCGAGGCAGTCTAGACTGCCTCGCCAAAACCCCTAAATTCAATCCATTTATAGCCCTAGGGCTTGCGTAATATCCGGATACGCATTATAAATGGATTGAATCCTAATGATATCACCTTGGGCGGCGAGGATAAGATTTGCCATTTCCCTTGCGCGCGGGGAGACAAATAACGCGTAAGTCGAGGTGATGATGTTGAATGAGACAACACCTGGTTGCTGCGTGGTCACGGGACCGGCAGTCTGGGGACGCAAAGCTTGAGGAGCAGGCGCGGTTTTTGCGAGGGGAGCGGCGGGCGCCGGGGGCGCAGAGTGCGCGGGAGGCGTGGAGGGCGCGGGTGGCGCGGTGCCACGGAAACGGGGTTCCCTAAGGTGGGGGGGAAGGAGAGGGGGGCGAGGGGGGGAAGTGACCGTAAGAGGGCTCCAAGGCAGGGAAAGACTGCTGGTGGTGGAGGTAGTTCCACGGACTAGGCCTCTGAGGGCTTAGTCGTTGGGGCATAAGGGCGGAGGGGATCCTATAAGAGGATGAGGGAGTTTCCCTTTGCTGGCGGGCGCCAGAGCGCTTCCCCAGCTTGGGAGAAAATGCCTTAGGGGCTTTTGAGCAACCCCGGTAGTTAGCCGGGTGGCCCTCTTTGCCGCATAAAACGCAGCTAGGAGGTACGGTACAGAGGGTACGGTCTTTGGGGCGGGGGCAGTCGGAAGTGCTATGCTATGAGAGTGGGGAGGCCTTAGTGATGCATTGCACCTGCGTAACTCGGGCCGCTGCACGTGCTGTTTACAATGGTGACACCGTCATCATCATCATCATCAGCCTATAGCAGTCCACTGCTGGACATAGGCCTCTCCAATTGCACGCCATTCAGCTCGATTCTCGGCAACTCTCATCCAGCTGCTACCAGCCACCCTTCGAAGATCGTCACTCCACCTAGCCTGAGGGCGTCCTACCTTACGTTTGCCAATTCGCGGTCTCCACTCAAGAACACGTATACCCCAACGGTCATCGGTTCTACGGCTGATATGGCCGGCCCACTGCCACTTCAGCTTGCTAATTATTAATCGCCATCAATGAGTCTAGTGCGATGCGCACTCGGAAACGGTCGCGCATCACTCTTCGCTACGAATTATTAATTCGCGCTTAGCGTGGCATTAGCCGTCGCCGTCATGGGTTCCGAAAAACTCATAGTCAACGAGCTCCTGGCGTTCCTGCAACATCAACTGGACGTCATGGACGAAGTTAGCCTCATGCAGATCTGCACCTCGAGCTACACCGAAGATGAGATACGCAGTGCAAAGACGACGCTGTACACATCACTTGACTTAGCCGACCGAATGCCGTCCCGCAGGAGGGACGAAAAGGGAGAGAGGAGTCTCCAAGACATGTTTCGGGTGTTTAAGGAGACTGACCCTGACGACGTGCCGTCTTTTGTGGCAAAGGAGCTGCGGAAGCTGCCCCCCGTTACATTTGACCACGTCGACGTCACCAGGTTGCTGAAGGATATTGTTACCCTGAAGGCAAGCCTGGCCGAGATGAAATTCAAGCTGGATGCGTCTCAAAAGACCATCGGTGAGTTACGTGCCGATATGGTTAACTTACGCAATACTGTAACTCTCGTCGTGGTGCAAACAACGCGTCGCTGTCTAGTTTCGAGTCAGCGAAATTGGACTCGTCACCGGCAGCTGTCACTGCAAGCGATGCAATTCCGCGCTCCGCCGATTTCGCCTATACCGCAGTAAAGGTGACGTCACAAGTTAGCACGTTCACACCTCGCCGTGCTTACTCAGCAGCAGCTGCACAACCTCCCATCCAAAAGGAGCAGCAACAGAAGAAAGTTTTTGCTAAAAATGCAAAATCAACCGAGGGGGCATCTAAGAGCCGCAATGTACCGGCTCCCGGTATCTTGTCCCCAGCCCCTAAGAAACGGCAGCCAGACAAGGAAGGCTTCGTGACGGTGGAATCCAAGCGAAGGAAGCCCACTTGCCGTAATCAATGTGGTACTGCTCTAGCGGGACCAAATATGTTGCTGCGTGCTGCTACACCGTCGACGCAGCTGTACGTATCCCGTCTGCATCACTCCACGATGACTGAAGACATCGTGGAATACATCAGATCCAAGACCAAGTGGACATTGAGAGTGGAGAAGTTGGAGTCGCGCCATAACATAAACTTCAAGTCGTTTGTGGTGCGGGTTCCAACTCAGTACCTAGAAACCTTCATGAAAGAAGAGTTTTGGCTGAAAGGTGTGGCGTACCGACGATTTCGTGGAAGGTTACGTGACACCGTGCAGCGCAACACGACGCCGACACAGTCATCACTTCGTGTACAATAGTTATTTGTTATTATAATTTAAAAAAATATGTATGTTTAGGTTAAGGTATTTATTTATGGGCCTGCGTCGCCTGAATTAAATGGATTATTATTATTATTGACTGCCTCGTTGGTCTAGTGGTCCCAAGCGCTACTGCTGAGTATGAGGTCCTGGGTTCGATTCCCGGGTCGGGCAGTGTAATTGGGTTTTTCTATCTGAAATTTCTCAGTAGCAGCTCGGAGTCTGGATTTGTGCCCGGTTGATGGCAATAGGCTCGCCCCCTATTACATGGGACTTAAACATAACTGGCGAAATGTGGGTGTACCTGTTACAAGGATACCTCTGCCCAACCCTTCGGGGAAACAAGGCGTGATGTTATGTATTATTATTATTATAATTCTGTGAGCTATGTCGATAACTTTGGTTCTCTGCCGGATCACTTCGTTCCGGATTCGATCCCTCAGAGAGACTCCAAGCATAACCCGCTCCATGGCTCGCTGAGCAACCTTAAATTTATGGACCAGCCGTACCGTGAGTGTCCACGTTTCGGCTCCGTAGGTCATAACAGGCAGGACGCACTGATTGAAGACCTTCGTCTTTAGGCTCTGTGGAATACGCGACGAGAAGACTCGACGAAGTTTCCCAAACGCTGCCCAGCCCAGCTGAATTCTTCTGTTAGCCTCCCTCTCAAAGTTGTTCTTACCAAACTGCAGAGTTTGCCCGAGGTAAACGTATTCTCGAACAACCTCGAGAGCATCGCCATTGACAGCAATCGGCCCCAGAGTGACGTGTTCGTTGAACATAACCTGGGTTTTGTCCAAGTTCATCCGGAGACCAATGCGCACAGAAGAATTAACTAGGCCGTCCAGCATCTGCTGCAAGTCATGCAGCGATTCGGCCAGTATGACGATGTCATCTGCAAATCTCAAGTGTGAGATGTATTCGCCGTTGATGTTAATGTTAATGGCCATTAAAATGTATATGACGCCGTCATATACATATAAGACAATTTCTTATTAGGAACTGTTAAGTTTCAAATAAACAATATTGTGTTGCTCTGAAAACAAAGTGTTTATTTTAGTACTTACATACACATGGTAATAATTACACAGTTTAACATAAATCACACTATTCTACCTGAAAACAAAGAAACGACATTTAAAGTTTATTATTTAAATTATCAATTCCTTTATAAATACAATTTTCCAGTTTTATAAATAATCAAATGATCTGCTGAATCACAGATTCACAATACCTGTTCTGTCAACATAATACAAACTGCTTTACTGACACTACTCATAGCGCCATCTATGAAGTAATATTTAGATTAAAGAAATATAGTTTCTTTACATCTCCCTCCCTAAGGAAGAAAATTTTCACCAAAATTTTCACTCATCCGCATTGTGTATTTATGTAGGTATTGGTATGAGTTTTGTGACATGAAAGAGATTCGACTCTGGCTTCTTATGACCTGTATTAATTCTGTATATTGAATTTGATAATTTTGCAACGATTTCAAATGGACCAATCTTCAGCTCGTCTAATTTGTTTCTATTTAGCTGGTTCCCATTTTCTACATATACCATATCTCCTGTATTGAAATGAAATTGAGTTCTTTTTTTATCAAATATTTGTTTATTGTAGTTATGTGACTTCATTGAATTTTCAAATGCTATTTTTCTATCTTTTATCCATTCAGTCTCGGATTTATCTTTTTTTAGTTCATTTGGCAAAATAGAAACATCTGTACCATCCAACAGGTATTTTGGTGCAAAACCAGTAACTGTATGTTCTGTATTATTATATTTATCTACACAGTTATGAGCAATTGTCGTCCATGCTATTTTATTATTTTTTTCGTTTATTTTACATCTGATTTTATTTACTAACGTTTGATTTAGTCTTTCATTTAAACCGTTAGAAAACGGGGTGTTTACTGCAGTAAAGACTATTGGTATTGATTTTTCATTTAAAAATCTTTTGAATTCTTTTGAGTTGATTCCCGGGTATTGATCAGTGAGAAGCATCCCAATTGTATCAAAATCTGTTACTTTATTAATTAATTTTACAAAATCATTAGCACTTTGTGTTTTTGAGGTTACAATGTAAGCATATCGTGTAAAGTGGTCCACTAAGAGGTGTAAATATCTTTTCGTTGATCGTGAGCCTCCAAAACCTCCAATCGTGTCTATTGAGACTATTTCAAAAGGTTTTGTGGCAGGACCTAAATGTGACATTAAGCCATACTTATCTTGTCCTCTCGTTTTATTTTTTATACATATTTCACAACTTTTACAATGTCTTTTAATATTAATCGTTAAATTTTTTGCTGTATATAACGGACTAATTTTATTTTGCATTTGTTTTATACCTATATGACACATATTTTCGTGTACGTCTTTAATTAATTTTTTACTGAATTCTTCTGATAAAATTATTTTTTCACGTTTTCTAACCTTCTTATAGTAAACATTGTGTTTTAATAATAATTTTGATTTTTTTATCTGTATATCTTCATTTTTTTCTTGATCTGTAATAATATCGTTAAATTTTATCATGTTTACAATTTTTAATTGTTCATCTGTGTCTTCATTTGCATCCAGTACAGGATTCCGGCTTAAACAATCTGCTTCTATATTATTTTTTCCCGGAGCGTATTTTATTTTTAAATCATACTGTGAAATGTAATATGTTAAATCTCCTAATTCGTCATCTGTCCTAGACTTAATATTCAAATTTTCCAATGGTTTATGGTCTGTATATACCGTAAACGACTTACCTATTAACCAATATTGCCAGTATCTTATTGCTTCTTTAACTGCTAAACATTCTAAATATATTGCTTTTTTTTTCTTTTGGACTTCGTTAAGTTTTTTTGAGAAATATGCAACTGGTTTTTCTTTTCCATTTAGCTGTGTTTGTTTTAACACTGCCCCAATACCTTCCAAAGATGCATCTGTGTAAATTTTTATTGGCAAATCCTGATCAAATATTGCTAAGACTGGTTGTGAGCACATGATTTTTTTTATCTGTTCAAATGATTTTTGACAATCAGTAGACCAAATGAATTTCTGGTTTTTTCTGAGTAGGTTATGAAGAGGTTCTAAAATAATCGTACTTTTTGGTATATACTCATGATAAAAATTAATTTTCCCCAAAAATTGTCTTACATTTTTCTGACTTTTCGGTATTGGGAAATCTTTTATTGATACTAAATTATCTCGTACTGGCCGTACTGTATTGTTTTGTATTATATGACCGAGATATTTAACTGAATCAGAAGCGAATGTACATTTTGTAAACTTCAATCTAAAACCTTCCCTTTTTATAGCTTCCAATAATTGCGCTAAATGGTTAATATGCTCCGAAAAAGTCTTTGAGAAAATAAGAATATCATCTATGTAATTAACTGCAAAATTAGTAAGTTTGTACTTTCTTAAAATGTTACCTAGTATCCTTTGAAAAATAGCTGGCGATGTCTTTAGACCAAAAGGTAAACATGTCCATTGATAGTGTCCTTCCTGTGTTACGAACGCAGTTTTCTTCCTATCTTCAATTCTTAATGGTATTGACCAAAATGCTGAATTAATGTCTAGTGTTGTAAAATATGTTGAGTTTCTTGTCTTCAACACTAGGTCGTCAATTAATGGAAATGGTTGAGCTTGAGGTACTACTATTTTATTTAGATCTCTGAAATCTATGCATAATCTTGACCTTTTGTTGTCTTCTTTTTTAAAAGCCAAAGTCACTGGTGACGCAAATGGACTGTAAGATTCCTCTATAAGCTTTCTGTCAAGTAATTTTGCTATTTGGTTTTCTATTTCCTTTCTATCTTCAACTGAACACCTGTAAGGCCTTTTGCTGCAATATTTGTCTATGAGTAGATCAATATGTGCTTCATATTCTCTGACTGTACCAATGTCATATTTATCCTTTGCAAAGATGGATTTATAAGTGTCGATCAGTTTATATATCTCGGACTTTTGTTGTGTATTTAAATTATTCATATTTATTTTGAAATCTTCTTTTATGTCTTCATTAAAATTAACTGAACATGGATTTGTTACATTTTTTTCTTCTTTATAAGAGTTGTTTTTATTATCATCCTCATTCATGGGATCTTTTTTTTCTTCTATTTTTATTTTTTCTCTTTTTTGTGTGATTTTCAAATTTTCATCTTGAACCAGTTTAAACTGTTTTATTATATCCAGTCCAATTAGAAAATCGTATTGAAACTCTTCTCCATCAATAATATAAACATTAGTTCTTTCTTCTTTTTCAAAAATTTTTACTTTAATATTTGTTAAACCACTTGTCTTTTTAACACCATTAATTGTGATTAAATTATCATTATTTAAATCATCATTTGTTTCCTCTTTTAGTCTTATTAATTTGGAATTAATTATAGAAACATTTGATCCTGAATCGTATATTCCAAATGCTTCTAATTGTCCATTTAATAATAGTTTGACTTTAATTAATGGTGTTATTATTCGTTTTTTGTATCCTTATTTAGTTCAACATTTATCACTGAATTGTTTACTGCTTTACCATTGTTTTTCTTATTATCATAATTTTCAGTCTGTTTAAACCAGCACTTTTCTTCAGGGTGGAACCGAATACCTTTATTTAAATTTTCACAAGTTTTACATGGTTTTATTTTATCTGTTTTTCCTTTATAATCATAGGTATATTTTTTATTATTGCTGATGAAATTCTTTTTGTTCACCATTTGTTCATGTTTTCCAATTTCTTTATAGAGGCTTGCGGTTGATTTTACAGTTTCTTTATCAATTTTATCCATTATGTAATCAGGTAATCCCATTACAATAAGACTTATCATTGTTTGAATATCGATTTGCTTGTTGACTTCTAACAACAATCTTTCCTTTTTTGTGGCATATTCCAGTAACGATCCAGCTTGAAATCTAAATGTAAATGCATATTTAACTTTTGACCAACCTTTATTTCCATATGTTTCACAAAAATTATCCTTCCATGCTACCCATTCTGAATTCACTGTCATCTTTATTAACATACTGGTGTACCAATCTAGACATTGTTTTTCTAGTAAATATTTTAAAATCTCAATTTTCTCTTTATCCTGTAGAATCTCAAACCTTCCACATTCATTTTCAAATTCATTAATCCATTGATCAACATTTGATGTCTTATTTGAAAACTTTTCTATCAAAAATCTTTCCGCAGTTTTTCCTAGATTTTTATTTTCTAGTGCATTGTTATTAGTGTTATTGTGTACGGGAATTGTTTCTCCTGTAATCTCTTCCAAATATTGGTCACCAAACTGTACATTTTCACACTCATCTAGATATGTTTTTTTCAAATCATTGTTTAGATGGATCCATACTGAACGTGTTTGGTGTCTTTTTTTCAGTGAATTTTTGATTTTCGTAAATACCTCTGAAGACGTTATGCTAGTGTGCTTATTTACATACCTTTGATCATCTGGGATATGAAAAAGGCGTCCATCTGGTGTCTCAATAGAGGTTATGCAGATCACATTTGTTTTTCCATCCGTTGATCCTAGTACTTCAAATTTAAACCGCAGTTTTTCCATTTTCCTTAGTTTTAACTAGAAATGTCGTTTTATAAGACAATTTCTTATTAGGAACTGTTAAGTTTCAAATAAACAATATTGTGTTGCTCTGAAAACAAAGTGTTTATTTTAGTACTTACATACACATGGTAATAATTACACAGTTTAACATAAATCACACTATTCTACCTGAAAACAAAGAAACGACATTTAAAGTTTATTATTTAAATTATCAATTCCTTTATAAATACAATTTTCCAGTTTTATAAATAATCAAATGATCTGCTGAATCACAGATTCACAATACCTGTTCTGTCAACATAATACAAACTGCTTTACTGACACTACTCATAGCGCCATCTATGAAGTAATATTTAGATTAAAGAAATATAGTTTCTTTACATACATTTTAATGGCCAACATAGGCACTATGCTGGGTGATACCACCTTCCGGCTCGCTACCCGTCTGCGTCTGGGCTCCGCATCGCTGCCAATGCGGTGAAGGTGTCGACTGTCTCGGACACCACGGCCTATCCTGCAGTATAAGCGCAGGCCGGATAGCACGACACGCCAGCATCAATGACATCATCCGACGTGCTCCTATCACCGCCGGAGTGCCAGCTGTTTTAGAACCTAATGGCCTGGCACGCGACGATGGGAAGAGACCAGACGGAATGACCATAATGCCTTGATTACAACGTGTGTCGAAACCCTTGCGCCATCCCATCTTCCTAGCACAGCGGGCTGTGCTAGGGCTGCTGCTGCAGGTGCGGAAAACCTCAAACGGCGCAAATACTCCAATCTTTTTGGGACTTATATGTTTGAGCCGTTTGGGGTTGAAAAACTAGGGCCATGGGGTCCGAGTGCCCACCTAGTTTTTCAAGACATCGCCAAGCGGCTGGTCGACTCTTCACGTGACCAGAGGGCTGGCCAAAGAATCAGCATTGCTATACAACGTGGCAATGATGCCAGCCTTTTGGGCACTTTACCTACTGACAGCGATGCGGACGCTACATTATGTCTGCTAAGTTTTAGGGTTAGAAGAAAAACAAAAAATACAAGAGTGCTCCATTTATTTATTGTACAACTCTGACTTACTTCACCTACTTAAATAAGAAATAGATAGGTTTAATTTTATTCGCGTCACGCATACTTTAATAAATAACAACATCAACTTCGAACAAACATCCAAACACGGCACGTAAAGTCACAGAGTGCACATAGATCACGGGGACGATGGCTTCGGAGCCGCCCCGTCCGGCGAACGGTACCGGCCATGACGTCATGCGAGCGGGTGCGCGGCGTCAGCGCAAGCGCTTGTCGGCACGCGGCAGGTTGGGGCGCGCGCACAGGCGCCGGCGCGCCGCGTACAGCGCCGCCGCTAGCGCCGCCAGCAGCAGCGCCGCCGCCGCGCAGCCCACCGCCACGCCGCGCAGGCGCCCGTACTCCGGCACGCGCAGCGCCGCGCCGCCCCAAGCGCCGCTCGCGCACTGCACGCGCGCCCAATAGTGCGCGCCCTCCGCCGCGCCGCTCACTGTGGGATCGCAACGCAGGGTCAGACCGGGTATCGGGGCCGAGTAGATCCCAGGACTGTAAGCTTCGTACCGAGCATGTAGTCGTGCAGCGTGTGGCCCGTGGCCAGCAGGTGCTCGCCGGGCGCGGCGCCCTCGTACCAGCGCACCGTGCAGCGCGTCGCGTCGTGCGGCTCGCGGCGCCAGCGCACCAGCGCGCCCTCGTCGATCAGCCGCACCGTCACCTCCAGCTCGCCGCCGTCGCTGGACTCCGGCAACTCGGGCTCCTCGGTGGTGACGGCGGCATACGCGATCTGTTCCCCCTCCACTGCCTCCACTGCTTCCACTGCCTCACCCTCCATTGATCCTGAAATCCTACTAATATTTTAAACGCGAAAGTTTGTGTGGATGGATGGATGGATGTTTGTTACTCTTTCACGCAAAAACTACTGAACGGATTTGGATGAAATTTGGCACACAGATACTTTGTAACAACACAGGTTATCCTTCTTATCCCGATATTCTCACGGGGTCAGAGACTTATGCGGGTGAACCCGCGGGGCGGTGCTAGTCTCCTATATTTTGTATTGGATGTCGAGAAGGTACGATTACTGGTTTACCTATTATTCACAGCCAAAGGTACCTATTAGCTCAGAATCGATCTAAATAAGACCTTTTCAAAGTGTTTTCCTTAATTTTCATTTTATTTTGATAGTACACAAGAGAGTTTTCAAATGACAGCGCTATAGAATACCGTCCGTACCAAATTTCTATTTTGATTTGGAGTAAAAACTTACATTTAAGCGTAATATCTATGAAACTTACTTTGGAATTCAATTTTGTATCAGCCAGAGCATTGTCATTTGTCAATGTCAAAACTTTATTTTTTACAGCGGATACAGACATAAAATGAATGTTTATCAAAAGAATATCAATGTTGGAGAACACAGATATGTTCGATTTAGTTAAGACGTGCCACAACCACACCACAACACATGACAGGCGGTAATTTGCATGAAAATTAATAGTTTTTCACACGGACCACATTTGACCGTCAAAGTCAACCATGTAGGTGATATCGACCACATCAAAGCCACGTTGCAGCCACAACTCAACCACCAATGAGACCGCGCATGACCGAACACATTGCAAACCCAACGATCTGTCTGCCTGCAAACACTAGCCACAACGTAACCACATCGTAACTACTAGCGACAACGCAACTACAAGAAGTTGCAGCGACACTATTCAAACGTAACCACTGCCATGCTTGCCCACATTTTGTTGCTGAGATGTGGTATGGTTGTAGTGAATGGACCCTTACTAGGTCGACAAGAAAAGTTTCCATTACAGATGCAACTGACAGATAAATAATGCCATTAGATAACGATTATTCCGAAATGATTATTTCAAGAATCTTTAGCCTAATTGCGTAGTAATAGTTTCTCCAAATGTTATATTTTCTTTTTTTAAGTCCTTCAAAAATTCATTTTTATGTTATTTTATTTTCAAAATTTTACCTTTTATTAATTTTTATTTTATTTATTTATTTAGTTCGGACAACAACATGGTCCAATTTGTTAGTAAAATACCTTATCACTAGTGTTAGTAGTACACAAAAAAAAGAAAAGTTTAACTGGTGACTGCGGCAGGATGTGCAGAGAACGATAAAGCAAGGAATGCTACCTGACCATTCTCCCCACATAGTGCCTCAGAAAAGGGGAGTAAGGGCTCTCCACCACTGTTTTCAGGATGCTATTGTCACTGACCCGTATTCTACGCATCAGTGATGCAACTTTTTTGCGAATAACTGCATGGAAGCTGTCAGTTCGGTGCTGAGCAAACATCTTCGATGCGCTACAGAAACGGGGCAATTTCAACAGCATCCTAAAAACATTATTGTATTGGATACGTAAGACATCCAACGATCTTTTGGTGTAGCTGACCCATAGACCCCCCGCATACAGACCTTGACAAAACGCCTTGAACAGGGTGACTTTGACTTGGTCCGCACAACGAAAGAATCTACGGGCCAACATGTTCCCTCGGACCGCCAGTGCCCTACGTTCCCTTTCGATGTCTGCATTATCTTTAAGATCGTCGGTAAGTATGTGCCCCAAGTACTTAAATTGGTGAACTTTATTTATGCTCACACCATTTAGTGAAACACTAGGTTTATAATTAGAGCACTTACCGGCGGCCCCAAAGACCATGTATTCACATTTACGGACATTGTACACAAGACCGTGTAAGGCAGCATACTCCTCGCAGACCTTCAACATTTCTCCGATAGATCCCTCAGTCGGGCCCAGCAGTACCATGTCGTCCGCGTAGCTGATGCTGTTAATACTAACACCACCAACCCGGCAGCCGACACGCATACTACTAAGCTCGACTATGAGATCATCAATATAAAGGTTGAAGAGCCGTGGAGACGTCAACCCCCCCTGTCTCACACCACACTCCAACCCATACGACACAGAGAACGTTTCGGCCCACTTTACATTGTTCTTTTGGTTCGCATACCAATACTGCATGAGCTTAATCACTGATGCCGGTACATTCCTGTCACCCAGTTTTCTCCAGAGCACATCATATGACACCAGGTCGAAGGCTCTGGAGAGATCCAGGAAGCAGGCATACACCGGCGTTTTTCGGTCTGTGTAATATTGGACAGTATTCTTCAAACTTAGCACAGCACTTTCGGTTGAAAGCTCAGATTGAAAACCAAACTGTGCGTCATGTAAACACAAATACTTTTTCAGGCACGAATCAAGTATACTGTCCAATACTTTAGCCGCTGTGGTTGCAAGGGAGATTGGACGGTAGTTACCCTTGTCCGAGATATCCCCTGTCCTGTTCTTGACTATGGTGCTATTAATGTTTTAACTTTTTTAGCTTAGTTTTTAACTTTATTGTGCATGCTGTGGTCTCCTATAAGTGAAGGAGTACACCTATTTAATACCCGATGTTGCCCTTTAATTATGTGTCTTGTATTGTGTACATCTTTTGTTGGAGATCCTAAATAAATAAATACAATACAATCACAATTTGTTTCGATTTGAAACAAATTGCTAGTCCATTGCTTCAAAGGTTGAAAAAAAAATCTGCTCAACAACGTAAATAACGCAATGAATGTTGCTGAACTGTCAAAACGAAACAAATTAGGCAAAATTGTTTACGAAAATAAGTTAAGTAATTAGGGTACTGATTAGAAACAACAACATTAATACCAATTCAGAATGAAACATTTCCAATTTCAGATGAAATCTAGTTCAAGCTTTTGAACTTTAATTCAAGGAAATAGGCTCAATGACCTCAACAGTTTGATAAATGATCCTGCATATTTCGGAACATTTATTTGACCTGCCCTTCGATTCAAAGCCTCACGATAGCTCATTAATTTACGTTAAAATCGTTTAGAAATCGTTGGTAAAATTATTTAGTTTAAATTTTCGGTAGATTTCATATTATTATCAGTTATTCACAGGAATATTTACAATGAAATAACTGATACTACGACCAGCTACTTATCACCTTTAAATATTAGCAAATAAAACTACAGTTTCATCCTACTAATTAATAGTTTCAATAAAAATGGTGCAAGTTGCAATGCAAATGAAACCCTAAGGTCTTAAAATAAGGCTGGTTATTAATATCATTGGCTAGGTTATTATTACAGACAGGTTTCCCAATCACGATACGCCTTGGTAAGCCAAGGCGTATCGTATTACCCAGTAACTGGTTGTCAGACTTTCAGCCTTCTGACGACCCGTAACAACTGTCAAAGATCCACGAATGACAGCCGGGACCAACGGCTTAAACTTGCTTTACGAGGCAAGTAATTAAGTTAAACCGTTGGTATATAAAGATGGTCACCCAACCCACGGACCAACCGCGACAAGCGTAGCTTAACCTGATCGATCGGCACGTGCGGCTGTTATTACTTAGCCACAAGCTCCCCCTGAACGAAAACCTGTACAGGTACTGCTCGCGCAAGTTTTAGTAATAAGTTTTTTTTTATTATAATCCGAACGCAGTTTTGAGCTATATTCCTTCCTTCCCAATTCCCGTACAACGGAACGAAACGGACGCGCCAATCAGAGGCTGCTGCCGCTGTAGCGAGAGCCAATCGCATCTCCTGTGATTTGAGGTTACTTCTCAAATTTTGGACACTTGTGAGTGACCGCCCACCGCGCCCTCCCACGCGCGCCGCGCGCGCTCCTCACCACCCACAAAAAATGGCCGATACCATTGTGACATTTTAATACCCAATAAGTGCACCACAGTGAGTTGAATCAGTGAACTCCAGGATAGCCAGAGCTGTCCTTGAGTCAACGTGTTTCGTCCAGAAGATTCCCAAGTAAGTCCATCCATTCCTATTCCTTATTCATACCTGTGTGTAGCTCAATTCTGTGTCGGCTAATATTCCACACCACGTAAATTATTTTCCCGCGTATGGTCCTTCGAAGCCGCGTCAACTTATACACCATAAGTTTTTTGGTTCAATCGAGTCGGATTCAAAGAATCAACGATCATATATAGGTCTCATACCTAGGATTTAGGTCTAAATACCTAAGTTACAAAGTTCGTAAAACCGCCATATTGAACGCGTCCTTGCGTTCGAACATTCCGCTAGGTACATTATTCATTGAGAATTACTGTATCAACTTAATATTACGCCTATTGCATTGAAATAGCATAGCGTAAATATTCTAACCGCTAATTATCGTGAGTTAGTTCGGCTAACTTACCTATAACTTATACTCAACCGCATTCCTTTGTTATAACCGCTTAGAATAAAATAATTATTCTAAGTCTACCCGCTATACCTAATATTTTGTACACAATATTTTCTAGAACTATTCCATCATGGAAGATCTTAAAATAAAAGTTAAATTACTTCAAGTTAAAAATCAGGCAATCTTTGAACGTTTATCGTCATTATATGAAACTTCAAAGAACATAAATACGACTAGTATTGAATTTCGTTCCGTGGAAACATTCATGGCGGACACGGAGATACTCTCAGTCACTCGTCAAGAATTTAGTACCAATTTAGATAAAATAAATACATATTCTTTACAATTAAATCCTGATCATAAAATCGATTATAAGAGTCTAACATCTTACGACGGAGTATATACTCGCGTCGAACGTGTCCGATCATTAATCGCCGCGAACTATTCAAGGTCATTCAATGATTCAGCCGCGTCTCATGATAACGCAAAACAATATAAAGGTGCGGTCAAACTGCCACTAGTGATGTGAACCGATTACAATTTTTAACACCGGTTTATACCGATTAGTTATTTATTAAAACCGGTTTTTTAAGGTTTTTTTAGGTTTTTTCTAAAAAAGAATACCAGTATTTAATTATGGCTTAGTATTTATTTTTACTGACTTTTCTTAAAATTATTAGGTAAAATTACAAAAAGAAGTGGTCATCAAACAGAAAAAAAATAACCAGGTGGAATCATCTTCAGATGATGAACCAGAGACTTGGTGTAATGCAAATGCTTCAAAAAAACAGCAACCGCTGTCACCTATAATTAAAAGTGAAATCGGAACTCAAACCGAAAATATGGGGAATAATCATACACATTGCAACGAGTTATTTGGGAAATTAGTAGCAAGTGAAATTAATCATATAAATGGACAGGCATGCTTTGATTTAATGTCCGAAATATTATGTCTTATACAAAAGAAGCAAATAAGAAATAATAACTAATTAATATAAAATAAAGAACAATGTTGAATAATAAACCTTCCTTTTATTTAAATCAACTTTATTAAAAAAATGCTGCTCCAATAAAACCAGTGATCAATGGGTTTTTATTCGGTGTTTTTACTGAATACGTTCACCGGAAAATAATCGGTGATTCTCTGGTGCTCATTGCTTCGGTGCAAACCTCTAATATACTTCAAAGACTCGGTTATTTACATTAATTACATGTTTTGTGATTGTAATCGGTTTTTCAATGAGAACCGGAGATTATCGGTTTTGCCAAAAACCGGTTTTTTTTAGGTTTTTATGAAACCGGTTCACATCACTAACTGCCACCGATTCACATTCCGTCATTTGATGGTAGGATTGACAACTGGCCTGTTTTCTATGAATCATTTAAGTCAAATATCCATAGTAATTTAAACCTTACAGATTCTCAACGTGTGCAGTATTTGATAGGTAATTTAAAAGGAAACGCATTGCAAATCACCGCCGGAATTATTCCCTCGGGTGATAACTATACCGCTATCTGGAACAGTTTAGTTCAAAAGTATCAAGATAAACGAGCACTGGGCTCACATTACATGTCTAACATATTAAATATTAAACCCGCAATTAATAATTCCGCATCTTTAAATAGTTTTATTGAAAGTTTTCACGCGTCAGTTTCTGCTTTAGAACAATTACAAATTAAAGATTTAAAGGATTTCATTTTGCTAAATTTACCTTTGAAAAAGTTAGACCCCGCAACCGTACATTTATTCGAAATGCATAAGAGGGATGAGGAAATTCCTACTTATACGGATTTCGTTGAATTCATAAAATCGCAAGTTAAAATATTGGATCGCACTTTTTCATCTCGAACCGCGTTAGTGAGTAACAACCCTAACAAAAATAATTCTTCACGTAATCAGTCACGTGATAGTACAATACATACTTTTGTTGCTTTTGATAACAATCAAACTTGTTCGTATTGCAATAAAATGGATCATTGTAAAGTCCATTTCACGAAAGATTTGTTTTAAATTTTGTTTTGATTTAGATTTTATTTTTAGTATTATTTAAATTTTATGTGATTTTAATTAATTATTATATAAATTTTTGTTTTAAATTCAATTATAGATTTTAAATTGGAATTTTGTTGAAATAATAATTATGTTCGGTGAGTGTAAGAACTCATCTAATTTTAAGTAGGCACTAAACAACAAATAAGTAATGCATGATGTGCTTACCTGTAAGAAATTGGTACACTAGTCTATAAGTTTATTGCATGTATCTCATATCTTTGTATCGGTGTATTCAATTGTTAGTGAGCCAAATAAATAAAATAAAAATAAAATAAAAAAAAGTCCCGCAGACACAGTGCTGTATTCGCGCGACATAATGTTGCCAGAGTTATATATGGGAAAATCAGAGAAAATAATTTATCGTTCATTTAGTTTCATAAACACGAATATTTATATAAGAAAAAAAATTGAGATTTTAATGTAATGTATTTTTAATATAGGTAGATAGGTAGATTTGATGTCCATACTGCTAAGGTCAGATTAGTGAAAAATAAATCTTCCTGTAATTTCTAAAACATAAAATGGAGATGTTCGACCAACTTTAAATTAAAAAAATAAAATAACATTCAAAAGTTAAAAGTTTTATTCAAAGTTTTATTGAATAATTATGATCAGTCATACTACGATCGCTGTCAGAAGAGTGAATAGAAATAGAATCAGATTCCGTTTCACTATCACTAGCCGTGGATATAATAAATCGATCCATTTCTTCATCCATAAGACCATCATTTTTTAAATACTCTTCCTCCAAATGCTGTACATGTTTACATTGAGCTGCCCAATCTTCCGCTGTAACAGTCTCAAAAGCCTCTTCTGTTAGGCGTACAATTTCTTTCGGATCTTGACCCACGTTTTTATCCGCTACCCGTCTCTTTACAAGGCTCCACATTTTTTCAATCGGATTGAGATCGCAGTGGTAAGGCGGCAATTTTAACAATTCATGATTGTGAGATTTTAATAATTCATTCACAGCATATGTAGGTGGACCTTTGTTTTGTTTTATTTATGCAAATAATACAGCTTTTGTCCAAGTCTCTTCAAAATATAGTCCTTTTTCTCGCAACCATTCCTGCATGTCGCGTTTAAGACTTGACATTGTAGGCGCTTTATTTATTTGAGTGCAGTGATACGGAGCGTTGTCCATTACCACAAGTGACCTTTCAGGTAGGTTAGGAATGACTTTTTCACTCATCCATTTAAAAAAATTAGTGGAGTTCATGTCATCGTGGTAATCTGAGGATTTGGATTGTGATTTGAATATTAACAATGCACCATTAACAAAACCATTTTCAGTTCCCGCATGAGCAATTATCCAACGACTCCCTGCTGACACGGACATCCCAGGCTCCTCCTCACTTTGCCAGCAACTTTTGGCGTGATAAGTGTTGTGTATATAAGTCTCGTCTAAATATACTACAGGTTTTTTCTCCACAGTGCGATTTCTTCGGATTCTCTCCAAATATCTTGAACGCCATGCGGTAATATCATAACGTTCCATAAGTAATTTACGTTTCGATTGGCATCGCTTATACTTGAAACCGATACTTTGCAATATACGGTGCAATGTGGTGATGCTTCTTTGAAAATGTATGTCTTCTCTCAAAGCTGCACGTAATTTAGCCAATGTTGGTAATTCTTTCCTGACAACATAAAAACTGTGAATTTTTTGCCGTATAGCGCACAAATCAAATCCATCCAAGTTGAACTTTTTAGGATGCGGGCGATTCTTCCCTGGGGTGACGATAACATTCGCCGCTGTTGCTCCTTCTTTTGTAACTCTCGTTACAGTTTTCTCTGACACACCTGAAATAAAATGAACAAGTTTGAATGGTTGTTTTCGTATTTAATTACATTATTGGTGAATATAACTTTACGTTTTTTTGTTTTGTTGTGTTAATTCCTTATAAAATTTTCCTTAATAAAAATCATGCATTAAAAAAACTTAATTTCAATCTATAAGAAATCAATCGGGGAAAAAATCTGTATATGGCAGCCCCAAAATTTACCTGTCATGGCGGCGACTCTCTTGCGAACATTGTTTATTGGTATTAAAACACCGTGATTCTAATGTTCCGCTTTACAGAACTCCTTCACCTTTAATATCATTTCTCGTCCTGCACTTTTTACAACTTTGGCATCGTAAATAATCCTCATAACGCACTAATCCAATAATAAAATCATAAAATATCTACCACAACAAACGCACCTTGATAACACCGACTAACGACAAAATGGCCGATCTCCCCATCTGTCAAATTTAGTTCCACAATTGTCCGCGGGACTTCTTTCATGAAATGGACTTTAAACTTTACACTTGTCCAACCTTTCAATCACTTTCAGCCAGTTCGCGTTTGGATTTTATTAAAAACAAACGTGAATGTGTAAACTGTCTTAGTGTAATGCACACTGCTTCACAGTGTAAATCTACACATAATTGTAGGACGTGTAACAAAAGACATCATTCTCTTTTACATCTAGAAAACAGTTCGCAGCCGCCTAGATCTGTCTCGCGCTGCCACTAGCTCCGCGAATTCGCAACAGGTGGCGCTGTGTGCGTGCTATCGCGTCGGTACGAATAAACCGCATGATCCTGTACTTTTATCGACCGCACAAGTCTATGTTAATAACAAATATAAAAAATACGTTTCTGTGAGATGTTTAATAGATAACGCTTCGCAAAATAACATAATTACTTCCGCTTGTTGTAAAAAACTACAATTAAACATTATACCGCTTTCAAACTCAGTTATAAAGGGTGTCGGAGCCTCTTCGCGACCTATCATAGGTTACGTTGAGATAACAGTTACTGCGAAAAATAAAACTAATAATTCTTTTAAAATTACTGCTCTTGTTGTCGATTGTATCACGGATAACTTACCATCTCACTTTGTTGACACTTCTGCAGTGCAACATTTGTTTGATTTACCGCTCGCTGACCCACTGTGGTACGTACCTGGTTAGGTTGAATTGCTTCTAGGGGCAAAACTGTTCCCGTATTTATTACTTCACAATAAAATTATCTCACCTACCGCTCCGTCCGCTATTGAAACCGTGTTTGGTTACATTCTTATGGGTGAGGTACCCGCTAGTTTATCTAATAATAATTATAATCCCGCTGAATTAAATACCGCTTCATATTTTTCTACCGCGCTAAATATAG
Source organism: Agrochola lychnidis (assembly GCA_963680765.1). NCBI lineage: Eukaryota > Metazoa > Arthropoda > Insecta > Lepidoptera > Noctuidae > Agrochola > Agrochola lychnidis. Next base: position 79,646 of record OY796851.1, read on the forward strand.
ATAATTCTCATTGTTTTCTGTCTTTAGACGAATCTTTACATAAATTTTGGAACATCGAAGAAATACCTTCAAAACCTTTTATGAGCCCTGCTGAACTGGAGTGTGAACAGCTGTACGCTTTTACTGTGTCACGTGACTCCAGTGGTAGGTATTGTACCGCGTTACCATTCTGTAAAAATCCAGATTTACTTGGAAATTCTTATGCTGTCGCTTATCGACGTCTAATCAATTTGGAAAAAACTAAGCTTCGCGACCCTGTTTTGCGCGCTAGTTATAATGAAATAATCCAAGAGTATATCGATCAAAATTATTTAACTGAAATTATACCTAGTTCTGTTGATCAGACTGTGGGTTATTACATACCGCATCACCCTGTTATTAGGAATGATAAACAAACCACTAAAGTTCGCATCGTACTTGACGCAAGCGCTAATTATGAGACTAATGGCGTGTCATTGAATGACTTGTTACACACAGGGCCGAATTTACAGGCTGACATATTTTTATTATTTTTAAATTTCCGCTTGTTCCCTATAGCAGTTACAGCTGATATAAAACAAATGTATCTTCGAATTGCTGTTATTGATGAGCATCGAAAATACCAAAAAATATTGTTTCGCTTTAATACCGCTGAACCTATTCGCGAATTTCAATTTAATCGAGTTGCATTTGGTCTCAAGCCCAGTCCCTTTCTAGCCATGCGCACTGTGCGCCAGCTATCAGCAGATGAAAAACACCGCTTCCTGCGCGCATCCATTGTTGCTTCTCATGAGCTATACATGGATGACTTGGCTAGTTCGACCCCGTCTCTGGAGGAAGCCAAGATTCTATCCGCTGAACTTATCGCCTTATTTAAGGCTGGGGGCTTTGACCTTACTAAATGGGCAAGTAATTCCTCGGAACTACTAGAGGCCATCCCACATTCCAACCGCTCTTCTAAAGATTCTTGGACTCAAATGGATTCCTTCCGAGGACTGTTTCACCTTTACTACATCTAATTTGGATAATAATTGTACTAAACGCTCCATACTTTCCACTATTGCCCGTCTGTGGGTATTAAATATAGATTGGGATGAAACTCCACCCGATTCTATTGTACTTCTCTTTCAAAAATTTAAAGAGCAATTACCTTTACTTTCTTCTTTAAAATTACCTCGCCATGTAGCCGTTACTATGGGTTGCGTGACAAATATAGTGGGGTTTGCTGATGCCAGCTTGAAGGCATATGGCTGCGTCGTATACTTACATGTCACTGATACAAATGGTAACACACACGTAAATTTGGTGTGTGCTAAATCCTAAGTTGCACCTGTTAAGGTCATATCCCTAGCTCGTCTAGAGCTCTGTGCCGCTGTTCTCTTATTTATTTATTTATTTATTGAACATATTATTATTATATTATTATATTTATTGTCTAAATTAATTAAATTAGTTTATGACACTTACCGCTCTCGTACCGCTATTAATAATATATTTGCCTTTTCCGATTCTACAATTACGCTTTCATGGATTCATTCTTCACCGCACAAATGGAACATTTTTGTTAGTAACCGCGTTGCTAAATGTCAAGAAAATCTTGATCCTAAGCATTTTTATCATATTAACGGAAAGGAAAATCCTAGTGACTGTCTGTCTCGAGGTCTTCTACCTGAACAGTTACTAAAACTTCGCTCACAATTTAAAAAACTCGATCTCTTCATTGACGAGCATAATGTAATTAGAATCGGTGGCAGATTGTCAAATGCGAACCTTCTTATGAAGCTCAGCATCCCGCTCTTTTACCTAAGCATGATAATTTTACACATGTTCTAATAAACTATTATCACCGCATTTATTGTCATGCCGCAGATAATAATTGGTACAGTGGTTCTCATACATCAAGATGATGTCCCGCCTTTACCTTCTCAATAACATCACCGCGTAATTAAAACCCAAATTTAGCAATAATTAATATGCTTAAAATAATTTTCTTTTTCTTTGTCCGTTTTTACTATAATTTCTTTCCTTTGAGAATATTACATATCCTCAAAACCGGGCAAGATGCTCGCGCAAGTTTTAGTAATAAGTTTTTTTTTTATTATAATCCGAACGCAGTTTTGAGCTATATTCCTTCCTTCCCAATTCCCGTACAACGGAACGAAACGGACGCTCATCGCACGCACCAATCAGAGGCTGCTGCCACTGTAGCGAGAGCCAATCGCATCTCCTGTGATTTGAGGTTACTTCTCAAATTTTGGACACTTGTCAGTGACCGCTCACCGCGCCCTCCCGCGCGCGCCGCGCGCGCTCCGCACCGCCCGCAAAAAATGGGCCGATACCGTTGTGACATTTTAATACCCAATAAGTGCACCACAGTGAGTTGAATCAGTGAACACTAGGATAGCCAGAGCTGTCCTTGAGTCAACGTGTTTCGTCCAGAAGATTCCCAAGTTAGTCCATCCATTCCTATTCCTTATTCATACCTGTGTGTAGCTCAATTCTGTGTCGGCTAATATTCCACACCACATAAATTATTTTCCCGCGTATGGTTCTTCGAAGCCGCGTCAACTTATACACCAGGTACCTACAGGTTTATGTATATTGGTAAGGTAATCTCAAGTAACTGTTAGCTTGTCAAAATCATTCAGGGGGCCTAAAACGGCCGTTTTGGCAGAATCATAATATGACAATACCTATCAGACGTTAGTCAACGTCGACGTCAGTACATAGAAGGTTAAGAATCACACAACCTGTCACAAACTGACAATTCATAATATTATCTGCGTTCAATTCATATTACGCAATTCATCTGTTTGACAGTTTTGTATTATAATGAAATAACATTTAAACTATAGAAATAAAAATTCATTTGAATCTGTATATGATTCAGCTAAAATATGTGTCATCAAGTCACCATAGAGGAATTGCTGGGAATTCATAATATGAATTGCTTTTAGAGGAATTGCTTAATGTGGCCGTTTTAGAGCCGCAGGTTCCAGCATATAGGAAAACACATTTTAAAAACATTGACTTGAATGAAAATTCTACAGTAGGTACATGTTTTAGCAAGAGCGTGCGTTCTGGAAGTGGGAACGTCGCAAATATGTACATGTCAAATAATATTTCGTTATTTTGATTAATTAGGCAATATTACCGTATGGAATATGAAATATAATATGGCTAATGAACTAAAATATTGATTACCGTAACGCCGAATAGATGTAAATTATAATAAGTATTTGGAAACTTTCCAAATTACTTTTTGACAGTTAAAACGTTTACAATATCTGAATTTGATATTGTAACGGTGTTATAATTGCAATCTTCTAAATACATAAAAGAAGAAACTGACTGACTGACATAATTATCAACGCACAGTCGCACAGCCCAAACCGCTGGGTCTAGAGATTCCAAATTTGGCACGTAGGTTCCTTATGAAGTCTAGGGGTGCACTAAGAAAGTATTTATTTATGTATATTGTTTATGAATAAATGAAATGAAATGAAATGAAATTTTTCAAAATTCGCCCCCTAAATGGGTGTAACGGAGGTCCAAAGTTTTTATGGGGAAACATGATTAGTTTGACTATTTTATTCGAAACATCACAGAAGTAGGTACTCCTAAGTGTTTCAGGTTTTTTCAGAATTGAACCCCTAAAAGGGGGAAATGGGGTGACAAGTATGTAAATCAACATGGGTATCGGTTGTACGGTTTATCGGGTCGCAGATTGCAAAAACAACAACGACTTTAAAATCCAATGTGGTGGACGTGAAATACCATCATCCTCTGTTGGGGTGCGATGAGGTTGAAATGTACAAATATAAATTAAATATGGGTGTCGTTTTATGGTTTTTTGGGACGTTAATTATGAAAATGGTATCGATTTTGAAATTTAATAAATAATCAGCCTATAACGTTCCCACTGCTGGGACACAGGCCTCCTCTCTGTGAGAGGGAGTGGGCCGTAATCCACCACGCGGGCCCAGTGCGGGTTGGGGATTCACATGTCTTCGAATTTTTGGTTCTATTAGGATACGCCGGTAGCCTCACGATGTTTCCCTTCACCGTTTTGAGAACAATGGTCATGAAATAATTTATACAAAGTAAAGCGCCTGTCGGGGTTTGAACCCACGACCTACGACACGTAAGTCGGGGCCGGTTCCACTGGACCACTACTGCTCTGCATAAAAAATTATTGAAAATATACATGTGTGCCAAATTGCAATTCAATCGGTCCAGTTGTTTCCGAGCAAATCGGCTGTAACAGACGGACGGACAGACTCAACAACTCAGACTCAACGTTACTTCAAGACACGGCCTATGAATTTTTGATCCCAGATTGATGAAAAAACTTAACTTTGCAGTTCATAATTATCCATACTAATCGATACATCCATACATACTTATAAACTTATCCTTAATCCTTAATATTATAAATGCGAAAGTAAGTTTGTTTGTTACGCCTTCACGCTAAAACGGCTGAACGGATTTGGATGAAATTTGGCACATATATAGATGATGCCCTGGAAAAGAACAAAGGATACTTTTTTTTTCTCGGGATCGAGACTTATGCGGGTGAAACCGCGGGGCGCAGCAAGTAATATTATAAATTCGAAAGTAACTCGGTCTGTCTGTCTGTTTGTATGTTACCTTTTCACGCCTAAACCACTGAACGGATTTCGATAAAATTTGGCATGGAGATAGATCGCATCTCGAGGAAGGACATAGGCTACTTTTTGTCTCAATAATAACCCTAAGGGGGGGGGGGGATATAGGGGATAAAAGTTTGTATGGGAACCCTATCATTTCTTAAGTAAGGGCTATGAAAATTTAAATTAAGTATGCTTTTGGTAACAAATAAAGATGACATATTTCAGCGTTTTTCAAAAATCATCGCGCTTGCGGGTAAAATAGGGGATGATTTTAAAATTCACAGGTTATATTGTTTTTTTTTTGTATCTTCTTTTCAAGAGATTTAAGGGATTGGAAATGTAGTCATAGTAGTATCTTGAATTAACATTTATTATTTTTTATTTATTAACATTTAGTCTTTATTAAAATTGGCCCACTCGGTCAAAAGTTATTAGAATTTAAATTCTAACATGTAGGTCCTGTATTAATATGTTCAATGGAGGCAAGAGTAGATATTACAAATCAATGGTGACAATAATTGTAAAACGATATTTATATTTTAAGAATTATTATATTATAATTAGTATTTTAAGAAAGGCGTTTAGAACCATATAAAACTGTTTTATTTATTTTAAAAAAACCGGTCAAGTGTAAGTAGGACTTGCGCCCTGAGGGTTCCGTCTCAAAACTGTGCTTGCTCGGCTGCCCGAATTTCCAAATCTGGATTGAAGGACAAACTTAACTTTTCAATTGAAACAAAACTTTTAATAGAGTACCTAATGAAATCCTTACATAATTATAAAACAAAGTCCCCCGCCGCGTCTGTCTGTCTGTCTGAACGCGATAAACTCAAAAACTACTGAACGGATTTTCAAACGGTTTTCACCAATGGGCGGAGTGATTCACGCGGAAGGTTTTAGTGTATAATTCATTATGGTTTTGTGTAAATTGGAGGCATCAAGTTTAAATAGATATCAAAAACTTAGATCTACGGTCTCTTGAAAGTGTAATGAAAATCAAATTTCCAAGTCAACGCAATAATGGGCACGCCTCAATTGCGGCGATAAGTCGGGTCTTTGAGGAGTGGCTAGAGAGGCGCCATGGCATCCTCACCTTCCGTCTGATGCAGGTCCTCACCGGACACGGTTGTTTCGGGAGGTTCCTGTTTCGGATAAGGCGGGAGGAAACGCCCGGGTGTCACCATTGTGTGGATCGCCCGGAGGACACGGTGGAGCATACGGTGAAGGTCTGCCCGGTTTGGGAGGCGCATCACCGTTTTCTCGTGGAGGCGATCGGCGGCGGTGATCTCTCGCGTCCGGCTCTACTCCAGGCCATGGTACGGAACGAGAGGGCATGGGAGGCCGTTACCTCCTTCTGTGAAATAGTAATACTCGCGAAGGAAGAGGCGGAACGCGTGAGGCAAATTTCGCGCCCTCACGCCCCTAACCACCGCAGGAAATGCCCTGGGCGTCGGGAATCGCAGGCCGATTCCCGGCCACCGTAGGCGCGGGCTTGCAGATGGTGAGCAATGGGTAGCTCGCACTCCGTTAAGGACCACGTCCGGGTCGATGGCGCGTTGTGTTCTACGCGCGCCTCAAAGAGATGTCAGAAAAACTGAACGGGTCCGCTAGGGCCGATGCCTACCGGGGTTGCGGGATTGTCCGAAAGGGTTACCGTGGCCCCTTGGCAACATACAGGCAACCGAAGGAACACGGGTGGGTTTTAGTCAGTACCTAAAACTCTGACACGCCGTTCTTCTCCATCCAAAGCGGGAGAAGTTATTTGATAATTTTCCACCCAAAAAAAGGGTTTAAATTTTTCATTTTGAGGTACGGAATCCAAAAACAGATTTATTATCTGCCTGTTACCTTTCATACCGTAACGGCTGAACGGATTTAGATGAAAGGCATACGAATAAGCCATGGCCTGAGTTAGGACATAGGATACTCTGAATCCCGGTAGCACGTTCCTGTGGGATATTTTCCGACATCCACGCGGGCGAAGCCGCGGGCAAAAGCTAGTTCATTATAAATATTCAAGTTCACTAGTTAGCGATATTTCTTAATTCCATACAGAATTAACACTAAATATTAATCAAAACAGGTAAATGTTCGACAGCAATTTGCGACATTATCAAGTTTTAGAATAAACGCTTTTAAACTACTCAATATTATTTTCATATCTTGTTTTGAACCACTTAACCTGAAAAATGATTATTTTTAGTTAATTAAACCCTTTTAGGCGCTTGTGGCTAAGTAACAACAGCTGCACGGGTCGATCGATCAGGTTAAGCTACGCTTGCCGTGGTTGGTTTGTGGATGGGTGACCATCTTTACATACCAAGACCCCTTCGTGCCTCGGAAAGCACGTTAAGCTATTGGTCCCGGCTGTCATTTGTAGATCTTTGACAGTCGTTACGGGTAGTTAGAAGCCCAAAAAGTCTGACAACCAGTCTTACCAAGGGGTATCGTGTTACTCGTACCTAGTAACCAGGTTGTGGAGGTCAGATAGGCTGTCGCTCCATGTAAAATACTGGTATTCAGCTGCATCCGGTTAGACTGGAAGCCGACCCCAACATAGTTGGGAAAAGGCTAGGCAGATGATGAGTTAATGAAACCGTTTCATCGAATTATTATTCGATTCGTGTCAGAGGCCACTAGTGGACGTAGAATGTTTCTCAAAAGATTGTACGTATAGGTACCAGATACGCCTATTTTATTTTTAAATTAAGTGAAACAAGATTTTTAGGGTTCCGTAGTAAACAGTAAGGAACCCGTATAGTTACGTCATGTCCGTCTGCCTGTCTGTCTGTCCGTCTGTCTGTCTGTCCGCGGCTTAGCTCAGAGACGCTTAGTACTAGAAAGCTGTAATTTGGCATGGGTATACATATTGATCACGTCGACAAAGTAGTAAAATAAAAACATGAAAAAAAATTTTTTTTCAGGTTCCTCCCCTAGACGTAAAGTGAGGATGGTTTTTTTCTCTCAATAAATTAAAAAAATAAAAATATTGTGAGTTTGCCAAGACCACTTTTGGATTTAGGGATCCGTTTTCGAAATATTAAGCTTTAAACTGCTAATTTTTGTTAGTGTCAAGTGTCCCCCCCCTGCAAGTTTATTGGTTGGTTTTGGGTATGTGAAAAAATTCACGACAGTAGCATATATAACGAAATTAAAAGGAAAACTATCACAGCTAAGTAGGCTTTACATGTTAACGAGTAATAATTGACCAACTTACATTTGCGGTTTTTTAAATACAAAGTTAAGTTTGTTCTTGGGATAAATTCATTCCAACTACACCCTTCATTGTGCGTGGTCCGACACGCACTTGGCCGGTTTTTTTCATGATTACTTCATAATTAGCCTATAATGTTCCCACTGCTGGGACACAGGCCTCCTCTCTGTGAGAGGGAGTGGGCCGTAATCCACCACGCGGGCCCAGTGCGGGTTGGTAGACGTCACATGTCTTCGAATTTTCGGTTCTAGGACATGCCGGTTTCCCCACGATGTTTTCCTTCGCCGTGTTGAGAGCAGTGGTGATGAAATAATGTACACAAAGTAAAGCGCCTGTCAAGGATCGAACCGCAAGTGGCAGCCGCTACCACTTCACTGGGCCACCCGCTCTCTTAGTTGTACTCAATCCTAACTAATATTATAAATGCGAAACTGAGTTTGTGTGTATGTTACGCTTTCACGCTAAAACGACTGAACAGATTTGGACGAAATTTGACACATGGGTAGACCATGACCTGGAGAAGGACATGGCTACTTTTCATCCTGGATCGCAGACAAAGTCGCGGGCAACAGCTAGTAGGCAATAAAATTCATATCACATTGAAATAGACACGGAACTCGAGATGAAGTCGACTACGATCAGAATCCTACCGACTGTTCTCGCGAATACTGGTTTACTGAAGAGTCCGTCGCCGATCAGGTCTTGCGAAAGTACACGCAACTCGTATTCCGTGCCGGGTCGCAGTCCGACCAGAGTGGCCTCAGTGACACCTCTGGTCAAAATCTTCATAGTGCGCCATTCGCTCACAGTCCGCTCGCGATACCATACGTTGTAATCCACCTCAAGTCCGTTGTGTCCTGAAAGAATGATAAAGTGTCAATTGACAATCTCTCACTCTCATTCTAATTTAAGTTTGTAGGTACTTAAAGGAGAAATGATAAAGAGCTCACCGGGCACCCAGGTCAGATGAAGAGAATCGGTAGAGGGTCTGACGGTGAGGTTGTAGGGAGCGCGAGGGGGCATGTTCTCGACCAGGAGCTCCGTCTCCACGTCGACGGTAGCGGCCTCGTTGCTGACGGTGCACACGTACACCCCGCGGTCGTCCTCCGTCACGTCCACGATGACCAGGTTGCCGTCGTCGAGATTGTGCCGCCCCGCAGGCAGGTCGCTGCCGTCCTTCTGCGAAGGGAACACGACTCGTGTACACCAGAGCGCAGTGGGCGCGGCGGCGACGGTGCGTAGCCAGCGCGCGACTCACCCGCGCCCAGTGCACGAGCGGCTGGTCGTGGTGGTTGCGCGCGGTGGCGGCGCAGGGCAGCGTGAGCGTGGCGCCGAGGCGCGCCACGTACAGCGGCTGTGGGCGCGCCGCCAGCGCAGGCGGCCGCTGCACGCGCACGCGCACGCCGGGCGACGGGCCCTCCGACCCCAGCGAGTTGTACGGCGTGCACGAGTACTCCCCCTCGTGCGACTCGTCGACCTGTTTGCAAACAAATTACTTGTACAACAATTGGAACTCGTATGATGCTATACTATAATATACAATAAGTAAAAAAACCCTGTCCGATCCGAAAGGGGTACTGCAATAACATTTCCGAAAAGGTTTTTTGATAATAAAAAGTTATCGCTACAAATTCACATTTTTTGTATCAAAATTACCCCGAATCCATTGAAACTTAGCAAATTTTCAACAGGGGTCATAACTTATGACTTGTAGATACCCGCTAAACGACGGGCACCCACGCCAATTGTAGTAAAACCTAAATAAAACGAAAAAATCCCAATTGAAAAAAAAAATGGCAATTTTTTTTCTTTTTTCCTAATAATTTCCACGTAAATATACTCTCAGTGAAATCCTTAACAACACCCTCACTGGTCGGACAGGTTTTTTTTTACACGTTACATTTATGCGAGTGTTTCTTAATATTTTTAAATGATGTGCGTGTGGTGTGAGGGCCACTTTGTTAAAACTCTTTGAAAATGTGCTTAGGATTTAGTGAACATTCCCAAAGAATTGTGAAAGTTGGAATCAGATTTTGTGAAAGTCCAATAACCGAGTTATGGACTGTAAAGTTGGGCCCTCAGTTCTCACATAGAGGATTGAGGGCCCACCTGAACCTGATAAACTATGGACACTACAGAAAAATTCTTTATGCTAAAATCTAAGCTAATGCCAAACAAAATTTGTGAAAACAAGATATTATCGCAAAATACTGTCCTACTTTGTATATCTTCGTACAAAATGGGCCCTCAATTCTCATACACGTAAAAGTTTATTACGCAAATAAAATGAAATCATTAACTTACAGCTACTGTTTGAAATCCTATATGCTACTAAATAAATTGTGAAAATTTGTGAAAGCAAGAACAGGTCACCACTTCTTGTTGTTTGAAAGTTATGACCTTGATAAAATTCGGGCCCTCAGTCCTCCATTTCTTTTGCTTTCGTTTTATTACGCTTATCGTACGAAAGATAAGACAAATACAAAATTGTCTCTTTTTTTGTGAAAAATATTGTGCAACAAATTTGATACCAGAAAGAAATTAAAAGACCTTTTATTGTATAAGAAAATCGAGTTTTATTTTTATTATCTGAATTAGGAAATAGGGTGACCACAATTTCTTATAGATTGCAGTAAAGATTAGTAAATGTAGTGTCATAGGTTTTAATAAACTTTCTTCGATTTTTCGCTTATTATCGTCATAGCATTTGAAATTACTATTAATTAATACATGACATTTGTAATGACCAATACTATCAGCGAATGGCGGAGGAACGAATTCAATTGCTCCGATAAGTTCGTATAACTTTGATTTTATTCTTAGTGTGTGCGGTATATCCTGCAGGCAATACTCACCAGTACCGTTTAAATCAAATGCAATGACAAAATGTAATTCGTAGTTGACTGCTACGTTAGAACCACAAGTAAGACAATGCTTAAATGATTCGTCAAAACAAATTGCGTCTTCCAAACACTCGATCCCAAAAACGGATAACATATCCGAATTGAGTGGTAAGAAAGCAAATTTTCTTTCTATTGGAATAGATGTGCAGTAACTGTTAACGCATCGTTTTGTAAATAAGGCACTGTAAAAATGGTTCAATAGAACTGTTTCAAGATAATTAGCTACATTGCTTTGACAATCAACAATAATGACGTTATTATTTGATTCTAGTTCTGTTTTTTTAATAAAATGCTTAACGACAACATCTGCTCGGATTTTGTACGGATCGTAACTTGTTATTGCACCTGCCAAACATTTAAGGTACTCTGGGATTAATCCAGAGTTGAACAAGTTAATCATATCTTTCATATTTTGATTTTTAATATATCCATAACAAAACAGAAAAAAAACAGAATCCAGTCCACAGGTATTTTTAAGTTGTAATTGTCTGTTCTCAATTTCAACAGTAGAACACAAGTTACCATTTTGCATGTGTTTCATTTGTTTTAGTATTTTAGCTGTTTCGTCTTCTTTACCTTCTCCTTTCCAATTCTCAACTAGAGAAGGTTTGTCTGAAAATACGGAGTCCTCAGTAAGTACTTTAACTTTATATTTGGCCTTTTTTGTGATTTGTTTTTTCTGAGTATGTTTCCTTTTTCTTCTATTAAAACTTGTTTTCTTCACAACTTTATTGATAACTTCATTCGCAAAGTCAACTTTTGACGACTTTAGGTCACCTTCTATATATTGTGCGAAAATCTGAATGAATTCATCAATTCTGTATTTCTGTATTTTTGTTTTGAAGATCAAATGCTTAACTGTTTTGAAAAAACTTTCTACACCCGCAGACGATGGAGTCATGTTGTCGGATTTAAAATGCGAGACTAATATATTTGACCATAGCGGCAGTTTAAATAATATCCTACGCAGTGTTGCCACAATCGTCGGCAAATAGAATGAATTATCTTCTCCATTATGAGCTACTTTACAATTTTTTTTTAAAAGTACTTGTTTGTCAAACCAACAAAAGAAATCATTATTTAGTTCATGCTCATCAATTCCAAGATCTACACTCTCAGTGTGTTCATTATCATCTGGTGGAGAACGAACGTCTTCATTTTTCAAAATGCTGTCGAGCTTTTTTTTTGTTGAAGATATCTTTTTACTGTAGCATATGTCCAATATATCGCTAATAGTACATTTCAAATGATGAAAATCTACGCATGTCTTTAAATAAAGTATGCACCGAATGTAGAATAATTTAATTTCGATGTCAATTCCTTGTAGACATGGTAAATTGTGTAAAGTTTTTATGAAGTGGCTCGTATCGAGTCTTACAAAAACAGGTGGTATTTCTTGCTTAATTCCATTCAAAATATAAAATAAATGTTCAATGTAGGCTTTAGTAGAATTAAATTCAGTAAACGTTGTGACTACTGCTGATATTAATGCTGCACAATCATCAGTTATGATTTCTTGAGGCTTTATCCCATCAACACTCAAATTCCAAACCTTTAACCAATTAGAAATAGATACGTGACTATGAGAATCAGTTATCATCTGAAAAATTGGGACAGAACGCAAATTTTTATCGCACGTGATTAATCCTTGGTACAAAAACAGTCTTTTTGTAATTGTCGTACCGTTTGGAAGTGAGACTGCTTTAAAAATTGAGCCTGTAGCATCAACAGTTACCGTTGACCTATTTTTTGTTTCGCAGTACATTTTGTAGAAATCAACTTGTTGTTGGCTCCAAAATTGGACAGTGAAATTTGGATATGTATTTATTTGGCGGAAGAACCTTTTAAATCTGGCATCATGAGACATAGTCAACAAGGATAAAACTACATCACTGTGAAATTGCTTGCCAATCCTTTCATCTGACCTAATTTTCCGTAGGGCACTAATGGTGGGTAATACTGGCGGCGATGATGAAATTGTTAAATTATTAAGTTCGTTGGATATCAACTTAGAAGCTAAATCTCTGTGCACTGCGATAGCCGGTCTATGTTTTAATATCTTCGCTAAATTTTGCCGCTTGTAAGGGCTCAGCTTGGACTTTTTTAAGACACTGTGTTTGTATTCAGGATAAAAGTTCGATAAAATGCAGGAGGCTGTATGAAAATTGTCAGTCCTTTTAAAAATACTAATATCAATCTGTGCCTTGCACTGGGAACATTGACCTTTAACTACAATTTGTTCATTTGCCGAAATTTTGCTCGTCTTTAGCACCCATGTACATGGTAATTTCGAATGCAACCAAATATTCTCTTTTAGCATAGTCGACCATTTGAATTTAGGCAAAGTTAAGTAAGTCCTGTAGCGGTTTGAATCATTACGTTTCTTGATGGACCGAATTGGTTTAATTTTTTGCCATTCATGTACATCAATATCAAATGTCATGTTAACTTACAGCTACTGTTTGAAATCCTATATGCTACTAAATAAATTGTGAAAATTTGTGAAAGCAAGAACAGGTCACCACTTTTTGTTGTTTGAAAGTTGTGACTTTGATAAAATTCGGGCCCTCAGTCCTCCATTTATTTTGTTTTCGTTTTATTACGCTTATCGTAAGAAAGATAAGACAAATACAAAATTGTCTCTTTTTGTGAAAAAAATTGTGCAACAAATTCGATACCAGAAAGAAATTAAAATACCCTTTATTGTATAAGAAAATCGAGTTTTGTTTTTACTCTCTGAATTAGGAAATAGGGTGACCACAATTTCTTTTAGATTGTAATGTCATAGTGTCATAGGTTTTAATAAACTTTCTTCGATTTTTCGCATAGCATTTGAAATTACTATTAATTAATACATGACCTTTGTAATCAGCGAAAGGTGGAGGCTCGAATTCAATTGCTTCGATAAGTTCGTACACCTTTGATTTTATTCTTAGAGTGTGTGGTATATCCTGCAGGCAATACTCACAAGTACCGTTTAAATCAAATGCAATGACGAAATGTAATTCGTAGTTGATTGCTACTTTAGAACCACAAGTAAGACAAGACTTAAATGATTCGTCAAAACAAATTGCGTCTTCCAAACACTCGATCCCAAAAACGGATAAATTAACCGAATTGAGTGGTAAGAAACCAAATTGTCTTTCTATTGGAATAGATGTGCAGTAACTGTTAATGCATCGTTTTGTAAATAAGGTACTGTAAAAATGGTTCAATAGAACTGTTTCAAGATAATTAGCTACATTGCTTTGGCAATCAACGATAATGACGATATTTGATACTAGTTCTGATTTTTTTATAAAATTCTTAACGACTACATCTGCTCAGATTTTGTATGGATCGTAACTTGTTATTGCACGTCCTAAACATTTAAGGTACTCTGAGTCAGGGATGTAACGGATATCCGTATCCGCATCCGCAACTGCGGAGCATCCGCATAAATTTTGATATCCGCTAAACATCCGCATCCTCAACTTTTGATTTTAAAAGCTCCGCATCCTCATAATTTCTATGGGGATGTGACCCTCGTTGTTCGCACAAATAGTGAATTATTAATTCTGAGTTACGCGTTCCTATTGGCTGAATTTGCAATGTCCTTGTCCTATGACAGACGATCGGCCGGACGTGGCAGTGGTGGCACGACTGTGGTGTCACATGTCACAATTTGAGTTACTGGGTGCTGGGTGGCGTGTTATTATTTATTTTTTGTTTGCTCGTAGAAGTTTTTTGCAGGCGAATGAATGAGGTTAAAAACTGCCACTTGCTCACTTCAGATGGCGCTGATCTCCAGCGTCTTATAATTTGACAGCTAGCCATACATTTTTTGTAAACAAGCGACTTCTTTTACGCTTATTTAATTATTGCGCCCAGTTGCGCAGTTGTTTACCTACTGCAAAAATACGGGGCCCCGTGTATTTGACAAAGATGTTATAAGAAGAAAACTGTGGGAGAAAGCTTTTCGAAAAAAATTGGAATCCGACATTTCGTCGAGACAATGTGCTATCCTTTAAAACTTTTATGGGAGAAAGTGGTTTATAGGTGATGCTCCCAAGAGAACTTAGTCTGTTTTCATTACATACAGGCACCTGTGATGTTTTATTATGTTAATTATAGTAAATTATATGTGTGTTTATATTATCGTATTAGATCAGTACTAGAAGTGCTATCAAGCCAAGCCCAAGTTGGTTTTCAACTCTGATCAGGTTAGTTCTATCGTACGCTTCCAGTCTTTAACAAAAAATGAATTTAAAGTCAACAAACACAAAATAACCTATAAATTATAATTATATATTATTAACTATAGTTCATAATTTATTGACTTTTCCACTAAAGCTGCTTTTTACCCATGGTAGACGCTTCCCCTGTCTTTACCTCGTCTATTAATAGTGCTATACTCCAAGTCTCATACATATTTATCTAGTTTTCGTATAATTTGTGATCGACACAAAAGTAAACAAACACAACAATGGCGGCTTATAAAGATGTACAACTGTGCTGCCATTTGCTATGAGCTTTCAGTTTTTAACCTCATTACGCTACGGTAACCTACTAAATGATTACCTATAATACAAATATAAATACTATAAAAAACAAGGGCTATTTTTTGTACGATATCCGCATCCGCACCCTCATCCGTTATATGACATCTGTTACCTCATCCGTTATATGACATCCGTTACAACCCTGCTCTGAGATTAATATCCAGAGTTGAAAAAGTTAATCATATCTTTCATATGACATTCTTATGATTTTTTCATTTGATATTAAATATTACAACTATTGTACATATATGTAAACAATAAAATAGTTTCTGAGGTATGATTACTTTCAACAGCAGAAGGAACTAAAACATCCCTCAGAATCGCCACTAACAAAGTATATAAAAAGAGGGTAAAAAGAAATTATTGTCACCCTACTCACATACACAATTAAAAAATAGTTGATTTCGGTATCTATGAAGATTTGTAGTTTTATGATTATTCTTATTTGTAACAAATGACACCAATTTGTTGCACAATTTCTTTCACAAAAAGAGACAATTTTGTATTTGTCTTAAATTTCATACGATAAGCGTAATAAAACGAAAACAAAATAAATGGAGGACTGAGGGCCCGAATTTTATCAAGGTCATAACTTTCAAACAACAAAAAGTGGTGACCTGTTCTAGCTTTCACAAATTTTCACAATTTATTTAGTAGCATATAGGATTTCAAACAGTAGCTGTAAGTTAATGATTTCATTTTATTTGCGTAGTAAACTTTTACGTGTATGAGAATTGAGGGCCCATTTTGTACGAAGATATACAAAGTAGGACAGTGTTTTGCGATAATATCTTGTTTTCACAAATTTTGTTTGGCATTAGCTTAGATTTTGGCATAAAGACTTTTTCAGTAGTGTCCATAGTTTATCAGGTTCAGGTGGACCCTCAATCCTCTATGTGAGAACTGAGGGCCCAACTTTACAGTCTATAACTCGGTTATTTGACTTTCACAAAATCTGATTCCAACTTTCACAATTCTTTGGGAATGTTCACTAAATCCTAAGCACATTTTCAAAGAGTTTTAACAAAGTGGCCCTCACACCACACGCACATTTTTAAATGAACCGAAACGCTTCGTATTATACGAGGCTAGTATAACGCGGGGCATATCGGCGTCATCGATCATTTACCTGATTGAATAGTAAACTTCCATTCCTGCTATAAAACACTCCGGGCACGTTGTAGGGGTCGAACAAGAAGCCATCCTTCTCCCAGCGCAGGTTGGTCAGCGGCGGGTTGGCGCTGAAGTGGCAGTCCAGGCTTGCAGGCTTGCCGTACGGTAGGAAGCGTTCCTTCGGCGCGTAAACTACTTTGGCTTTATCTGAAAGAACAAACCGGTTTGAAGAGTGCGTGTTTGGTGTGCATGGTTTTCGTACCACGTGAACTCACACTGCACATCCAGGAAGGCGCTGGCGCTCTGCGCGGCATTGTCGGGGTCGCGCACGCGGCACTCGTACTCGCCGGGGTCGGTGGACGAGGCGCGCCGCAGCACCAGCGAGCCATTGGCAGGCCGCTCTGAGCGCAGCGCCAGCTCGGGCAGCTCGCTGAGCGGCGTGCCCTCCTTGTACCACTCTACCACGGACTCGGGACTCTTCGGCAGACATTCCAGCTCGGCGCGCTCGCCTTCCAGTACCGTCACGTTCATTGGCGGCGTCACTATCAAATTACCTCCTGAAAAGTTAACAACACGTCGATTAAGGTATATTGTATAATGGAGTGGGGTGGGGTTCAGTCGGTGGAGCGAAGGGTGTGAAGGTGTGCAGGCCTGACCGTCGACTTCGAGGTAGTAGAAGGTGCCGTTGTTGCGCGCGGGCGGCGTGCGGTTGGGGAAGGTGACGCGGCAGCGGTAGAGGCCGGCGTCGGTCTCACGCACGGCGCTAACGTTGATGGAGCCGCGGCCGAGCCCCAGACGGCCGTCCAGCACGCGCCGCACGCGCCCCCCCCAGCGATCGGCCACGCGTGCCGCGCCCTCGCCGCTGTACCACGAGAATATCGTGTCGTCCTGCAAGTGCAAACATAACCACGGGGAGTCACTAAGCACCTTATCGCAGGATTACCGAAATGTGAACACTGAACACATATTATACATAAATTATAACTAGCTAGAGGAACTACTTCATGTAAGTCAGTGCATTAATTTTCATAATCGGATCAGTAGGTACTTGCAGAGATTACTTTATGCAAACAATCAACTAGGTTCACCTTTTTATTAAAGGGAAATGTGTATATCTTTATAAAATTTATGTATGTACGTGCGCGTCAAAAAATGTTTGAACTACAAATGATGAGCTTTAAAATTTTGTTTTTTTTTTTTAATGTTCCGTATCTCAAAAGGAAAGAAGGAACCCTTATCGAATGACTTCGTTGTCCATCTGTCTGTCTGTCGGTCTGTCTGTCGGTCTGTCTGTCGGTCTGTCAATCTGTCTGTCAATCTGTCAAGACCCTTTTTCTCAGGAACGCGTGGAGGTATCAAGTACTTGGCTCTGAAAAATCAAGCTTCTAAGTCAACGCAATAAAAAATAAGCGGCCAAGTGCGAGTCGGACTCGCCCATGAAGGGTTCCGTAGCAGCAAGTAACATAACATAAAAGTTCTTTAATTGAGTTGATTGAATGAAAGGTAAATTGCGGTTTACGATTTATGACGTATTAAAAAAAAACTATTAGATCTCGTTCAAACCAATTTTCGGTGGAAGTTTACATGTTTAAGCAAATAAATATTATTCTATTCTATTTTATTCTATTCTATCATATATTTTTTTTAGTTTTCATTCTCTTATTGTAAAAGTTACAGACACATTTTACCACTTTGGAAGTGTTTCTCGCGCAAACTATTCAGTTTAGAAAAAAATGATATTAGAAACCTCAATATCATTTTTAAAGGCTTATCCATAAATAAATTTAAAAAAACATTTATTTCAGGTAAATAACACCCATCACCAAAACATAAATTAATATAAATTTTAGAAATTAATCAAACAAGATCAAATACAATTAAACTAAAACAAATAAAATCAAATAAATAATGTCAAATAAAGTAAAATTAAATTAATTAAAATCAAATAAATGATCAAATCAAATCAAATCATTTATTTCTTTGCAAAAATGGGTATAGTACATAGGTGTTTTTATAATAAAGTTCTCCATATTTTACTGTCACGTGGGCATGCAAAGGTTTACAATTCTAAATAAAAAAATAGAAATATGCAGATCATTGGAATTACAAAAAATTAAATAAAAATGTCAGTGTGGTCATAGCAATAAAAAATATAAAATAAGACTAAGTAAGCGAACCAATAATTATGTCAATCAGGGTAATAGTATGTCAATTAGTTAGTGAATCATCATTAAGAAAATCGTCAATCGTGTAATAAGTTTTCATAATTAAAAATTCGTTTAGCGCCCTTTTAAATTTTAATGTTGTTCATATTTTTTATAATATTAGGTATTTATTATATATGAGTGGGGCAATACCAAAAAAACTTATTTGCAATAACGCGGTTTTACATTTAACTTGACATAATTGATTGATGTATTGTGTCCGTATTGGATTTTTTCTGACCTCTGATAATTTTTTAAATAGATGTGGGTTACATTTCACAAACAAAGCCGTTTCCATTATTTATTTTTATTTATTTAAATAACATGGGAGACTTACAGCTAAAACAAACAGATCAAGGACAGTACATTAGACTGAAAGCCAATTACAGGTCTCCACTTATAAAATACAGAAAAAAAAAGTAAATTCAAAGGACATTCACAACAAGTTACTATATACTACAGCATAATTACTATGTTGCTCGCACTGCATAGCAACCATCATAACAAAATTTACTATATGAAAAAGTTACGGCTTAAGCACTTCCTGGCTGACGACACACTAGTTATAAACGGATCTATATCGTACTGTTTACAAAGCCTGTTTAAATTTCTGCTTGCACGCACAATGTACGAATTTTGCCTATAATTGGTTGAAGCAAATGGCACGCGCAAAGGTGGATTGTATCGCTTGGACTTCATGGGAATGCTGAAATAAAATTTTGTCAAAATATCGGAACAGTTATAGTAGGTATTGTTAAAAATTTTCAACAAACACACACAGTCAGTAATCTCACGGCGGTTGAGTAAAGGTAATATATGAAATTTTTTACATAGCTTATGGTAGTTTTCCGAATGGTACGGTACTTTTTGATGATAACATAGATACCTTATGAACCTTTTCTGGATGCTCTCAATGCGGTTAATATATTTGTGGTAACATGGGTTCCATATTTCCGACGCGTATTCCAAGTGGCTTCTGACAAAAGTGCAGTATAGAATTTTTAGAGTTTTGGCTTGAGTGAAGCACTTGGATAACCGCATTATGAAACCCAGTGATTTTGAGGCCTTAGCGACTATTGCATCAACGTGTATTTCGAAACTGAGCTTGGAATCGTGGTGAATCCCCAGATCACGGGTGGAGTTTGATCTAGGTAGAGCTTGATTACCTAGAGTATACGATGTAGCAATGATTTCGCGCTTTCGAGAATACGTAATAACCGAGCATTTAGCGGGATTAAGATCCAGCTTGTTTCTTTGGCAGTAGTCTTCTAGGCGACGCAGATCATTTTGAAGTGCCGTTACGTCCATCTGCGATGATATTGTGGCAAAAATTTTCATATCATCAGCAAAACACAAAAGATTAGATGAATTCAAGCAAGAGTCGATGTCGTTAATATAGATAATAAATAGCAATGGACCAAGCAATGAACCCTGCGGGACTCCACTAGGAACAGGGACCCAGCTAGATATATAATTATTTAGTACTACTGCTTGGGACCTGTTGACAAGGTAAGAGGAAAATCATCTGAGTAGATCGCCACGAATTCCCATGCCATTCAACTTTGAAATCAGAATGCTATGATCAATTACAACAGAATATGTGGCCTCGGTAACATCGGAGGTAAGATAATTCTCAACACACACACGTCAGACAAACCAAGAACCTGTGTCTACATACCCAACGAAATTCCTATCACGCCACTCACCCAATTCTGTTCCAGAGACCTGACAGCTGTCAGGCTCCTGACTGAGGGTAGCGCTCCAGATATTGTACTAGCCTCGGTATACATGCCAGGCGAGGGCGCAGACTGCCCGCCTAAAGAGATGGCCGACCTGGTGCAACACTGTGAGCGCGTCAGTCTGGACCTGATCATCTGCACCGACTCGAACGCCCACCACCCCCTTTGGGGCAGCGACGCACCGAACTCCAGAGGAGAGGTACTATCCACCTATTTATTCTCTACTAACCTCAATATTATTAACCGCGGCTCAGAACCCACTTGGGTCACAGTCCGGGGACAAACGATCATAGATTTAACACTTGCTACAGAAAACGCGACAAACCTAATCACAAACTGGCACGTATCGGATGAGCCTTCTTGCTCAGACCACAGAAGAATCCGCTTTACACTAACTACCAACACGAGGAAACCCGCACCGAGGCGAAACCCGCGGCGCACCGATGTCCCCGGGTACAAACGCCTGCTAGCTTCCCTTTTGGCGAGGCATCTATCACGGGTAACCCTACGAGACAAGGCACAATTAGAATACACCGTAACAAAACTATCACAATACCTAACTGAGGCATACCATGCATGCTGCAAACTAAGAGCGCCACGAACCAAGAGTGAGAGAAATCCCTGGTGGAACGCTGAACTTAGTAAACTCAGAGAAACACTACGTAAACAATTCAACAGAGCCAAAAACACCAGACTTCCTGAGGACTGGGAGGTATACAAAGAGACCCAATACACATACAAGAAGCAAATCAGAACTGCCAGGAGAAAAGCATGGCGGAAATTCTGTGAATCAATTGAAACTAACAACGAAGCGGCAAGAGTACGTAAAATCCTGTCAACTGATCAGGACCGAACTCTCGGCGCGCTGAAAAAACCCGATAACTCATACACACTAACTGACTATGAAACCAGTAAGGTCCTTCTTGAGACTCACTTCCCAGACTGTAAGATCCTGGAGGACAGGTCGTGGGAGGCTGAACCAGAATGGACCCCAACGGATCAAGACTGGTCAAGAGCCCGCAATATAGTAACAGAAGACCGCATAAAGTGGGCTATCAACACCTTTCAGCCATACAAGTCGGCAGGGCTGGATGGCATCTTCCCAGCCCTGCTGCAATGGGGGGTAGATCATCTGACACCATGGCTGGTGGAGATCTATCGAGCCTGCATAGCACTCAGACACATACCTCTCGCATGGCGCGAGGTGAAAGTCATTTTCATACCCAAACCTGGCAAGACCGATTATACACAAGCCAAGGCGTATAGGCCTATAAGCCTCACATCCTTCTTACTGAAAACCCTCGAGAGACTCTGTGACAGGCACATCCGAGACGGACCTCTCCGGGTTAAACCACTTCACAAACAACAGCATGCGTACTCCACAGGCAAATCAACAGAATCAGCGCTGCACAGCGTGGTTTCTAAAATTGAATGCGCAGTGGACCACAAATGCTCAGCACTGGCCGCCTTCATTGACATTGAGGGCGCCTTTGACAAAACCATGTTTAACAGCATAAAAACGGCCCTCGACCGACATAGCATAGACTCGACCCTGAGTGGCTGGATCACCAACATGCTCAAATTGAGAGCTGTACAAGTCACAGTAAATGACACTACAAGGGCCATCGTAGCGAAGGGCTGCCCGCAGGGGGGCGTCCTCTCACCGCTTCTATGGAACCTGGTAGCAGACAGCCTCATCAAAACACTTAATGACAAGGGTTATTTCACCGTAGGCTACGCCGATGACATAACCATAATAATAAACGGGACCCACGAAAACACTTTATGCAATCTCATGCGTCAAGCCCTGAAAATAGTAGAGGAATGGTGCAACAAGCACCAACTCTCAGTGAACCCTGCAAAAACCGAACTAATCCTCTTCACAAAAAAGAGGAAATTGACCACACTACAACTACCACGATTCTTTGGAACAACCCTAAGCCTCTCAACTGAAACCAAATACCTGGGCATCTTTTTGGACAAACAGCTGAACTGGGCAAAACATACGAACTACATCACCACGAAAGCCAGCATATCCCTGTGGCAGTGCAAGCGACTGCTTGGCAGGAATTGGGGCATTAGCCCAAAGGTTACGCACTGGCTATACACCACAGTCATCCGACCAATTATCACATACGGCTCACTAGTCTGGTGGCCCAGGACAGACCTGAGTACAGCCCAAAGAGATCTCGAAAAACTGCAGCGGTTTGCTTGTGTTGCAATCACTAGCAGTATGAGAACTACACCCACTGCCGCCCTACAGGCAATGCTTGGACTACCGCCTCTGCACCTCATCGTGCGGGAGGAGGCGGCCCTGGCCGCCTTTAGGCTTCATCTATCAGGAACCCTTAGCAAAGATTCCAGAGTTAAGCACATACGTATTAAGGAAGATACGATCAAACGACGATCAATGATGGCATCACCCTGCGACAAAGCCCCGAAATCACACCATTTTCAACGGCACTACAACATAACACTTACAGAAGAACAGTGTGACTACTCAGGCCCGAATGAGCTGAGAGTATACACAGACGGATCGAAGACCGACTTCGGTACCGGAGTTGGAGTCTTCTCACACGACCTCAACATAAATATATCCCGCCCGCTGGGAATGTTCAACACCGTCTATCAGGCGGAGTGTGTGGGCATCATACAAGCGGCCCATGCCATAGAAGCCAGGAGAGTTACGGACACCCACATACGCATACTCTCCGATAGCGCCTCAGTTCTCCAGTCCTTACGAAAAAAATATACTACTTCAAAGTTAATACTAGAATGTCACAATGCACTAGAACAAGTAACGGTATCTAGCCGCAACACGGTGACACTGCAATGGATAAAAGGACACAGCGGATCGCTAGGTAACGACGCAGCTGACGAACTTGCTAGAAGAGGATCTGGCACGGCAGTCTGTGGCCCCGAACCTATCGTGCCAATCCCCTTCAACCAAATACGCAGGTGGCTACAGGAGTTCACCCACGCACAAGCAGAGAACTGGTGGACCTCGACACCGGGTTGCAGGCAGTCCAAGGAAGCTATGCCATCCTTGGATAGCAGGCTAACCAGGCGTTTATTACGCCTGGACAGGAACGGCCTGCGCCTGGTGACGGGGACCATCACGGGGCACTGCTCGCTAAACAAACACTTCCATACAATAGGCATAACAGACAGTCCTCTGTGCAGGGCGTGCATGGAGGCTGAGGAAACCGTAGCGCACGTGCTCTTTGAATGCACAGGCGTCACCCAGATTAGAACAGAAACCCTCGGGTCACCCAGATCCTACACAGATGTTCTGAACAGACCAGGAGATTTAATTAGCTTCTGGAGGGAGGTGGGCTGGTTGGAATAACTACCAAACGGCCGCTATGGCCCACGCACAATGGTCCACCTTACGGACTAAGTGCGGAAACCAAACCCTTTAACATAGAACATAGCTATGATCAATTCGATCAAACGCTTTGCTGTAGTCTGTGTAAACGACATCAACCTGCTTACCGTTGCACATGGCATCAGTTATAAATTCATTAAGAAGAATCAAGTTGGTGACAGTAGACCTCCCTTTTAAGAAACCGTGTTGGAACGAGCTAAATGAATTTTTCAGAGCAATATAAACCTGATTATATATTATTCTTTCAAAGACCTTTGCTACAATACACAGTTTAGATATCGGCCTGTAATTCGCTATGTCTGTTTTGACACCTTTTTTATATGTATAGGCGTTACAAACGCAGATTTCCATATTTGCGGCACAACACAGGCATTCAAAGATTTTCTAAATAAAATTGAAATAGGTTCCGCTATAGAAGGTGCACACCGAACAAGAAGTTTGGATGGGATGTTATCAGGACCTGCCGATTTGCATGTATCTAACTTACGAAGCAAGTTAATTATTTCGTCAATATCAACAGTGATACTGCAGATATCAGATGTAAGGTTTGACGAATCGTTAGAAAGAAAAGGAGAAGAGCTTGGATGACTAACACTGGGATTGGAGAGAAAAGTAGAATGGAAGTATTCGGAAAAAGCCTGACAGATAGATTTACCCGTCCGCAAGGTATCACTATTATAGTTCAAGGTGCTTGGGATTGCGTTTGAGTTATGACGTTTTTTACAAAAGTCCAAAAATATTTTGGGTTATTTTTAATTGAATTTTCTGTTAAATCCAAATAGTTGCGGTAGCATTGAGATTCCAACGTTTTCACCCTTTCACGAAGAAGCTTGAATGTTAATTCGTCAGATATATTACCATAGGTTTTGAATTTTTTTAAGTATTTATATTTTTCTTTAATTGTTTTAATAATAAGTGACGAACTATACCACGTTGGATACTTTTTATTCCGAAACAGTTTTTGTGGAATATATTTTATTTGTAGATCAAAAATAAACTGATTAAAAAAGTTAACTGCATCATCAATTGATCGCGCGGAGAACTCGGTTTCCCAGTCAGCCGCACAAATGTCTCTGTTGATAGATTCATAGTCCCCTTTATCAAACAAGAATTGAATACGAGGTGCACATTCCAGCAGAGGTGATACAGATAGGTCCAAATTAATTAATAACGCTGGGTGGTAGGCATCAATAGGCACCAGTGGGCTAGAACATTCGGTCACATTTACTTTTTCATTGGAAAGGACGAGGTCTAGGATTCTACCATACCTATTAGTTACCGTGTTGTACTGTCCAAAATCAAGAGTGCATAATTCATCACAAAGCAAAACTTCGTCGTTACTGCTAGGATTCAATGGGACAAGCGATAGGTTGTCGGATGGAACCTAGTTAATACCGCTCATATTAAAGTCACCTATTACGAGAAAGGTATCAGAAATATTATTAATAGTTGTTTGGTTTAATTTGGTAAGAAAATTAGAGAGTTGTGAAGAAAAAGAAAGGCCCAAGCTTTGTTGGCATAAGTAAATATCACAAATATGCAAGGTTATTTTGTTCCGTGTGATATGATTTTTTAAGTGTATGGATAGCCAAAGGTCCTCTGCTGTAGAATGAAAATTAGGTTGGCAAATAACTGATAATTCTCTACGAGTAGCAATGAGTACCCCCCCACCACGCGATTGCCCGGTTAAAACATAGTCTCGGTCGCGGCGCCAAACAATGTACCGATCATCAAAAAACTCAGAATTTGAAACGCCATCCAATAACCAAGTCTCAGTAAGTACTATGATATCATACGAATTTAGTAACATTTGACGATAGAAAGAATGAGTTTTAGTTCTAAGACCTCGAACGTTCTGATAATATATGTTTAAGTTGTTACCGTTATTAACCATTGAAAATGTGGTCAATAATTGAATATAGATACAATATGAGTATTACAGTAACATCATTCATTAAACAATAATGTAAATTAAGGTAAAATAAATATATTAATATGCAAGGAAGGTAAGCCTTAAAAATAATTGCGCGTAAACATAAATCATACGACATTAAGTAGTAAACAGCTGTGCGAAAAAGCAAGCAGTAATGCGTGGTGCGTACAAGCGAGAGCGAGTCAAACATATTTAAATGCATTAGAGCTTTGAAGTAAACAGCGCGATAAGAAACATAAAGGATTTCTTTAGCTAGACAAAGGAGAGGTGTCGAGCTCATTAATGCGATTGAGGTGCTAAACCTTTTGTACACAAATAGTGAGAAACTTAGGATCACAAAAAATAGAAGCGATTGAAATGTAATAATAATGCAATGAAATAAAATAAAAAAATAACTTAGTAAAAATAGGAAGCAATTTACACAATTTTGTTTAAATCAGAGTCTTTACGCACAATAGCTACTTTACAATTAGCATTTTTTAATATATGGATTTTCCCATGCTTTACCCAAACGAACTCATAATATTTCTCCTTGGCCATGGTCTTAACCTTACTTAAGAGCTTCTTATACTCCACGCTCAGGTGATCATTGACATAAATACGCTGCGATGTGTTCTGAAACCCGATATGGGATGTGGATAGGTCCTTAACGGCACGTGCAGCTGCGATAAAATCTTCATTCACATAACGGTTTAGAAAACTCACGATGATCAATTTTTCATTAGAATTGAAAATAGGCACCCTAGAGATATAATTCACCTGTGATTTGGGGCAGCTGTAATTCACCTTCCGGCCGATGGCTTCAATAATCGAAAAAAGATTTTCATCTTTTCTTACAGGAACACCTTTAATTTCAACATTGTTAAGTCGGGATCGCTGTTCATATTTTGCGAGTTCAAACTTGGATCTCTCTAAATCAGTCTGCAAACAACTCACTGTTTCCTGAAGCTTGTCAAGTTCTGTTGCTTTTGCTTCAACCTCCGCTAGTCGAGTGTCAAATTCAGCAAGTCTACCACAAGTGCCTTCACATGTAGTTTTTAACTCAGTTAACTCATCCTTGATTACTCGAATATCATCTACCAGGGTCGGCAAATTAAGTAACTGGCGTTTCATGTCACGAATTTCACTCAATATGGTTTCGAGGGAGGCTGGTTCAGGAGCAACCAGAGCTGGCGATGACGTTCGACAAGTGGGGCACTTCCATTGCGCCATTCTGCTGGCGCCGAGTTTTCTCCATCCGGCTTCAGAAATATTTGCACATCCAAAATCCAGAAGTTTTTTGCAGCTGCCACATTGGACTCCATCATTGAACTGCACGTTACAAGTTGCGCACGTTTTCATTATTGAAACTCAGTATCAATAAAATTATATACTGAAGCAAAAACTAGCAAAAATTTTAAATTGGTGAAGAAGTTAAAAAAGGTTGACGATCTATTATTTCGAGCGACGCATACTGTACTAATGAATGTCCACAGAACAGTGATTATATATCTCATCATCTGTTACGACGCCTCATTGAGGTGGGTAACAATTAAAATTCTATTGTGTCTCGTTAATGACAGTTGAAAGGTTATAAACAAAGCAAAGTTAAAAAATTTAGCGATTTAAAATAGGGAATACAGCTATCAGTTGTCTTAAGACCGCACATTGACCTGATGCATCGCTTCTGCAACCTAAATACCAGCTCCCTATCAGTAGACTGCCCCCAGAAAATAATGCCATACCGCAAAACAGAGGCAACCAGTCCATAGTACGCCGTTAAAAGAGCCTGACTGTTAACTTTCTTTGATGAGGTTTCCATGTAAGTTGGCTATCAATTATAATGCCTAAGAACTTAACCTTATTAGCTTCTTCAATATCACAGCCCTTAAAGTAAAATATGTCAAATAAAGTAAAATTAAATCAATTAAAATCAAATTAAGTACATCAAATCAACTCAAATGAAATTAAATCAAATCAAAATAAATTAATAAAGTCGTTTAATTAAAAATAAAATTAATATCTTCTCTCCGACACTGGTACAGCAACATGTCTGCTGGAACAATGCCGGATGAAGGGGCAGTCCAGCTTTCCCACAATCATCGCCAGTACGACGTTGGGGTCGTACCACAGGGTACGGGTTAGCATCAAGGACGCGGCGCGCCTGCGCATGGTCGCGTGAAAGCAGTCAATGCGCGCTTCTGCGAACATACCCGAGGCGCTGCAGTATCGGGGTAACCCCATCACCGCCCTGAACGCGTTATTATACTGAACGCGGATGGCGCTGTAACTTCTATTAGAGTAGTGAGCCCACAGACTGCATGAGTAAAGCGATGTACAGTACGCTCTAAAGAGCGTAGCCTTAACCTCATTAGAGCACCGCGCAAATCTGCGGGCGATCATGTGAGCTCTAATAGACAACGCCCTCCGCTCCCGTTCCATGTCTGCATGATCCTTGAGGTCGACAGTCAACACATGCCCCAAGTATGTAAACTGGTCAACCCTTTTCAAAGGAACCCCATTGAGTCTGACGGGAGGTATGCTTCCCGGACATTTTGCACTAGCGGTCTCGAAGATCATACACTAGCTCTTCTTTACATTATAAAATAAACCGTGACCACAGGCATATTCCTCACATATCTGTATCAGCTTCCTCAGGACGCAGACCGAAGCGCAAAATACCCCACACGTATGGGACTGATGAAATTTTTTTTTTGATTTTCAGTTCTAAGTATGGAGAACCCCCAAAATTTTTTGTTTTTTTTCTATTTTTGTGTGAAAATCTTAATGCGGTTCACAGAATACATCTACTTACCAAGTTTCAACAGCATAGTTCTTATAGTTTCTGAAAAAAGTGACTGTGACATACGGACGGACAGGCAGACAGACAGGTCTAACCTAAGAACCCGTCTAGGAAGACGGGCTCTCGGGGTGGACCTGTCTCTAGGAAGAGACAGTGTGCAGTGGGATGAGCCACTCTGCAGGTTGGTACGGAATAACCTCTTTAATACGTCCACCAATACTGCTGAGCGTGCCCGCCTACTGGCAGTCGGGCCTCTGGCTTCAGGCGCTACCGTCACCCAACATAGGCACTATACTGAGTGACATCACTTTCCGACTCGCTACAAGTCTGCGTTTGGGCGCTCCTGGTGGGGCTCCGCATTGCTGTCAGTGCGGTGAAGCAGTCGACCGCCGCGGACACCATGGCCTTTCCTGCAGCAAGAGCGCTGGTCGGTTGGCACGACACGTAAGCATTAATGACATTTTCCGTCGGGCTCTTGTTACCGCCGCGCCGGGGTGCCAGCTGTTTTAGAACCCAATGGCTTGGCACGCGACGATGGGAAGAGGATAGTAGGCCTTTGGTGTGGGACGCAAACTGTGTCGACACCCTCGCGCCATCCCATCTTCCTAGCACGGCGAGTTATGCTGGGGCGGCTGTTGCAGGTGCAGAAAACCTCAAACGGCGCAAATATAACAACCATACTGGTAGCTATATTTATGAACCGTTTGGGGTTGAAACACTAAGGCCATGGGGTCCGAGTGCTCATCGATTATTCCGGGACCTCGCCAAGCCGTTGGTCGACTCTTCACGTGACCAAAGGGTTGGCCAATTTTTAGGCCAAAGAATTTTATTAGCATTGCCATACAACGTGGCAATGCTGCCAGCCTTTTGAGCACCTTTCCCACTGACAGCGAAGCGGATGAATTTTTTGATGCCCAATGATTTGTTCCTATATTTGATTTTATTTTTTCCTCTGTATATAGTTAGCTGTATTTACTTGGACAATAACACTTTGTACATTTTAATAAGGTTGTCCATACTTGTTTATTAATAGTAGGAATGTAAATGTAGCTAATTGCGATCTTTGACCCCAAAGAACCATCGAACCTTATTTTCCCTTGTTTCATGTTTGGATATCGAGCAGACCTTCACGTCTGCGGAGTTTCGCCACGTTATTTAATTTGACCTTGTATCAAATAATGGATAAGTATATGTCACCGTAAAATTGTAAATACCGTTAGGTTATAATCTATCTCGCGAGATTGTGAACTGTCGAAAGATTGTGAACCATAACATATTGCTTACAATTTAACGCATTATTTTTCGGTAGATTATAATCTATCGAAGTGCTACCGTCAAATTGTGAAACGGAACGCACCTCGCGCGCTGATTGGTTGAACGGCATATGCCCCGCGCTGCCATATTTGTTTGCTAATTCGTTTGTTGTCGAATGTAAACAAACAGTGTTTTGGTGATTGTAAATTAATTTCGTGTTGAAAATAACTCACAACTTTAGAATTAGTTGTATAAATTTGTTGTGGAAGTAAAATGAATCTGTGATTAATCAAAGAAGTGCAATTTGAATGATAAATAAGTTAGTGTTAGTCACCGAACATAGCCTAAATTACATACATTTTCCGTGTTTTAATATTTTTTATGCTCGTGAACCTATGTGATCTCATTTGATAGCATTTACAATGTCAAATGTTGAGCCTGTCTATCAACAAAATTCAGAAATACCAGCTATTGTTAATCAGGATGAATTTACCATAGAGTTACAAAACTATTACAGTAGGCATAATAAAAATAGTAAAAAATTACAATGGACAAATCAAAGAATACAAAGTGTGATAAAATTGTTAGACGAGTACAACACAATAAAATCTCAAGGTAGGCGACCAACAAACAAGCATTACCATCATGCAAGAAAATATGATGTAATGAATATTGGTAACCAGAAAGTTTTAATAATGAAGAGAAAAGAAATCTCAGATCCTGTAGTACAAATAATTCCAACGGAAGATTATTATCAAAAGATACTCGACGCACATATTGCCACTGGACATGGACGTCGAGACAAAATTGTTCACGCCTTGAAAGATAAATATGTGGTGCCAATATTTGCGGTTTCAATATTCCTAAATTTGTGTAAAACATGTCTATCAAAGAAAAGCTTTCCAAAAAAAGGAATTGTCGTAAAACCGTTGATTTCCGACGACTTCAATCGAAGGGGACAAATACTGCCCTGCTAAGCCCAAAGGCGGTATCTTTGAGATACGCCCTTTTCGTTTTTTTTTGTACCTTTCAATAGCTTTAACAATTTCCCATCTAATGGTATAAGCGAAATAGCGCTATCTAACTTAAACATTAAAAAAAACCACTAAGAAGTTGTTTATATCTGCATTTTTCCATACATTACAATTTACAAAAAGTCAATTTTCTCAAAACTTACTCCGGTTGAGATACCGCCTTTGGGCTTAGCAGGGCAGAATAGATCTTGTAGATTTCCAAACATCTCCAGATCAAGAGTATAAATGGTTATTACAATATCAGGATCATTTAACAAAATTCTGTTTTTTGCGACCATTAAAAAAACTTTTTACAAAAAAAAAAAACAACCGATCTCCAAAAAAAAAACACTACTAAGTGAAAAATAACTTTAATTTCGGAAATCGGTGTCTTGGGTTTTGTATTTTCGTTTTTTGCCACCGACTTCCGAAATTAAAGTTATTTTTCACTTTGTAGTGTTTTTTTTTGGAGGTCGGTTGTTTTTTTTTTGTAAAAAGTTTTTATTTTTCACTTTTTAGTTGTGGTACCTACCCCAAACACATTCGAATACCACTACCTGCTACCAGTGACAGAAACTTATCATATCATCTACATACTAAGTGGGAAAAAAATACGTATTTTGTAGCTAACTCAAAAACTATCCAAGCAAAGTTAATAAAATTTATATGGGACCAATTCGAGAGCACACCCTTTCAAACAAAAAAAAGAATTTTCAAAATCGGTCCACGATTGACGGAGAAATCGGTGGACATACATAAAAAAAACAAACACGCGACGAACATATAACCTCCTCCTTTTTGGAAGTCGGTTAAAAAGCAAACAGGCTAAAGAAGTGGCAATCGAGATTCTTAAGATTTTTTTGGAAGTTGGCTGTCCTCATATCCTCCAAAGTGATAATGGACGCGAGTTCACAGCATCTGTGCTTAAAGAAATAGTCAGTTTGTGGCCTGCTTGTAAAATAGTTAATGGAAGACCTAGATATCCGCAAAGCCAAGAACGTTCAAATCAAGACGTCAAAAATATGATTCGAGCCTGGATGACAGATAGTAAATTTACTAATTGGTCCATTGGGTGCTATTTCGTTCAGTTCCAGAAAAATTCATCTTACCATTTAACAATTGCTCGAACTCCATATAAAGCCTTGTTTGGCGAGGATCCAAAACTCGGACTCTCATCCACCTACTTATCTAAAAATATAATATCCAAATTAGAAAATGAAGAAGATTTGCAAAAATTGTTTGAAGAGATTAATAACAACAAAGAACAAAATTCAGAAAAAGATCAAGAAGAGGAAGAACAGCAAAACGTACATACAATAAATGTTTCAAAAATTGACACTCAGAACATTAAACAAGAAGAAACAACAACGGCAAGTCATGAAATAATTATGTTGGAACAAATTAACATTGAAAACAATCTTGAACTACTTCCTGCTTTACATGAGAATTTACCTGTAGTTACGTTATAAATAAATAAATAAAAATATTGACAAAGAAAACATCACTCTAGAAAAAGCCATCGCACCTAGCGTACTGCCTTATGTAGGTGATATTGCTGAAATAATTGAAGAAAGTAATTATTTGGTGTGTAACATATGCAACGAAGAATCATCTGGAGCTCATTCATGTACAAAATGCAAGAAAATAATTCACGCCATATGCGGAGTCGTATCTGAGGAAAATGAGGGCTATGGATCACAATTGCTTTGCAATTTGTGTGTGAATGAACGTAATACCGTACAAGAAAGAAAACAATCGCACATAAATTTAAAAAGTGCGGCAGATAAAATGATATCTACATCGTCTAAGAAATTTAAAGATATCAGTACTGGTTCAACTGTATTAGTTGAAGTCCCAAAAGTTGACATTTTGACATTGATTTTTGGACAGTAAAAACCTGATTGGAAAAGTTTTAATGAAAAAGAACGAATTATATCAAGTTGGCACTGCTTTTGGCATAATCAAAGATTGGATGCCCCGAAATGCTGTTCTTTCCTGTCCAAATGCAGAACTACTCAGTGACATTCCAGAGGTCAGTATTAATTTATTTTTTAATGTTACCTTAAAATATATTTTAGCAATATACAGGGTGTTTGGCAGAACGTTGAACATACGAAAACGGTGGATAGGTGGGGTCATCTGCTACTTACTCAGCCCTAATTTATTTGGCCCTGGCCCCCTGGATATATATTTTTTTAATGCAAGTTGAAATTAAGATTTAAGTTTTTTTTACATCTTTCTGTAAGTTTGAGGACCCATAACTTTTTTCTAGCTAACATCTGAATAAATATATTGCCTGTTTTACCCATTTTTTATAAAAAATACACTTTAAAGTTAAGAAAGTGGTGAAACTGGAAGAAAGCAAACATTTTTTTTTT
Organism: Agrochola lychnidis; assembly: GCA_963680765.1. Lineage (NCBI taxonomy): Eukaryota > Metazoa > Arthropoda > Insecta > Lepidoptera > Noctuidae > Agrochola > Agrochola lychnidis. The sequence goes on from OY796851.1 coordinate 112,739, forward strand.
TTAATATCCAGGTGTCCAAGGCCAAATAAATTAGGGCTGAGTAAGTAGCAGATGACCCACCTATCCACCATTTTCGTATGTTCAACGTTCTGCCAAACATCCTGTATTTTATATTTGCTGGTTTGGCGATACCTTGCACTTCAAACCGGAACATTAATATTTACCTCAATTTTATTTCAGGTCACATTACCGTTGAGAACTGTTGCATCAATGTCTTCATTATTTGGCGGGCAAGGAATAAAACAATGCAATTGCAAAAAAATAAAAAATGGACAATGCGTTTCCAACAAGTGTAATTGCAAGAAAGCCAATGTTCTTTGTAACTCCAGGTGCCACAGCTCGTTGACGTGCAACAATAAGTGAACATTTTTATTGGTGCAATTTACTTTCATATTTTTTTCTAATAGACAATTTTGTCACGTTTTCGAAAACGTTAATATGTCTTCGATTTGTTTTTTTTTAAATTTTGATTTTATTTTGTAATCGTTTTTTTTCTAAAAGAAAATTTCATTATTATTTTAATTTGTGTTTGAGGAGAAAATGTTGTTTCTGATTTATTTTTTATTTTGATACAATTTTTTCTCACCATGTGATGTCAGAATTATTGATTACCTACTAAATAATAAATAAATACTTGATGTCACAATTTCTTGAAGTGCATTTATTTTATTTGACTGACACCTGTGTTTCATTCCTAACTCTATGGACAAAGAACGGTCTACTGTAAGGCCGACCAATCAGGGACAGCCTTCGGACAGTTGACAATTTGACAGTTTTAAGATTGTAATATAACAGTTTCATTTCGATAGATTACAATCTACCGAATAATAATACGTTAAATTGTAAGCAGTATGTTGCGGTTCACAATCTTTCGACAGTTCACAATATCGCGAGATAGATTATAACCTAACGGTATTTACAATTTTACGGTGACATATATTTTATTATTTTCAAGTTTTTTTTTGCATTTGTCACTTTGTATTTTATTTCAAATTAAAATTTAATTAAACGTTTGTTTGTTTATGGCAACTAGGCCCAATTGTTAGAAACATTGTCCTTAAAAAAATAAAGTTTAATAAAAAACTGTCACCCGGCCGTGGTCGCATGCCTGTATGCCATGTGGGTGCCAGGAACACCTACAAAATTATAATGTAATGACCTACACTGTCCTCCCATACCTAGAAACACTGCTAAATGAAAGTATTGTAAAAGCCAATTATTTTTAAAAGAGTAAGTTTCTTGTAGGTTTATGTGAAATAAAATATTTTGATTTGATTTGACGACGGCTTTACCGTGACCATTTTTGTACCTATTTCTTGATTTCTGTCTGAAATATTTGCTTGTTTCGTACTTTTTAGATCATTTTTATTTTCCCGTGGTCGGGTTACAGTTTTTTATTAAACTTTATTTTTTTATTTAATACTTTTCCGTTTTTACACTTGCTAAACGTTACAACAACGTAAATAAGAGTAATTCAATAGGTCAGTAATTAACCTATTTTAAATTCCAATAGCATTGCATAGTGCTTTATACGAAACCATAGCGCAACTTATTTCGACGCCAACACCATAGATACTCAGAAAGTTTTGCGACTAACAGTTTTTGTCTATGGGACACTGGCTAGTTTTGATGTCGATTAAAACTAAGACTCACAATGGTCCACCTGACGGACTAAGTGCGGAAACCAAACCCCATAACATAGAACATAGAAAACTAAGACTATTTATTTAAAAAAAAAAACACAATATTCCAAATTCGAAATTCCCGCCACATTTTTTTTATGAGCAAAATCAAAATACTCTGTCTCACTGAAAATTGAATTTACAACGAGAACATTTTCGCGCGATGATTTTGTACGATTTCAAATGTCGACTAAAACCAGAAGAATCATTTGAAAGACTTCGAATGATGTTCATAGACAAAAGCCCTTCTAAAGCGACTGTTTTCCGCTAGTTCAACGAATTTAAGCGTGGTCAAGTAACTTTAGCGGATGAAGAAAGAAGTGGCCGTCAATAGGGCTATGACGGCTGTTACATAAGAAAACGTGCTGGCTGTGAAAAATGAAATTTAAGAGAATAGGCGAATTACATATGAAGAGATTCAGCATATACTGCAGATTGGATCGGGAAGTGTACATGAAATTCTACACGGGCATCTTCAGGTAAGGAAGATAGTTTCACGCTGGTACCGCACAATCTAACGCAGGCTCAGGAGGTTCGGGTAGAATGGTGCCGAGACATGATAGCAAAATTTGAAGCAGGCTCATCTCGGCGTGTTTACGATTTCATTACGGGTGATGAATCATAGATTTGTCATTTTTGTTCCCGAAAATAAAAAATCAACTCAGGGATTAAAGAAGTGTCTGATGCGGACTGGAAAATGTGTAATGAAAATTGGTTAAGACGCATGAAACTGTGTATAGACGCCAATGGAGTTATTTGAAAAGATTTAATAAAAAAAATATAACCTGTAGTATTTTTTTTTTATTACCTATCGCAAAATTTTCTGAGTGCCCCATGTATAAATATAATACCTATTTCGTTGTACACAGGGCTACACATCAAGTTATAAATTGCCAGTGTTAGCTGACCTCGCATTGTACGGAAATCCTTTACAATGCCAGATCAGCTTAAACTGGAAATGTATAGCTTGATGTACGTAGTACCATAGGGTCTCAACTCGAACAAATTATAATTAATTTTGTAAAAAAATCATAGATGGCTGCTGGTGAATAAGCTTAAGCGGTGACTACGAAGGACCATAAGCGGGAAAATATTTTACGTGGTGTGGAATGTTAGCCGACACAGAATTGAGCTACACACAGGTATGAATAATAGGGATGGATGGACTTACTTGGGAATCTTCTGGACGAAGCACCTTGACTCAAGGACGGCTCTGGCTATCCTGGTGTTCACTGATTCACGTCACTGTGGTGCACTTATTTGGTGTTAAAATGTCACAACTGTATCGGCCCCACAAATAGAGAGCTCGTGTATTGATATAAGATAAAGCGGTTTGGCGGGCGGCGCGGTAAGATATTATAAAATGGCGGTGCGGTTTTTAGCGGGCGCGCGTGGCGCGGTGCCCGCGTTGCGCGGCGCGTGGGCGTGCGGGCGTTCGCGGTGAGGTCTCACTGACGAGTGTGGGGCGCGGCGCGGTAAGATGGCGCGCGCCACTGGCGAGCGGTAGGGGAGAGCGTCCGTCTCGTTCCGTTGTATGGGAATTGGGAAGGAAGGAAGATAGCTCAAAACTACGTTCGGACTATTATAAAAAACTTGCGCGAGCAGCTGCATTGGTTACAATTATGAAATTAACAATCACTAAAAAGCGATAAACAGCAGATTTTGGCATAAGTAAGATTAGCAAAAATCAAAACTTCCTTGTATTAATTAATTGAATTTGTAATCTGTCGTGAATTTCATATGGGTGTATTCCTGAAATAAATTATTTGAATTTGAATTTAATGCTGATTTATAAAATTAAACTCATAGATCATGTATTTTCAACAAAAAAGGTACTTAAATTAAATTTTTTACTTCAATTTGAACTCATAGAATGATAAAGTTAATCATTTTGTTCAGAGCTCGCAATAGATGGCGTTTTATTCAATTTGTCATCACATGATCTGTCGTTAATATTATACGTTTAGTAGGAAAATCAATCAATTTTTGAAGTGAAAACTTCTTTAGGCGCGTTGGGCATATTTGAGATGGGAAAAACAATTGAACTCGCGACACCATTACCGACATCTCATTTTTGTTAAAGCGATTCTGCGCTTTATTTATATTGTATTACGGATCAAAGTTCTATGCAAGTATTTTAACTTTAAAGCTTTTGGAAGTTTTTTTTTAAACGCGATTGTGATCTTTATCTAGATTAGATTACGAACCTATATTCTATTCTATATTTTTTTTTTATAATCTATTACCTACTTTACATAGTAGAAATATAATAACTCAAAGAACAAACACACTCACTCACTCACTTAACATGTTTTTGGCAAGTACCTACCTATTTAATTATATTTTTTTCATTTTACCTTTCTAAAACTTTCTATAAAAACCGGCCAAGTGCGAGTCGGACTCGCGCACGAAGGGTTCCGTACTGCTCGCGCAAGTTTTAGTAATAAGTTTTTTATTATAATTTCCGAACGCAGTTTTGAGCTATATTCCTTCCTTCCCAATTCCCGTACAACGGAACGAAACGGACGCTCATCGCACGCACCAATGAGAGGCTCCGCTGCCGCTGTAGCGAGAGCCAATCGCATCTCCTGTGATTTGAGGGAACTTCTCAAATTTTGGACACTTGTCAGTGACCGCTCACCGCTAACGCCCACGCGCCGCTCGCACGCCGCGCCGCGCATGCTCCACACCGCCCGCGCCATATTATATCAAAATTCACGAGCTCTCTATTTGTAAGGCCAATACAATTGTGACATTTAAATACCCAATAAAAGTGCACCACAGTGAGTTGAATCAGTGAACACCAGGATAGCCTGAGCTGTCCTTGAGTCAACGTGTTTCGTCCAGAAGATTCCCATGTAAGTCCATCCATCCATACCTGTGTGTAGCTCAATTCTGTCTCGGCTAATATTCCACCCCACGTAAATTATTTTCCCGCGTATGGTCCTTAGAAAGCCGCGTTAACTTCTACACCACGTACCATTATCTATAAAAACGGCAATAAATTACGTTTGTTGTATAGCCCTCTTAAATATTTATTTTATTTTGTTTTTTCAGTATTTTTTGTTATAGCTGCAACAGAAATACATCATCTGTGAAAATTTTAACTGACTAACTATCACGGTTCATGAGATACAGCCTGGTGATAGACGGACAGACAGACAGACAGACGGACGGACAGCGGAGTCTTACTAATATGGTTCCGTTTTACCCTTTGTGTACGGAACCCTAAAAAGTATTGCACGAAACGTTTTAAAAGTAGATAGGTAGCCAATAGTGCCGATTCGCTTGTCACAAGTGCCTATAAGATCTGGTAAGGTCAGGTCAGGTCCTATAAGGTACCTGGCATCGATCGATTACAGTTTCGGCATTGGTGCGATAGTAGATAGGGAATTAGGGAGTATTACGGACGGAGAAGATCACATGGCGGGTCTAAATTTATTATTGTTGAAAAAAATAACTAGGTACGAAAGGAATGGCGGGGTCTTTGTTCGCTCGCTTTGCTCGCTCTTGCATCCTAATTTTTCCTACTATCAATATTACTCAATGCTCAATAATAATATCTTTATTGCTTTACCATAATGTGTACTTAGGTGGTAATTTTAAAATTTAGATCATTATGGACCCCGTAGGGCACAGTAAAAAGGGTAGGAGAGAGGAAGCCCTGTTTTAGGAGATCATTAAGATGTTTTTGTGGGAACAAGTTTTAACTTACATATAATCAAAGTCAGGAGATCCCGAATAAGATACTAACATTTCGTTTAGCTATTATTTATGTTTTATCTGCAAAAAGCCCAGAAAAAATAGAAGGTTAAAAAAACATAATAGAAAACATCGTCGAAAAAATCAACAAAGACTTGATCACATGCGACACTAACAGCATTGAAACTGCCAAACGCTTGGGTAAAAAGGGTGAAACTGTCAGACCTGTCCTAATTACATTTGCCACAACAAAAAAGAAAATAAAGCTTCTTAAAAACAAAAAAAACAATAGAAGGTGAATCCTATTATTTCAAAGAAGATTTTCCTAAAGATGTACTCAATAAGCGAAAGGAATTACAAGAACAACTTATATTTCTGGAGGATTTTGTAATATTTCAATATGTACTTTCCCACCTGAGCAACACATACCGTTTGTTTCTTTTTGCCATTTGACAGCTTCACAAAAAGTACAATTTTGAACCATACCTCCGATGGCGGAATATGTGGCGTAGTCAATCATAGGAGTATACGTAAATGCACTCCGTTCCTTATCAACCTAAGGAAGGTCGCCATGCCCTACGGCTATATCATTCGATTTTTCAGATGATATCGACATTCTGTTCAGAGAACGTCGAAGTCGATCAAAATTCAAACGTTCGTTGCGTTCTTCTTCTGTCTCTTCATGCCGTATCAGTAATCAGTTAGAAAGTGAAAGAGAAAGAATTGCTGGAGAATTCTTTCTCTCTCACTTTCTAACTGATTATGAATATTTTGTTGTGTGCGTGTTCCGGACAATGTATGATAATCTCGATCAGCAGATCGTACATCACGTTCATCACTCGTTTAAAGAGACCTAGAAGCAGATGCGTAGATACGCTGAGAACTCAAGCGCAATTCTCTATCCGTGACCGTCTCCGACTCGCGAGACAATGCGTGACGTTCACGATCAGCGGTCAGTCGCGCATCACGTTCCCCACTTGTCTCTAGAGACCTCGAAGTCGATGTGTATATACGCTGAGAACTCAAGCGTAATTCTCTTTCCGTGAACGTCTCCGACTCGCGAGACAATGCATGACGTTCACGATTAGCGGTCAGTCGCGCATCATATTCTTCAGTGGTCTCTAGAGACCTAAATGTAGATGCGTAAATACGCTGAGAACGCAGGCGTGCTTCGCGATCCGAAGAGGTTTCCACGGAGCGAGTTGCAGCCTGATGTTCTCGAACAGCATCAAGTCTCTCCTGACGCTCTTCGGTAGATTCTTGGGATCTTATGATCCTCAATCTTTTAGCTCCTTTGGAACATTGGGAAAGATTTGACCTCCTTCTAGGCATGGTTATAGTTTTATTGTGAAGATACCTGTACCCTAATTGCGTAACTTATTTTCGTAAACAATTTTGCCTAATTTGTTTCATTTTGACAGTTCAACAACATTCATTGCGTTATTTACGTTGTTGAGCAGATTTTTTTTCCAACTTGTGAAGTAATGGATTAGCAATCTGTTTCGAATCGAAACAAATTGTAATTGTGTTGCATTACGCAATTAGGGTACTGATTAATTAAAATCTAAGTGACTGCTCCCCTGCGTTACCGGGTAGGCTACCGTGTCACGAAGATGAATGGAAAAGGAAATTAAACACTCAAATAACATAAGCCTGAAGGCATATTTATTCGATAAAATAAAAAATAAATGGGAGTTTTTGGCCAGTAGAGTCAAATTTTATTTTCAATGATATACCATCATCATCGAATTCAAATTCAAATTCATTTATTAATTTTGTGAACATAGGCTAAAAGATTATACAGCTATTACAAATAAATATCGGTCCAAACTACGTCCCGCCAGAAGGCATACAAAATTGTTTAAGTAAATAGATAGGTAATCAAATGTAACATTAACAAAATGAAAATAAAAAGTCAAGGTACATGTCACAATTTCATGCCAATAATAATAAAATGTCACTAAATTAAGACGGCACATAAACAGATAGGTATTTAATAATATTCTCGTCTAAAATGATAAATTAAATATAAAGAATAAAAATGTCACTATGAAATAATTATTAGAATATTACCATAAGGGAGCAACGTTTCAGAAAAAGAATTTCTGTGATAAAAACTCAGTCACACTGTAGTACGCCTTATCCTTTAAAAAATTACGTAGTCTACTCTTAAACAGCACTGTTGTCAAGTCTTTCCAAGCACTTGGTAATTTATTGTAAATAATTGGAGCCATACAGTATACACTTTTGCGCACCAAAGTAGTTTGACACGGCAATTGACGTAATTTACTATTGTCACGCCTATTTATTGGAAATACATTAGCCAAATGTTCAAAACGACATGGATTTTGTTTGACAAACATAGCTACTTCGAAAATATATAGACAAGACAGTGTCAAAATATTGTACTGCTTAAAATAAGGCTTGCAACTGTCTGTAGTTTTAAGTTTAAACATTGACCGGAGACATCTTTTTTGGGCCTTAAAAACTGTATCTTTATCCGTTGAGTTCGCCCAAAAAATGACACCGTAGCGCATTTGAGATTCAACTATACCGTGATAAGCTGTAAGAAGTGTTTTGGTATCTGCCATGGAGGATAATCTATATAAAGCATATGCAGATGAACTTAATTTTTTACACAATTTGTCTATATGTCCTTTCCAATTTAAGTTGTAATCTATCTGTAATCCTAGAAATTTTGTATCACTTGCTTCGTCAATATTATAATTTATGTAATGTATGTCAAAATTAGTTACGCCGGGCGTACGTTGTCTAAAGTGCATTATCTTTGTCTTTCTTAAATTATGTTCAAATTATTTTTGTCTAGCCATTTAATTATACAGTCAAGAGAATTATTTATGTCATTTACATATGTAATTGAATTTTTACAAGGGATCGTTACGGTGCTATCATCAGCAAACATAATTAAAGGTTGGTCAATGGATAAGGGCATGTCATTAACATATAATATAAATAAAAAAGGGCCCAGAACCGTTCCCTGTGGTACACCGATTGCGATTTTACGTTCTCGTGATCTTGATATCTCCTCATGTTTATTAACTACATTAATGCGACTAATTTAGGTTATTTGTATTCTGTTTTCTAAATATGATTTTATAAGTTCGAGCACGTTACCTCTTATGCCATAGACTTCTAATTTATTTAGCAATGTATTGTAATGGACATAATCAAACGCTTGAGTCATATCACAAAATATGGCACATATGGGGGATCGTTTATCCATATGTCTAATAATGGTATTCAAAAAATCATAAATTGCCATATTAATGTTTCTGTGCTGTCTAAATCCTTTTTGTTCTTCACAAAGTATGTTATTTTTTCAATGTAGTTACTCGTATACAATTCTTTGTAGATGAATGTCTCAAATATCTTTGAAATAACCGGTATGAGTAAAATTGGTCTAAAATTTTCCATCAAGTTCTTATCTTCTTTCTTAAATAAAGGTTTAATGATAGATGTTTTTAAGGCTTCTGGATATATACCCGTACAAATACTAAGGTTAATTAAGTGACTTAAATGATCACATATCTCAACTGCCACTGACTTCAGTATCTTTGTAGCGATTCCATCAATACCTACACTGCTAGTATTTTTTAAGGACATTATTATTTTATATAGAATATCAGTCCTAAACTATTACCGCCTTCACCACGTGGAGGTACTCCCAGCTTATGTTATTTTATAATTATACAGTAAAATTAGTGAGCTTTGATTTTCACATCAGATGTTTCTGATCTTCGAATTTTATAAGTCAACAGGAAATGCCCATCAGACCGAACAACTTTTGCTAAGACGACATTCCTTTATGTGTTATGGTGTAGCTGGGCTCTTGGAGTTCCACAACAGGTGTTCTAGATCTTCGATTTTTAAAAGTCAACAGAGAGTGCTCATCAGATTGAACAACTTTTGATAAAACGTCATTGCTATATATGTTATAGTGTAGCTGGGCGCTTGGAATTCCACAACAGGTGTTCCAGATCTTCAATTTTTATACGTCAACAGAGAGTGCTCATCAGGTTGAACAACTCTTGCTAAGACGTCATTTCTATATATGTTATAGTGTAGCTGGGCTCTTGGAGTTCCACATCAGGTGTTCCAGATCTTCAAATTTATTCTCTCAGCAGAAAATGCTCATCACGTGGAACAATTTTTGCTATGGTACTATTTTTGTATCTCTTATAGTTTAGCTGGTCTGTTGCGGTTCTGCATCAGGTGTTCAAGTTTCTAAGATAAATTATAGCCTATATGTTGCCCAGACTTAATACCTATACAACAAAAAAAAAACATTCAAATCCGTCCATTAGTTCCGAAGATTAACGTGTACAAACAAAGAGACAGATTTTTTTTTTTGGATTCTTTCTCTATTGCTGTTTCTAAACTCCCCTCAATTTTCATTTTTTTTAATATATTCAATGTACAGATACGGTTTTTTTACTGTTTTATTATATATATAGATAATGCTCCTATTTTTAACTTCACTTACTACTTAATATGAAAATTAGTAAGTGAAGTTAAAAAAAAAATTGGAATATATTATACTTAATACTAATTTTCATTGATAAAAATGTTAATAATTACTCTACCATTGTTTTAATTTTTCATTCATCTTATCTTGTCTTCTTAATCTTCTTCTTATCTTCTTAATATATATAAATTACGTGTCACGTTGTTTGTTCGCGATGGACTCCTAAACTACTTAACCGATTTCAATGAAATTTGCACACCGTGTGCAGTTTGATCCAACTTGAAAGATAGGGTAGGTAGGGTAGGTAGGGTAGGCAGGGTAGGTAGGGTAGGCAGGGTAGGTAGGGTAGGCAGGGTAGGTAGGGTAGGCAGGGTAGGTAGGGTAGGCAGGGTAGGTAGGGTAGGCAGGGTAGGTAGGGTAGTAAGTGATAAAGATGGTCCACCCCAAACATTTATATGGCAAAACAACGTTTGCAGGGTCAGCTAGTATACTATATTTATATGTATAAGATCTTAAACATCCGCATCCGCATCCGCACCCGCGGATGGGAGCCTTCAAAAATCCGCATCCGCATTCACATCCGCGGATGTGAAGAAATTGGCATCCGCAACTTCCCTATACAGCGGTAATGTATTTGCTTCAACGATGCAATGCGACATGCGCGGACCGCACTCGGCAGACATAAATCAATAGCACGACAAATATTTGCGAGCGCCACGTGCATCACGTGCTCCGGCTTGTTAGGTGTGTTATCGTACCGAACAGGGTCAGCTGTGAGGAGTAAAGGGGGCGCAGACGCAGCGGGCAGGGCGGGGGGGAGTGAGGGCGCGTCGAGTACCTCTCCTGCAGCTAATTTACGAGTGTCAGCAAGTAAACAATTACAGCTCCCACGCGCATTTGGCACGTCTACTGGTACTAAGCTCGAGTGTCTCCTGCGCTGCGCTGGTTCACATCCCACGCCCACGACCACCGTGGCGCCGCGCCGTTCGGCAGCACCCGACCCAACTGACGTTCGACAGTCCGACACACCACCCTTCGCTCGTGTCGCTACTTAAGTATCTCAACCAGGGAACTAAGTAAGTCCCTGTGTGAGATACCTAATGCGGCAGGTTGAAAGTCAACCTGCTGCACCATTTTACACGCCTTACCGTACACATAGGTACTTTATTTGTTTCGAGGCGAAGTTATTTAAGGCGAAAGGTTACCTTAGCGAATCCCCTTAATAAAACGTTTTTAACGTTAAAAAAAAATATACAAACGACCACCAAAAAAAAAACCGGCCAAGTGCGTGTCGGACTACGCATAATGAAGGGTTCCGTAGTTGGGATGAATTTATCCCAAATACAAACTTAACATTGTAGTTGAAATACATGTTCTCCTATACACTCCAACTGCAAATGTAAGTTTCTACGCACAATTTTGAGAGATTTACCATGTTATTTTAAGACCATGGACTTCTTATAGGTTTTTCTGTAATCTATGAGTAAAGAGCCATACTCTGTAGGTTTTTAAACATTTTAGGTTCAGTAGTTTCGGAGTTTAGAAAATTGACCATTCCCCCCTTGAATGGTCAATTTTCATCGAATTTCTTAAATATCCTTAAAAGTGTTTATTTTAAAATTATAAGATCCTCGCAATAAGCCCTTTCATTTGATATGTCACACGGTACTGTTAGTAAAACTTTTTTTTTAATTTTCTTGTTTGCCCCCCAAACGTGACCCCTATATTCAAAATTAATTTATTTACGTTACACGTTCGTGTTTGGGTCACAGAAATACATATGTATACCAAATTTTAACTTAATCGGTCCATTAGATTCGGAGCAAATTGGCTGTGACAGACGGACAGACAGACAGACAGATAGATAGACACACGAGTGATCCTATAAGGGTTCCGTTTTTTCCTTTTGAGGTACGGAACCCTAAAAAACACTAAAAAGTGAAAAACAACTTCAATTTCGGAAGTCGGAGTTTTTGGTTCTGTATTTCGTTTTTTGGCACCGATTTCCGAAGTTGTTTTTTACTTTGCATAGAAGAAGAAGACGAAGATTCGCTCGGTGTAGCATACTTGTGAAAGTAACACTTTTAAGGCATTTTGCCAGTGCTTTTACACGGGGAATCTTTGGGTCAACTATACCAAAAGAACGCTGGATGACCTACGCGTTCAATATAATAATATTTTTAGGATGCTGTTGGAACTGCCACGATGGTGCAGCGCGTCTATTATGTTTGTGCAAAACCGAACTGACGGCTTCCACGCCGTCATTCGTAAGAAAACTGCGTCGCTGTTATCAAGGTTGCGGGCGAGTGGCAACAGCATTTTAAAAACTATGGCGGAGAGTATCTACTCTCCGATTATCAAAAGTTTTGTGAGAAGGACAATCACTAAACACTAATTTGGGGGTGTCCTTTTCACAATACAAGTTTATTCTATCTTCTCTATTGTATTGTAACTACTAACACTAGTAATAAGTGAAATTATTGTTTACTAACACGCTGGATCATTGTTGTCAGAATAATAATAATAGTAGTATGCATATCGAATGCATCACCCACGGTCATCGGTAATGAGACTATATGTCACGCGAAAATGTGGAGGTCGAAGCTTTTTAAACGCTAAGACACTCCACAGTCGCGAGATATGCAGTCTCAGGGAATATTTCCTAGAAACCGACGTGGGGATGCATCGAGATGTGGTTGCGATAGACAAGGGCCTTACCCCGCTCTCCTTGGTTAAAGAGAACTGGCGCAAGCCTGTAGTGCTTGACACTAACGATCGCAGGGAGATATGGCAGAGTAAGGAGCTTCACGGGCGCTACTTCCGGGCCCTGAATGGGTCCGATGTAGACTTACTGGCCTCCGTAGCCTGGCTGCGTTTTGGTGATCTCTTTGGGGAAACCGAAGGTTTTGTATGTGCAATTATGGACGAAGTTATGATGACGAACAATTATCGGAGATTCATTGTGATGGACGGCACGGTTGACATCTGTCAGGCATGCCACCGTCCGGGAGAATCAATCCGACATATTATCTCCGGGTGTTCTCGTCTAGCTAACGAAGAGTACTTGCATAGACACAACCTTGTAGCCAGGATTATCCATCAGCAACTTGCTCTGAAATACAGCTTTGTGGAATCGGAAGTGCCGTACTACAGGTATGTGCCCGACCCAGTTCTCGAAAATGGAAATATCACATTGTACTGGGATCGATCCATCATTACTGACAGGACTATTGTTGCCAATAAGCCTGATATAGTGGTGGTGGATCGAGGAGAGCGGCGCGCAATGATTATTGACATAACGGTCCCGCATGACGGGAACCTCGTAAAAGCCGAGAAAGATAAACAAATCAAGTATCTTGACTTGGCTCGCGAGGTTGTCGACATGTGGGATGTGGACTCAGCAATCATTGTGCCGATAGTCGTATCAGCCAATGGCTTAATTGCCAAGAGCCTCGACCAACACCTAAGGAGGCTCTCGTTGGGCAGCTGGATTAATGGCTTGATTCAGAAAGCGGTACTCCTGGACACGGCTCGCATTGTTAGGAGGTTCCTCTTTCTGGAGCCCTGACCGCCGGTAGCTTGGAACCTGTTCCCGATACCGGTGGGCTACTATTTTTTATATTTTTAAATGTTTTTATATTATTTCATTATAATATTTAAAAATATAATTTATATGTAAATAATGAAATAAAGGAAAATGTAAATAGTAGTATTTTTTTTTTTGAAGACTGTTGTTTTTTTTTTTGTTTTTTACTTATTTATTTTTATCTACACCCATGCTATAAAACCTTTATAAAAGTTTCAGAAACAGTAAGCTTATTGTCAACATTAAAACAGCCAGTGTCATAGTAACCATAATATCATCCAAACGAGTGTTATATATAATGTTGCACTAAATTTCATTATGCAACTCGTTTCAACGTTTAAGCGGGGGACAGCAGCACCCGCTGCACGCATGTGCGGTGATGTGCTGGTGCAGGCGACATTCATACGTGCATTTGTACTGAATTTCGTGGAATTCTTTTTATTCTTGATCTTGAATTACAAACACCCAATGGTTTCAGAACCTTTTATAGAGGATTCATATCATGGGTGAAGATAGTCTTGGATGCAACCGTATACAACGTTAGTTTTTGTTTATACTAAACCTCTTACGGGGTCATTGTACTCATCATTATGAACAACTTTCACTATGGGACCAAAGCTGAAATCGCGAAAAAGAAATCAGCTGTTCCCTACATTTTGTCGAGATATGCGAACATAAATGTAGGGAACAGCTGATTTTTTTTATCCCATGATGTGGGGTATCATTGGAAAGGTCCTTCAAAAACATTGTGAGTTTAAGTAAACCATTTTTGGATTCAGGGATCGGTTTGCGAAATATTAAGCTTAAAAGTGCTAATTTTTGTTAGAGTCAAGTGTCCCCCCCCCCTGCTAGCTAAATGGTTGGTTTTGGATATGTGAAAAAAATCACAGTAGTAGTTTATATAACGAAATTAAAAGGAAAACTATCACAGCTAAGGAGACTTTACAAGTTAACGAGTAATAATCGACCAACTTAACTTTGCAGTTGCAAAAACACGTGTTCCCATACATTTTGTATGGGAGAACATGTTTATCAACTACAAAGTTAAGTTTGTTTTTGGGATAAATTCATCCCAACTACGGAACCCATCATTGTGCGTGGTCTAACACGCACCTGGCTGGTTTTGTCTATTCTTCCGTCGACAAAACTCGTTTCAACGATGGTCATGCTAGACGTGCTGTTCATCGCCACATAACAGTAATTGTTCTTGCGTTAAATTGCAGAAAGTCGACGATATTAAGTACTTAGGGGTCACCTTGGATTCTAAATTAAACTTTGGTGCACATATAAATTGTCTCACCACCAGAATACGGAAATTTATCTTCATGGTTAAAAATCTTCGGTATATCCTGAACTCCAAGCAACAACTATCTGTTTATTATGCGCTCTGCCAATCGCTCCTGACATATTGCATCACTTCTTGGGGTGGAACGTGAAAGGGCTCAAAGGGCAGTCCTTAAAGTTGCTTTATTCCTTCCTTTCCGTCATCCCACTGTAGAAGTTTATAAGTCCTCCAAAGTCCTCTCAATTCGGCAGCTTTTTATTCTCCACGTTGCTTTGAAACAATGATCTCTTATTCCTGTTATAAATACCCATCAAAATTCTGACATGAGAAGCAGAAGAAGGAATGTATGCCAACCTAAATCAGTAAAAACCAAATTTGCCCGAAATTTCTTTTCTTTTCTTGGCCTAGTTCTATACAACAGACTGCATGATTTACACTCAATTCATACCCTGAACAAGGCAATTTTTAAAAGAAAAATAACTGACTGGCTTATCACCTTAGATTATACCCAAATTGAAGATCGTTTCAAAACCATGTCCTAACATAATATTCCCTTTGCAACGCACAATTACCCAACACCACACTCACGTACTCTACTTCACACACATACCACACGCATACACTTCCATTTTCCCTTGCATGTATTCTTAATAATTACTTTACTTTCTCTATTTTTATTTTGTAAACCAATTTTTGTGAGCAATATTGCAACATTATAATGTATGAGATTTTTATTTGAATAATGTTATATGCGAATCATATCGTCTCCAGTCATCATCATCATCAGCCTATAAATGTTCCCACTGCTGGGACACAGGCCTCCTCTCTGTGAGAGGGAGTGGGCCGTAATCTACCACGCAGGCCCAGTGCGGGTTGGTAGAAGTCACATGTCTTCGGATTTTCGGTTCTAGGACATGCCGGTTTCCTCACGATGTTTTCCTTCACCGTTTTGAGAGCAGTGGCGATGAAATAATTTACACAAAGTAAAGATGAAATAATTTACACAAAGTAAAGATGAAATAATTTACACAAAGTAAGTATTTGTGCCATTAGAATAGCGGCAGGCGATAAAGTGCGTATTTGCCGACGAAATCCGTGAAGAATTTGCCGGAGTTTATAGACTGTTTGAGTGAAATTACTGCGATTGTTGAAGAGAGTAACATTGAGTCTGTTTTTGTTTTGGGTGATTTTAATGCGGAGCCGGGTGAGTTATTTTACAATGAACTTATTAAAGTGTGTAATGAGGAGAGGTGGTCGTGTATAGATGTAGAAATGTTAGGGAGAAATTCCGGTACTTATACCTACATCAGTGACGTCTACGGAACGCCCAGCTGGATCGATCATTGTATTGTAACTCACGCGGCGAAGCAGTCTGTTACGAATGTTTTTGTTGAGTATGACACACTATGGTCGGACCACTATCCTCTCATTGTAGAATGCAATCTATATGTATTAACGCCTAAGATAGTAGTAACACGTACGGCCTGTGATGAAAATATGGATATTCTATGGCGAGAAAGAAATGAGAAGCAGGTATTAATGTATAATGAGGAGTGTCATAGGAGATTAAAATTTATAGATTTTCCCTCAGAATGCACACAATGTTCGGATTATTTATGTAATGACCATGACCATGAGCGTGTCCTTGACAAATTATACTCCGACATTGTGACTACCCTTCAGGGCGCGGCAATGGTGAGTGGGGGAAGTGCGCGTAACTGTGGGCGTGGTGCACGCTTGGCGGGATGGAACAGGCATGTGGGCGAGGCTCACGGGGTGGCCAGGCTGAGGCTTAACGAGTGGGTACTGTGTGGCAGACCTAAGTCTGGTTGTGTGTATGAGGAGATGCGAGAGAGTCGAAAAGTGTTTAAGTCCAGGTTAAAGTGCTGCCAGAATAATCAGGACCAGATTAAGATGGACGCCCTCGCTGAGCAACATTCGAAAGGTGACTTCCGTGGCTTTTGGAAAAAAAACGAGAAAAATAAACTCTCGACCTGGCCTTCCTGTGAGCCTCGATGGCTTGAGTGATCCTAAGAGCATTGCGAACGTTTTCAGAGAACAGTTTACAGGCCGGTCGCCGCTTGGTCCGGCGAGTAGGGTGCTGAACGCTGAGTTGAACGATAAAATTGTAGGAATAAGTTTCCTCGCGAAAGATGTCGCGAAGGCCATAAGCCAGATTGCGCGGGGAAAGTCCCCTGGGCACGACGCACTCAGCATTGAGCACCTGCAGCACGCCGGACCACACCTGGCGAGAGTTCTTGCAATGTTCTTCTCGCTGTGTGTGTGCCATTCCTACCTGCCTGCGGACTTTATGAGGACAGTTGTTGTGCCGGTGGTTAAGAATAAAACTGGTGATATGGCGGATAAAAATAATTACAGGCCTATATCGCTTGCAACTGTAGTGGCGAAAGTATTTGACGGTGTGCTTAACACGCAGTTAAATAGACACGTAACACTTCATGATAATCAGTTTGGTTTTCGACCTAAACTGTCCACAGAGAGTGCAATACTGTGTTTAAAGCACACCGTTAAATATTACACGAAGAGAAAGACCCCGGTATACGCGTGCTTCCTCGATTTATCCAAGGCCTTTGACCTCGTCTCGTACGACATCCTATGGGAGAAGCTGGAGAGTACGGACTTACCGTGGGAACTCATTAGTATTCTCCGGTACTGGTACGGGCACCAGGTCAATAGTGTCCGATGGGCGGGGACGATGTCGGACCCTTATATTAACAAATGTGGCGTACGGCAGGGCGGTCTGACCTCGCCTACGTTGTTCAACCTATACATGGATGAACTGGTCGTCTCGCTCAGCAGTCAACATGTCGGATGCTATGTAGACGGAGTTTGTGTCAACAATATTAGTTATGCGGACGACATGGTGCTGTTGAGCGCGTCGATCTGTGGGCTGAGGAGGCTACTCAGTACGTGTACGGAATACGCGCGTGGACATGGGTTAGTTTATAATGGGAAGAAAAGCCAATACATGATTTTTCAGGCCATCGGTGTGTCAAGACCTATGAACTTACCGGCTGTTTTTCTAAACGATATTCCAATAGACCGAGTGGACCAAGTGAAATATCTAGGGCATCTACTCACCGAGGACCTGAAAGACCATGCTGACATGGAGCGGGAGCGGAGGGCACTGTCGGTGCGAGCCAACATGATAGCCCGCAGGTTTTCTCGTTGTTCTGCTGGTGTGAAGGTCACGCTTTTTAGAGCGTACTGCACATCACTGTATACGAGCAGCCTGTGGATTGACTATACTGAAAGAGCATACAGTGCCCTCCGTGTCCAGTACAACAACGCGTTCCGGGCGGTGTTGGGGCTGCCCCGTTTCTGTAGCGCATCAGGGATGTTCGCGATGGTACGCACTGACTGTTTCTACGCTTCTATGCGCAAGCGGTGTGCGTCCCTGGTGCGCCGGGTACGGGCCAGCCCCAATGCCATCCTGGCAATGATCGCCGATAGGCTGGACTGCCCTTATGTCCGGCATGGTTGTGGCAGGCATGTTGCTGTTCCTATGCCGGTTAGGAAATTATAATTATTGTGTTTTATTTATTTATTTTGACTGTAATGTGATTTTATATTATTTAATTTAATTTAACTATGAAATTTATTTATAATCTTATTGAATTTTGACATCTTAGTGAATATAATATTTTAATTAATTTATTGTTGATTTTGTAGTATTTTCAATGTTATTATTATGTAAATAGTTTTTAAATTTATATTACGTGTACCTACTACAAACACCTACTGTGGACCAATAAGTTGTCTTTTTAAAATAAATGAATTTGAAATTTGAAAAGCGCCTGTCTGAGTTCGAACCTACGACCTACAACAACTCGTAAGTCGCGGCTTTTACGACTGGGCCACCACTGCTCTCCAGTACAACAATAAAAATGTAAAACTTTGTTTTAGGGGGCCTGGTAACCTGACACCTACAGATTTAGTAAAAAACTTATAAACTAAGTTTTTAAGGCTTTGGCAAAATTGAGACTTTGTACTAACACTCTCAGTAGTTTGTGGTAAAAAATAAATTATTTATTGAAGCCAACTCAAAAATGACCCAAGTTACTAAAATTTATATTGGACTACCGCGCAAGCTTCCAGTGTTTGGAATAGGGATTTAACATTTTGGTGTATGATTTTTGACTATATGATCTAGTATCCTAAAAAAGGAATACACGATACAATGAAATTTCCTCGATACAAAAAAATTGCAAAGGTGTATCTATTTTTATCTTTTTAGGGTTCCGTTGCCAAATGGCAAAAAACGGAACCCTTATAGATTCGTCATGTCTGTCTGTCTGTCTGTCTGTCTGTCCGTCCGTATGTCACAGCCACTTTTTTCCGAAACTATATGAGCTATGCTGTTGAAACTTGGTAAGTAGATGTATTCTGTGAACCGCATTAAGATTTTTACACAAAAATAGAAAAAAAACAAATAATTTTGGAGTTCCCCATACTTAGAACTGAAACTCAAAAAAAAAATTTTCATCAATCCCATACGTGTGGGGTATCTATGAATAGGTCTTCATAAATGATATTGAGGTTTCTAATATCATTTTTTTCTAAACTGAATAGTTTGCGCGAGAGACACTTCCAAAGTGGTAAAATGTGTGTCCCCCCCCCTGTAACTTCTAAAATAAGAGAATGATAAAACTAAAAAAAATATATGATGTACATTACCATGTAAACTTCCACCGAAAATTGGTTTGAACGAAATCTAGCAAGTAGTTTTTTTTTAATACGTCATAAATCGTAAACCGCAATTTACCTTTCATTCAATGTTACTTGCTGCTACGGAACCCTTCATGGGCGGGTACGACTCGCCCTTGGCCGCTTTTTTTGAGTATCATGGCGCAACGCTTGTGAGTTATTCAATGGAATTTACTTTAAAACATAGAGAGTAAACATTTCAAGTTTTAAGAAAAGCAGTTTTTAGGGTTCCGTTAAAAAACGGAACCCTTATAGATTCGTCATGTCTGTCTGTCTGTCTGTCTGTCTGTCTGTCCGTCCGTATGTCACAGCCACTTTTTTCCGAAACTATAAGAGCTATGCTGTTGAAACTTGGTAAGTAGATGTATTCTGTAAACCGCATTAAGATTTTCACACAAAAATAGAAAAAAAACAAATAATTTTGGAGTTCCCCATACTTAGAACTGAAACTCAAAAATGTTTTTTTCATCAATCCCATACGTGTGGGGTATTTATGGATAGGTCTTCAAAAATGATATTGAGGTTTCTAATATCATTTTTTTCTAAACAGAATAGTTTGTGCGAGAGACACTTCCAAAGTGGTAAAATGTGTGTCCCCCCCCCTGTAACTTCTAAAATAAGAGAATGATAAAACTAAAAAAAATATATGATGTACGTTACTATGTAAACTTCCACCGAAAATTGGTTTGAACGAGATCTAGCAAGTAGTTTTTTTTTAATACGTCATAAATCGTAAACTTATCGTTACTTGCTGCTACGGAACCCTTCATGGGCGAGTACGACTCGCACTTGGCCGCTTTTTTTTTAAATAATACTTTTCATTTACAAAAGACGGCATTTCGTTTTGGCACATACGTTGTTTTATTCCGAGCGGACACACATTATCGTCATCTCTTTTTTCGCCTATCAAAAGTATAGTCATCACTCTCGTTCATTCATAAATCAGTCGCCCCAGGGGTAGGACAATTCCATACATTGACAGATTTGGGGTAAATTTTTCAAAGTGCGCCATCTGTTATCCCCATCCAAAACGGTTAGTTACTTTGGGTCGCCACAGATGGCGACACCATCGATACAAAAATAATAGATGACAAAAAAATTAATTAATTAAATATCAATTTCATTACCTAATCATTTTATTTAACACGGGTTATAATTATTTGCTTGTATTTGTGTAGATAATAATTGTTGAGGAATGCATACTCCTTATTAATACTCTATGTCGGCGCATCACATACGCGCACGATTCACTGCGGGGAAAGCGCGATGTCTCGGGGTGCCGGACCCGCTACCAACGACCGCTGCGTGCCCGCCACACCACTCAGCTCACAGACGCGCTCCACTACGGGCATTTCTTTGTACCTGTATTTCTATATGTTGCTCATGTAAATTACGGTATTACACCTATTTTAATACAGTCCACTCATCTTTTATCATAAAGTCCCGATTGCGCCTATTCAGTTGTGTTGCCTAGCAATACTTACTTTTGATGAATGTCATTCGTATTATTCTGTTTTTAGACATCAATATAGTTTTATCGTTTTTCATAATAAATGTTTTTCTATATTCTCCACCTAACTTTAACATGGTAGCAGAGCGTGGTTAGGATAGAAATTGTGCAGAGATTTAAAGTTGCGAGAAAGTGTAATTAGATTTAAAGTTGTGAAAATGGATAAGACTATAGTTGAAGCCTCAAAAGTACAAATAGTGCACCTAAATGGGAACAACTTCAAGCACTGGAGATATAGGATCGAAACAGTGTGCAGAGCCACTCCTGGAGCTGAAAAAATTTTGGAAGGAAAAATAATCAAGCTCGGAGAAGAGAACCAGCAAAGACTGCTGCTGCTGCCAAAGTTAAACTGAGAACGATTTACAACAATTTGTAAAGATTGATTGTATAGTATTGACTCTGATGACAACGATTAAGACAGATAAAAATAAAACAAGACAAATAAATAAGTAATTGTATAAAAGAAAAGTTCTTTTTATGTATCCACTGTGCACCTTTTGAAATTGATGCTTCCTTACTAATTTGCTTGTTTTAAATTTGCTAAAGTTTTACTATGATTATGTTCACAGAGAGAAAATTATAAGTAAAACTTTATCAAATTAAAAACAAGCAAATTAGTAAGGAAGCTAAAGTATAGGCACTACCTATTGCGTAGGTAGTACCTAAAGCCATACTTAGCACAAGTTTATGGATGGCGACAATAGATGGCACTATCCGATCAATTGACATTAGCGTTTTTAAAAAATTCTGCGAGGTGGCTCTCTATACCCGTGCCCGTACTATATTACTTTCCTCTATGAGTCGCCCGGTGGGGCTTATCGACGAAGAATCTATGTAATTTTTTTGCAAATCGGTGCGATCAAATTTACGTGATTTGAAGAATTTTGTTTACAGAAAAAGTTAGTACCATAGCAAGTTGAAGTAATTATTTAATGCAATTAGTGTTAAATAGGTATTTAGACTGTGTGTCTGTATTCCTGTGAGTCCTGTGAACGATATAACTTTATTTTTCTATTATGATTTCGTGGTGACATTTAAATTATTTATAAAAAAAAAATTACAAAAAAAAACAACCGACCTTTTTTTTTATGTGTGTCCACCGATTTCTCCGTCAATTGTGGACCGATTTTGAAAATTATTTTTTTGTTTGAAAGGGTGTGCTCTCGAATTGGTCCAATATAAATTTTATTAACTTTGCTTTGATAGTTTTTGAGTTAGCTACAAAATACGTATTTTTTTCCCACTTAGTATGTAGATGATTTGATAAGTTTCGGTCACTGGTAGCAGGTAGTGGTATTCGAATGTGTGTGGGGGTAGGTACCACAACTAAAAAGTGAAAAATAAAAACTTTATACAAAAAAAAAATCAACCGACCTCCAAAAAACAAACAAAAAAGACCTCCTTTTTAAATTATTAACTAACAAAGCGTATTATTCTGATAATGAATATCTCAATGACAAATTTAAATAATATTTTTTATAATTTTGCATGTCTGTTTAAAATGTTCCTATTTAATTTATTATTGTATACGAAATTGTGACTAAATACTACCTATTTGTTTATGTGACATCTTAATTTATTGACATTTTATTATTATTATTAGCCTAGCTTTTGGCATGAAATTGTGACATGTAATTTTCTTGACTTTATATTTTTATTTTATTAACGACATTATGATTACCACAACAATTTTGTATGCCTTCTGGCGGGACGTAGTATGGACCAATATTTCTTTGTAAAACATCTGTATAATTTTTACCCTATGTTCACAAAATTAATAAATGAAATGAATGAATGAAAAAAAAAAACACTACAAAGTGAAAAATAACTTTAATTTCGGAAGTCGGTGGCAAAAAACGAAAACACAAAACCCAAGACACCGACTTCCGAAATTAAAGTTATTTTTCACTTTGTAGTGAAGTTTTTTTTTGGAGGTCGGTTGTTTTTTTTTTGTAAAAAGTTTTATCTACCTACAACTTTAATAATCTTTTATTTCTAGAAATAGGCTAAATTAATATGATTCGTTTTTAGGTTTGAAATACGTCAACAGTACATCAATATGTCAAGTACTGTCACTACGAATGATAGATCACAAAAAGAAATGGAGTCGTATTTGAATTGCAAAAAAGGAGAGTTTTTACCCGACTACTGCAAAATCAAAGGAGGGTTATGATTTTAACATGCTATGTATGTATGTAACAGGCTATCAAATGCAAAATAAAATTTAAATCAGACTAGTAGTTCCAGAGATTAACGCATTCAAACAAACAAGAAAACAAACTCTTCAGCTTTATTATTAGGACTAGCTGCGCCCCGCGATTTCACCCGCATAAGTCCTGGGGCCTACCACCAGCTCATAAAGCAGTATTATTTTAATATTACTTCAGTGTGGGAAAGAGATGAAGCTCTACAGGACGTATAGCTCCATCTCTTTTTCCCACTAAATTAATATTAAAATAATACTGCTTTTGAGCTGGTGGTTGGAACCTTGATCCCGTGGGAATATCGGGATAAAAAGTATCCTATGTCCTAAAGTCTAAACCAATTTATCATCACTGTAATATTTTCAACACAATGTATGGTATGTCCTACATAAGATAGGTACTTTTTATCCCGATACTCCCAATGGATCGAGACTTACGCGGGTGAAATCGCGGCATACAACAAGTACTATACAGGGTGTCTCAAACGTAGTGGTTCAAAGGCAAATGGAGTAAAGTGGAGGTGGCCACCTATTATTTAAAAAAAATTAAGTTTCGATATTCTCAATAGTTCAGAAGATTTCACTAATTTAACCATTTTCAAGAAACTTTACATTTTCATTTATATTTTTCGGCCCTGTGAACAACATTTTCGACGTAGCGAGTTTAAATCTGTCTAAAAGATGCCTTGATAGTGTAGGCTGGAAGATTACGTTCCTATTTACGTTCAGTGTGGCTCTGCAGCGCTTCAGATTTTATTTTTACTTACCTTTTCTAATTTTTCATTAAACATTATCGGAACTTTCTAAGCCCAGATTTAAAAAAGTGCACATAGCACGTAGCTTTAAAAGTACCTTATTAATAGTTAGAATGAGAAAATTTTACAACGATAGCTTAATGAGACACTTAAAAAAAACCGGCCAAGTGCGTGTCGGACCATGCACAATGAAGGGTTCCGTAGTTGGGATGAATTAATCCCAAAAACAAACTTAACTTTGTAGTTGAAAAATATGTTCTCCCATACGGAATGTACGGGAAAACATGTTTTTGCAACTGCAAAGTTAAGTTAGTCGATTATTACTCGTTAACTTGTAGAGTCTACTTAGCTGTGATAGTTTTCGTTTTAATTTCGTTATATAAACTACTGTTGTGATTTTTTTCACACACCCAAAAGCAACCATTTAGCCGGCAGGGGGGGGGACACTTGACTCTAACAAAAATTAACACTTTAAAGCTTAATATTTCGCAAACGAATCCCTGAATCCAAAAATGGTTTTCACAAACTCACAATGTTTTTAAAGGACCTTTCCAATGATACCCCTCACTACGGGTTAAAAAAAGAAAAAAAAATAACATCACCACTTTACGTGTATGAGAGGTACCTACCCTAAAAAATATGTTTTTCATAATTTTACTTTACCACTTTGTCGGCGTAAATAAAATATATACCTATGACAAATTACAGTTTTCTAGTACTAAGGGTCTCGGAGCTAGACCGCGGACAGACAGACAGACAGACGGACATGACGAAACTATAAGGGTTCCTTGTTTACTACGGAACCCTAAAAATGGGTTTCATTACATGATCGAACTACCCCCAAACTTTATGCTCTAATTTTACCGAAACATCTCAGAAAAGCGTTTAGTATTAAAATTTAACATATCGTACATATGTTTAATTTTTAATTCTTTTTTTTTTACTATCGCTGTTGACCTTTGTAGGTCTTCACAACTTGTGTTGTCATTATCAAAAGCCATCATAGCCATAATCTGCCTATAGGCATGGGTCATGGGTTTGTATCTACACTATCAAGACATTTTCCAGCCGTTGAACTCGCTATTTTAAAAATTTTGTTCACAGGGTCGAAAAATCCAAATGAAAGTGTAAAGTTTCTTGAAAATGGTTAATTTTCTGAACTGTTGAGAATACCTCAACTTTTAAATTTTTAAACAATAGGAAGCCACCTCCACTTTATCCCATTTGCCTTTGGATCACTAAGTTGGAGGCAATCTGTATACAGGGTGGATTTTTGAGATGGGGCAATAAGGGCAACTACCTTAACCGTTGTTGCTACAGGAAAACGGTCGTAGAAGACTGTCCTTAACTTTTTGAGACATTTTGATCTGCATTCACAGATTTTGAAAAAAATATTACAGTCAGCAAGAAAATGGGCAGTTTTCACAAAAACTTTTTTTGATGTCATCGAACCTGTTTCTTTTATAGAACAAAAAACTTTAGTGGACCAACTGAGGTTTGAGTACTAGAAAAGTCAGAAATCGCAAAAAACTTTTCCCATACATTTTGTGTGTGGGAATGTTACCCTGTACACAATAAATATTATTGCTGATAATTAAGTATTTTGTATTATTTGTCTACTCCATAGTTCGCTATATGCAAAATTTCATAGACCGAGATAAATTATCGTTACTTAGCGCGCGCTTTTTTCTTAGATATGTTTCCGTCTTTATCATGCACTTTTAGTATGACAGTTGTGCGACAGTGACAAGAATAATGCTTAGCCAAAGCTTGTGCTAAGTAACTAACGTTTTCAAATTCCGGTCAGTTATTTCGTTAGTTCCACTTTTTGCTACTGGTTCAGATAAGTTTGTGGCAGCGCGACGATGTGGCGGCCAACCATCGAATATTAACCGCCACTCCCCGCGTGCGGGGGAAATAAGCCACGCCCACCAAACTATTATTTGTTTTCAATATAGGCCCTTAAGGCTCATTCAGACCAGCGCGACACGCGACGCGACACACAGGCACCGCTCGTCGCGCGCGATTTTTGAAGTGAAAACTTCTTTAGCATCGTTGTGATTTGAAATTCGATGAAACGAAAAAGCTACAGTAAAAAGAGACAGACATAAATTCATAAGATTTAACGTGGGAGAAAATGAGATAGGAAACATTTTACAGTTTTCTTATGTTCGTGGTTCTCTGAAGCTGAAGAATTTGAATTTGTTTGTTTGCTTGAACGCGCTAATCTCAGGAACTGCTAGTCCGATTTAAAAAAATCTTTCAGTGTTAGATAGCCCATTTATTAAGAAAGGCTATATGCTATATATCATTACGCTATGACTAATAGGAGCGGAGCACCAATGAAGAATGTTTCAAAATCGGGGGGTTTTATTTTCCTTTTGAGAGCTTCCGCTGCGTAAACGGTTAAAATTTCGCAAAAATCATGTATGACAGAATTGTTCCCCTTTAAAAGTTCTAAGAAACAGTCCGCGACAGCATATGTCTATCTTTTATGGTTGGCTCACTATAACTTTTTTTATGCTAACGAAATTTGTTCTAAAATAATGCATCATTTGCGAAGGTGTTTTTATAAACATGATATTAATCCTTATCCTAATAAATGCATTATTCATCACAAGTATTTAATTTAAAACAAAATTGCCCTTTACATCATTCGATTTCAATGAATATCTTAGGAGATATCGCAGTTTTAAAATAACATCGCAGCAAAATAATGATCAAGTACTGCGCGCGCATTTATGACGTGCATGAGGGGAAAGGGCGTGATAAAAGATTATAAGACACAGTACTTTTACCTAACGTTTTAAAATTCCACATTTACTGATAAAAGCGTGATGTAGGTACCTAAAATAGCTTAACGAACGTAATATTAAAAAAAAAAAAAACACCTTTTACGTAAACGAAGTCGCGGGTTAAAGTTAGTAAATTCATAAGATTTAACGTGGGAGAAAATTAGATAGGAAGCATTATACAGTGTTTCTTATGTTCGTGGTTCTCTTTGTGCTCTTGCTTCCTACCCCCTACACTCATTCTCATTATCTTGAAGCCAACGTTTTTGAAGGTTTCACTTCTACCACGTGTGAATTGCACACATGCTTTTTTTTTTTCGGAAATAACAATTTATAATGATTAGGTAACAGTTACTGAATCTCCCATTTCAATTTGTCGCATGTTTTCAATTTCATCCTGTATATTTATTAATTTTATTCTCAGTTACTTTTAATGATAATCTGGCAGTTTTGAGTACTTTATGCGGCCTACCCAAATGTCCCTTCTTTGGTATTGTTCGTCGAATCGTTGAGCTCCTTTTAAGTTCTGAGTTGAGCTACACTATTACTGACAAATGCGTGCACTGACTGGACAGGGGGCCGACCACAATCTTTTACGAAACAATCTTATTTCAGGATAGTTTTGTTTCAAGCTTACAATAATATAACTCATATTCGTACCACGATCTTCATCGTTCAAGAATGTTTTATTCTTGCTTAGTGCTGGGAAAGAATGAACTATTTGTAAGATTCAAACTCAAACTCAAATCATTTATTTCAATTAAACCATTTACAGGCACTTTTGAATTGTCAAGGAATCGGTCAGTCAGAAATAGGTATGAAGCTAGTTGCCCATTCCAAAGCGTAGTAGGTACCTATGGAGAAGAACGGGCAAGAAACTCCACGGACACTCTTTTAAATAAAAAATTGTTACAAAATATTGGTTACATCATTCATGTTGAAATTATACATGTGAGAACAATGTAGAAAGACGTGCACATGAGAAGCGTCCGTAATAAAAAGATAAAAAAGAACAATTCAAAAAAATTAAAAATAAGCCCTGGCAGCTAAGAGATAACCAGTCCCAACTGACGGCGCCCGTTCACGAACATGACGCATGGATTAGCACCATTCAGCTCAACCATTTTGAAGGGAGCTAAATGATCCAACACACGCGCCACCATCAGCGAAACATTTGAGTGAGCATGACATACTCACAGCCGCCAGGGCACATTCAAGTCAATGCAAGACATATTACCCGGTAAATAGTAACTCTTTAGTACATAGTGCTCACATAGTGTGCTATGCAATTATATAATACAAAAGAGATTGAGTTTATACAATGCAAAGATGGTCTTACAATCTTCAGCAGCTCCAACAGTATTTGCAAATGTTAATCAATTAGTTGTGGTTGTGGAGCAGGACCAGCATTGAGCCAAGCATTTTTATTTACTTGGTAAGATAAAAAAATAAACATTTAAGTTCGTAATGTCAAAAACAAAATTAAAAAAAAAAAAAAAAGGGAAAGCAACTCTTCCAAATATTAAAATTTTAACTAGTGAGCCCAAGTGGCTGTGGAGCAGGACCAGCATTAAGCCAAGCATTTTTATCTACGATATAATCATCCAACTTATAATATGCTTGTCTACATAGTGTGCGTTTAATGCATGTTTTAAATTTCTTCTCATTTAGTTGAACAATATCGAGTGGTATTTTATTATAACATTTTACACAGTACCCCATAAAAGAAGTGTGAACTTTAGACAATCTAAAACGTGGTTGATCTAATTTATTCCTATTTCTAGTGTTAAAATTATGCCTGTCACTTATCTTACTAAAAAGGTGTAGATTTTTTCGAACATACATAATGTTTTCATATATATACTGACAAGGTACCGTCATGATGTTAATTTTCTTGAACAATTCCCTTAGAGATTCGCGTCTGCGGAGGTTGTAGATGGCTCTGACGGCCCTCTTTTGCAGAATAAAGATAGAATCAATATCTGCAGCCCGTCCCCACAGCAAAATACCGTAAGACATGATGCTATGAAAATAACTAAAATAGACCAGTCTCGCGGTATCCACGTCTGTTAGTTGGCGGATTTTCCAAACAGCGTAAGCGGCTGGACTTAGCCGCCCTGCAAGTGATGTTAAGTGAGGACCCCACTGTAGTTTGGAGTCAAGCGTTATCCCCAGGAAAACTGTCTTTTCGACGAATTCTAGTGTCTCCTTATTCAATACAACGTGACATTCACTACTTCTAACATTCGGTAACGCGAATCTTATGCATTTAGTTTTCTTCTCATTTAATACCAGATTATTTACAGTAAACCAATTATGGACCGTAAGCATAGCGTTATTTACGTCGTCAAGCTCCTGTGCACGTCTGTCTACTTTAAAAATCAGTGATGTGTCATCAGTAAATAACACCATTTGTGGTCGATTTTTCAGTAAATTTGGTAAATCATTTATATATACTAAAAAGAGGAATGGACCCAATATCGAGCCCTGTGGTACACCCATTTTGACTTTTAAACCCAATGAATTTACTCCGTTTATTTGAACTTGCTGCAGTCTATCATTCAAATATGATTTCACTAAGCTCAGCGCAAGTTTATCCAGACCGTAATGCTCAAGTTTCAAGAGCAGTGTTTCGTGATCCACGCAATCAAATGCCTTGGATAGGTCGCAAAAGATGCCTATTGCATCTTGTGCCTCTTCCCATGCATTAAAGATGTGTTTCAATAAGGTGACACCGGCGTCGGTTGTGCAACGTCCTTTGGTGAAACCATACTGTTGATCGTGTAGGATGTTATTACGATTAAAATGATTGAGCATTTGTTTTAACATTACTTTTTCAAACACCTTGCTGAAAACCGGCAAAACTGATACGGGCCTATAATTATTCGTGTCTTTGCTGTCCCCGGATTTGAAAAGTGGAATAACTTTACTGTATTTCATTAAATCCCGGAATATCCCTTGATCTACACACAAATTAAATATTAAAGCTAAATAGGGTGCAATTGTCTCAATAATTGATTGACAAACTTTAGTAGACATGCCCCACAGATCTTCGGTAATTTTGATCTTAAGTTGCTTAAAAGCCTTTATAACGACCACAAGGTTTATATGTTTAAATTTAAATTCTACAGGGCAGGCTGAAACATTCGCTTTTAATAAATCAATCGCAAGTGAGGGGGAGGAATTTAGAGTTTCTGTAGTTTTAATTGGAATATTGGTAAAGAAAGTTGCAAATTCTTGAGCAACATCGATGTTGTCGCTAATAAGACCGCCGGAAGTGTCTAGTGTGTAATCTGTATTATGTCTTTTGTTCTTGTTTGTTTCATTGTTAATAATTTTCCAAACTGTCTTTATTTTATTATCTGCCGATTTAACCTTGTTGCTAATGAAAGAAGCTTTAGCTGCTTTGTCTATTGCCTGCTATAGTAGAAAAGAAACAAAGCTATATGAACTGTATAGCGCTGCCCTTTCACACGTTGGTCCGAATCGCTACTACGAAGTATTAGTCTTGAAGCAATGTATTATTTTATTTTACTTAAAATATTACTTTGCATTAGAATCTAATTTTTATGAGTAATTTCCATGAAATTGACACAAATATTAAAAGATATGGCTTTGAAAAATAAGAAAAACAATTGAAAAAATTAAAAATAAGCTACGGCTAAGCTGTTACATGATATGAATCGGAACAAAACGAAATTTGAAACTTGGACCGCATTCCGAGTTACGCCTTAATCGCTCACATCAATATTTTGCGTACCGATTTAGATATGCTTGCACAAGATGGTTGGATTACAGTATTTCTTTGAGTATACACAACAAATTTCTTCTTCTTTGCTTAGGTGGCGACTGTAGCCAAAAGCACAATTTCGAAAATACCACGTTAGTTTAAAGATATGGTGCACCGTGTAACTCAAAACAAAACAGCACATCTGTCATTTTGACAGCGCTCACGGTGATATTAATTTAGGACATGGTCAGCGCTATCGCAAGATGGCGCATGCTACGACGTCATCTATGACGATTCACAGCACGTTGTTATCGCGCTGACACTAATTCGGTATGGGTGTTAGCACGCTCTAATCGATTACAGCGTAACTCTGAACGCAGCCTCGATGTAGTGATATTTTTGTTTACAAGTGGATAATGGATAACTACTACGAGGTTGAACTTATTTTAACATATTTGCTAATGAATTTATGATCTAACTGGCTACAAAGTCGACATGGAATCAAGGGAAGGTTAAGGTTACTCAGTGAATAAGTTTTAAAACAAAGAAATGTGTAATGTTTTAACGAAGATAGTTCGAAACAATCTATTGTGGTCAGACTCAGTGATTAGTGTTTTGTTATTAATTTTGCAGTTGGGTTTCCGGGCGGCAGCTAGAGGTACTCTGATTTTTTTTATTTTTCTGTGTTATCCGCTTCCAAAAACTCAAATGTTTCGTATGCATTCGCCATCAAACAAGAAATTAATTACACATGTACTAAAATCTATAGATACACAATTCATTCGGCAAGTTTACGTAAATTAATACATTTTACTAACTTTACATGACACGAAAATGTTTTTTCTTATTATAAATTGCAAAACAATAATATTTCCGTCGAGTCCGAGGAACTTTTATAAGATTGCTAAATTTGACATTAAAACAATCCTGCTAGTTGTCAAAAGTTACATCGTGGTACGAATTGAATGAACTTTTAGAGGTGACGTCACCAAAATCGCCAAGAAAATACGATTATTTCAACATTACAATAAGCTTATTATTTATGGACGTCATGGTACGAAAAGTATAATAATAATACTGATAAGATAATAATAGATAATAAGATTATAATAATACTGTTATAAGAGCTTGTGGTAGGCCCCCAGGTCCACTCAAATCTGTATGGTTCTTTCCTCAGAAGACCATTTCAGACACAAATCTACATGGTTCTCAAATGAAATGCTCTGACCAAGATTATTTCCGGGTTTTTATATACACATTGACATTAATAAATTTTATATATACAATGACATGAATATTTACTTTTAAAGTATTTTATTATTGTGAATGTGAAGACTATGTGGGTCATTCCTTTTTGTTTTGTTTTTAGTTTTTTCTCAGTTAGTTCTAATCGTGGTCAGACAGTTTGAGTAATTTAAGTGGCCTACCCAAATGTCCTTTTTTTGGTATTGTTCGTCGAATCGTTAAGCTCCTTAAATTCTGAGTTGAGCTGCACGATAACTGACAAATGCGTGCACTGTCTGGACAGGTCCTCTCAATCTGTGTGGTGCTTTCCTCTAAAGACCACTTCAGATACCAATCCACATAGCCTTCACATGATTTGACCAAGATTATGAATGTCTGGACTTTAAAAGAGACTTTGACCTATGAGTTTGTTTCGGCCTTTCTTCTCAGAGTAGTCAGATAGGAAACGCCGACCTTATCTAGTTTTAAAATATGATTGACGTGTAAAAGTGTTTGTCCAAACCTACTTACAGAAATAAAATCATTTATCATTTACCGGGTCAATAACAGGAATCACACCATTAAAAACCAACACCAAAAAAATGTATGATAGTTTAATCTAAATGGTTGAAATGGACTATGTCTGAAAAATAAATGAATTATTTTTGTGACTGAAAACAAAAATCAAAATCTATGGCGGAACTCAACAACAACCCGGCTTACACTTACACTCCAAAATAACAATTCAAAAAGACTTTTACAGGAATAAATGCTAAAAAACAGTTATATCCCTCTGATTCTGTTATTGGCTGTGGACATAGATAAGAAAATATTTGATACCTATCAAATTCAATAACTTAACCTCTCAAAGCCATTCTCTGGAAGCTGACCGCAACATATTTGGGAAAAGGTCAGGCAGATGATGAACCTCTCAATACCGTCACAGAACTTATTAAATATTGAGATGCATTACAGATTTACAAAGAATTTATCTTAAAAATATATTTCAGTCAGTCCCTAACAAAATACAAAATTCAGTTTCACTATGAACCAAAAATCGTTAATTCTGCCTAACCCATCTACAGCAGTAGGAATTCCACCATATTGTATTGGATGAAAATAAAAATAAAATCCCAGTAATTACTATAAGTATGTTACAAACTGACAACTTGTACACTAATCAATATAGCTTAACACATCAAAATAGATAGGTATAATATACCATATTACCTTTATGAAATCACTAGCTTTTGCCCGCGGCTTCGCCCGCGTGGAGGTCGGAAAATATCCCACGGGAACGTACTACCGAGATTTAAACGTCATTGACTCCTACCGCTGCGCCCGCGTTGCTCCGCGTAATTTTGAAACTGTGATATCTTTTAAACTATTCATTAAAATTATATGATTACAAGGGATATTTTAATTTTAATTGAATGTCCAATTTAAATAACACATTTTTTTTGATAAGGATTAATACTATACCGGTCAAAAAAGCTTCGGAAACAACAATTAAATTTTTATCAAATTCTGAAAGATAAAAATGGTTATTGAGGGTCATCCTTAGAAGATAGACATATGCCATCGCGAACTTTTTTGTTGAACTTTTTAAAATGAACAATACGGTAGAGTATAAATTTGATGTATCTTTTCCGATTAACGCAGCGCACGCCAGTAAAGCTCCCAGTCGGCATGATTTTTTCGGACTTCAACAATGATCCGCTGATACGGATACGGATCATAAGGGCCCAGATCCGCGAATACGGATACGGATACGGATCTAAACTTTCTTCAGGTTCAGCAGGAATTATTTATGATCCTCATCGTAACTGACTTTGGGGGACAAAGCTGCCAAGTTACTCGACAAAAGAGAAGCATGATAAGAATATTTTATTGTATCATCAAAATATTAATCGCTTCTCTGGCAAAATCCTAGACGTGGAATTGTTAATAGATAAATATCATATGAATATCTTATGCTTTTGTGAAACCTGGTTAAAACCAGATAGGATGCTGTTTAATGTAAATAATTTTTCAGTTGCCAGTGCGTACAACAGGTCCTCAATAGGGGGTGGTACCTTGATATTATATAATAGTTGTTTCAGACATAAGGAAAGGAAGGATATCACTACTTGCTCTGTTGATCGCTTATGTGAGGTAGCATGTGCAGAGGTTGAAGGCCATACTTTCTTATGTGTTTATAGACCACCAGCTTCAAACTTGTCATCATTTTTAATCATTATGGAAGAAATACTAAGTAAACTTTTTAAAGATAATAAATTAGTTTTTGTTTGTGGTGACCTAAATATTGATTTATTAGTTAACTCACCTGATAAATATAAGCTTATATCATTGTTTAATTCATTCAATTTAAAATGTATATTTAATGAAGCGACTAGAATAACAGCAACCTCAGCTTCATGCATTGACAATATATTTACTAATTGTAAAACACAAGACTCATCCTTAATTAGTGGCGTTAGGTCTGACCATACTGGTCAACTTGTATCATTTGAATCAGATAAAAAGTTACGTTTAGATAAAACTATTCAGTTAAGACCTCTTACTAAAAATAAATTGAAAATGTTTAATAATAATGTTCTTAGCAATCTTTCAACAGCTAGTTTTGATTCACAAGACCCCAACATAAACTATGGTACATTATTTTCTACAGTATGCCAAGAATTCCATAAAGCATGTCCTGTAAAAACAGTGACAATCAATACCAAACCAAAATTTAATGAATGGGCCACTCCTGGCATTAGAAAAAGCAGAGATATTTTATATAATTTATATAACGAAAAATCATTGACTTCTGATCAAGTAATTCATAATTATGTAAGAAAATATTCTAAGATATTTAAAAGAGTCTGCGCCCAAGCTAAATCTAAATTAATAAGTAACAAAATTAATAATTCTAACAATAAAATAAAAGCTGTGTGGCAGGTAATTAACAAAGAAACTGGAAACACAAAACAGCGAGATCAGAATGAATTGTCATTAAACATTGATAATGTAACCATTTTAGATAAGTTAAAAGTTGCTGAGACACTAGAAAACTTCTTTACCAACATCCCAATAGAGGTTACGAAATCTCTCCCCTCATCATCTATACTAGCTGAATCTCTTTTAAAAGAACACTTCAGTAGAGACATTCCAAGTTTTGAATTCAAGCCCATTTCTATTGACACAATTAAAAAAGCATTTAAAAGTCTTAACATAAAAAACACTGAAGACTTATGGGGGATTTCCGTTAAGGTTCTTGAAGATATCATTGACACAATTGCCCCTGTCCTAACAGGCATATTTAATCAATGTTTAGATAGCGGTACGTTTCCTGATTTAATGAAACATAGTAAAGTAGTACCAATTTTCAAATCGGGTAGTAAGAGTGATCCCTCTAATTATAGACCAATATCTGTGCTACCAGCATTGAGTAAAATATTTGAAAAAATCATGCTAGACCAGATGTTGTCACATTTTAATTCTAATGGGATTTTACATAGTCACCAGTTTGGTTTCACGAAAGGTAGGTCGACGACTGACGCAGGAGTAAAACTCATCAGTCACATTTTGGAATCCTGGGAGAAGTCCCAGGATGCAATTGGCATTTTCTGTGACCTCTCAAAAGCGTTTGACTGCGTTGACCACAATACATTGATCTGTAAATTACACCACTACGGAATTCGTGGACAAGCTGCTGATCTTGTTCTTTCCTATCTATCAAACAGGCAGCAAAAAGTAAATGTTAATGGGGCGACGTCTTCGGGGTCTCTAGTTAAAATAGGCGTGCCTCAAGGCTCAATTCTCGGCCCTTTCTTATTTCTAGTTTATATAAATGATCTTCCTTACATGATGACTAACTTATCAGAAAATAGACAGGAAAGATACAGATGTATTAAATGTTAACGATAGTCTGGCTGTACTTTCAAAATGGTTCGCAGCTAATAATCTTTTACTTAATGCGAACAAAACGAAATGTATTAGGTTCTCATTACCAAATGTACCTCAAGTAGGTCTAAATCTAAAACTTGATGGCAAAAACCTAGATGCAATAACGGAAACTATATTCTTAGGAATTACTTTAGATTCAAAATTACAATGGGGCGCCCATATTAGAACTCTTTCAGGTAGATTAAGTTCAGCTGCATATGCAGTAAGAAAAATAAGGCAGTTGACTGATATAGCCACAGCTAGGTTAGTATACTTTGCTTATTTCCACAGTATTATGTCTTATGGCGTCTTGCTGTGGGGATCGGCAGCTGACGTAGATTCAATTTTCATTTTACAAAAGAGGGCAATCCGCGCGATCTATAAAATGGGCCCTCGCGAGTCCCTTAGAGACAAATTTAAAGAAATTGATATACTGACTTTGCCTTCACTTTATATCTTAGAAAGTATTCTGTATGTTCGCAAAAATTTAAGACTTTTCAAAATAAGAAGCGATTTCCATAATATAAATACACGTAGTCGACATGAAATTGTGATACCCAAATTTAGATTAACTAAAACAAGCAAGTCATTTCTTATGAACAGTATCCGCTTTTATAACAAGTTGCCAAAGTCTGTGACAGAACTTAGCGATGGGAAGTTCAAAACCCACATCAAACGTGTCCTTATCAAGAAAGCATATTATAAAATTAAAGACTATGTTGAAGATAAGGAAGTTTGGCAATAATTCCTTCTGCACATGTGGCTTCCCTGGTACCTCATTAACGGCATAAATAAGTAAGAGTCTATTAACTGCTCCCAAATTACCATGTTTATTTAAATCTTTTTTTTTTTTTGTTTTTACATTCGTCCTTGACATATTTATTATTCTATTATTTGACATTATATACCTACGATTTAATTTCAACTTTTTTTTTTGTGACTTTTGTGGACATGATAATTACTCAGATTGATTACAGTTGTAACAGCAATCATATAATTGCGTTTTATTAAAATAGGTTTTTTACTTTTATTAATTTATTTGTTTTTGTATAGATTCTTTTCTACATATTTTGTGAATGTGAGAACGCTGTAGGCTTAGTGGATTGTAGACCTGTTGACCATTTTCTATTTTGTTAAGTACTTGGTACTTATTGAAAGACCTACACTGTCCTCCCATACCTAGAAACACTGTTATATGAAAGTATTGTAAAAGCCAATTATTTTTAAAAGAGTAACCGTGGAGTTTCTTGCCGGCTCTTCTCCATAGCAAACGACCAATTGGAACCGTGCATCTAGCTTCTGACGTTTCATAAGTGCCCATGTAGGTTTATGTGAAATAAAATATTTTGATTTTGATTTTGATTTTTGACTCTTTTTGAAATACAATTTACCATTACTCAATATTAATTATGACGAATATTTTTTTTAAGTTCTTGAAAACAACATAGTTTTAATTAATGTGTTAACTCACATAATTATTTCATAGCACAAATATTAGAGGTTTGATCTCACTACAAAGATAGTTTAATTACTACCTTATTACTTAATTTACTGAAACTTAATTATAATAAATATGATAAAAAAAATTTTTTACTAATTTGGGTTGAAGTTAACAGTATTTCATTGCTACATATCTTTAAAGTTTCATATACGTAATGAAATGTATTAATAAAAAAGATCCGTTCAAGATCCGCCAAAAAGTAACGGATACGGATACAGATCTTTTTTCTCCCTCGGATATCCGCGGATACGGATACGGATATCCGGCACATCACTAGATAAGACATTAGATTTCCTCAGACCTCTTTCACTCATCAATACCTGCTCTAAAAAAAGCCGCACTTGCCATTTAATGGGTGTCTCTAGTCTAAAATCAAATCAAATTATTTTAATTTAATTTAATCATATTTAAAAATGAAATGGAACTCAATTTATTTAATCACTGAATTTATTGTAATCAATTTAGCTTTTAATAATTTATTTTTACTGTTATCTAAACTATGTATTTCTTGTTTTAATTAATTAATTGTGTTTTATCTGCGCATAATGTAGTGCATGCTGTGCTTTTCTTTAAGTAATGAGGCGCTTAGACTTAAGTTTGCAATGTACAAATTGTAAAGTAATAGTGTACTCATTGTTGAAGAGCCCAATAATAAATAAATAAAATAAATAAATAAATTTCATTTTTTTCACATGAAACGTATCTTGAAATACCTGTATTAAAACAAAATTAGAGTACTAAGTGAACTTAGTCGCATTATACAACATTATTTTTAGTATATGCGAAACCTGAATATAGTTTGTTCAGAATAAGTAACTGAATCGATACCAATAATTTTTACACCGTGTTATATTTTGTCCCAAAAATATTTAAAAAAGGTTACAAGTTGGACACCGAGCGACACTAAGTACCTATCCGCAATCATACGCGCGCAACACAGGCACAGCAGGTTATAGCGGCACTCAGCGGGGGCTATAGCGGGACGGGGGTAAAACAACCCCTCCCCTTCAGTCGCCCGGATGCTACAGGTTGCAGCGCACGTGTTACGGGAGCGTGTTACATAACGCGATCGCGAGCGCGCGGCCGGCGTGGGCCTTACAGAACTTGTGTTTCGGTTGATCGTGTAACCATGTCTTTCTCATACATAAACGTCCAGCACAAGACTAAATAAGGAACAGACTGCAAGCTTCATACTAACGCTTTGCGCGAGATCACTACTACACGCACAGCTTTGTGTGTGTGCAGTGTCACAGAAAAGGCGCGCGGGGGGTGCACCGGCGCCCGCTAGAGGCAAACTGGTTTGAGCCGGCTCATTCGGAAGCCAACGTTCAGGGGTACGCCGCGCGCCGTGTGCCAGAGCGGTACGAGTGACGCGGACATTTAGGTTAATAAAAATGGCAAATTGTTGTAAATACTGTGTGTATCAATAATAGTAGGAAAAGCAAGGTTTATTTTTTTATCCAAAGGATTTTGTCAGGTTATTATCTATATCTACCCATACCTACTCATTTTTAATGCTTATTGCAGAATTATTTAGTTACGAGATAGGTAGTATCCTAAATAAAGATGGCCATAAAGTTTTCCCATAAGAATTATTATTTATTAATCTTATGGTTTACCGCCTATATTAGCGAGTTATTGTTTGTCTCCTATTTGTTTAGTATTTTTGTTTTAGTAGGTTTGTAGGTACCACTTACGTTCGTGAAATAGTAAAACCAGAAAGGAAACTTTATAGTTTCGCCATGTCCGTCTGTCCGTCCGTCTATAAGTCACGGTATTTTAATAAGTAACCAACTTCAAAAAAAGCAAGCAACGTATGCATCTATGTATGTATAACTATTTGACAGTATAAATAATTACTTACATACTTTACTATCGTATTTTATTAGCATATAAGCTTAATCAGCCTAGGTATAATGTTCCTACTGTTGGGAAATAGCCCTCCTCTTTCTGTGAGAGCGAGTTGGCCGTAATCCACCAAGCGGGCTCGGTGCGGGTTGGTGGATGTCATAATTATGTTTTCGAATTATTGGTTCTAGGACATGTCGGTTTCCTCACGATGTTTTTCTTTACCGTTTTGAGAGCAGTGGTAATGAAATAATTTATATAAAGTGCCTGCTTGGGTTCGAACCCTAGACTCGTAAGTCGTGACCTTTACCACTGCTCATTTTATTACCCGACTTCAAAAATGGGAGGGTCTCAGTTCAACAACGATGGACGCATTGTGTGTATAATTATTTCACAGTATGATTAATTAAATAGGTATTACTTAATTTTAAACAAACTGTTAAAATAATTACCGGTTCGGTACCGTAATTGGAAAACGGAAAACTCACGGGATCACCTCAGTCACAGTGCGTGTCCGTTCGTCTGTCCGTCTGTCCAGCTGTCCATCCGTCCATCCATCCGTCCGTCCGTCTGTGCTTGTATTTCATTACTACTTGTGCTACTAACTGGAGGTAGAAATAGAAGCTAAAACTCAAAGGGAAGTTAGGACCCATGCTTCTTCCAGCAGGCCTAACATGACACACGCGATAATTATCCACCCTCGCGCGACTAATTTTTGTCTATTTCTGTAGTGTTATCGTTTTCTGATAGCTACGCCATACAAAATACTTGACTCGTTCTGTCAAACTTGATGTTTTGTCAACAAACCCTAACATGACACGTTATTTATCTCGATTTTTGACAGTTCAACACGAGATAATCAGTTATTTTGTCGTATTTAGTCGTCCTCGATTTTGACGACGAGAAGAGTAGACAAAAAGACAAAATGATATATTTTTTTTAATTGTGGGTGTACACCGGTGTACTGTAGTAGAGGGGTGCACTACCACGTAGATGACTATTACTTTCCAGTCGCTTTGCCAATTATGGTGATTAAATAAATAAATTAACGAAATCTAGGGATTATAGCTGTATGGTAATATCAAATATTCGCAACATAATTACTAAAATCACCAGTTTATTTCCTAAGGGTGGTGATTAAAAAATTTTATGGTTATAATAGCGGAATCAACTCCACCTGCCAATTTATTTGAACGTCAGTCTTTTTGGTGACTGGTGATTAATAAAATTTGCAACGTCATGGACTTTATGGTGACTGTTACTATAATAAACTTCGATTTGTCAATTTGCGATCGTCGGCCCATTTGTCATTTGTGGTGATTATCTAATGAGTATAGGTGCCACTAATTTTAATTTCCGTCAATTTGTATTTTAATTTCAGCATGCCAAATAAATAATTTAATTTTAATCAAAAAGTCGGTTACACAAAAAACTAATCATAAATAATTAAAAGAGAGAATAATTAAGAGAGACGTTTATTCAATAAAGTACATAATTCCATGCATAAATTGAATGAATGAAAAAGAACTTCAAGCCGATGTTGCTATGATAAAAATAATTTGTTTTTAATCACTTGCAACATCGGTATCTCGTCGCGCGATAAAGTAGTGTCAAAGTGCCTTTTTCGAGTTTACTCGCCGTTTGCGGTCATATAAGGGATTAGAATGACGTCAGAATCGTAGACAAATTCCGATAAAACGCGAAAAAGAGCGTTCTCGCGCTTGTCATGTTAACCCTGCAGCACTGATATAGAGTCTATTGTAAGAGTTGAATTGGGCATTTATGATAGTTCTGAAGGCGGTCGAGAGATGTATATTGACATGGCGTATAATTATTTACTGAGCATTCTACCTACGAGCGTAGAGGTAGAGAGAACGTTTTCCTCGGTTACATATTTGTGCAACCGTTTAAGGGGACGATAACCGACTTTTAATGATTTTATACTGAAGATGACGTCTAAACGAGTAGTGTTAGTAATTTAAAAAAAAAAAAGTTAAATAAGAGCATTTTCTTAATATTTTAATATAGGCATATTTTTGATTATGTTTATATTAAATAGTGAAATTAATTTGTAAAGTTATATCTAACGCGGATAAAAAACTGAGAATGACGCAAAATCTATCAAGCGTTTTTTTCTGAAAACTTCACCATTTTGAAAACAATTAAATTATTGATCTTTTAGTATACGTGTTTTATTAAAATACCTTTTGTTTTACGTGTGATAAATTAATAATGCGTCTAATTTGGGACAGCGCTCCTTGATGGACGAGTCCTATTACTGGCTGGACGTATGACGCGTTGCATGAGCTCAGTACAAAACACGCAAGCTAACCATTCAAGGTCACTGTCATATATCTGCGTCTTAAGAAGCTCGCTCTCAGATAAAACTTTAGATGCTCTTTCCTTCCTACGAACTCATTTTCAGGAAGAAAGAGCCGAAACAATGTTGATTTTATGGAGATTATATGCAGATATGATAGCGCTGGCAAATAAAAACAGCACCACAGACTAAAACAAACGTCATAACAGCTGATGACGTAACGGAAACACGAATCAGTGCAATAAATAAACAAGTGATGTTGCATTACAACATCGTATAAATTAAGTATTGTTAATTTTAAGGTTTGCTTTTATTTAAGTTTTAATTTAACTCTAAAAAGGAAATAAGAATACTGTTAGTTCATTTAAATAAAATTATAGTTACCTAACTAAAACAATATAAGAATTTAAAGTGTTATTAATTACAAATCAAATATTGTACGCAATTACATCATTTTTACTAAATTAAATCTAAACTTTATTGTAAAACAAATGTCACCGGAAGTCGTTGTTGTTTGACGTTGACAGTTGTTTGAAAGTATAAATAGGCTCGCTCTAGTGGCAGAGCGATCCGACCGATCATGACCTATGCGGGTGCCGTCTTCGCTCATGCGAAACCCCGTCATATCCATAGGATGCAAACAGTGCAAAATAAATTCCTCCGTAGGGCCACAGGTTCCCCCTGGTTCGTCAGGAACGAGGCACTCCACCTCGACCTAAAGATTCCCACAATCCATCAGTTTCTAAAACGCCTTTCCAAGCGTTTCTTTGAGTCCGCGGCCAAACATCGCAACCCTCTGGTTGTCGAGGCCGCCAGTTATGTCCCGAGTAAAATCAGTCATGTTCGCCGTCCAAGGCATATCCTCGTAGATCCCGATGACCCCATAACCCTCCTTCAGGAGTGCAATAGGGAAACAAGTACAGTGTACAAACACAGACGCCTCCCGTCATACCGACCTCGCCGCCGAGGTCCTTTGCGATCTCGACCGCCGCGCCCCCGAGTAAATAATACTCCCCCCCGACCCTTGCTCGAAAACGAGGTGCCAGCAGTTGTTGCAGCTGTGCACGTAGCTTTAAATTCCCCGACTAATAATAATGATCAAAACCTTTTGATCCAGCCCGTCCCATCTTTTGATGTCCTCCCTCCGGATAACGCCCTAAGCCGAGGCTCGAACCCCGCAGGGGGTGCCCTTAGCGAGCGTTCATCCTTAAATTTTTAGCTTAGTTATTTGTGCCCTGGCTGGAGGCTTTGAGTGTAGTAGCTTAAGGAAACCACAGGATTGACCGGTTAAACAACTACGGTTCTCGGAACCAGCTGTGAGATGCCCAACAGAAAAAAAAAAAAAAAAAAGGCAGAGCGATCAGTATTGAATTGTATTTTGAACTGTGTGCATCTCGTTATAAAATTAAGTTGTGTGAGTCATTGTTGGTTTGATTGTGAGTTATAAAAGTGTTTACAAGATGTCTGATCTTTATCATTTGAGATCCCTGAGCCTTCCCGCTCTTACAGATATTACTTTATAGCAAAAGATGCATGTTCCACTCAGTAGTAACTGTAATAAGTCATGAAGAAAAACCCATAACGGGGAAGCATCAGGGTAACCCGCGAAATTCAAATTTTCTTACGTATTTTGCATTTTGCAGGTCAGTGACAGGTTTTATGTAGATTAAAATATGATTCGCGGTCATAACGAATATGGCTTTACTCAATTATAACCATTACAATCTTATCCGCCCGCCCCATCTTATATCAAAATTCACGAGCTCTTTATTTGTAAGGCCGATACAATTGTGACATTTAAAATACTCAATAAGTTCACCACAGTGAGTTGAATCAGTGAACACCAGGATAGCCAGAGCTGTCCTTGAATCAACGTGTTTCGTCCAGAAGATTCCCAAGTAAGTCCATTCAT
Organism: Agrochola lychnidis; assembly: GCA_963680765.1. Classification (NCBI taxonomy): domain Eukaryota; kingdom Metazoa; phylum Arthropoda; class Insecta; order Lepidoptera; family Noctuidae; genus Agrochola; species Agrochola lychnidis. Next base: position 155,933 of record OY796851.1, read on the forward strand.
TCCTATTCCTTATTCATACCTGTGTGTAGCTCAATTCTGTGTCGGCTAATATTCCACCCCACGTAAATTATTCTCCCGCGTATGGTCCTTCGAAATCACGTCAACTTATACACTAGTTATAAAATCATAATGTCAAATTAATCATTTGATTGTCAACTATTAGTCCAAATATTTAACAGCAAATAAGGGCGGGGGAGAATATTGTGAGGACAAAGTAGGTATTGATGGATTGTGATTAGAACATGAACAAGATCAGGTATCATACAATAAATGTAGGCACTATGAATGAATTATCTACAAATTGCTTTAATCTAAAACTTTTTCCATCTGCTTACCAAGTGCACATCATAATAAGTTTAATTACACAACTCCCTCACTTAAACAATGTAACTCACTACACAATTCCAATTTCAGAAATATTATGAGATCAGGGAAAACAGTTCATATCTTTATACTTCTAAAATTAATCTAGTTTCTATTAGCTCTCAACTTGTCAAGTAATGACTCCTAGCAGAATACGTGAAACTCATATGGAAAATAGTATTGTTGAGGGAAAATCTTTATACATCTGAAATAGACACTTTCACTTCAAACTTGTTCAAATATTTCTTCTATCCAGGGCACAATATATTGCCCAAAATCAAATTAACATAAATACTGGCCTTTGCCGTGGGAAATTACCAAATAACTTCTCCCGCTCTGGGCGGAGCGGGAGGGCGTGTCAGACTCTTACTGACTAAAACCCACCCGTGTTCCTTCGGTTGCCCTGTTGCCGGGGGCCACGATTTCCCTATCGGTTTTCTTCGAACCCCCGGCAGGCATTGGCCCTAGCGGACCCCGTCAATTCTGTTGACATATCTTTGAGGCGCGCGTGGAACACAACGCGCCGTCGACCCGGGCTTGGTCCTTATCGGACGGCGAGCTACCCATTGCTCACCGTCCGCAAGCCCGCGCCTACGGTGGCCGGAAATCGGCTTGCGTTTCCCGCCCCGGGCGTCTCCTCCTGCGGCGGTTAGGGGCGTGAAGGCGCGAACTTTGCCTCTCCCTCACGCGTTCCGCCTCCTCCTTCGCGAGCATTACCACTTCGCAGAAGGAGGTGACGGCCTGCCATTTCCTCTCGCTCCGTACCATGGCCTGAACCAGGGCCGGACGCGAGAGATCACCGCCGCCAATTGCCTCTACGAGGACAGGGCGTTGCTACAACCAAGCCGGGCAGACCTCAACATAAATACTGGCCTAAGCGGAAATAATATCAATTGGTCAAAAGAATTTGATTATACAATCCTACAAGATTTCCCAAAAAAAAAAATAAGCACAATAAAATTCCAACAAATGCTTACCAAAAATACCTCTCTGCTTATAACATTCAGGGGCTAAAAGATCCTTGTTACGCCCCATTAAAGCTTAACTACTAAGGACTTCACAACCATGGTGCCTCTTACTCAGATCACTAGATAACTAACATTCTTTATAATACTCTGATGATAATTTTTACAATTCATCTTCAAGACTCGCTGAGCTCGACACTTATCTTGGTAGTAGCAGCAGCAGCCTTCTGTTAGGATGTAATTTAACTATTTACAGACAGATCTGAGAAGGCTATTCTCAATCATGGAAGCTATCATAATATTCTCCTGGCCCAATAATACAGAACAAACTTTAGAAAATTTGTATAAACATAAGTTGGATAAGTGTGGCAGGAAGTGAGAGTGATACTAATAATTCACCTGCCACAGCATAAAACATACAGCAGCTCAACTTAGAGCTGGCATCAATTGAGATAGACACAATGCCAATCGACATTGTGTTGATTTTGCCTCATTCATTACTGATGATTGATGAACAATACTTAAATATTATTAATTAAGCAACGTTATTAAGAATTTATTTAAAATAGGTACGCCAACAGCATATAATAATATATTGTACATTAAATATTAACAGCTAACAGGTATGGGCTCTTATATTACCAATTACAGGTGTACACGACATTCACGTAGAACAAAGCATCAAAGCAACTTTCTTTTCTTTTTTTTTTTTCTTAGCCCTTATTGTCCCACTGCTGGGCAAAGGCCTCCCTACTCTCTTTCCACCTCTCTCTGTCTAGAGCCTGTCAACTTTTCTCTGTCAACTTTCTTAAATTACATTTAAAAAAAAAACTAAACTAAACTACTAACTACTAACTTATTTTTCTTTCTTTCTTTCTTTCAAAATATTATATTCAGAAAGAATAATAAAAGTACCTAATAAATCAGAATATGCTGTAATTTATAAACTAACTAAATGATTGCAGACAACTCTAAACATCTACTTTGTTTAAGTAATGAATTATATTTCAGATCGCCGCACCGCCGCCGTGAACTAAAATTGGGAATCAAACGAGCTTATCTGTTAAGCGAAGTCTTGAGGTCGAAAGAGGAAGTTCTCAATTCGTCCGTTTAATTATATCAGGGGGCACGGCAGTGCCCCCGCCAAGTCGAGCAAATAAAAGCGGCACGGCCGCACAGTGGTCTGAAAATTGAGCTCCATACTCATAGAAACTTAATGTCTGGAATTCCAAAAAAAAAAATGTAATGACTATGGTATACCTCCCTTTATGTGATATTAACGTATAGATGGTATTAGTAGCTCGACACTTGCGTTTTTTTTTTGTATGGGAGAAAACACTTAGTCCTTTTGTTTTAAACTGAGTGGAACTGAAGGGCTGGTGCTTACACGAGTATTGTACCATACACGGCGATCAAGATGACGTTCAATTTATGGACCTTTGGGTGCCGCTTTGGACATAGAAAACTATTAAAATTTTGAATTTTCGTATGTGATTTTTCAAATCTTTGACGTAGTTAAATGAAGTTTCCCATCGATTTACTTATACTATCGTTAGTTTATAGCCTGATTATAACTTTTGTGATGAGAATAATTAAAAACGATACGAAAACTCACTTTGAGATCTTCTCCAATTTATTCATTTCCGAAGGAGTAGCTTTACATAAGAATATCACTAGTCTGCGATGAGCAAGGGTGGATCAAGGGGGGGATCATGGGGGTCATGACCCCCCCCTGGGCTGTGTCTAGGTCGACCTCTGAATTTTTTCTAATCTCACTGATAAATTTAAACTTAAATAAATACTTTGTATGATGTTGCCACGTGTGTTTGCCACACATGCGCAAACGACACGCATAATAAGACTATGTGCTGTTATTATAATTATATGATGAACCGTGGAATTTTCTGCCAGCTCTTCTCCATCGGAAACGATCAAATGGAATCGTGGTCCTAGGTTCTGACTTCTCATAAGTGCCCTTGTAGGTTTATCTGAAGCTAGCAACTAGACGTAGTAATTAAATACCCCAGAATAGTGTCAAACCAACCACCCAGGGTGGATCCTGGCGGCCCCCCAAATCTTAAGAAGTACTTTATTAACAATATCCCGAACACGGTCAAAATATATTCAGTAAGAATCAGTTTAGAGTTGGAAGCTGAGGATGAAAATTTTCGAGCTCGCTTCGCTCGCTACAATCTGTATCCTCAGACTTCCTGCATAAGTCGACAAAGGAACTCCTATTTATGTAATGACTTAAAGAAAAATACCTTACATAAAAAAGCGGTGCAAAAATTTTCGAGCTCGCTACGCTCGCTCTCGAGTTCTACATTCTTCTAACTCTCAAACTTGTCAGCATAAGTCTACAAAGCAACTCTTATTTCCGTAAGGATGTTCAATAGAAACCAAACCGGGAATTCTGAAACGAAGCACAAAAAAATTCGAGCTCGCCTTGCTCGTTCCCCTACATTCTTGCTTTTCATAAATAGCCCGAGGAGACGAAAATGCAACTTCCTGAAAAAACATCATGCCGGTTGCGAGATCCATGGTGTAGGTAGATTATAATTACGTAGGTTATAAATACTTGTTTGTTTTGCTGTCAACCTACATAAACTTAGAAGACATTCATTCCTCATTTGGTTTTGCCGCCCCGGGCCCCCGACAGGCTTAGTCCGCCACTGATTGGAGCCTGTCCTGACTGGACCCCGACTATGTGACCCCCTGACTCGAAGGCTGGATCCGCCCTTGGCGATGAGGTATTTGATAGCTGTGAAGTGATTTTGCCATTTATCATGGTCATAAGCATCGAGTGCTTAACAGCATGGCTTCTCATAATAGAAGGCTGCAGTGCTGCAATCTCAGCCTGAATCAGAGCCTGTTCTTCCACGATGCTCAACTGTTTTTGTTTGAAAACTTAGAAAAGGTCTGCAGAACATTGTAAAAGATGGCTTTGGATTCTCCCACACCTTTTCTTCGCCACAAACTAAACGCAAAGGCACAAAAGAATAAATAAAAAATTATACTAGAATCGTCTGCCATCGTTTGCTTATACAAACTTCGTCCTGAGCCACCATCAAAGCCCCACTTGCCTATAAGTGCCAACTGTTTGCCATCGAGCGAAAATTCACGTAGGAATATTTCAAGCCTAGCCACAGTTCTCTCTTTCCGTGATGCCTATGGTTTTTGAGGGGTAACAGTCCTTCATCGCTGCATGGATGGCAGTATAAGGAGGATACAGTGGTATTACTTCTTCTTTTATACGAGACCCTATTGTTACATATTGCCACTTTGAAAGCTTCAATGAGGTCAAAATACGTAGAGCTTTATCAGCGGAATAAATAAGCTTTAGCAATGGCAAAATCACTTCAGAGCTATCAAATACCTCATTGCAGACTAGTGATATTCTTATGTAAAGCTACTCTTTCGGAAATGAATAAATTGGAGAAGATCTCAAAGTGAGTTTTCGTATCGTTTTTAATTATTCTCATCACAAAAGTCATAAGCAGGCTATAAACTAACGACAGTATAAGAAAATCGATGGGAAACTTCATTTAACCACGTCAAAGATTTGAAAAAACACATACGAAAATTCAAAATTTCAAAAGTTTTCTATGTCCAAAGCGGCACCCAAAGGTCCATAAATTGAACATCATCTTGATCGCCGTGTATGGTACAATAGCTCGTGTAAGCACCAGCCCTTCAGTTCCACTCAGTTTAAAAAAAATGTACTTTAAGTGTTTTCTCCCATACAAAAAAAAACGCAAATCTTTTTTTTCTCTCGTGTCTAGCTACTAATACTATCTATACGTTAATTTCACATAAAGGGAGGTCATTACATTTTTTTTTTTGGAATTCCAGACATTAAGTTTCTATGAGTATGGAGCTCAATTTTCATACCACTGTGGGCCGGGGCCGTACCATCTTTTTCTCGAAGCAGTTCAGGCCATTTTCGACCCCCTTTAACTTCGTTGTGGATTAAACTAGAAGCCTGTATTTCTAGTAACCAAGCAAGCATTGTATAAACACGGTATATTTCAAATTTCATTCAATTTGATCCAGTAGTTTAAGAATTATAACTAGTCAAAGTTCTTAATTTTGTCACTCACTGACTGACCGATCATCAAAACTCTAAGGCACTTCTAACAGCTTCAAATTTTGAATACAATTAGTGTTTAGTGTATAAATTATTGAAAAACTAAAATATTTTGAAATTTCAGTCCAGTTTTCTAGATACACCAACTGCATAAATAACTTTGTAATCCTATATGATCATATGGGATTACAAAGTTATTTATGCAGTTGGTGTATAATATAACCAGATATATAAATGATTAATATATATTATATATATATAAATGTATACGTAGCTGGCATAGTAACGTGTGTAAGTAAGGTTGTAAATAACCGCGGCGCGCGCAGACGTGAATGTAGGGTTGCCAGATCGGAAGACCAAAATATCTGGACAAAACTTGAAAATGTCGGGATTTTGGGATTGCTGTCGGGATTTATTTTTAATAGGCTACAAAAAGACTTAACATTGTTGACACATAAGTCACATAACTAATTTAAGTACCTACACTTAATTTTTAGTTTGCCACATGTATTTGCCATTGGACTTTACTGAGTCCACCAATTTGGATCCTTTTCAGAAAAGATTTAAAATTAAAACAATATACTTCAAAGTTCAGTCTAAATAATAACCTAGCTTTTATTAAATCAAAGGCATACGATTTCTCTCTTTAATATAGAAATTATTTAGTAAACTATTTCCCCTTTTACAGTAAGCATTGCTTACAGGAATTAACAACATATTTGCATTTTTTTATAAATATGCTCAAATTTTGTCATTCGACATGTCCTACTGGCTGTGGCTTTTGGAAATGTTGATATATTTTTCGAAGACAACAGTAAACAGTAATCTGTTTATAAGTCATCTTGGTCAATAACGTTTAACTATTAAGTACGTCGGGCAATAGGGATAGCTCTTCACTCGTAAATAAATTTGCACCTTTTAGAGACAATACAACGAGTTTTTTAACCGACTTCCAATAAGGAGGAGGTTATATGTTCGTCGCGTATGTTTGTTTTTTTTAACCGACTTCCAAAAAGGAGGAGGTTATATGTTCGACGCGTATGTTTTTTTTTTTTTTTATATGTATGTCCAACGATTTCTCCGTCAATTGTGGACCGATTTAAAAAATTATTTTTTTGTTTGAAAGAGTATGCTCTCGAAGTGGTATCATATAAATTTTATTAACTTTGCTTTGATAGTTTTTGAGTTAGCTTCAATAATACGTACTTTTTTCCCACTTAGTATGTGGATGATAATGATAAGTTCCTGTCACTCTTGTTTACATAGCAGGTAGTGGTTTTCGAATTTGTGTGTGTGGTAGGTACCACAACTAAAAAGTAAAAATAAAAACTTTTTACAAAAAAAAAAAAACAACCGGCTTCCAAAAAACACTACAAAGTGAAAAATAACTTTAAGTTCTCAGAAAAATCATAGCGTTCTTGCAAGTATTGAATAGCTCCGAATAGCTCGTTTTAAAAACTGTTTAACTTCGACGCAAAAAAGGGTTTTCTCACTATCGAAAACATTCCATAATATGGTTCTATTTCTATTACCTACCAAAGAATTTGTCATCATTATTATTCATCATTATCATTTTGGATAGAACTTTTCGAGAAGCTGTTTTTCTGGAGATATTGAGTTTTGTCGGGAGTTTGGAGATCATTTAAAATGTCGGAAGAATCCAGACGAATCCCGACCATCTGGCAACCCTAGGTGAATGCGAGTGGGGCGCGTGCACATGTGAATATCGCCAAGCGAGCGGCAGCCGCGCTCATATGCGCGAACGTCCTCATGCTGTCCGGATGTACCTAGAAATCTTACTTATAAGTTTGCGATTTTCGTTCATTATTTCGATTGCTATATTAGTTTGACGACTGAAAGGCTTACTCATTGATTTACTGATATTATTATTTGCTAACGATTTGGACGTTGTTTAGATAATTTTAAGGTACATTAATACGTTGTAATCGTACCTTAAATTTGCGATTTCCGTTTATAATTTCGATTGCTACCTATTATTACTTTGACGATTGGAAGGCTTACTTATTGGTTTACCAATATTATTTGCCAACAATTCGAACGTTGTATGGATAATTTTAAAATATATTAATCCGTTTTAAGTACTTTAAAGCGTACTTCATACGATGTGCTCTGGAGAAAGTTGGGGAACGCGGGTGTACCGGTGGGTGTGCTGAATATGCTAAAATATTGGTATTCTCACCAAACAAATTTTGTGAGGTGGAATAATAATATACTCTCTGAGGCATATACGCTGGAAAGCGGGGCGAGGGAGGGAGGTCTGACGTCACCCAAGCTTTTCAACCTATATATAAATGACCTCATCGTCGAGCTCAGTAGCAAGCGTGTCGGTTGCTCGATAGACGGCGTCTGCGTCAACAACATTACGCGGACGACATGGTGCTGTTGAGCCCGACGGTGAAAGGTCTCGGAGAGTTATTAAGAGTGTGTGAGGCCTATGCTGGTGCGCATGGCCTTGTTTACAATGTCCAAAAAACTGAATATATGGTCTTTAGAGCCGCTGGTGGATGACCCGGGTATTCACATAATATCACTTTGAATGGCTTATGCGTAAATCGTGTCACGAAATTTAAATACCTGGAGCATTTAATTACCGAAGGTCTTGATGACGATCAAGATATTGAGAGGTAGCGCAGGGCTTTAGCGGTCAGAGATAACATGCTGGCTCGCAGATTCTCCCGTTGCTCTAAACAAGTCAAGATTACGTTATTTAAGGCGTATTGCCAAAGCTTTTATACGGGAAATCTGTGGGTCAGCCACACCAAAAGATCGCTGGATGCCCTGCGCGTCCAGTATAATAACATCTTCAGGCTGATGTTGGGGCTGCCTCGCTTCTGTAGTGCATCGGGGATGTTTGTTCAGTATCGCACTGATGGCTTTTATGCCGTCATCCGCAAAAAAACTGCATCCCTGATCTGCAGAATGCGTGGCAGCTGCAACTGTATTCTGAAAACTATAGCAGATAGAATATCTTCTCCGTTATGGAGATCCTTTATAATGAGAGTTATTTGAATGAAATTGAATTGTATTTATTATGTTGATTTGAATTTTTTATTGAATTATATTTATTAAGTATGTTAATTTTATTGAATTGTATTTATTATGTTAATTTTATTTTTATTTTGTTATTGAATTGTATTTATTATGTTAATTTTATTTTTTTATTGAATTGTATTTATTATGTTATTTTTAACCGACTTCCAAAAAGGAGGAGGTTATATGTTCGTCGCGTATGTTTGTTTTTTTCTTTTTTTTTTATGTATGTCCACCGATTTCTCCGTCAATTGTGGACCGATTTTGAAAATTCTTTTTTTGTTTGAAAGGGTGTGCTCTGGAATTGGTCCCATATAAATTTTATTAACTTTGCTTGGATAGTTTTTGAGTTAGCTACAAAATACGTTTTTTTTTTCCCAATTAGTATGTAGATGATATGATAAGTTTCTGTCAATGGTAGCAGGTAGTGGTATTCGAATGTGTGTGGGGTAGGTACCACAACTAAAAAGTGAAAAATAAAAACTTTTTACAAAAAAAAACAACCGACCTCCAAAAAAACACTACAAAGTGAAAAATAACTTTAATTTCGGAAGTCGGTGGCAAAAAACGAAAATACAAAACACAAGACACCGACTTCCGAAATTAAAGTTATTTTTCACTTTGTAGTGTTTTTTTGGAGGTCGGTTGTTTTTTTTTGGTAAAAAGTTTTTTTTATTGAATTGGTTTTATTATGTTTAATTTTAATTTTTAATTTTGGTAAAATGTATGGATCTATTGTTATCCGAATTAAATGAATTTTATTTTTTTATTTAAAATCCCGTTTACCTATTAATCGTATTCCTGCACAAAAAAACTTGCGTACCAGTACTAGTAGTCGCAATGGATTCGGAAATACTGTATGTGAATGGCCATCCTTGCCCACACTGGGTTGTTCCTATACCTGGCGATGGTTTGTGTTTATTTCATTAAAATAAATAAATAAAATTCATTTAATTCAGGCAAAACCCATATAACACACAACACACAATATAACAAAACCAATAGAATAAAAATAATGTCAATGCAATTAAAATAGGTACACATTATAAAGTTCACAGAATTCAAATAAAAATAAAATGTCAAATTCAATTAAAATAAACGAATGAGTAATACAAATTATAGGGTCACAGAATCGAAATTAAAATTATATGTCAAATTACGCAGAATTAATCACAGAATTCATATTAAATTAAAAATTATAGATTTCATCAAACAAGTCATTAATAATAATATAGGTCAGTGTCAATCAGATTAAGTGCCCTGGCTATACATGTCTGTTACAGCATTGTCGTATGTAGGGGCAGTCAAATCGCTCGGCGATCATTTTCAGGACAGTATTGGAGCTGGCCCGTACCCTGCGCACTAAGGACGCGCACCGCTTGCGCATGGTGGCGTGAAAACAGTCGGTGCGCGCCTCCGCAAACATGCCCGAGGCGCTGCAAAACCGGGGGAGCCTCAACACTGCCCTGAATGCGTTGTTATACTGGACGCGGAGGGCGCTATAGCACGCTTGTGTGTAGCGAGCCCACAGGCTGCACGTGTACAGTGAGGTGCAATATGCCTTGAAAAGAGTGACCTTAACTTGATCGGAGCAGCGTGCAAACCTACGAGCTAGCATATTCGCTCTTTTCGATAAGGCCCTCCGCTCCCGTTCGATGTCAGCATGGTCCTTGAAGTCAGCCGTGACTATATGCCCCAAGTATTTAAATGGTCCACTCTGTCTAGAGAAACACCATTGAGAAAAACTGGTGGTACATTTTCCGGTGATTTAGCACCGCAAGCTCCAAAGACCATACATTGGCTCTTGTCAACATTATATTTGAGGCCATGCGCGCGCGCGTACTCCTCACAGATCTGCACCAGCTCCCTTAGGCCACAGATTGACGCACTCAGCAGCACTTTGTCGTCAGCATAACTAAGATTATTAACGCAGACACCGTCAACGTGGCACCCGACATGACGACTGCTGAGCGCAACGACCAGCGCATCCATGTAGAGGTTGAAAAGGGTTGGCGAGGTCAATTCACCCTGCCTCACTCCACACTCAAGCTGATACGGTTCCGACATTGCCCCCGCCCATCTGACGCTGTTGATCTGATTCGTATACCAATACTTGAAGATAGTCACATGTTCCCGCGGCAGGTTAATACTGTCCAATTTATCCCAAAGAATATCATACGCAACCAGGTCGAAGGCCCTAGACAAGTCGAGGAAACACGCGTATACAGGGGTCCTACGATCCGTGTAGTATCTGACGGTATGCTTAAGACACAGTATAGCACTTTCTGTAGACAGTTGAGGTCTAAAACCAAACTGGTTATCGTGCAGGCTTACATATACATTCAACTGTGTGTTAAGCAAACCGTCAAAGACTTTGGCTATGATGGTGGCTAGGGAAATAGGCCAGTAGTTAGTTTTATCTGCAAGGTCACCAGTCTTATTTTTCACAACTGGCACCACCACAGACTTCATAAGATCCGCCGGCAGGTAACAGTGGCTCACGCACAGTGAGAAGAACATCGCTAAAACTCTAGATATATGCGGGCCAGCATGTTGCAGGTGTTCAATGCTGAGGCCGTCGTGACCCGGGGATTTGCCTCTAGTCGTTTTCTTAATAATTTTATACACGTCTTTAGCAATAAACCTTACCCCCACTGCATCATTCGGCAACTCATCATCGAACACCCCACCTGCAGGCCCCAGAGGGGATTGTATAGAAAAATGGTCCTTAAAGACATCAGCAATGTCCTTATGGTCACTTACACCATCGATGCTCACAAGTAGACCCGGCCTAACATTTGCTTTGCTTGTGCTTTTCCAGAAACCACAAAAGTCACCCTTGGAATGCTTCTCAGCAAGGGTGTCCATACGAATCTGATCCTCACGATCTTGGCAAGCCTTCAGTCGTGACTTGAACACCCTTCTGCTCTCACACATTTCGGTGTGCATGATACTGGATCTAGGCTTACCACACGCTACCCACTCCGTAAACTTCAGCCGGGCCTCCCCATGCGCCTCTCTGACATGCTCGTTCCAACCCACCACACGCGGACCACTCCCACCCGCTTTCGTGCTTCCTCGACCTACCAAAGACGCATCGCGAAGGGCCGCCACAATGTCAGAGTACAAACCATCAAGGACACATCTGTGATCGTGATCATTACAACAATAATCAGCACAACTCATACACTCGACAGGAAAATCAATTAATTTCAACAGTTTGTGACACACGTTGGTATAGTTCGCGACCTGTTGCTCGTTTCTTACACCCCACACTACGTTATTATTTGCACTTGTTATATGAGGCAACTTTGGTGTCAATAAATTTAAATTACACTCAAGAATCAGAGGAAAATGGTCAGACCAATTAGTGTCATATTTAATATAAACGTCAACAATAGCTCGTTTTGCTGCTTGAGTTACAATACAATGATCCAGCCAGCTACAAGACCCATGAGCCTCACTAACGAATGTGTAGGCACCGGAATCAGTAACCAGAAAGTCAACATCTACACACGACCAACACTGTTCACTACTCGTTATAAAACAATTCAAATAAGTCGGCATTATAATCACCTAACATAAAAACTGATTCAATACCGTATTCGTCAACAATTGCGCTCACCGTACTTAGGCAATCCGTAAAGTCAGGCAGGTTGTCCACCGCATTCGTAGGCATGTAAATACTTATAACATCATTGTCATTCTCCATGTATGGGAATATTGAGTCGTCGTATGAGATTAGACTTGCTATAATAGTCCAGTATGTGGTAGCGCATTGGGATGAGTTACAACTGTTTACTTGTGACGAGCGCGGAGGCCCCTACATTAACGCTGATTTGCACACGACGGCAATGATAAAAATAACTACAAAAGGAGGTCTATCTACAAAAACAAATGAGATGCCATCAAAAACAAACCTTGTGAAAAAACCAAGTCTCGCAAATAAGTTCTTCTACCGTAAAAAGTTGTGAGATCCATGTAATGCCAAGTCGGTTGATTTATTCAGTCCCTACTTAAGGGTCCTTCTGTCTTAAGTTATTACGTAATTAGCTAATCTAACAACATCAAACTCAAACTCAAAGCATTTATTTCAAATAAACCAATTACAGGTACTTTTGAATTGTAAAGGGGTCGGTCAGTCAGAAAAATGAAGCTAGTTGCCCATTCCAAAGCGTAGTAGGTACCTATAGAGAAGAACGGGCAAGAAACTCCACGGACACTCTTTTAAATCAAAATATTGGTTACATCATTCGTGTTGAACTTATACATGTGAGAACAATGTAGAAAGACGTGCACGTTAAAAGCGTCCGTAATAAAAATATAATAACAATTCAAAAATTTTTTTTTTTTAAATTAACCGTGGCGTCTAAGAGATGACCAGTCCCTACTGACGGCGCCCGTTCACGAACATGACACATGGATCAGCACCACTTAGCTCAACTATTTTGAAGGGAATTTAATGATCCAACACAGAAGCCACCATCAGCGAGACATTTGAGTGAGCATGACATACTCTCAGCCGCCAGGGCACATTCAAGTCAATGAAAGACGTACCCAGTAAATGGTAGCTTTATGGAATGTACAATATGGTCACAGTGCTCACATCTAATAGTGACCACATTAATACTAAAAATCTAAATCTAATTTATCGGCGTAATTAATATATATGTATATATACCCATGCCAAATTACAGCTTTCTAGTACTTACTAAGGGTATCGGAGCTAGACCGCGGACAGACAGACAGACAGACGGACATGACGAAACTATAAGGGTTCCTTGTTTACTACGGAACCCTATGAACGGTGGAATTTGAAAATCTATAGACGGCAACACCATCCTATCCTACAAAAAAAGAATTTGATACTTTGTTTGTCTTTTTTTTTTTGATAGGTTATTTTGTTGGTTTATATTCTGATTTATTCCTGATAAAGAATAATCAGTTTAGCACGATGCAGTGTGGATTTGATACAGTTTTGTCATCGTATGGAGGTAGAGCATAGGTACGACATAGTCTATACACATCGCGGGTCTCAAACCATAGGGGCGTACATGCAAAAATGCGATTTTTCGTTTTTAATGCCATTGGATTCTACTATATGCGATACGTAACCTCAATTTTTCTTATAATTTAATATTAATTACTTTTGAAATTAATTACAAAACATTATTTATCGTAAGCTAGACAATCTGCAATTATTTTTAGGCCATATAGCCGTATAGTAGACGTAAGAGCAACACTTATTACTTTTTGGGGCAGTTTTAACGTGCCACAAAGACGTATGCACGTACGACCTTCAATTTTATTATGATCTAAGGGAATTATGTCGGGCCATAGGGACTTATGCGCATCGACTGTCCATTTCAACATGATCCTGAAGATATTTAGTCATCACTTGCAGACGTATGTACACACATCTACACATTTTAGTATTGCTGTCTCAAGATTTCGTCAAAATGTGGACATATAGTCATTTCAAGAATACCCAACACAGTCATTCTGCAATGAGCTGCCATATGGAGTAGACGTCAATTTTAATGCTGAATTAATTATCTTCCGTGGGTCCTATCGGCCATCTGTTCTGCGCGCAATATGCCTGCCCACTGTCACTTAAGTTTGGCAATTTTGCAGGCTATGTCGGTTACCTTGGTTCTCCTATAGATCTCTTCATTTCTGATTCGATCACGTAGGGAAACTCCAAGCATAGCTTACTCCTTTGCTCTTAGGATGATTTTCAGCCTTCTATTGAGGCCCATTTTGAGCGTCACGTTTCAGTACCATAGGTCATCACTGGCAACACGCACTGGTCTAAGACTTTCGTCTTGAGACACTGTGGTATGTGAAACGAGAAGATATAACGCAGCTTCCCGAACGCTCCCCAGCCGAGTCGGACAACGGAGTCGGATTCGACGATTGACCTCTTTCTCGAAGATCTTCATGAGCTGGCTCTCCCTAATATACAGATCTCTTGCAAAGAACTTGAAGCTCTTGTTCCGCTCTTTCCCGCGTCTTTAATACCGTCAGTATTAAAGCACCAAAGGTCGCTTTTCAAGAACTTACAGATCCATCCATTGAGCTACCGGTAGATGCACGCAACGTCTGAAGACTGCAGGATCATCTCATGTCTCTCCTCCATGAGCTGTAAAGGAGATTGAGAGAGCTTCTTGTTTCTATTTTTACGACGGGTCTTGAAAATCTTAGACCCAACCGTATGAACAGTTTTCACGAACCCATCATTATAATCGTCCATGGAGCTCCCTAAGCACTTGAAACGATTCTGAAGTTTGAGCTCTCGAGGTTTTGGATTTGGATCGGTGCTGGTCGGTAAACTTCATCAGTTGAGATCTATCCAGCTTGATATTTAGATTCAATGTACTATTTGCAATTCTTACTATGCGGTGATCACTTCCGGTTTTCAACGCATTGATGACAGAGACATTATTAAATGTTTGCTTCTTCGTCGACATAATGATGTATCTATCTTCTTTCTTCTTCTTAGTTGCATCATACTTCCTGAAGAAGGAGTTTCTTATAAAGAGGCCTTCTTTCTCCATAAAATTGACCCACTCGTAGTTCATAATTGTTTCGTTTGCCCAGTTTTGCATTGAAGTCCTCCATAACAACGGTGAAGTGAGTTTTAGAGACAAACATGGCTCTGAAAATTTTCTCATACATGGTCTCCACCTCATCGTCGGGGTGTGACGAGGTCGGGGCTAAAACCTGTATTACCTTCAACGAATATCTTGCTAATATTCGGAGTATAAAGTACGCCACCCTGGTCGACACACTTCTTATCTTCAGCACGTTGCTTACAAAGGACTTATGAATGATAAACCCGACATCACCTTGAGACTGCTGATCGCCCCTCCCGGAAATAGAGTAGGTTCCCGGATTTGAGGATTATCGAGTTCTCCCCTTCTCTTCGGACTTCAGATAACCCAAATACCCGATCGTAACCTGCTCAATTCTTCCTCGAGTTCGGTGATCTTCTCGTCCGTCCAGAGTTTACGCGTTTTGTGTGTTGCCACGGCCAATTTTCGGTGATTGTGATAATGTATCAATCAATAATGAGCTCAGTTTTGTATGTTTGTGTTTTTATATCATTTAAAATAATTTTGTTCAGATTTATGATTTTTTACATTTTTATATGCTTATTTTTTGTTCTTATTTTTATTCACACCGAAAAAAATTGTAATTACTACCATTTGTTCTTTTTTTTCTACATTGTAGAACAAAAATGGTCTATACTTCCACTTAGAATTCAAACACCTCTCAGTATTAATGACAAGCCAGACAGACGTATAAATTATTAAAATCACAGAAATAACATTAATTTTGATGGTTTCTCATTCCTAAATTGCAATATTTTAAATCACCAACTAAGTTCAAATAAATATTGGTATAATTATTAATAATTTAAGGAAAAAAGTTTTACGTCCATAAATTCCAAGCATTTTTGGGGGAATTTTGATGGAGTTTTACCGTATTTCCGTCATGCCAAATAGACGTAAGAACCAAAAACTGGTGTTATAGAGTAAATACCTTAAAATCAAGCATTCCATATGAACTGAACTGTAAATATATGGCCACATGCAAAAACACAATAAGCTGGCTCAATCACAAAAAAAGTTATTCAGTTTTTTGTCTCTCCTGAAAAGTAACTGTTTTGTGGATACGCCCCTATGGTTTGAGACCCGCGACATAATCTATTATGCAAAAATCAAAATCATTGGATCTACTTACAACCTCGAAACTGACAAAACTGACTGATGTAAAAGGATATTAATAAAGATTCCTCGTTGGTCTAGTGGTCGCAAGCGCTACTGCTGAGCATGAGGTCCTGGGTTCGGTTCCCGGGTCGGGCAAAGTGTTATTGGGTTTTTCTATCTGAAATTTCTCAGTAGCAGCTCGGAGTCTGGATTTGTGCCCGGTTGTTGGCAATAGGCTCGCCCCCTATTACATGGGACTTAAACATAACTGGCGAAATGTGGGTGTACCTGCTACAGGGTCATCTCTGCCCAACCCTTCGGGGAAACAAGGCGTGATGTTATGTTATGTATGTTATTCCGAAAAAAAAATGACTTCCGAAAATCTGCGGTTGACTGTTATACTAAATTTCCAAAAAAAATACAAATCTTCCGAAAAAAATACTAAGTTTCCGAAAAGTCAAAATGTTGTGCTACATAGTTAATGACAGAAACGAATCGCTGCAAAATCGACTCCACGTAATCTTGTCTGCCCTACCCCTAGAGTGTAATTTAAGCCCACGTAGGCGCGGAGGGGCAAGGCGGGCCACGAACTGAGGAGCAGGTGGTTTTATAACGCTCGCCGCCTGCAGCTGAGGCTGGCCAAAGCTGCGGTGGTGAGCGTTAAAACCATCTGCGACGATAAGCTCACGTGGGACCGCCGGAGCCTCGCAGCGCCGGAGCCGTGACAGAAACCATGCCTGCTGCACATTGCATGCTCGTTTGCATGCTACATGCATGGTGTATGCTTGTTTGAAAAATATTACGTCAGCAAATTCTGTTTAGATTTTTCGGAATTTTCAGTATTTTATTCGGCCGTTTCTTTATTTGTATTCGCATATAAGCTGTCGGAAAATTAGTATTTATAGCAGTAAATTTCATATTTTGAGTATGCACATATTTGAATTTTTTTCCGGGCGTTTATTACTACCCGATGTAAAAGTACTTACCTACCGTTTATTTTCCTCTTTGACTTTATATAGGTAACTACTTATTTCTTGTACAAGAAGTTGGCAACCCTAGTATGGCCAGCGAGTAGGTAGGAGCGTAACAACGCATAGATCCCAATTGCTACCGCGACCAAGTAGGTAGCCTCATTAAGCTAGTTAACGAATGAAGTACTCGTCAGATGATCTCTGCGATGAAGATGAATAAATAAGTATACGCAGTGACGAGGTCATTTGGCGGTCCTCAGTGCACAGAGTGGCCGATACGTCTAATGCGAGTAGGTAGTACTACATACCTACTCAGTACTGGACAAAGGTTTTATATATATATTTTCATTTATTGCGGATCACACATAAAGGTACATACAATCCATATAGTATTAGTAACAAAGACTTAGAAACTATGTTAGTAAAACTTACAAACTAACCAAACAACTAATAACTACGTGGCTCAACACATCGTTTTGAAGAGATATTGTGATGATCATTTACTGCACGCTGCTAGCTAATTTAAAACTGTCGAAACAGAGCAGTACTATACCAGTTCAAGTAAATATTTATTGAGATGATTTGGTTATCGGCCCTCAATTCTCTCTCTAGGAACTAGAACACACCGCAGTAAGTATTGTTCGTGTGTGTGTATGGTGCGTCACAGTGCGTGCGTCACCGTGCGTGCGGCCCCGGGTGGCGGCGGCCGCGGCCACTTGCATTGTGATAATGAAATACATGAGCATTGTCGTTGACAGTGATTAAGGGGCACAATACGCGGTCGCTTGGTATTGTGCTGAATATTATGTAAACCAGCTACCAGCAAGTCCCCGGCTACTCGTGCCATCCACTCGGCCTCGCCATCCAATTGTAATACTTACTAGCTTTCAGCGTAATGCGAAAACCCAATCATATTTATTTTTCTTTGTGAAGGAACATCGCGTGTCGCGCTGGTCTGCACAAGCCTTTAAGTATGTAAATACAAGTAATACGCATAAAAGGATGGTTTACCAACGCCAAAATTGGCGTTGGCGTTGGTTTGGCGTTGGCACTGTTGGCGTGGGGACGCGGCGCGGCGGTGTCGCCAGTCGCCACTCCAACAGTCGCGAGTCGGTCTGGTCTGACCCGCCGCTATAGATTTTCACATAAAAAATGCGCCAAACCCAGAGGGAGGCCAAAGTTTAATAAGAACTTTAGAAGCTGTAATGTAACATGATGTTTTTCTTCTGTGAAGTGTAACCCTTTTATCTCGCGTGTGGAAACACGGCGCACCGCCCGCGCCCTCTCGGGTAGTCTCGGACCCTGTGTCTGTTCGTCGTCCGATTCCCCGAGTCATGTACCTACCTGCACGCCACACCATATGGCAGCCGGAGATCATTGTGTGTTGTGTGTGTCCTATCCGGCGCCATAGGCCGCACAACCATTTACGCCGCCTCCTTTATTTTTTTATTTATAAAGGTACACCGACATCTTCTGTATGTAATATATTATAAATACTATAGCTAACAATAGCCTCGGACTTGCGAGTAACGGAGCTCTCTGCGCTCCAAACTCTAACGCCGCACAGTGGACGGAAAAACAAGGTTTCATAGGATTTTTGAAAAATAAAATATTTCATTTGCTAGTTTCAAGTATACAGTTTTGTCGAGTACATTAAAACATTGAATAAATTAGTAGTGACGGGTTTTTTTTTCCGAATCTATACCATAAAAAAAGACTTCAAATGTATGAAAATGGAATTAGTTTTCCTCATAACTTTTTTCTGTCTTGGATTGTAAAGCTAAAACTTTTAAGTATTGTGGCCGAGCCTATAACAAAACCACTTGACCTTTGAGCTTGACCCCGAACTTCCCCGTTCAAAAGATATGAATGAATTAAAAATGCATATTTGGACGATTTTTAACACGCGGTAACGTACCTCAAAAATAAGTTTATTTTTACTTTTTTTACCCAGTATTGATCCCTGATAGACAACAAACTTTGTGACTATTGATCTTGACGAAAAACGTCCTTATTCAAAACGTATGAATTAATTAAAAATTTACATTTTGAAGATTTGGTCATGGTAAAAATGGTTGTTAAAGTCGTAACATTGTATTCAGTTACTAAGAATTCCTTAATTACCTCCCTATATATTTGTAAAATTAGACTGCCTCACTTAACAATAGTTATCACCTACCCTCAATTCCCATTGTTATTGCGCAGGTGTGACCAAACACTTCGGTTTTGGTAATAAGGGTGATTAGATTGTTTGTCAAATAATGGGAATATACTTAAACACACACCACTGCCACTGTTGGGGTTGTAATGCCCAACAGTGAAAATGTTATGTACTTGTTATGTAAACCTGTTAGGTATGTTATGTTATGTAAATGAGTAGACGAATGATTCCCTTGATGGATTTATTGCTACTAAATATAATTAGACATTTGTTCCACTTAAATGCTATGTTAGAGAAATGCACAGCTAAACAATATCGATGTGCATTATTGAGTATGACGTACAAACTACCACAAAGGTCAATGTACAGTCTATAAACCAATAAATACAGTCATTCGACGAAGCCGTCTAGACAGGGCAATCGTGCGGGGTGTGAGGGGCGAGGGGCGAGTAGAGCGAGCCCGAACTGCATACTTCACCATTTATTAGTAGCTCGGGACATGACTTTCAGGGCTAACGCGTGTCTTGTTTTAAATAAATGTTTTGATTTGTACACAATTAAAATGGTGCATACGACATGTGCTGTGCGAGAATGCAAGTCGTCATCTCGCATAAATAAAGAACTGCGATTTCATCAATTTCCACACTCAGTAGAAAGGTGAATATATTATTTTATAGTAATAATAAATAATAATAAATTCTTTATTGGCATAAAAAAATGTGTACAAGGAAAGTGAAGCCCTGACTCCTGCGCTAGGTAAGAACACCTGTGTTACAGGGGCCAGTGTCTTCTCCCAATCAGTAAGTTCTGGATTTATGCAATAACATCATTTGAATTTACTAGACAAACAAAAAGTATTAAAATAGTTATTAAATTAAATTAGTTATTTAGTTACATTCACTATTAAAATAGTTATTAAATTCTCATTTATTCATTTTTTTTACATATTAAATTTATTATTAAAATAGCTATTAAATTTATTACTAAAATAATTATTAAATTTATTATTAAAACAGTTATTAAATACATGATTTAAAAAAGGAAAAGTAAAAATTATGAAAACAATTGATTGTCGTTATACATTTGTGTGAGTGTGAAGTATAAAGATTGTGTGTGTGTGTGTGTGTGTGTGTTTAATGTATTGATGTGTGGTGTGTGGATGAAGGTCAATGAGAGGTTGTGATGATGTGTGATGTGTGATGACTGATCTTGTTGAACTTAATTATATTCATACTTATATTAAAATGGATTCTGTTTCACTGTACTTTTGAGTCAGTAGCCATGACTTAGTTTTAGTTTTAGCTTCCCTTAATGTAAGAGGATTAATATTGAGAGCACTGTTTGTTTTATTATAAATGTGACTCGATAAATACATGCGTTGTCTTCTAGCAGCTGCGGTGTCTAATTTAACAGATAGGCAAACATTCCTTATAGTACGCTTACTTAAAACTTGCTCATTTATCGGTGTGACAAGATGCTGCTTGGCAACTATATGTAAAACATACATTTTCCGTACTGTGAGAACTTGACACTTGTCATATAAGGTTGTGGTGGAGAATCTAAAAGGCCTAAACGTCATTACTTTAAGCACAGATCTTTGGGCCCTTTCAAGTCGAATCATGTACGTTTTGCATGCCCCACCCCATACACCAATGCAATACCCGATCACTGATTGAACCAGTGCGTAATATACCGTGCGTAGTAGCTCATAGTCGGCGACGTGTCGAAGTGTCTTAAATACCCATATGAGTTTTCTAATTCGTGCAGTGGTTACCTCAATGTGCTGGCGCCAAGTTAACTTATCGTCAAGTAGTACTCCTAAGTATTTAACTGCATTTGATCGAGGAATAGGTAGACATGAGCAGGACGTGTAGTTCTGGGGGGCATTACATACGTGTAACTTAACGCATATATTGGAAGGCTTAATTTTAGAGAAACTAAATTGGATTAGGGTCGATTTTGCAAGGTTTATGGTTAGTAGGTTAGCTCTTAGCCAGTGGCTCACGTTAAGCAGGCCTGACTCGGCTTTTTGTCGTACTTCATCCCAGGTCTCCCCATGGAATACGAGTGCTGTGTCATCAGCATATGTAAAAATCTTACCATTTGCAAGAGCTAGTTGACACAGATCGTTTATGTAGATGAGGAAGAGACTGGGTCCAAGAATACTACCCTGTGGTACGCCGTATGTGACCTGGGTATCTGAGCTTACGTGTTCTCGTATTTTCACTCTCTGTGTACGATCACAGAGAAAGTCTTTAAAGAGTTTAAGTGCCGTTCCCCGAACACCAATCCGTTCCAGTTTGTCCACAAGAATAGGTATCGAAACGGTGTCAAAAGCCTTGGCTAGGTCAAGGAAAATGCCGATGTACTTTTTTCGGGAATTCAATTGAGATGTAACATGATCCACAAGTTGCCCGACAGCGTCCTCAGTGCTTCTTCCCGACCTAAAACCAAACTGGGCATCCGACAATATCTTGTTACGTTCTAAAAAGCTAATCAGTCTAGTATTCAGAACTTTTTCTAGTAATTTAGATATTGTGGAAAGAACCGAAATAGGCCGGTAGTTTCTGACATCGTCCTTCAACCCGTTCTTGTGAACAGGTGTTATCAGAGATTTTTTGAACGCTCGTGGAAAAACTCCTTGAGAAATGCACAATTCTAAGAGTTTCGTTAAATGGGGAACAATGACATGTCTCGATAGTTTAAGGAACTTAGCAGGAATGGCGTCCCATCCGACGGCACAGTCATTGTTTAGATTGAGTATCAATGCTTCAACTTCAGGCTCATCCGGGGGAAGTAGGACTATCGAGTTGAGGTTCGTGGTAATGCCCGGCTTATGAGATAATAGGTTAGTAAAGGAAGTTGTGGTGTTAGTAATATTATCAGCTAGGTGTTTGCCTATATTAGAGAAGTACTTATTTATGTCCTCTATCGAGTTGGAATTACTGCTCGTATTTCGAATAAGGTAATCGGCTACTGATTTTTGTTTTTTCTGTTGTATTATAGTTTTAACAGCTTTCCACTTGTCTTTATTGTTTTTTGAATTTTGTAGGAGGGACTTTTCATAGTTTATTTTTAATTTTCTTAACAGCTTGTTGCAAAAGTTGCGATATCTTTTATAAGATGTTTCGACGACATTATTTTGTGGGTTTAACGTAAACTTATTGTGTAGCTTATCCCTGTGGCGTATGCAACGGAGAAGACCCGGATTTAGCCAGGGTTTGAGTAATATTTTCCGGCTAGGTCTATTATGTACTGTTGAATGGGAATCTATAGTGCTTAATTTTTAACATTTTTCTCATGTCATGCTAACGTAAACAAAATGGCGGATGTAAAAGCGTGACGCCTGCCAGCAAGAACTGAAACACCGCAAAAAATATCCATTTCGCAATTATTTTTTTTCTATATAAACAAAAAATTACATCCATTTTCAAATTCAAAATGGCGGATATGACTTTTTTTTAATAATGTTAAGCTTGTCATTATCTAGGTTTTTGGGGTCGCTGATTACGAAAAAGATATTCATGTTGGAATCCAAGATGGCGGACGTATGTTTTTAATATAATGATATGGGTGTCATTTTCGAGGTTCCTCGTGGTGCTGATTACGAAAATGACATCCATTTTGAAATCCAAGATGGCGGACATAAAACTTATTCAATAAGTAAAGTATTAAACACTGAATAATAAAATTATATTTTATTTATATTGTTAACAAGCTTTTATTCCCAAATAAAATTCAAGACTGCCGCGCAAAAAAAAAAAAATAACCGACGTCACTCGGTACGATGTAAAAATTGTAACGATATCGCCCATATGTCCAAACTGTTGACGCATTTAGCAGTTATGGCGCAACAAAGAAACATACATACATACATACATGCGTACATACATGAAACCTAAAAACATTACCCTACTTTTTTGGGCAGTTGTGTAAAGTCTGTGACAACCCTAGGTAAGTACTGTGGCCTTGTACGGTGTCGGCATTCACGCAAACATCAAAGGCGTCGGTCCACTGTTACTCTTTACACTGTGCCACTGCACTACGTGCACTTACCATTTTTCTGCGAATTTTGTTGTTATTCTAGATACATAGATGACTGTATGTCTTGAAAGATCAAACAATGATTACGGTTAATGAATTAGAGTTCTGTTATTGCTAATTAGGGTAATTAGATTCCTTGTTTGTCAAATAGTGGGAACATATATAGGTACTTAAGTGCACTTAAGGTTAAACAATCATTTTCGGAAATGGATTAGAGTTCTATTCTAAATGAAAACAGTATAAATACTGAGAGCATTCACTCCGCATCCCCCCCCGACCCTTGCTCGAAAACGAGGTGCCAGCAGTTGTTGCAGCTGAGCACGTAGCTTTAAATACCCCACCTAATAATCATGATGGAAATATAATTTTGATCCAGCCTGTCCCTTCTTGCTGTCCTCCCCTCAGCGATGCCCTAAGCTGAGGTTCGTACCCCACAGGGGGTGCCCTTAGCGAGCATTCGCTTAATTTTAATTTAGAATAGATAAATAGCTCCTGGCTGGAGGCTCTAAGTGTAGAAGCTTATGGCACCTACAGGAAAATCCGGTTAAACAGGCAAGACCTTAGTGGTCAATACTGCGAGATGCCCGTCAAAAAAAAAAAATACCCCGCATCCCGGTGCGCGTCAAGCTGAGCGTGTACAAGATGTACGTGCGCCCAGTCTTGACGAACGCCGCTCCCGCTTGGTTCGCCCTCACGAGCGAGTTGAGCCGGAAGCTGCTTCGCACGCAACAAAACCTTGCATTGCGGTCAATTGTTGACGCTCCTCGCTTTATGAGGAACGATGTTATCCAGCGGGACCTCGGGATCGAGAGCCTGGATGACTTTGTGAGGCGACTCGCGAAGACCATGTTTGCGCGTGCCGACGCCTCTGCCTGGCCCCATGTCAGGCAGCTAGCGCCATTGCACGCGGCCGCCTGACGCGAAAGCCCTGCCCCGAGACCTGGTAGCGGACCCTGACCCCATCGTACCGGATTGACGCCTCGGGTAAGCAGCATCCAGGTTACACGCAGCTTACCCGAAATAATAAGACTCTACAGATGTACACATACATCTGTTGTGTGGCGTGTGCTAAGTTAATATAGGCACGTCACATAACAGAATACAGACATCCACAACTATAAATGCATCTATAAAAAACAGGCGCGGGCGCGATGCGGGTCGCGACGCGCGTATACACTGAGCGGTGTACCTCTACAACACTAGCCGCTCACACATACGCAACTGCCTAACCCGTCAAACCGTAAACGGCTCGATCTGTAAGCGGGGCGAGGGGGAGACTACATATTAGACCTGTAGGGCGTCGAGCATCTCCGTCGCTGGTCGTTCTCGCTGGGCCTCCCCCGGTTACCCGGTTAACCGGGGGTCTCACCTGGCGGGGACAGACCGCCGGGATGTCGTGAAGAAAGCGGCGCCAGGAGCTGGCGTCGTGGCGCGCCTACAGAAATATTCAGAAGAACCAATGACATAGACGCACTTTTGCCTAACAAAAGTGTGGTCTTTTCCGTTAAGTCGTCCGAGGCGAACCCAAATGAGGGACCCATTTTCATGGGTCAATGTATGGCCTCCGCGGACGAAGGGCGAAGCCCTGACCCCGCTCGACATCTCCAACTCTTAAATTCACTTATCATTACTGATTCGTACCCTAACGTTCTACTTGCGCTAATTTGTTGTTTGAGTTGCTCAGTATGGAGGGAATTACGTCAAATCTCGATATATTTGTATTCATGAAGCAAAATTCTTTTAATGTGGACATATTGTTGCAAAAAGTGTTAACTTCCGTGAACATTTCTCTATCTGAAGAGGTAAATACAAAGCTTAAATCATTTTGTGCTACATATACGAGTAACCTTAAGCGAAAATGGAAATCAGCTCATATGACAACAGACACATTTTTTTTAAGTTAGCGAATTGGTTAGACTCAGAAGTTAAATGGCCAGATTTTCTCCAAGTAAACATTGATCAATTTAGAACTGAAGATCCATCGTGTATTGAGATGACATATGAAGATGCCTCAACTAGTGTTTCTACAGTAACAGCACCTAGTACATCAACAGAGTTCGCTGTGCCCCGTACTGTGTCTGTGTCGCCGTCAACCACTACAATTACTCCTCGAAAAGAATTTGCTGACCTAAGTCCATTTCAAAAAAGAAGACGAACGGCAGATCTTCTAGCTAAAAATGATTTTGATACACTAGCTTATGCTCTTGTAATGAAAGCTGGTGCAAATGAAAATCTAAGGGACTTTGCAGAATTAGTGAAGCATTTAATTAAACATCCAGAGGACGCATCGATGCTTCGAGCCTGGCTGAATTCAACGAAACGAATTTTGCATGTTGATAAGGCACTGGGTATGTCAACATCACTAAAGTAGTCAAAATGGCAATATATTATATTGAAGCAGACAACAAAAGATATGGGATGTGATATTTTTCCACCATATGATATTTTATTAATCTTGTAACGCTTTAAATAATGTAACTTTGTGAACTAAGCTTTTTACTGTAGTTGTCATTTTTTATTATTATTGTTGCTAATCATGTTGTGCGATTACGCTTTGGGTGATAATCAGGTCGAAACCTATAATGTGAACCTAGTGATATACTGTGATTGTTACCTCTTGTAGTTGCCTTGTCAATAAATAAATAAATATGATGTTTTACAGAATGAAAAGAAAAAGTGCTACGTAGAAAAAGAAGACATGGTGATAACCGATACTGAAACCAAAATTAAACTACAGTCAATTTTAGACATAACGGTCAAGAGACTGTTCAAAACTGTGGTAACTGAAGTTACTGGCAGTAATTTAACTCTAGTCAGTAAATGGGGATTTGACGGTGCATCTAGACACAGCAACTACAAACAAAAAATGGAAGGTGATGATTCCAGCATCTTCATGTGTTCATTTGTTCCGTTGAAAATGGTGAAAGATGATACTGATGAAGTGATATGGGGAAGTCCCAAACCATCTGCAACTTTTTACTGTCGGCCAATTTATTTCAACTTCACAAAAGAAAATGATTTGAATATTAAAGAAGAAATGGCGTCAATTGAAATAGAAATTGATGCTCTACGGCCAATTGTTATTGAAAGGTGAAAATGTAAGACACAAGCTACACATGACCATGATCGATGGCAAGATAACCTCACATCTATCAGATACCTCCACAGCGACATGCGATATCTGCAAAGCGACACCGAAAGAGATGAATAATATCGACATGGTAACACAGAGAAACCATTCTGTCGACATAATAATAATAACCGCTGTATCTCTACGTTGACGTCTTGGTGGGGCTTGCGCGCTCCGAACTCTGGGCCTGTGCCGGTAGAGTTTACTTTGTCGGAACGGGTCTAGGATGAGGAGCCAGACCAAAAGAGATACAAAAACCCGCAGGGCAGCATGTGGCGAGCTGTTGGGCAGTAGCGACCCCACGGACCCTATCTCCCGGGAGAAGTCTTGTTCCTCACCTCTAGCTTGCCTTTATTGGCCGGCTGGAGTGAACACTGACGAGGAACGGAGCTCCCATTTCATTCTTGCCTTAATTGGCCGGCTTGAGTGGAGATTCGCAAGAGCAAACGTGCTCGGAGGAAGGAAGTATTTCAGTAAATGCTCGTAGGGATCTTGACCATCTTCCGGGCTCTGGGATTGTTCTGAAAGCCGTGGAATACCTCTCCACTCCTCAAGCACCTCAAGACATGTTGCCCCCTTGTTGCTACGACACTTTGTGCTAGCGACCATTTTCGGGGGCCCATTAATGAGTGTGCAAGTCACCCCCTGCCATTTTATCCGTGTGCATATAAAACATTGATCAGGCAGCGGCCATAGTCCTTCCATAATTTCAGGAGACCAGTTCACTTTAGCCACCCAAACCCATAGTCCAATATATTTGTTTCCTTAATTATAATAGTCCTACACTAACCGGGGGTTGTCCTTGGCTGCACTTGCATAGTGCGAACAGGGATAATCGTCGGTTGGTACCTCATTTAATTAAAAACGTCTAAGGGGCCTCTGCGAGTTGGTTTCGGCCCCTCGTACGCCTTCCAAAGGTCCGGGTCCCCTGGGTCCCGAGAAATGTCAGACGTATAAATAATAATAATAACCCCACCGCCGTATCTCTACGTCGCCACCGCCGTATCTCTACGTTGACGTCATGGTGGGGCTTGCGCGCTCCGAACTCTAGGTCTGTGCCGGTACAGTTTACTTTGCCGGAACAGGTCTGGGATGAGGAGCCAGACCAAAAGAGATACAAAAACCCGCAGGGCAGCATGTGGCGAGCTGTTGGGCAGTAGCGACCCCACGGACCCTATCTCTCGGGAGAAGTCTTGTTCCTCACCTCTGGCTTGCCTTTATTGGCCGGCTGGAGTGAACACTGACGAGGAACGGCGCTCCCACCTCATTCTTGCCTTAATTGGCCGGCTTGAGTGGAGATTCGCAAGAGCAAACGTGCTCGGAGGAAGGAAGTATTCCAGTAAGATGCTTGTAGGGATCTTGACCGTACTTCCGGGATTGTCCTGATAGCCGTGGAATACCTCTCCACTCCTCATAAGCTCCTCAGGACGTGTTGCCCCCTTGTCGCTACGACACTATGTGCTAGCCAGGGCCGCGCCGCCCGTATGTGCGAAGTGTGCGGCGCACACAGGCGCCAGGGCACTAGGGGCGCCGGAGGCGACCCTAAGGCCCATATTACAGAACGTCACTCAATACTCAAGCATTACTTAATACTAGTTTCAACCAATCAAATGGCTTGAATCTAGTTTTTAAGTAATGCTTGAGTATTGAGTGACGTTCTGTAATACGGGCCTAAGACTTAAATAAACGTCAGCGCCAATTACTGTTTTATTTTTACACAAATCATGAGGCTTTGGCTTAGAGATTATGAGTATGAATAACATAACATTCATCATAGTTGAGTATCGATGAGTAAGCACAAATCTCCAAGACAAAACTTGAAACAAAAAAAAAAATATGCGGCGAAACAGGACGTCAAAAAAGAGGCGCTTCATAGGTTCCACACACAGGCGCTGCAGAGGGTCGGCGCGGCCCTGGTGCTAGCGACCGTTTTCGGGGGCCCATTATTGAGTGTGCAAGTCACCCCCTGCCATTTAATCCGTGTGCATATAAAACATAGATCAGGCATAGTCCTTCCATAGTTCCAGATGATTAGTCCACTTTAGCAACCCAAACCCATAGTCCGATATCTTTGTTTCCATATCTTACAATAGTCCTACACCAACCGGGGGTTGTCCTTGGCTGCACTTGCATAGTGCGAACAGAAATAATCGTCGGTTGGTACCTTATTTCATTAAAAACGTCTAAGGGGCCTCTGCGAGTTGGCTTCGGCCCCTCATACGCCTTCTAAAGGTCCGGGACCCCTGGGTCCCGAGAAATGTGAAAGACGTATAAATAATAATAATAATTTATTGAAAGCAGCGCAGACCTTTGCGATACACACTCGATCTTGTATTGCACGGCTGTTGCGGTATGTCGTATAACCCGTGTCAAATTTCCAAATACAGACCGAGCTGTACGACCGAAACCCGCCGCACCAGCTTGGCAGTACAGGATTGAGTGTCGTATTAATGAGGCCAGGGTACTTATCGGGAAGCTCATCTGCTTCAGGGAGGGCAATACACCCAAGAGTGATGCGCTTTGTGAGGCGGGCGTTCTCGGGAACTAGTGTTAGTCCCCGAGAATATGTATCCCATGTCACAGAGCGCATCGACTTCCTAAAGCAGAAAGTTTATGCATGGGCAAACCGTATCCGTCGATACAGGCGAAGAGTGGATCGGTACACTCAGAACCGCATGTTCCAGAACGATGAAAGGTGGGTATACAGAGCAAGGGAGCGGCTCCTTCCCAATCATGGTGTGACTGACGCACGTCCACCGGATAGTGATGCCATGAAAACTTTTTGGCGAAGCATTTGGTTGGTGCCCGCCAGTCACACTGAAGGTGATTGGATACGTGTTGTTGAGCAGGCATGTGATCCAATACCAGACATGGAGGCCATTATCATTAGTCCTCTGGATGTGGCCTGTGCAGTCCGCCCTTTGCCTAACTGGAAATCTCCAGGACCGGACGGACTGCACAATTTCTGGCTTAAATGGCTACAAAGGTCGCACGCCTGCTTAGCCTCGCAATTCCAGTCATCTTTAGAGACTGAGTCCCTCCCATTGTTCTTCACAACAGGAGTTACCCACCTGCTCCATAAATCGGGCAGTACTGCGGAACCTAAAAATTATAGACCAATTACATGTTTACCGACGGTCTATAAAGTTCTTACATCCATTCTTAGAGCAAAAATTTCACACCTTATTAACAACAACTTAATTATATCTGTGTCTTAGAATGGATGTAAGAATGGGTCCCGCGGTACCAAGGAGCTGCTCCTTATAGACATGACCATCAGCCAACAGGTTCGTAGATCCCGGAAGGATTTGTCGACTTGTTGGATAGATTATAAGAAGGCATATGATTCGGTGCCGCATACATGGCTCATGAGGGTGCTGGAGTTGTACAAGATAGATGCCACTCTGCGCACCTTCCTGATGTCATGTATGCGGCAATGGAGGACGGTCCTTCTCTATCCAGGATGTCGACAGACCCGGGGAATTGATGAACCGATCAGGATTGAGCGGGGAATATTTCAGGGCAATAGTTTGAGTCCGCCGTAGTTTTGCTTAGCCTTGAATCCTCTAAGCACACTGCTGGAGGATTCAGGTCTAGGCTACCGGTTGAGAAGGGGTGGTCAGGTGATATCTCACCTCCTTTATATGGATGACTTGAAACTCTTTGCCCCCAACAATTTGCGACTGATGGAGCTACTGAAGGTAACCCAAACGTTCAGTAGCGCCATCAGGATGGAATTTGGTGTGGAAAAATGTGCAGTCATGCATGTAAAGCGAGGGAGGATTATGGAATCCGTGGGAACCCAACTCTCGGATTCCATACACCTTAGATCTCTCTCCTCAACCGAAACCTACACTTAGGTATGTCGGAAGCATTAGGCGTCAATGTTGCCGACATGAAACAATCGTTGAGGGAACGCTTCTTTGGCCGTGCTCGCGCAAGTTTTAATAATAAGTTTTTTTTTATAATAGTCCGAACGCAGTTTTGAGCTATATTCCTTCCTTCCCAATTCCCGTACAACGGAACGAAACAGACGCTCATCGCACGCACCAATCAGAGGCTGCTGCCGCTGTGGCGGGAGACAATCGCATCTCCTGTGATTTGAGGTTGCTTCTCAAATTTTGGACACTTGTCAGTAACCGCTCACCGCGCCCTCCTGCGCGCGCCGCGCGCGCTCCTCACCGCCGCGCCATCTTATATCAAAATTCACGAGCTCTATTTGTAAGGCCGATACAATTGTGACATTTTAATACCCAATAAGTGTACCACAGTGACTTGAATCAGTGAACACCAGGATAGCCAGAGCTGTCCTTGAGTCAACGTGTTTCGTCCAGAAGATTCCCAAGTAAATCCATCCATTCCTATTCCTTATTCATACCTGTGTGTAGCTCAATTCTGTGACGGCTAATATTCCACACCACGTAAATTATTTTCCCGCGTATGGTCCTTCGAAGCCTCGTCAACTTATACACCATAAGTTTTTTGGTCCAATCGAGTCGGATTCAAAGAATCAACGATCATATATAGGTCTCATACCTAGGATTTAGGTCTAAATACCTAAGTTACAAAGTTCGTAAAATCGCCATATTCCGTCGTCCTTGCGTTCGAACATTCCGCTAGGTACATTATTCATTGAGAATTACTGTATCAACTTAATATTACGCCTATTGCATTGAAATAGCATAGCGTAAATATACTAACCGCTAATTATCGTGAGTTAGTTCGGCTAACTTATCTATAACTTATATTCAACCGCATTCCTTTGTTATAACCGCTTAGAATAAAATAATTATTCTAAGTCTAATATTTTGTACGCAATATTTTCTAGGACCATTCCATCATGGAAGATCTTAAAATAAAAGTAAAATTACTTCAAGCTAAAAATCAGACAATCTTTGAACGTTTAACGTCATTATATGAAACTTCAAAGAACATAAATACGACTAGTATTGAACTTCGTTCCGTGGAAACATTCATGGTGGACACGGAGATACTCTCAGTCACTCGTCAAGAATTTAGTACCAATTTAGATAAAATAAATACATATTCTTAACAATTAAATCCTGATCATAAAATCGATTATAACAGTCTAACATCTTACGACGGAGTCTACAGGGTTACTGGTAACTCGACGTATTCCTTGCAGGACGTCATAGTAGGGTTAAAATGCAACAAATTAAAGCCACCAAATGTTCTACCGAAATTCAGTAGTTTTGAATTAGTTAAGAGTTTTAGTTTTTTTATGAAAAATCCCAGATTAAATCATTTGAAACCAATTTAAAAATGATTTACGACGCGACTGTACTGAAATTTAAGTTATTATCATAGTTGACGCCGTAGCAGACCTTTTTTAATAATTAAAAGTTCAATAATGCCTAAAACTTTGGCAAATATCACTAACCAAACATTTAATTTTTTGTAATTTTTGCTATTACTTCATAAAAATGTAGTCTAGTGCAAAAAAAAATGCTACACCTGGTGTACAAATTACTAAGAAAATATCCTTGTCTTATCAGCTATCCAAAAAGGTATGAAAGTTAATGGACTACATGGAATGGACTACATTATGAAAATCGTTTTTGGTTTAGTATAGGCGTGCGTTTCACAAAAAGGTGATTATTCGCAAAATCAAAAACAAAATCGTGAACATTATTATTCTTTTTAATCAATATTAAAAACTTTAATTACACACATTTCACACGTCTTGTTCGATGTGCTGCCCTCGGTTTCGAATACATGTTCTTATTCGCTTCCTTACTTCGGTTTTTGTTATTCTTGATGTGATTGTTGCCCTCATCTGGTCCGCCGCATTTGTAATTCTCTCCCTTAGTTCTTCAATTGAATTTACTGGGGTCACATAAACTAGATCTTTCATATGACCCCAGACGTAAAAGTCTAGCGACGTCAGATCAGGGCTTCGTGCAGGCCACGGAATCGGCCCATCATGCCCTATCCATCGGTTTGGATAGTTTACATCCAGCAATTGTCGAATTGTGATTCGGAAGTGGGCTGGACATCCGTCATGTTGGTAAATCATGTTTGCTCTTCTTTCTTCCGATACATCCGTGAGCAGTGCTGATAAATGATTTCTGAGGAAATCTTCATAAAGTTCCCCATTTAGTGTTCGGGGTAAAAAATGTGGGCCAATAAATTTGTCGTCAATAATACCCATCCAAACATTAAGCGAGAACCTTCGCTGGGATGCGGTTGGTTTCAGTTTTTTAGGGTTTGCTTCTGGTTTCGGTGCCCAGTAATGTAAGTTGTGGTAATTTGTGATACCATCACGATCAAAACATGACTCATCGGTCCACAGAATGTTTTTTAAAAAGTTTTCGCTGTCGGCGTCGGCACTTAGCATAAAACGACAAAATTCAAGCCGTCTCGGCGGATCTCCTTCTTCTAATGACTGGACTGGTTGGTAATGGTATGGATGTCGGCCTGACAAGTGAACTACAGACCAGACTTTCCACTGTGACATACCAAGCTCACGCGCTACGATGTTTGTCGATGTGTTAGGATCGTCAATAAAACGTTGAAGAATAAGCTCCTCGTCCTCAGCCGTGTATCTCCGGGAACGACCAGTGTCAACTTGTCTGCTTCTTTGGACGCTGCCAGTTTCAGATATTCGCCGATAAGTCGATCCGAAGACACTAACGTGGGGGAGTCGGCGGTTGGGAAAGCGAAGTTGATATTCTCGCCGCGCCTCAGCAGCGTTACCGTCACAAAGTCCGTAACAGTACATTATGTCAGCGTATTCAGGATTAGAATATGCAGTTATAGTCAGCGCTTATGAAGGCACAGCACAGCACAAGAGCAAGATACGCAGCAACAGTTAGGGAAATAGCCAGTAACAAAACACGAGCTTGCGCGACGTAGAGTTGAAACTAACTAACGCTGACGACCAAATTTTGCAAAATCGCACCCCCTGTCATGCCGAGAGAACAATAGCGACCAATCACAAAGCTCCCCGAGTGTTTGGAGTTCAAGCGCAGGTAAAAACTACGAATAATACGAATACGAAACAATAGGTTGACGTCTCGCAATTTTACCTGCCCCCCATAAAACTCTTCTCTTCCCTGGCACACATGCAAAAGTATTGACAATCATACCTTTCTGAATAACTGATAAGACAAGGATATTTTCCTAGTAATTTGTACACCAGGTGTAGTATTTTTTTTTTTGCACTAGACTACATTTTTTATGAAGTAATAGCAAAAATTACAAAAAATTAAATGTTTGGTTAGTGATATTTGCCAAAGTTTTAGGCATTATTGAACTTTTAATTATTAACAAAGGTCTGCTACGGCGTCAACTATGATAATAACTTAAATTTCAGTACAGTCGCGCTGTAAATCATTTTTAAATTGGTTTCAAATGATTTAATCTGGGATTTTTCATAAAAATACTAAAACTCTTAACTAATTCAAAAACTACTGAATTTCGGTAGAACATTTGGTGGCTTAATTTGTTGCATTTTAACCCTACTATGACGTCCTGCAAGGAATACGTCGAGTTACCAGTAACCCTGTATACTCGCATAGAACGTATGCGATCATTAATCGCCGCGAATTACTCAAGGTCATTCAATGATTCAGCCGCGTCTCATGATAACACAAAACAATATATAGGTGCAGTCAAACTGCCACCGATTCAAATTCCGTCCTTTGATGGTAGGATTGACAACTGGCCTGTTTTCTATGAATCATTTAAATCAAATATCCATAGTAATTTAAACCTTACAGATTCTCAACGTGTGCAGTATTTAATAGGTAATTTAAAAGGAAACGCATTGCAAATCACCGCCGGAATTATTCCCTCGGGTGATAACTATACCGCTATCTGGAACAGTTTAGTTCAAAAGTATCAAGATAAACGAGCACTAGGCTCACATTACATGTCTAACATATTAAATATTAAACGCGCAATTAATAATTCCGCATCTTTAAATAGTTTTATTGAAAGTTTTCACGCGTCAGTTTCTGCTTTAGAACAATTACAAATTAAAGATTTAAAGGATTACATTTTGCTAAATTTAGCTTTGAAAAAGTTGGACCCCGCAACAGTACATTTATTCGAAATGCATAAGAGAGATGAGGAAATTCCTACTTATACGGATTTCGTTGAATTTATAAAATCGCAAGTTAAAATATTGGATCGCACTATTTCATCTCGAACCGCGTTAGTGAGTAACAACCCTAATAAAAATAATTCTTCTCGTAATCAGTCACGTGATAGTACAGCACATACTTTTGTTGCTTTTGATAACAATCAAACTTGTTTGTATTGCAATAAAATGGATCATTGTAAACTTTACACTTGTCCAACCTTTCAATCACTTTCAGCCAGTTCGCGTTTGGATTTTATTAAAAACAAACATGGATGTGTAAACTGTCTTAGTGTAACGCAGACTGCTTCACAGTGTAAATCTATACATAATTGTAGGACGTGTAACAAAAGACATCTATCTCTTTTACATCTAGAAAACAGTTCGCAGCCGCCAAGATCTGTCTCGACTGACGCTGCCACTAGCTCCGCGAATTCGCAACAGGTGGCGCTGTGTGCGTGCTATCACGTCGGTACGAATAAACCGCATGATCCTGTACTTTTATCGACCGCACAAGTCTATGTTAATAACAAATATAAAAATACGTTTCTGTGAGATGTTTAATAGATAACGCTTCGCAAAATAACATAATTACTTCCGCTTGTTCTAAAAAACTACAATTAAACATTATACCGCTTTTAAACTCATTTATAAAGGGTGTCGGAGCCTCTTCGCGACCTATCATAGGTGGTGTATAAGCTGAAGCGGTTCTCGAAGGACCATACGCGGGAAAATAATTTACGTGGGGTGGAATATTAGCCGACACAGAATTGAGCTACACACAGGTATGAGTAAGGAATAGGAATGGATGGATTTACTTGGGAATATTCTGGACGAAACACGTTGACTCAAGGACAAAAATTTGCATCATTAAATAAAATATTGCGCATAATTGTATACATTCTAAGATTTCTACGTATTATTTCTTATGATAATTCACACAAGACAATTACTGTCCGTGAATTAGCTACCGCTGAAAATTATTTAATTCATTGTGTTCAACAATTTCATTTTAAAGATGTTTATGACGAAATTAAAAGTAAAAAACTTCGCTCACAATTTAAAAAACTCGATCTCTTCATTGACGAGCATAATGTAATTGGAATCGGTGGCAGATTGTCAAATGCGAACCTTCCTTATGAAGCTCAGCATCCCGCTCTTTTACCTAAACATGATAATTTTACACATGTTCTAATAAACTATTATCACCGCATTTATTGTCATGCCGCAGATAATATTAAAATTGGTACAGTGGTTCTCATACATCAAGATGATGTCCCGCCTTTACCTTCTCAATAACATCACCGCGTAATTAAAACCCAAATTTAGCAATAATTAATATGCTTAAAAATAATTTTCTTTTTCTTTGTCCGTTTTTACTATAATATCTTTCCTTTGAGAATATTACATATCCTCAAAACCGGGCAGGATGCTCGCGCAAGTTTTAATAATAAGTTTTTTTTTATAATAGTCCAAACGCAGTTTTGAGCTATATTCCTTCCTTCCCAATTCCCGTACAACGGAACGAAACGGACGCTCATCGCACGCACCAATCAGAGGCTGCTGCCGCTGTGGCGGGAACCAATCGCATCTCTTGTGATTTGAGGTTGCTTCTCAAATTTTGGACACTTGTCAGTGACCGCTCACCGCTAACGTCCACGCGCCGCGTGCGCCACGCGCGCTCCAAACCGCACCGCTAACGCCAACCGCGCCATCTTATATCAAAATTCACGAGCTCTCTATTTGTAAGGCCGATACAATTGTGACATTTTAATACCCATTAAGTGTACCACAGTGACTTGAATCAGTGAACACCAGGATAGCCAGAGCTGTCCTTGAGTCAACGTGTTTCGTCCAGAAGATTCCCAAGTAAGTCCATCCATCCCTATTCCTTATTCATACCTGTGTGTAGCTCAATTCTGTGTCGGCTAATATTCCACACCACGTAAATTATTTTCCCGCGTATGGTCCTTCGAAGCCGTGTCAACTTACACACCAGGCCGCCTGAATAAAGTGTTAAATAGTCTTTTATCAGGCGAAAACAAGGTGCGTGCCTTCAACGGTTGGGTCATGCTGGTTGTAGTGTATACAGATAAACTTATGATTTGTCTCGAGCGCATACATCACAAGGTGCGGGCTGAGTGGGGGTCATTCTATGCCCAACCGCCAGCCCGCAAGCACGTGGTGGTGCGTAGGCGAGCCGAATACCATTTTAATATTGTGTAGCTATACTAGCTACTACATTTGGCGAGGAGGATTAAAAAAAAAACTAAACTGTAAGTAAAGTGATATAATTAAAAAAAAAAAAAATGGGAGGTAAATGTGACTGTGGCGAGATAAATATACCTAATAGAAAACAAAACTTAATTATGTATATTGGAATGATACTATTAAGCCGCAAAACATTTTAATTCCTTAGTTTGTAATTATTTTCACATTAAAAACAAGGTACTCGTTAAACTTAAAACCTTAACTCCGCTATCTAGATTCAAAAGTTAAAAACATTCATCGCATTCATCGTAACGGTGCAGCAGTGGTGCTATGTTAAAGTTGTTTACGTAAAGATGTGCTATGAAGGACTCATTACATCGGCACGCCGCGCCGCTGCACTGGTAACTTTTATGGATTGTCAATTTGTTATTTACGAATACGCACTTAATGTATTTTGATACGCTTAATAATATGTTGACTTAGTACAGACACATTTCGTCATTTAGTGCCTACCTACTAATAGGTACATGTTAATGTATAAAATGCGTAAATAAGTTTAAACTGCTAATATTCCAACAGATTTTTTTTTTAGGTATGTTTACATTTGAGTGCAAAATGCAGATGTTCTACCTACTTATTTAATTTTCAATAAAGAAAGAAATATCGTCCTGTAATGTATCTAATTAAGGTTTCTAATTGTTTCAATAGAAACTAGATAAAATTGTTATTGCATAATATCCAAGTTCGTTTATTAGTACTACAGTAAATAAAGTGAGTATTTTTCAAAGTATAGGTAGAAGTGTTTTGTTTGTACTAATTACTTTGGAATACCTATTTCAAACACAATTGAGGACTGGTTGGTGACTCGAAATCTAATAAGCGATGAAGCTTATACTATAAATGGGTTTAGGTACTCTTGGTGAGGTTGCGAATTTTGTTACAAAATAAGCAGTAGGTATAATGCAATTATGAAAGAAAATGAACTGCACATAAATTGCACAGTAAGATTTTTATGTTTCGTATAAGTACTTACATTTTGAATTATACACAAAGAAAAATACTGCTTTAATCAGCATGATTGGCAACCCTGATCCTGAGTAACCTAGTTCCACTTAGCTGGCGAAGTGCCTGCTCATGAATTTGACAAAATAGCAGTTGTAAATACAACAAAACTGATAATTAAATTGAAACCAACATTTTACTATCTGAAAGCAGCACTGCTGGTCATTAACTTGAATCAAAAATAAAAAAAATGTAAAGCAGAATTATCTTATCATTAAATTGATATTGGAACAACAGTGGAC
This sequence comes from Agrochola lychnidis, assembly GCA_963680765.1. NCBI lineage: Eukaryota > Metazoa > Arthropoda > Insecta > Lepidoptera > Noctuidae > Agrochola > Agrochola lychnidis. The sequence continues at coordinate 194,036 of OY796851.1, forward strand.
AACAAGGATGAAGATATTAATAGCGTGAATAATTTCTTTGCCAGCGTGGGCAGAAAGCTTGCGGAGCGTACTACCAATTTAATGCAGAATATGCCAATATCTTGCCGAACCACCCCTCAATTCATTTGTCATGCTCCCCCCTTTTTTTTTTTTTTGGGTGGGAAATCATCAAATAACTTCTCCCGCTCTGGGCGGAGCGGGAGGGCGTGTCAGACTCTTACTGACTAAAACCCACCCGTGTTCCTTCAGTTGCCGTGCTGCCAGGGGGCCACGATGTCCCTATCGGTTTTCTTCGAACCCCCGGCAGGCATTGGCCCTAGCGGACCCCGTCAATTCTGCTGACATCTCTTTGAGGCGCGCGTGGAACACAACGTGCCGTCGACCCGGGCTTGGTCCTTATCGGACGGCGAGCTACCCATTGCTCACCGTCCGCAAGCCCGCGCCTACGGTGGCCGGAAATCTTCTCGTGATTCCCGACGCCCAGGGCGTCTCCTCCTGCGGCGGTTAGGGGCGCGAGGGCGCGAAATTTGGCTCTCCCTCACCGGCTCCGTCTCCTCCTTCGCGAGCATTACTGCTTCGCAGAACGAGGTGACGGCCTCCCATTTCCTCTCGCTACGTAGCATGGCCCGAATCAGGGCCGGACGCGAGAGATCACCGCCGCCGATCGCTTCCATGAGGACACGGCGATGCTCTGCCCAAGCCGGGCAGACCTCCACCTTATGCTCCACCGTGTCCTCCGGGCGATCCACACAGCGATGACACCCGGGCGTTTCCTCCCGCTTTATCCTGAACAGGTACCTCCCGAAACAGCCGTGTCCGGTGAGCACCAGTGTCAGGCGGAAGGTGAGGACGCCGTGGCGCCTCTCTAGCCACTCCTCAAAGAGGGGTCTTATCGCTGCAATTGTGGCGTGCCCAGCGCTGGGTTGCGACAATCGCACTCTCCATTCCGCCATGAGATCCCGCCGGAGCTCTGTCCGCTGTGCCGCGACTTCTTGCGGCATCGGAGTTAAGCCCCGGCGTTTCGCCTCCTCGCGCCACTCCCAAATGTGCGCGAGGACCTTTGCCTCCAGGTCATGCTCCCCCCTGATGAAGAAGAAGTCCGTTTACTAATCAATGATTTGAGGGAGAAGTGTGCTGTAGGAGTTGACCAGATATCTGGCCGGATCTTAAAGAGGTACATTCACTTTCTTACCACTCCTATTACGCACATTTGCAAATTGGCTTTGGAGACAGGTGTTTTCCCTCGAGCATTTAAATTAGCTCTTATCAAACCTATATACAAGGGGGGGGGAAGAGAGAATGTGTCGATAACTACCGCCCTATATCCATCTTACCAACTCTGTCCAAGATCTTGGAACGACTTATAAACCGTCGACTAACAAACTACCTAGAAACCAATAATTTTCTTTCACCCAATCAATATGGTTTTCGACGTAAAAAGTCAACCAATGACGCGGTACATGATCTCTTACACTCTATCATTACAAACGTCGACCAAAGGAAAAAATGTTTGACTGTGTTTCTTGATCTGGCAAAAGCCTTCGACACAGTCTCTGTCCCGCACCTTCTCAAAAAGTTGGAAGGGTTTGGTGTAAGAGGTATTCCTTTAAAATTGATGAGGGACTACCTTACAAGCAGAAAGCAAAGAGTCCGGATTGACAATAGGTTAAGCGATGAGGCATGTATCGAATTTGGTGTGCCACAGGGTAGCATACTCGGCCCAACGTTATTCTTGGTAAATATCAACAGCCTCTGCCAACTCCAGCTCCTTAAGGGCAAAGTTTTTACTTTTGCGGATGATACTGCCCTCTTTTTTAGTGGACGGATCTGGGAGGAGGTTTTTGACACTGCCCAAAAAGGTTTTAACAAAGTTTGCGAATGGCTCCGGTCGAATGTTCTGACGCTTAATGTTAATAAAACGAAATATGTCACTTTTGCCCATAGGTCAAATCAACTTCCTCAGTCATATCTTAGCATTTATTGTCATGCTTGTATTCCTGGTATCACCTCCTTGTGCTCCTGTCCCGTTCTCCAGAGAACTGATCATATAAAATACCTTGGTATCATCATAGACCAATTCCTGACCTTCAAACCGCATATGAACGTCCTTGTAACCCGGCTCCGTAAAATAATCTACATCTTCAAAACCCTTAAACACGCAGCGGTTATTAAGATGGTTTACGATGCTTTATGCCAGTCCCTAATAGAATACTGCATTACATCTTGGGGAGGTTCCGCCAAGACCTATCTTATTGAAGTTGAGAGGGCACAGCGTGCTATTCTCAAAGTTGGCGCTGGTCTCCCCTACCTATTCCCAACCGTGGACCTTTTTAAGGACTGGGATATACTCACTGTTAGGCAAACCTTCATATTGCGTACTGTGCTTAAGGAACACTCCATGTTGCAATATGATCCGAATCTGTATAACCCCTTACCGCATACGAAGCCATTCATGGCTTCTAAAGTTTGTTATTTTTTTACAGTATAACTTATCATTAAATTATCGTAAAATAAGTTGTACCATAAGAAGTGTTTCTTCGTAAAATGAAATGTATTTTTTTTGTCTGTGGTAAGTCATCTGTGCCAAAACTATTTGAGTTTATTTCATAACGCGGCCGGCGAGTGAAGTGTAACATTTTAGTGAAACTTTTATCAGTGAAAAATAATAGTAATAAAGTGACTGAGATCTTCAATAAAAATTGTCATTTACTCTTAGAATCATCGACTACGATAATAGTAAGTTATTTTTGTAATTCGTTTTATCTTCGTTTGATTTTTGACCTGTTTTTTGCAAACTCCAAATATGGCTTGGTATGCGTTCCCGTCAAAATACTGCCCGTCAAATATGGCTTCCTATGCACTCAAGCTTCTGTACTATGCTTTTTCAGAAATGGATCCTACACGCTTTTATGGTTCTTCCAAGCATGTCAATCCTATACTAGGTGATGGCTTTATGAGTGAAGATGAGCGCAAGGTCAACGATAATATTTACATGCCATTGTTTGATTTTAAGCTTGCAGTTTCTGTACATATGCGTAAAGCAGGGAAACTACCCTCACAGGTAAAAAAACGTGGTCGTCCAGCCAGCCTTCTGAGAACACCGACGACGTTAAGAGCTGGAACTCTATTGGGCCGAGCTGTCACTTCATCTAGCCGAGCTGGCACTCCATCAAGTATGCCTAATTCTCCAATATCCTTACAAAAACCCCGAAAAGCACCAGCTAGACATCAAGATATGCCAGTGACGTCTGTACGGACTGACAGCATTGACCACTTTCCTGTTTGGGTAAAAAATAAATATTCAATTGTGTCAAAACTGCTCAAAGTTACGCAGTAACACAAAATGTGAAAAATGCGAGGTCTTATGCTATAATGACAAGCGGAACTGCTTCATAGATTTTCACAAAATGTAACAGCTATGCATACGAAGCCAGATATGTCCTTCTTGATTTTCACTAGAATGCACACGAGGCCAGATGTGGCTCTTTCATGTTATTTCATAAATAATAATAGTTTTTTTTTTTCTTTTGACTGATTTATGTTCAATAAAGATAAATAAACATGTTTCTACGAATAAAACATTTTTTATTAACCTCCATCATAATTCATGCAGTAAGGGGATAAAGATAAGCGCCGAAAAGGCAGAGTATGCCAGACGCATCCTTCCAGTTCTGCTCACTCGCGTAATTTCTTCTTCTTTCTTGGGCCATATCTGTACAATAAGCTAAATAGCACCCTTAATATATATCCTCAAACGAAACACAAATGAAAAATTCAGTGACTACGTATTTGAAAACACTAGATTATCAGAGAACGGAGAATTTGTTGATCCCTCTCAGATAGACTACCTCTACGACTATTCATCCCCACTGCTGCTTGTACATACATACCATCATCCATACTCACACCACACTTACTCAAGCAACCTCTCACATCTCTTTTTACACTTCCTCTAGGTACTCACACACACACACACACTGGTATTCACACGCACTGGTATTCACACGCACTGGTATTCACACGCACTCACACACACTGGTATTTCCACTAACTCTTTTTGTACTTTTAATTTTAATTTTATTTTATTTTATTTTATTAATGTTCTTAATTCAACGTTAGTTAAGTATACTGTGTACTATTTCAGGCACCAGTCTCTCACAAAGTTAGCTCCTTGTTCGTGCACTATTGTCAAACGCTAGCATTAAGTATATAACTTGTGTAGAGAAAATAAACGTCATATATATATATATATATATTACAGTAAACTGGTTGTTTAAGGTGACTGCCATGTCACAACTCGTACTTGAGAAGTTCAAATTAGCAGAAATTTCTGGTCATTAAATTGAAACAACTATAAACTGGTCGGTACCAGGTAGTTGCCCAACTTATGCTGGAGAAGCTGACTGCAATGGAGAACCTTCTTCGGTTGGAGCTTGATGGGAGCGGTGGAAAGAGCACTCTTTATCTATCTCGACGCTTCAAGTATTGACAAAAGTGAGAAGAAAAGAGCAAGCTTATTGCATTTTGGCGTTTTAGAATTACAAGAAATATTCTACAATATTCCCGAAACCAATGTAATTGGCACAATTGAATCAGATATCTTCCAGAATGCAATAAATAAACTTGATGCCTATTTTATACCGAAACAGAGCAAAGCTAATAAATATGTTATAATAAATATGATAAATTAAAAGATAAAGATAATAATAATATTATCATGGGGAAAGATTTGTACCTATATGTATCTAACGTAAATCGTACCATAAAACTTGTATGCAGTAATTGCGATAATTCTAATTTTATTACACTAGATGACAATCATTATTTTTACTATAATAAAAGGCCTTTACTTAACAAGACAACTACATATAAATTAATTTATAGGAATATATTGCGATTACAATACAGTATCAACTATAAAAATGATGTGCATAATGTGCTTTTAGATCAAAAGGCAAAACGGGTGTTTAAAAATGTTTCTACACAAACAACTCCTTATTTGGTACTCAAAGCAAGTGAAACGACGACATCTAGAGTGTTTGTAAATTCGTCTTCACAAACAAATTTTTCACCTGCAGTTATGAATAACCGTGATCTTTTTCGTGAATAAAAATGTAATGGATGATGTAAGTAACAGCACACTATTATCAGATACTAGTTGTTTAAAGATTTTTCATCAAAATTTATGTGGAATAAGCAATAAAAAAACTGATCTCAATTCGAGTTCAGTTTTTTTACTAGTATCTGTAAATTATATATTGAAACTTCAGGTAGTATCGTGGACTATGTATGTATATCAGAACATTTCTTAAATGACAAATCTGCCAATGTATTTACTATGTCAAACTATAATTTAGTCGCATATAACACACGGACAAATAAGAAAAGGGGGGGTAGCACATAAAATGAAAGAATGCGAAAACATCGAGTCAATCAGCAAGTTTTACAGAGCCGAAAGTTTCGAGATATGTGGTGCAAAAGATGTTGCAACAGGGTTAAACATTTGTTGTTGTTACCGAAGTCCCTATGATAAAAACTTCGAAAGCTTTATTTCTAGCTTAGAAAAATTGTTGGAACATTTTCTGGACAAAAACTGTATTATATGCGGGGACTTCAATGTTGATGTACTTATTGAAAACAAAAAATCTTCTGAGTTTTTAAGTTTATTGACATGTTTTAATTTTAGATACCTTGTAAGAACTCCGACTTTTATCCGAAATAACTCTCAGTCGTGTTTAGATAATATTATCACAAATCTCGATAGTGGCTACATAGAGCAATGTTTTGTGGATCACAATGGCTTAGCTGATGGTCATGGTGGACTTTTCTGTCGTGTAGCTCTTGATGAAATTAGCAAAAATTCTAAAAGATCTGAGTACACCACAGTAATTAAAAGGTTATTTAATGAGAAAAACAATTTCGTTTTTAAAAAAAAAGCGGCCAAGTGCGAATCGTACTCGCCCATGAAGGGTTCCGTAGAAGCAAGTAACGATAAGTTTACGATTTATGACGTTTTCAAAAAAAACTACTTGCTAGATCTCGTTCAAACCAATTTTCGGTGGAAGTTTACATAGTAATGTACATCATAATTTTTTTTAGTTTTATTATTCTCTTATTTTAGAAGTTACAGGGGGGGGGACACACATTTTACCACTTTGGAAGTGTCTCTCGCACAAACTATTCAGTTTAGAAAAAAATGATATTAAAAACCTCAATATCATTTTTGAAGACCTATCCATAAATACCCCACACGTATGGGATAAATGAAAAAAAATTTTTTGAGTTTCAGTTCTAAGTATGGGGAACTCCAAAATTATTTGTTTTTTCCTATTTTTGTGTGAAAATCTTAATGCGGTTCACAGAATACATCTACTTACCAAGTTTCAACAGCATAGCTCTTATAGTTTCGGAAAAAAGTGGCTGTGACATACGGACGGACAGACAGACAGACAGACATGACGAATCTATAAGGGTTCCGTTTTTTAACGGAACCCTAAAAAAGGGTTACTAACAAAAATTGGATCAATTTGGGAATAAATCAGTTTCTAAGCCATTTCAATAAAACATTCCAAGATTGTTTTCCCAAAAAATCAATTAGAATAAAATCTAACAAGAACAATATAATAAAGTGGATTACAAAAGGTATTAAAGTATCAAGTAAGATGAAAAGAGTCCTGTGCTCTGGTACACTAAATAATGTCAGCGTCACAAATTATAAAACCAATTACGTTCGAATTCATAGAAAAGTTATTAAGCAAGCCATATCAAGGTATTTAAAAAGCGCAAAAAATATAGCGAAAGAAACATGGAAAATAGTAAATGAACATACTAAGAAGAAGAAAAACAAGCAACGTAGAAATCTTATCTTAAATGTAGACAATAAGGTAATTACTGATCCTCAAGATGTTGCAAATATATTTATCGAAAGTTTTGTATTCAAATCATCAATAGCAAATAAAGATAAAGATAGAGCAGTGACTTTTCTGATGGATACGACGAAGAGAGTAGAAAGTAATATAACTTTCAAGCCAACTACACCAAATGAAATAATAAAGTTGGTTAGTAAAATGGCTAATAAACATTCTTGCGGCTTCGACGACGTACCAATATCAATTATAAAGGAAAATATAGAAGTATTAGCTTCTCCTCTTTCTGATTTTTTCAATAAATGTATCGAAAAGTCAATCTTTCCTGATCAGTTGAAATTGGCCAAAGTGATTCCGATACACAAAAAGGGCACTAAGACCGATCCGAAAAATTACCACCCCATATCCCTATTACCAACCTTATCATAATTCTTTGAAAAAATTATTAAAACAAGACTGATGCTACATTTAGGTATTAACAAAATTGTCCATCTGAGACAGTTTGGATATCAGAAAGGCGTTGGTACCTCGGAAGCAATGAATACTTTAATAAATGACACAGTTAGTAAATTAAATGAAAAAGCGGCCAAGTGCGAGTCGTACTCGCCCATGAAGGGTTCCGTAGCAGCAAGTAACGATAAGTTTACGATTTATGACGTATTAAAAAAAAAACTACTTGCTAGATCTCGTTCAAACCAATTTTCGGTGGAAGTTTACATAGTAATGTACATCATATATTTTTTATAGTTTTATTATTCTCTTATTTTAGAAGTTATAGGGGGGGGACACACATTTTACCACTTTGGAAGTGTCTCTCGCACAAACTATTCAGTTTAGAAAAAAATGATATTAGAAACCTCAATATCATTTTTGAAGACCTATCCATAGATACCCCACACGTATGGGATTGATGAAAAAAATTTTTTTGAGTTTCAGTTCTAAGTATGGGGAACTCCAAAATTATTTGTTTTTTTTCTATTTTTGTGTGAAAATCTTAATGCGGTTCACAGAATACATCTACTTACCAAGTTTCAACAGCATAGCTCTTATAGTTTCGGAAAAAAGTGGCTGTGACATACGGACGGACGGACAGACAGACAGACAGACAGACATGACGAATCTATAAGGGTTCCGTTTTTTAACGGAACCCTAAAAATGAAAGTAGTTGGACTATTTGTTGACCTCAGTTCCGCTTTTGACACAATAAATTATGAACTACTACTAACTAAACTCGAACATTATGGTATAAGAGACAAGACATTACAACTTATGAAATCGTACTTACACAATAGACGAATGTATGTAGAAATTAAAAGAATTGACGAGAATAATCACGAAGTGATATACAAATCAAAAATGACATATGTAAAACGTGGTGTGCCCCAAGGGTCAATTTTAGGACCTATACTTTATATTATTTTTACAAATGACTTACTCAACTTCATGAATAAAAAACAGCCGAATGAGAAACTAGTTGTTTTCGCAGACGACACTAATGTAATAATTGGGACAAAAGACGTAGAAGAATTCACATTAAATACTAACATAATTATAGAAAAAGTTTGCGAATGGTTTACAGCCAATAACTTATTACTAAATACAAGTAAGACTAACCTCATGTTATTTAAGACTACGGCTCGTAATAATGACAAATTAGATATACAAATAAATGGAGACAATATTAAATTAGTGGACATAACAAAGTACACTAACCTAACCTGTGGCTACATCAGTTAACTGCCTTATTTTTCTTACTGCATATGCAGCTGAACTTAATCTACCTGAAAGAGCTCTAATGTAGGTGCCCCATTGCAATTTCGAATCTAGAGTAATTCCTAGAAACACAGTTTCCGTAATAGCATCTATTTTCTTGCCATCAAGTTTTAAATTGAGACCTGTGCGAACCATTTCGAAAAAATTGCCAGACTATCGTTGACATGTAAGACATCCGTATCTTTTCTATCTATTTTAAAAATAAGAGAGGTATCATCAGCGAATAGAATTATATCCGATATATTAGCCATCATGTAAGGAAGGTCATAAATATAAACTAGAAATAGGAAAGGGCCAAGAATTGATCCTTGAGGCACGCCCATCTTAACTAGAGACCCGAGGACGTCGCCCCGTTAACGTTTACTTTTTGCTACCTGTTTGATATATAGGAAAAAACAAGATCAGCAGCTTGTCCACGAATTCCGTAGTGGTGTAATTTACATATCATTTAAATAAATAGTTTAAAAGATAACACAGTTTCAAAATTACGCGTAGGAACGCGGGCGCAGCGGTAGGAGTCAATGACAATTTCCTCGGTTATTAGGTATGAAATCTCGGTGGTACGTTCCCGTGGGATATTTTCCGACATCCACGCGGGCGAAGCCGCGGGCAAAAGCTAGTGTGATATATAAATATGAATGGTCCGAGTCGCACAGTTTGGAGCGGAGAACGACTATTTATTAACTAACTAGGTAAATACCGCGTGGTCAGTGGTCATATCTCGGCTACAAATAGAAGCAACCTATTACTTCCCGCGAGTGTCGTAAGAACTTAGTGACGAATAACATTTGTGTTCCGGTTGCGGCTATGGGCAGGCCGCTAGGCGGCGGCCGGCAGGTTGGTCTCGCACTCACGCGGCTAGCAACCTGGCCGACGCGGACGGCTGGGATGCTGTCGCTGTACCAGACGACACTCGTGTTCGAGCGATTTGCTCTTGCTTGCATGTATGTATACTCAGACCAAATAAAAACCAAGACATAGCGCTGCGAACAATACAGTGAAGCATGCCAAAACTACACCTCCGCTCTGTGCATACACGCTCACACATTTACAGCCATTTCCAATCAAACTACACCTCACTAAGTGCACACATGTTTACGAAACCGGCCTGACGTCACTGTTGACTAGAGTTGCCAACATTTTTTTATATTTAATATAGTATTATCGAAACCATTGCCTGTACAAATAGCAGATAGCGAAAAAATAATAAAAATATAGTAGGTACTATGTTTCTCGTTTGTTTACATTTTTAACCGACTTCAAAAAAAGGAGGTTTCTCAATTCACCGTATATATTTTTTTTTGTTGTGTGTTCACAGATAGCTTCGTTGTTTATGAACCGATTTTGATGATTCTTTTATTGGAAAGCAGATATCCCAAGGATGGTACCGTGATAAGAAAACCAGGATCTGATGATGGTATCCCAGAGAAATCGAGGGGAACCTTCGAAAATCGTATTGGCGACTAGTGCGTTTGTTAATTTTTTCATTAAGTATTTAAAGCACTACTATTTAATGAAGGTCTGGAGTTGATCTGATGATGGAGCCGAAAGACAGTCGAGGGAACTCCTCAACGATTTACAGCAATTACCTGGTGTTTGGGCTTGATTATTACACCTAGATGGGTTGTGACTGTCATTAGGGGTCTGATGATGAAGACGAAGGACAGTCGAACAGTCAAGGGAACTCCTCAACGTTTTACAGTAGCTACCTTGTGTTTGGAATATCATATAGGTACCTACTTTTACAATGCTTGTAAATATGTGAACACCATGTATCCATTACTTACATAATTATTTTTTCTGTCATTGCTTTTTATAAATTATTCTTACCTATACACCTTTAACGTAACACGGAATGCGGCCAAAAAGCGAATGGTTATCGAATTAGTCATTGGTTGCAGACAAAGTGAGTGTGTGTGTGTAATGTGCGTGCCTACAGTATTGTAACAACTTATAGAAGAAGGTCGTAAGTCAAACCGAAGCGTCAGTCTATTGCTTTGTGAGATTGCCTATGGACTTTTGGTCGGTACATCTTTTATGGGGTAATGGTAATGGGGGGCAATTAAATGAAAGAAAATTTAAAACTCATATTAAAAATACACTTTGTAAACAAGCATATTACAAATTAGAGGATTATATCCAAAATAAGAGTGCTTGGAAACATGCTGGTCCTGCTCCATAGTACAATTTAGAATCAAGACAAAATCAAACTGTTTGCTAATTTAATTGTAAAATTTATTACTTTGTATTTTATGACATTGATTTTACATTCTGTGATTACTTCCTCACACACTGACTTATTAATTGTAAAATTTTAGGAAAATCGTCTACTTTTACAATGTTTGTAAATATGTGAGCACCATGTATCTATCACATATTAAATTATCTGTCGTTGTTTAATTTTTAATTCTTTTTACCTATTGTGGTATAGTAATTTTATTCTAGGTGCATCGTCTTCACATATAATAATTATTTAACATATGTACGTACATATACAAACAATTGTAAAACATTTTAAAAGAGTAACGGTGGAGTTTCTTGCCCATTCTTCTCCATACGAAAACTACCTTTTGGAAGGGGCGAATAGAATCAATTTTATTATTTTGTAATTTTTGACGTTCAAAAGTGCCATACATGGGCCTATTTGAAATAAATGATTTGACTTTGACCCCGTCAGGAACAAAGTTCCTTCTCACGTATGATTTTTTTTTTTTTTTTAAATAACTTCTCCCGCCCTGGGCGGAGCGGGAGGGCGTGTTAGACTCTTACTGACTAAAACCCACCCGTGTTCCTTCGGTTGCCCTGTTACCAGGGGCCACGATGTCCCTATCGGTTTTCTTCGAACCCCCGACAGGCAATGGCCCTAGCAGACCCCGTCAATTCTGCTGACATCTCTTTAAGGCGCGCGTGGAACACAACGCGCCGTCGACCCGGGCTTGGTCCTTATCGGACGGCGAGCTACCCATTGCTCACCGGTTACGGTGGCCGGAAATCGGCTCGCGATTCCCGCCCCGGGCGTCTCCTCCTGCGGCGGTTAGGGGCGTGAGGGCGCGAACTTTGCCTCTCCCTCACGCGTTCCGCCTCCTCCTTCGCGAGCATTACCCCTTCGCAGAAGGAGGTGACGGCCTACCATTTCCTCTCGCTCCGTACCATGGCCTGAACTAGGGCCGGACGCGAGAGATCACCGCCGCCGTTGCAGCCGCCCCTTGGATTTACATTTTGACCTCACTATGGACTTAACTATTCGTAAGTTTATATAAAAATTAAACGACAATAGTCCCTAAAACAATAGTCATACGATCTAGCAATTCAAAAACGTCTCAAGCATAGTACCAACCTACCAACTACCTTGAACATACCAACCTGACGTTTGTAACAACGTTTTTCGAGATCAGAGAATGAATGAAATGAATTTACTGCCGCCTAACATTAGAGACCAAGATTTTGACACGTGACACATCAGTTGACTCGACGGTGTGTTTTGAATTCATGAAATTCAGGAATTTACATCAACTTTTAGCATTCGAATCAAAAAAATAAAGTTTAATAAAAAACTGTAACCCGACTACTTGAAAATAAAAATGATCTAAAAAGTACGAAACAAGCAAATATTTCAGACAGAAATCAAGACACAGGTATAAAAATGGTCAAGGTAAAGCCGTCGTCGCATGCCTGTATAAATGATAAATGATAAATGATTTTATTTCTGTAAGTAGGTTTGTACAAACACTTTTACACGTCAATCATATTTTAAAAACTAGATGAAGTCGGCGTTTCCTATCTGACTACTCCGAGAAGAAAGGCCAAAACAAACTCAGAGGTCACAGTCTCTTTTAAATTCCAGACATAATCTTGGTCAGATCATGTGAAGGCCATGTGGATTGGTGTCTGAAGTGGTCTTTATAGGAAAGCACCACACAGATTGAGAGGGCCTGTCCAGTCAGTGCACGCATTTGTCAGTTATCGTGTAGCTCAACTCAGAATTTAAGGAGCTCAACGATTCGACGAACAATACCAAAAAAAGGACATTTGTGTAGGCCACATAAATTACTCAAACTGTCAGACCATGATTAAAACTAACTGAGAAAAAATTAAAAACAAAACAAAAGGAATGACCCATATAGTCTTCACATTCACAATAATTAAAATAATATAATACTATACCATGTTGGTGCCAGGAACACCTATAAAATTATAATGGCATGCGACGACGACTTTACCTTGACCATTTTTAGGGTTCCGTAGTAAACAAGGAACCCTTATAGTTTCGTCATGTCCGTCTGTCTGTCTGTCGGTCTGTCCGCGGTCTAGCTCCGAGACCCTTAGTACTAGAAAACTGTAATTTGAGATAGGTATATATATTAATTACGCCGACAAAGTGGTAAAATAAAATTATGAAAAAAAATTTTTTTTAGGGTACCTCTCATACACGTAAAGTGGTGATGTTATTTTTTTTCTTTTTTAACCCATAGTGAGGGGTATCATTGGAAAGGTCCTTTAAAAACATTGTGAGTTTGTTAAAAGCATTTTTGGATTCAGGGATCCGTTTGCGAAATATTAAGCTTTCAAGTGCTAATTTTTGTTAGAGTCAAGTGTCCCCCCCCCTGCTGGCTAAATGGTTGGTTTTGGGTGTGTGAAAAAAATCACAACAGTAGTTTATATAACGAAATTAAAAGAAAAACTATCACAGCTAAGTAGGCTTTACAAGTTAACGAGTAATAATCGACCAACTTAACTTTGCAGTTGCAAAAACATGTTTTCCCATACATTCCGTATGGGAGAACATATTTTTCAACTACAAAGTTAAGTTTGTTTTTGGGATTAATTCATCCCAACTACGGAACCCTTCATTGTGCGTGGTCCGACACGCACTTGGCCGGTTTTTTTTTATACCTGTGTCTTGATTTCTGTCTGAAATATTTGCTTGTTTCGTACTTTTTAGATCATTTTTATTTTCAAGTAGTCGGGTTACAGTTTTTTATTAAACTTTATTTTTTTATTTTATACTTTTCCGTTTTTACACTTGATAAACGTAAATAAGAGTAATACAATAGTTATGAAATGAAATGAAATGAAATGGTTTATTCTGTAAATATGATATCGGAATCACTTTTACACGTCATATAAAAAAATATTAAAAATAAGCTAGACGAGTTCGGCTTTTCCTATCTGACTACTCTGAGAAGAAAGGCCGAAACAAACTCAGAGGTCGCAGTCTCTTTTAAAGTCCAGACATAATCTTGGTCAGGCCATATGAGGACCATGTAGATTAGTGTCTGAAAAGGTCTTTTGAGGAAAGAACCACACAGATTTGAGTGGACCTGTCCAGTCAGTGCAAGCATTTGTCAGTAATCGTGGAGCTCAACTTAGAACTTAAGGAGCTCAACTCGACGAGCAATACCAAAGAAAGGACATTTGGGTAGGCCGCAAAAACTACTCAAACTGCCAGACCATCACTAAAACTAGAAGAGAAATAAAAATAATATCCACATAGTCCTCACATTCACAATAGTTAAAATAATATAATACTTTACAAAGTAATCATGTCATTTTGAATATAATTTTCAACAATGTCAACGTGTTTATAAAACTGGTATATGTTGATTTTACATAATAATTAAAATGTCTAGTTCTATGGTTTTATCACAAGGTTTAGCAGAGCGAGCAGTTCAATCCCAAGCTTTTTTATCTTCTAAATAATCTGAAATTGTATAGTACCCTTTTTTACAAAGTTTGGTTTTAATACAGATTTTAAATCGTTTAATGGGTAAGTTTCGAATGTCAATGGGGAGTTTGTTGTAAAAGCGTATACATTGACCCATGAATGAGTTGCCTACTTTGTGGAGACGTGTGCGATGTACAGCAAGGTTGTGTTTATTCCTGGTATTTAAACTATGAATATCGGACATTTTCTTAAAATTTGATATATTTTTGTGTACATACAATAGGTTTTCAAAAATATATTGTGAGGCTACAGTCAGAATATTTATTTCTTTGAATTTTTCTCTAAGGGAATCTCTTGGACCTAGGTTGTAAATGGCTCGAACAGCCCTTTTCTGTAGAACAAAGATAGTATTAATGTCCGCACAGGTTCCCCAGAGAAGAATCCCATATGACATAAGACTATGAAAATAACTAAAATAAACAATTCTGGCTGTATCCACGTCAGTTATCTGTCTAATTTTTTTAACAGCATAGGCGGCCGAACTTAGTCGTCCTGACAATTTTTCTATGTGTGGGCCCCATTGTAATTTACCGTCAATAGTGATTCCAAGAAAAACTGTCGACTCAACAGGGTCCAACTCTGTTCCATTAACCTGAACATTAGTAGATAGCTGCCTGACATTTGGCATTGAAAATTTAATGAGTTCAGTAATTAACCTATTTTAAATTCCAATAGCAGTGCATAGTGCTTTGGACGAAACCATAGAGCGATTTATTTCGACGCCAACACCATATTATATCGATATCGAGCTTCGAAGAAATCCAAAATATTAATATTTCGTTGTACTTGTTTTTCTTCATAAGAGTGGACTTACAAATCGTTACTATTTATTAAGATTTGATTAACTGCACGTTGGTAACATCTTGAGATACTACGTAGCGCAGTCTCACTTTTGCTTATTTTTAACGATTTAAACATATTTATTTACTTTGAAAATATAATATTATATACATATTTGTAATGTGCTCGTCAAGACCTTTCTTTTGATACCAAACATGTCATGATCATCCCATTTTTTTTTTTCGGGGTTAGAAATTTACGTGTAAAGTCCACCAAATCAAATAAAGGGAAAAATTATAAAGCCTATATCACCCGGACCATTATTACAAATCTATTGATACCTCATTTATCAAAATCGGTTTAGTAGTTTAGGCGCTACGGTGGAACACACGTAAAAGCAAACATACATACATACATACATACATAGACTGCTAAAATCATAACCCTTCCTTTTGGCTTTGCCGTAGTCGGGTAAAAATATATAGTTAGCTGTCAAATTATAAGACGCTGGAGATCAGCGCCATCTGAAGTGAGCAAGTGGCAGTTTTTAACCCCATTTGAAAATTTGTCGTCATGACTGTCATTTTCATGGTTTTCGGGAGATAGTGCTGATATCGAATTAGATGGACATTCTGGGTTTTAAGATGGCGGCTATTCCAAATAATAATAATATTGTAGATCAATTGTCATAGACATCAATTTCATGCCGATTGTAAACTTGATAATCAAGATCCGTAAAAAAACGCACCTCTTAATTTCGTCAAGTTCGTCTGTCCGTGCGTCCGGATGTCATACAGCCATATTTACACTCTATCGATGAAAATTTTGAAAAAGGTGTATTTCTTGCACCGTTAAATAATGGTGTAGTGAAATTACGATAAACATAATAGTGGGGGTGGCATTCTCCATACTTACATATAACCGAGAGATGAAAAAATCTATGCATATAAAGCGTGTATTGTTGGATCTCATAATTAAAATGTTAAAGATGTTTCTAAGTGACTTTGCTTTTGAAGTCAATAATTTTTGAGATACAGTTTATTTTCGGTTACAACTGCAGAATAAACTTTGTTTTTTATAGTTTTTTCGAGAAATACAAACTTATTTTTGCAGTCGATAAAATTGATACTATGCAATGTTTATGCGTAAATATTCATCCCAATTACGGAACCCTTCACTGTGCGTAGTCCGACATACACTTGGGCAGTTTTTTAAATTTCGTTTTGAAACTACCTCAAAAAAAAAAAACAATTTCTATTACTCGAGTAAGATTATCCTATTAAAAACAAATACAATCAAACTCATACAACTAACAAAAAATGATTGTGTGGTTTTATGAAACCACGGTAAAAGTGAAACTTTACACGGTCAGCTGCTGCGAACTATAGGCGCCGCCATATTGGCCTTGGCTGCTCTGACCAGCGCCTTTCACTTTATCCCAACTCCGCGGCCGACCGTCACGCGACATGCAACACAAAGACGAAAAAGTTTGAGACGATGTAATAAAAGTTTCACTTTAAAAATATAGACGTCATTTAAAAGTGTTTGCGGAATACCTACCTAATTTATAGAATTAATTTAACATCATTCCCAAACAAAATTTTCTTAAGCCTACCTAAAAAATGTATACTAGGCACTCTGTAGCAAAAAAAATAAAATCCACAGTAAATAATTGTCCAATAAATTAAAAATAATTTTGAACAGCGTTCCGAATTTAAATTCAAATAAATAGAAACAATTCGGCACGAAATTGCATAAATGAGGTAAGTATCTATCCTCGTTCTGTGTGTTGACTCGTTTTATATTGAATGTCCTAAAAACGATTAAAATTACACTAGAAAAGTATAAATAATTATTTTAAACAATGCTTATTGTATTTAATGCTTAAAACAATTTTATTTTAATTTTCAAGTATAGGTTTCAGACATTCGACATAATTATAAATTAATCGAGACAACCAAATTAAAAAAAAAAAAACGTTTGGCATAATCGTTTTCGCACATCATTACAATAAAAAAAAAACAATGATCGACGATTTTTAACACAAATTGAGTAGTAGTAATGAATATTACGTGTTATTGAACGTGTGTTCGTATAATAAGTTAAGATCTGGGCATTTTCTTGTTACTTATAATATTTTTAATCACATTTGTCACATTTTAAGTCGTATCAGATATGTGTATGTGTGTTAATTGTGAAAAGTTAAAATGTAAACACGCACGATTGGCGCGAAACTTCGACTTTTGATATCAAAAACTTCATTACTACTACTAATTTAACTTGAAAAATGGATGAATTTGTCAAATAATTAAATGTTGTAATAGTCACTGTCCTTATGGTGGAGTTTGGATGTTCGAAATCCCCAATTTTTATGTTTTTTAGCCTCGACCTCGACTGTCATCAAAATGGCGATTATCGCATTTACAGACTTGAATTTTATAAAGGTAAATTAATAATCTTGCGCGCTAAATATGAAAGATTTAATGGTATAAACATTATTTTAGCCAACTCTCTTAATTAAAGATGAATAAGCTCATTGGCAGCAACATTTTCAGTGCTTCTATAGGAAGGTTTACTTTAACAAATAACACAACAATACCTAAATACTAAAAACATTTTATTTCTCATAGAATTTAAAACGGCTTCAGCTTCATTCTCATAACGTAGTCATGGTATGAAAGCAGCGTAGGTACGGTAGGTGGTAGGTGTACGCTTTCCCACAAAACGGTAATAAGCAATGATGATCTCTTAAACGATTTGTCCTATTTTGTTCACTTATCAATAATTATGTACACTAAGTCCTGCTGCTCACATGTCACGATTTGATTCTGGCCCTAACCAGATTATTGTTTTGATCTATTATTGGTAAATCTCTTTCACTCTAGGGTGGCTCTGTTTTTATCATCACTTGCTTGCCTATAAACATCTCTGTTAGCAGCTTCTCTCAGTAAGCATGACAAACTTTATCCAAATGTATACCTAACCTAGAAAGTAAGAAAATACTCTTATTGTTGTTTATTTACTTTTGTATAATAATTATATCACTCATAGTACTTCTGCCATTTTAAAAACACTAACCTGATGACTTCTGTGACTTGCAATTGACATGCCACATACATAACATAATATGCTTAGATTTTCCTGAGCAAGTAATACTTGGGATAGAGTTGTAGATAATATAATCAATAATGTCAAGTCTTGCAATAACACTCATATCATCGTCATACCTGAAAAAGATAAAAAAAATCAGTGTATTTACTTATGTTATATAATTACATCATACTATAGACATTTACAGCCAATGAGATTATACAATACTAGAGGAGCAGTGTACGGCACCTACGCGTGACCACCTCGTATATGTCCGCAGGCATATCTGACTTCAGTTGTCAGCTTGACGTCAAGTGAGCGATTGCTTAGCGACAAAAAATTAAAAATGGTGAAATGTGCGGTGAAAATTTGTACGTCACGGTTTGAAAGGATAAATAAAGCAAGTGGTGTTACATTTCACAAGTAAGTATGCTAAATTTTCTTCACATTATCCATAAAAACATTACGAGATGAAATAAATTTATCAAACATTGTTTTTGCAATCAGTGTTACCAGTAAAAACGATGTTTATTTTGCCAGACTGTTGGGAGTTTAGTGAATGACGAATGTATGTTCCTGCAAGTCAAAATTATTATTATAGTCTGTTTGGTTTAAAGATACAGTACCCAAACACTCACTAAATAGAAAAGTAACACATTCACGTGTATGTCGAAAGTTTTTACTTAATATATCACCACTTCTTACAATAAAATTAATTTTATTAGCATAATCTTAGATCAGCGTGGTTATATTTTTAAATGAAAACTATAGATTGTTTATGATCACATTGTATTAAATAGTGTGGTAGTATATATAGGTTTCTTATTTGATTTCCAGGGTACCTAAAGATCAAAAGCGCATGGAGGAGTGGGTAAAAAATATACGACTTTTACGTAAAGAAACCGACTGGTTACCATCTACAGCAACCGTTATATGCTCGAAACACTTCACAGATCGAGATAAAATTCCACCTAAACATGACAAAGGTCGAATCGATTTATCTCAAAGAAGGTTGTGAAAATAATGCTCGAATTTCCAAACATATTTGAGAAAACACTTTTTCTGTGACAAAATAATGATAAAACAATTTTTTTACCAATACGATACAGTGCAAATCAGAAGTTATGTGATGTATAGGTGTATGTGTTAGGTTAGAAGAAGAATATATCATCAAGAAGTTTTCCATCAATTATTTGTTTCTAATGGAACGCATATGCGGGGCGCGCCAATTGAATAATTATCACAAGCAATAAACTATTTCTTACTCTTTTAACTTTGATCTTTTATTTAGTAGATTCAATCCCAATGTATGAGAGTAGATAAAGTACTGTATGAAACTGCACATAATAGGTTTGAAATTTTTTCTTCCCCGTAAGTATAATCCTTGTCAACCTCTTTAAATCTTTATTGAAAGTTCCATAATACAACCTTTCATAGTACTTCATTCAATAAAACCTTCATTCATTCTGGGGAAATTATGTTGATAATTGGCAACTCTGGCCGTTTCACCGATAACAATGTCTTGTCTCATTCCAACGTCATAAGTTTGACGCTAGAAGAAATGAGACAAATATAGATTGTAATTTTTTTATTTTGACAGATTGACATTTTATGTATCCGTTTCAAAGCTACGTCTTTAAACTCGAAAGTAGTTACGTTTTTCTGACATTATTTGTAGGACGCTGCTCCTCTAGTATTGTATAACCTCATTGTTTACAGCTGACGACGCGCGACGTACCCCTGACTGAACATAGGCCTTCTACTAATAGGCTGCTAAAATCAATGAGGTTAGACAATACGCTAAAATAGTGAACGGTGACGGTGTTTATAAATATTTAAAGAACATAATAAACTTACCCAGGGCCATGGAAAGATAAGCAATAGTTCGTCTGGCTTCAATTTAAATTAACAGCATTAAATCGTAACGTAATATAAGTATAAAGTAAATACGGAAAAATAAATTCAAATCAACGTAAAACAAACAGCCAACAATGCCATTGATCTGACAGATTTTTTTTGACAGTTTGACATTATGCATGGTGCCAGTGTTACCAGGTTTAATTATTTTGGTAATCGATTGACGAAATCGATTGGGTGATTATCAGTGATCGGAGTAGGTAGATTGATTTTACGTACTCGCATCATGAATAGTCATAGAAATCGTAACATGGATAAGCCTTTTTTCCGGGATTTCACTTTAACAATATTTGATTCAATCCCGTAAGTACCTTACGGGATTGAATCAAATATTGTTAAAGTAAGGATTTTTAAACTACCACATTAGAAATTTATAGAATGCGATAGATAAATATTTAAAATATATTATATTGTTTTATAGTATACCTATCCTTTTCTTGGAGTCCGATCACCTATATACTATTAAACAGACAGCAAAAGGGTTGAACATTTCTTATTGATGTATTCTTTATTCTACACATTACAACATTTGAAATTCCTTAAAAATCTTAATAATTTCAAAATCCCGGAATCCCGGAGGCGTATCCATACTAATATATACGTGCCAGTTCATTGACCTCAAATCAATCTACGTACTCTGATCACTGGTAGTTTATAAAATAACATTACTGCCTCGAAACACTTTTAAGTTTTTGAGTATATTCAGACCATATAATATTTTATTTATTGTAAAATCATAATTTTACAGTATTTGAGTATAATAAATAGCATTTGAAACACACTCGTGTAGTGGATACTCCACGTACTCCATGTGGGTTAGTATCGATATTTTCAATCGATTACAAATTATTTTATTGGAATAGTCTGTCATCTGGCAACATTCAGGTTAGGATTGAATGGCGGATGTAGTACTTTAAATATCAACAAAATAAATATTTATTAGGTTCTCTAATGCTAGAAGAAATAAATTTTGATAAAACGACTTGAAAAAAATACGACATAATTTTTGATAAATAAGCTTTGACACGGTATCATACCGTGGGCCTGCTTTTGGGAAATCTCTTTTCAACTTTCTAGGTCATCCGGAAATGGGTTAAATGTTTTTGATGTCTAGTGACAAGTCATTGATAAAAATGCCGATTTTTAGACGTTAAAATCTCAATAACCGTTTGAGTTTTATTTATGAAATTTAGAGTTCTAGTTAATCTAAGGGGTTTTAATAAATAAACCAAATTTCATGTGTCTATGTTACATAGATTTTGAGTTATTAAGGGGTCAAAAGTGGCTCCAAATGGTTTGTGTAATATAACACACTGCAGCCGTGTCTTGCCTGGAACTTGGCTCGACACGCGGCCGCGTGTCTAGATAATATCCATTGAAGTACCGCTTTTCTTGAAATTTATTTAAACATAGTTCTAATTGTTCTTGTTTGTTTAACAAACCTGCAATGTTTTGATGAAATAATAATAATACCCCACCGCCGTATCTCTACGTTGACGTCGTGGTGGGGCTTGCGCGCTCCGAACTCTATGTCTGTGCCGGTAGAGTTTACTTTGCCGGAACAGGTCTAGGATGAGGAGCCAGACCAAGAGAGATACAAAAACCCGCAGGGCAGCATGTGGCGAGCTGATGGGCAGTAGCGACCCCACGGACCCTATCTCCCGGGAGAAGTCTTGTTCTTCACCTCTGGCTTGCCTTCATTGGCCGGCTGGAGTGAACACTGACGAGGAACAGAGCTCCCGCCTCATTCTTGCCTTAATTGGCCGGCTTGAGTGGAGATTCGCAAGAGCAAACGTGCTTGGAGGAAGGAAGTATTCCAGTAAGTGCTCGTAGGGATTTTGACCATCTTCCGGGCTCTGGGATTGTTCTGAAAGCCGTGGAATACCTCTCCACTCCTCAAGCACCTCAGGACATGTTGTCCCCTTATCGCTACGACACTTTGTGCTAGCGACCGTTTTCGGGGGCCCATTATTGAGTGTGCAAGTCACCCCCTGCCATTTTATCCGTGTGCATTTAAAACATTGATCAGGCAGGGGCCATAGTCTTTCCATAGTTCCAATTAACCAATCCATTATAGCCATCCAAATCCATAGCCCAATATGTTTTGTTTCCATGTTCTGCAATAGTCCTACACCAACCGGGGGTTGTCCTTAGGTGCACTTGTATGGTGCATACAGGGATAATCGTCGGTTGGTGCCTAACCACTTATTAATGTCTAAGGGGCCTCTGCGAGTTGGCTTCGGCCCCTCGTACGCCTTCCAAAGGACCGGGATCCATGGTCCCGAGATTTGTTAAAATATATAAAAATAATAATAATACGGCTAATGGCCTGATGGCCGAAAGCCTCGACCAACATCTCTCGAGGCTTTCGTTAGGCGGTTGGATCAAGCGCCTGATTCAGAAGGCAGTACTCCTCGATACGGCTCGCATTGTGAGGAGGTTCCTGTCTCTGCAGCCCTAACCACCGGTAGCTTGGACCCTGCTCCCGACACCGGCGGACATCTATTTTTTTATATTTTTAAATGTTTTTTTAATTCTTTTATTTTAAGAAATATTTAAAAATGTAGATTAATAAGAACCAAAATGAATAAACGATAATAATAATAATGAAGAACCAAATACACACCTTACACACTTTCTAGACACACTTAAACAAAAACTAACAGTTGTTAAAAGCAGACTAGATGGATACACTAAATGCACACTCCGTAAAACACAAAACCACCAATTTAGGAATAACGAAAAATTATTTTATCGAAAATTAAAGGCATCAAAAACTAACCACACTACACCGAGCAATAACACACATACAAAGTGGCCGGCCACAGACGAGTTGCAGCAATTCTGGGCTGGTATTTGGGAAAATCCAGTCTGTCATAATAATGAAGCAGAATGGATTAAAGAAGAGGAGGCCTATCAGACAAACCTTGAAGCGATGAATTTTGATCAGGTTGAGGTAGAAACTTTTCACGATGTTCTTAAAAAGATACATAATTGGAAAGCACCAGGCTCTGATCACATACACAACTATTGGTACAAAAAATTTACGCACGTACACCCACACCTCTACAACTATATTAACGATTTTATAAAAAACCCAACAATTATTCCGTCATACATTACAGAAAGCAAGACTTACATGCTTCCGAAAGACCCTAACGACACATCTAATCCAGCAAAATATAGGCCAATTACATGTCTGCAAACCTTATATAAGATATTGACATCGTGCATTACTCATGTCATATACAAACACCTTGAAACACAACAGATATTAACAGAAGAACAGAAAGGGT
Organism: Agrochola lychnidis; assembly: GCA_963680765.1. NCBI lineage: Eukaryota > Metazoa > Arthropoda > Insecta > Lepidoptera > Noctuidae > Agrochola > Agrochola lychnidis. The sequence continues at coordinate 217,483 of OY796851.1, forward strand.
GCAGGAAGTTCAGTCAAGGTTGTAAAGAACAGTTAACAATAGATGCAGTAATACTTAAACATGTCCAACGTACTAAGAAAAATTTATGCTCTATGTATATTGATTACAAGAAAGCTTACGACTCAGTACCTCACTCGTGGTTACTCAAAGTTTTGAATTTATACAAGATACATCCACAACTCATCAACTTTTTAGGAAATTTAATGGATAAATGGCAGACGCGATTACACTTGAATACATCCACAGGAATAGTTGAGACAGAACACATTAAGATCCAGCGAGGGATATTCCAAGGAGACTCACTCAGCCCACTGTGGTTCTGTCTCGCACTAAATCCACTTTCAAATAAACTCAATGCGTTAAATTCCGGGTATCAACTTCAATACAGTGATACAACGACTGACATACTGACTGACCAGCAAAATTGTAAAATAAACCACCTGCTCTATATGGACGATATCAAATTGTATGCATCATCACCAGACGACTTATATGAACTAGCTAATGCTACCGAACAATTTTCAAATGACATCGCTATGGAGTTTGGGATTGACAAATGTAAAATTAATTCAATCATAGCAGGCAAAAGTTATTCACATTCATACCCCATGCAGACAGGTGACACGATAGAATCATTAGACGAAAACGGTACTTACAAATATTTAGGTTACATACAGGCTAAACAGATTCTTCATAAAGAAATTAAAGCTACACTCACTAAACAATTTAAACACAGGTTAAAAACAATATGTCATACACAAATAAACGCTCGAAATACTATAAAAGTCATAAACACTTATGCCATCCCTATTCTAACCTATTCTTTTGGTATCATAAACTGGAACAAGACTGAACTCAAATGTTTGCAACGGATTATAAATACTACTTTGACTAAACATAGAAGGCATCACCCTAGGTCATGTGTTCAGAGACTCACACTGCCAAGGAACGACGGTGGTAGGGGAATAATAGATATCACTAACCTACATAACAAGCAAATAACTATTTTAAGAACATACTTCAATGCTAAAAGTACTATTTCAACTCTACATAAAGCCATTGCGTTCAATGATAAAAAATTACCCCTTTAAACATGTTTGAGAAGATAGCCCAGAGTAATGAACAACAGACAGACCGACAAACTAAAATCGCAGAATGGACCCAAAAGTCACTGCATGGGAGACATCGACACGACCTTAATCAACCTAACGTCGACAAGTTAGCGTCGAACGAATGGTTAAGGCGTGGAGAACTGTTCCCTGAGACAGAAGGATTCATGATAGCCATACAGGACCAAGTAATAGAAACTCGTAATTACCAGAAACACATAATGCGAGTTCCTCAAACAATAGACAGATGTAGGCGATGCAATAGTTTTACCGAAACCATTCAACACATCACGGGTGCGTGTAAAGCAATAGTCCAAACTGATTACAAACACAGACATGACCAGATAGCGAATATAATCCACCAAAAATTAGCAATAAAATATAAATTAATTCCCACACCACCGGTAGCTTATTATAAATATCAACCTGAAACTGTTCTCGAAAACTCCACTCACAAGCTGTACTTTGACCGAGCTATCCTCACTGACAAAACAACACACTACAATAGACCAGACATCACGTTGTTAGATAAAAATAACAAGACTGCACAAATCATAGACATAGCCGTTCCTAATACACACAATTTGCAGAATACTATAGCGGAAAAACTCTCAAAATGTATAGACCTGAAAATAGAAATCAGCAGAATGTGGCGGCTTAGCAATGTCACCATATGTCCTATAGTATTATCAACAACAGGTGTAATACCTAAACAGCTCCACCAGTCTTTAAAAACACTCGATTTACCACCCTACACATATCAGACTCTTCAGAAAGCTGCAATCTTGAATACCTGCAGGATTGTCAGAAAATTTCTGCAAAATGACAACGATACATCAATCGTCACATCATACACGAGTGCAACAACCACCGCACGAATACAGTCTCATGGACAGACACACTCACCATCACAAAATCAGAACACACCATCATCTCATCATAATTTAACCAATCTCCAGGGGTAGCACTTGTGGGCACGCCGCAATTGCGGCGATAAGACCCCTCTTTGAGGAGTGGCTAGAGAGGCGCCACGGCGTCCTCACCTTCCGCCTGACACAGGTGCTCACCGGACACGGCTGTTTCGGGAGGTACCTGTTCAGGATAAAGCGGGAGGAAACGCCCGGGTGTCATCACTGTGTGGATCGCCCGGAGGACACGGTGGAGCATACGGTGGAGGTCTGCCCGGCTTGGGCAGAGCATCGCCGTGTCCTCGTGGAAGCGATCGGCGGCGGTGATCTCTCGCGTCCGGCCCTGATTCGGGCCATGCTACGGAGCGAGAGGAAATGGCAGGCCGTCACCTCGTTCTGCGAAGCAGTAATGCTCGCGAAGGAGGAGACGGAGCGCGTGAGGGAGAGGCAAATTCCGCGCCCTCGCGCCCCTAACCGCCGCAGCAGGAGACGCCCTGGGCGTCGGGAGTCACGAGAGGATTTCCGGCCACCGTAGGCGCGGGCTTGCGGACGGTGAGCAATGGGTAGCTCGCCGTCCGATAAGGACCAAGCCCGGGTCGACGGCGCGTTGTGTTCCACGCGCGCCTCAAAGAGATGTCAGCAGAATTGACGGGGTCCGCTAGGGCCAATGCCTGCCGGGGGTTCGAAGAGAACCGATAGGGACATCGTGGCCCCCTGGCAACACGGCAACTGAAGGAACACGGGTGGGTTTTAGTCAGTAAGAGTCTGACACGCCCTCCCGCTCCACCCAGAGCGGGAGAAGTTATTTAATGATTTCCCACCCAAAAAAAAAAAAAAGGGGTAGCACTTGGCTTCGGCCCGTACTATCCCATAAACCCGGCGCAACGCTGAGATACGCAAAAGTATAAAAAGAATAATAATAATAATAAATTTTTATTTCAAAAAGTAGTTTGTACATGGTATACAAAGTTGTCTTATATAATTAGATGTTATAAATAAATAGAACCAGTACAACACATATAAAAATGGTCATAGGACTCCCTTTCCTAAACTAGGCAGAAAATCTGTCTGTATCTTAGGAAAGAGTATCCATTCACAGTGAGTCTTATTACGGTTACAAAAAAAAATTTTGGTACGTGCAGCAGGCGAACAAAGTACTTAATGTTAAAATAAAGTATAAAAATAAAAAGAACAAAAAAATTAAATAAAACATGAGTGTGTGTGGGTGTAATAGCGTAGTGTTACATGACGTGGTCTCGAAAAAACGTTTTAATGGGGGTGTTATCTATTTTTATTATTTTAGGAAAATAATATGGAATTGTTCCTTTCATTGGAATACCAGCTTCTGTATTTTTAGTGACAGTGTTTACAGCGACTGGCACCTTGTTCATGTTAGTAACGGTGTTCACAACTGAATCTTTGAACGAGTTAGTGGCGGTGTTAACAACGATTGGCTCTTTGTACGATAGAAAAGTGTGGTTTGTATCTATTAAGAAGTTAATGTTTTTGCAAGTATCAAATAAATAACGTTTTTTTACTAAAATAATGTCTGCCAATATCTAGAAAGGTACAATTTTCAAAGTTTTGTGACATATTTTTTAACAAGCTATTTAACAACATTTCATTTAAATGACTGTTATGCAAAACACTTAAAATTATAGCATTCGTTTTTTTTATAAATTTTAATGTGGACGCTAATTCTATTATTATTTTGTTCGGATTGGTGTCGTTTTCACCGACACATAAAATTAAGAAGTTATTTTTACAGTAATTTAGTTCATAGTTTGTTGACAGTAGTTCCGCCGTCGTCGCGTAAGGCTTTATCATTGATTTAATTATGTATTTTTGATAGTTTGTTTGAAAAACTGTACCAACTTACCTGAACCCTCCCTCGGTTGGACTCGCTTTTTGCCGTTTTTTTTTACCAACCTCAAAAAGAGGAGGATACTAAGCATTCGGCGAGTTTTATTTTTCATGTAATGATGTGAGTACTCCGACGTCTCCGTGATTACTGGGCCGATTTACGTTATTCTTTTTTTTTTATTTGGTAGAGGAAGCTCGCGGGGTGGTCTCATATTTTATTAACTTTGCTTGGGTAATTCTTGAGTTAGTTTCAATAATACTCACTTCGGTATTAATTCCTCTTTTGTATTCTATGTCGATGATATTATTAAGTTCCTGTCACTGTTGTTTACATAGCTAGTCGTGATAGCGTATTATACAAATTTCTGTCGGGTAGGTAGGTACTACAACTAAAAAGTGAGAAATTATAAACTTTTTTACAAAATGAACAACCGATTTCCTAAAACGACACTACTTACAGTGAAAAATAACTGTTTTGTATTTTAGTTTCATGCCTTTTTAGGGTTCCGTATTCCGTAGGCACAAAAGGAAAAAATGGAACCCTTATACCCTTAACCCACTCGTGTGTCTGTCAGTCCGTCTGTCACAGCCAATTTGCTCCGAATCTAATGAACCGATTAAGTTGAAATTTTGGTACACACATGTATTTCTATGACCCAAACACGGACGTATAACATAAATAAATCAATTTTGAATATGGGGTCGCTTTGAAAATATACAGAGAATGGTTCTTTACTCATAGATTACAGGGAAACCTATAAGAAGTCTATGGTCTTAAAATAACATGGATCTCACAATATTGTGCGTACAAACTTACATATTTGAAATGTATAGGAGAACATGTTTTTCAACTACAATGTTAAGTTTGTTCTTGGGACAAATTCATCCCGACTACGGAACCCTTCATTGTGCGTGGTCGGACACGCACTAGGCCGGGCTTTTAAGCAAGCTTATAACTGAAATGATTTCGCTTAAATGTTGCGATCTTCTTTTATTATTCTTCTTCTTCTACATAGACTGGTGCATGTGTGCAGCGAAAAAAATAAAAAAAATTAATGAGTGTTGATAAGGTGTAGGTATGTAAGTAGTAGGTATAGGTATTGACTGTGTCGTGAGATCAGACGGCGCTCGTCGCGCGTTGCGGCGGTCAGTTGTTTTGCCTACCCCTAGCCCGCGCCCCTATCGCGAGGTGCTGTTAATACGTATTCATAATGTTGATGTACGTACCTACTGTATGTTGTCATATCTGCTGAATGAACATGCAGCTCTCTGGCACTTACATCTTTATCCCATTGCAAGTGGTACGGAATCTCGTTGGCGAAAGGAAAGTCGAGGTGACAGTTCATGACGGCGAACCCGCCGACGCTGGCGTGCAGGTGCTCGGCGTCCAGCGGCAGCAGCGAGGCGACGGCGGCCGCGCTCAGAGCGCACAGCGCCCACGCGCGCGCACACACACACATTGCGACTGACTGCGGCTGACTACTGACCGACCCGCAGCGGAGCGCAGGGCCAATTGACCGCTCCTAGCGTACGTAATGGAGATAACCTCAGCGTGAGTAACGTCCGCGAGCCGACCTCGCGCCGCGCCGCACCTGCGCTGGCCGCAAGCGCCGCCCGCGGCCGCGGCGCGGCGGCGCACCCAACAAAGGCGCGCAGCGCGCAGCCACAAGCAGGAAACGTCACTAATTCCCGCTCATCTAGTCTAACTTCTTCGACTAGCTCCTCGCTTGTTATTGTTCACAAATCATTCTAATCTTAAAGCATGAGTGGTGGTTACATGATGTATGTCACCGTAAGATTGTGAGAACCGTTCGTTTATAATCTGTCGGAATTATTTCCGTTAGATTATAAACTGTCGAAAAATTGTGAACTGGGTGAAAACGGGTTAGGTTAGGCCTCAAGCACACATTTACAACCATTTCCAATCAAACTACACCTCACTAAGTGCACACATGTTTACGAAACCGGCCTCACATCACTGTTGACAGCGCTATGTCTTGGTTTTTTATTTGATCAAAGGGTTTTTTTTTTGTTATTGTTTTCGCTCTTTTTCCTTTTTGGTTGAGATTTAATTTTCAATGCACTTGTTTATGACAGTTCCTGCGATTTGACACGGTTACTTATTGTCCTTTTTGTATATTTTGTTATTCACGATGTTATGATAGGTATGATTTTATTGACTGATATCGTCGTTGATAGTCCAATACCGCGTAACTAACATTATTCAAAACCGCGTATGTACAAAAAAAAAACATGTGTGCAACTCACACGTGGTAGAAGTAAAACCTTCAAAAATGTTGGCTTTGAGATAATGAAAATTTCGAGAAGAGGATAATTGTAGGTTTTAGTAATGATCATAGTGATACAAAGTTTGATAATTATTTTATTCGTATATATTACATAGATCTATTCAGAGCTATTTTAGGTATCTACATCACGCTTTTATCAGTAAAAGTGGAATTTTAAAACGTTAGGTAAAAGTACTGGGTCTTATAATCTTATATCACGCCCTTCCCCCTCATGCACATAATCGATGCGCGCGCAGTACTTGATCATTATTTTGCTGCGATGTTATTTTAAAACTGCGATATCTCCTAAGATATTCATTGAAGTCGAATGATGCAAAGGACAGTTTTGTTTTAAATTAAATACTTGTGATGAATAATTTATTTATCTGGATAAGGATTAATATCGTGTTTATAAAAACACCTTCGCAAATAATGCATTATTTTAGAACAAATTTGGTTAGCATAAAAAAGGTTATAGTGAGCCAACCTGTGTAAAAGATAGACATATGCTGTCGCGGACTTTTTTTAGAACTTTTAAAGGGGAACAATTCTGTCATACATGATTGCCACAAAGACTGCCCTTAAACCTTTGGAAGTGTCCCACACAGCTATACTAAAAGTTGCAACATTTCGACCTATTCTGTTTCCAACCACAGAACTTTACAAAAATTGTGGTGTCCTCAACGTAAGGCAACATTTCATTATACAAACCATTCTTCTCTAACATTTAAAAACCCCTCTTACTACAATAAAATTACGAAACGACGGAGAGACATGATTTGTACTGTTCCACAAACTCAGTTTAAATACACTAATGCCCGTTTTCACCGTCACTAAGTGACACTTAAATGAATAATATGAAAACGGGCATAAGAGATTTTTCTACTATCTTGGCCCTTGCTTGTATAATAAAATTAACGCGTCCTTATATATCTATAATTTACCGCACAGCAAATGCAAACACGCCCTCCGTACATTTCTCCTGAATAAAACCTACGACGAGACTGAAAAGTATTTATTGTCACTTACTTAAAGGTAACCTCATTTCCTATTATTCAAATGCACACACACACACTCAACCCCACACACTCATACACACACACATACACGCAATCACTCGACTCAGCACATCTACACTCCTCATTCTACTTTATTTTATTTTATTTTAATTGTAAGATTTTATCTTTTATGTTTTGGTACTGTAATCTCCAAAAAGCATAAAAACATTACATATTTTTGTGATACTCAATTTGGGAGTCGAAACTGTCTCTCCTAAATACAGATTACTCAGTGATCTAGCTAGGAGAGCAGCGATTCACCCAACAATTGATTGTACTTACACCATGTAATTAATAATGTATACTTTATAAGTCCCTCATGTACTACAAAACCTTTATGTTCCTAAATAAATTATTATTTATTATTATTTTTTAGTTTTTAACTATTCTCGGGACCCTGGGGTCCCGGACCTTTGGAAGGCGTACGAGGGGCCGAAGCCAACTCGCAGAGGCCCGTTAGACATTTTTAATTAAATGAGGCACCAACCGACGATTATCCCTGTCCGCACTACGTAATCGTGCATCCAAGGACAACCCGCAGTTGGTGTAGGACTATTGCAGGATACGGAAACAAAGATATTGGGTTATGGGTTTGGATGGCTAAAGTGAACTGGTTATCTAGGACTATGGAAAGACTATGGCCCCTGCCTGATCAATGTTTTTTGTAAAATACACAGATAAAATGGCAGGGGGTGACTTGCACGCTCAATAATGGGCCCCCGAAAATGGTCGCTAGCACATAGTGTCGTAGCGACAAGGGGGCAACACGTTCTGAGGTGCTTATGAGGAGTGGAGAGGTATTCCACGGCTATCAAGACAATCCCGGAAGTACGATCAAGATCCCTACCAGCATCTTACTGGAATACTTCCTTCCTCCAAGCACGTTTGCTCTTGCGAGTCTCCACTCAAGCCGGCCAATTAAGGCAAGAATGAGGCGGGAGCTCTGTTCCTCGTCAGTGTTCACTCCAGCCGGCCAATAAAGATAAGCCAGAGGTGAGGAACAAGACTTCTCCCGGGAGATAGGGTCCGTGGGGTCGCTACTGCCCAACAGCTCGCCACATGCTGCCCTGCGGGTTTTTGTATCTCTCTTGGTCTGGCTCCTCATCCTAGACCTGTTCCGGCAAAGTAAACTCTACCGGCACAGGCCTAGAGTTCGGAGCGCGCAAGCCCCACCACGACGTCAACGTAGAGATACGGCGTTGGGGTTATTATTTATATTATTATGATTTTTGCGAAACTTTAACCGTTTACGCAGCGCACACAGCGGAAGCTCCCAAAGGGAAAAATAAAACCCCCCGATTTTGAAACATTCTTCATTGGTGCACCGCTCCTGTTAATCTTAGCGTAATGATATATAGCCTATAGCCTTCCTCAATAAATGGGCTATCTAACACTGAAAGATTTTTTCAAATCGGACCAGTAGTTCCTGAGATTAGCACGTTCAAGCAAAGAAACAAACTCTTCAGCTTCAGAGAACCACGAACATAAGAAACACTGTATAAAGCTTCCTATCTCATTTTCTCCCACGTTAAATCTTATAAATTTGTGTCTGTCTCTTTTTACTGTCGCTTTTTCGTTTCATCGACTTTCAATTCACAACGATGCTAAAGAAGTTTTCACTTCAAAAAGCAAAAATGAGATTTCGCGGTGTTAGGTAACTGATTGTGATTGGCGTCAACCCATACGACAATTTTTTTAATCGACCAATAGGAAGAGGAATATATCGACGGTTGAAAGGCTAATTGATCTAAGCGACAGTTTGTAAAACTTGCAGGAGGATGGATTGGTTGTTTTTTAGGGTTCCGTTGCCATATGGCAAAAACGGAACCCTTATAGATTCGTCATGTCTGTCTGTCTGTCCGTCCGTATGTCACAGCCACTTTTTTCCGAAACTATAAGAGCTATGCTGTTGAAACTTGGTAAGTAGATGTATTCTGTGAACCGCATTAAGATTTTTACACAAAAATAGAAAAAAAACAAATAATTTTGGAGTTCCCCATACTTAGAACTGAAACTCAAATTTTTTTTTTCATCAATCCCATACGTGTGGGGTATCTATGGATAGGTCTTCAAAAATGATATTGAGGTTTTTAATATCATTTTTTTCTAAACTGAATAGTTTGCGCGAGAAACACTTCCAAAGTGGTAAAATGTGTGTGTCCCCCCCCCTGTAACTTCTAAAATAAGAGAATGATAAAACTAAAAAAAATATATGATGTACATTACTATGTAAACTTCCACCGAAAATTGGTTTGAACGAGATCTAGCAAGTAGTTTTTTTTTAATACGTCATAAATCGTAAACCGCAATTTACCTTTCATTCAATGTTACTTGCTGCTACGGAACCCTTCATGGGCGAGTACAACTCGCACTTGGCCGCTTTTTTTTTAATCATAATAAGATCTTATTGTGATTAAGTACCTAAATCGTACGTATCGTAATAGTCTATCAAATAGTTGTTTTTTTATGAATTTTTTTTCAAAAAAGAATAACTATGATCCGTCCAGGAGGACGAATCATAAAATTGCGGGAGCAAGTTTTACAAAATGTCGCTTAGATCAATTAGCCTTTCAACCGTCGATATCAATAATAACAATACCGCGGATCTTTCGACGAACAAGTTACGACACGAAAGCTGCGTATCGGCACCAAAGTATTAGCATCAACAAAAATCATTTTGAAGCAGATTTTAGCCCTCTACCTCGGAGACCTAAAAATATTTCTTCACCTTTATTCATTCCTCCACTTTATTCATCGAAATTACCTATTCAGGAAACAAAATATGAACACATGCAACAACTGAAAAGTGTCATACCCCGTGATTGTCATGCATTTTATGATAATTTGCCATTTAAAAAGAAATAGTGATTTTAGCAATGTTTGTTTTTTTAGGCATTGTATGTTTTTTTTGTTTTAATAGATATCATTAATCTAAGTCAATTTGTTAACTACAAAGAAGACACATACAAGAGAAGACTTTACAGACTGTTTCTAGTTTTTTTATTAAGATAAAAGTGATAATTTTGAGACTGTTTCATTTGTTCCTAAATGATAATGGCATCAGCTCATTCTTAGTTGCTAAAAAGTTTTATTTTATTTAATAATTACATTTTTTATTTGATATTTCAAAATGGTCCTGCATAGTTGATATTGCAGTTGCTGAGTTAGTTTATAGAAGAAATAATGTCGACTTTTTATTACTTTTGATAATTTTGGTAGATACGGATAGATGGCGCTAGTGCCACGATCAACATCGACTCCACGTAATTTTAATGTTTAAAAATAGTAAATACACAGTTTATCGCAAAACAAACAGTTTAACATCATAATAATAGTCCAAATACAAACTGACAGTGTTAACTCTTTGAAACTCTCAAAGAAAATGCATAAATTACTTTAAAACTATAGCCAGTAAAATCCAGTAAAGTTTGGTTTACTTAAAAACAATACGACAATAATAATAAACAAACAGTGCAGTGCGTAATACATTCCCATGTTAGATACTGTTTACGCCTGCATATTAATTGAAGACGTTCATTGTGCGTGCGCGTGTGTCGTGCTTGCTATTCTAAAAGACCAGGCGCCATACGGATTTTTATTTTTCTTGTACCGTCACAAATTATTATTTTAGTCAAACACCATCATCGCGAACTTCTACGCTCCACATAATATATTTATTGTAAAATATAGTTTATACATAATTAAACAACCATACCTCGATACGGGAGGCCAATTCTCGTGTTTACACTCGACTTGTCGAATATGTCATTGTCGCTCGTTTTCCTATGTCGCTTATAAAATGGTGACATTATCCTGATAGTCGTTCATACATTACGAGTCAAAGGAAAAACCAGCCAAGTGCGTGTAGGACTACGCACAATGATGGGTTCCGTAGTTGGGATGAATTTATCCCAAGAAAAAACTTAACATTGTAGGTAGTTAAAAAACATGTTGTCCCATACATTCCAACTGCAAAATGTGTTTGAATGCACGATATTGAGAGATTTACCATAGAATTCTTATAGGTTTTCCTATAATGTATGAGTAAAGAACCATTTTCTGTATATTTTTAAAATTTTAAGCTCTGTAGTTTTTCATCTATGTTAAATATCTTTAAAAAAATGTATTTTAAAAGTAAAAAAAAAATTTAGATCCTCACAACAAGCCCTTTCATTTGATATGTCGCTCGGTAAAGTTTACAAAACTTTTTTTTTCCAATTTGCCCCCGAAAAGTGACCCCCATATTCAAATTTCATTTATTTACGTTACTCATCCGTGTTTGGGTCACAGAAATTTATGTGTACCAAACAATTAAATTGGTCTATTAAATTCGGTCTATTTAATTCGATTGAGCAAAATCGGGGGTCGAAGGTGTTCGTCCAGTCACTCGGGAGGAGCCACCTGACGAAGTTGACCAAACCCAGTGGGAATATCGTCGTTTCGAAGCCGGAGATCCTTTTGGAAGTAGAAAACTTCTACGGCCAGTTGTACGCATCGCACGCATCTCGACCTGATCCCGAAAATGAGGATTCCAGAGCCACCTTAACTCGCCATTTCACGGAAGACCTGCCAGAAGTCAGCCAAGATGAAATCGAGGCGGCTCTTAAACAACTTAAAAATGGAAAAGCCCCTGGTGAGGACGGGATAACGACCGAGCTCCTGAAAGCTGTAGGAAGTCCTGTACTGAAAGAGCTTCGGGAGCTCTTCAACTCTGTCCTGTTCTCTGGGAGAACTCCAGAAGCGTGGCGAGAGAGTGTGGTCGTTCTCTTCTTTAAGAAGGGTGATAAGACTCTTTTAAAGAATTACAGACCCATTTCGCTCCTTAGCCACGTATATAAGTAGTTTTCAAGAGTCGTTACGAATCGTCTAGCGAGAAGGCTCGACGAGTTTCAGCCACCAGAGCAGGCTGGGTTTCGAGGAGGATACAGCACCATAGACCACATTCACACAGTGCGGCAAATTATACAGAAGTCCGATGAGTATAATCGGCCACTGTGTCTTGCGTTTGTGGACTATGAGAAGGCTTTTGACTCTGTCGAGACCTGGTCTGTTTTGGAGTCTCTGCAGCGATGCCAAGTTGACTGGCGGTACATCCAAGTGCTGAGATGTCTTTATGAAAACGCGACAATGACCGTCCAAATTCAGGATCAGCGTACTGAACATATCCCCTTGGGTCGAGGGGTGAGACAAGGGGATGTTATTTCCCCGAAATTGTTCTCTAACGCATTGGAGGATGTGTTTAAGACGCTGAACTGGGAAGGGCGTGGCATTAACATCAACGGCGAATACATCTCACACTTGAGATTTGCAGATGACATCGTCATATTGGCCGAATCGCTGCATGACTTGCAGCAGATGCTGGACGGCCTAGTTAATTCTTCTGAACGAATTGGTCTCCGGATGAACTTGGACAAAACCCAGGTTATGTTCAACGAACACGTCACTCCGGGGCCGATTGCTGTCAATGGCGGTGCTCTCGAGGTTGTTCGAGAATACGTTTACCTTGGGCAAACTCTGCAGTTTGGTAAGAACAACTTTGAGAGGGAGGCTAACAGAAGAATTCAGCTGGGCTGGGCAGCGTTTGGGAAACTTCGTCGAGTCTTCTCGTCGCGTATTCCACAGAGCCTAAAGACGAAGGTCTTCAATCAGTGCGTCCTGCCTGTTATGACCTACGGAGCCGAAACGTGGACACTCACGGTACGGCTGGTCCATAAATTTAAGGTTGCTCAGCGAGCCATGGAGCGGGCTATGCTTGGAGTCTCTCTGAGGGATCGAATCCGGAACGAAGTGATCCGGCAGAGAACTAAAGTTATCGACATAGCTCACAGAATTAGCAAGCTGAAGTGGCAGTGGGCCGGCCATATCAGCCGTAGAACCGATGATCGTTGGGGTACACGTGTTCTTGAATGGAGACCGCGAATTGGCAAACGTAAGGTAGGATGCCCTCAGGCTAGGTGGAGTGACGATCTTCGAAGGGTGGCTGGTAGCAGCTGGATGAGAGTTGCCGAGAATCGAGCTGAATGGCGTGCAATTGGAGAGGCCTATGTCCAGCAGTGGACTGCTATAGGCTGATGATGATGATGATTAAATTCGGATCAAATCGGCTGTGACAGACGGACAGACAGACACACGAGTGATCCTATAAGGGTTCCGTTTTTTACGGAACCCTAAAAATATTGTCATCATACGTTGCGCGAAGCGATCCGTTCCACAAAACGATGCTACTTTTTAAACGCAACCATAGATGTATTTTTCTTAAAGTGTATTAAAAATTACTGATAAGCGTTTATAGCTTTTGAGCAACATTTTATTACATATTTGATAAACATTTATGAATACCATCATCATTATTGATTTCGTAACTTCATTTTTATTTTCTTTTCATTTATTCATTTTTTTACACATTAAATACATTTTTAAATATTTTTATAAAAATATGAAAAAAACATTTAAAAATATAAAAAACAGTGACCCATCGGCATCAGGAACAAGGTCCAAGCTGCCGGTGGTCAGGGCTCTAAAGAGAGGAACCTCCTCACTATGCGTGCCGTGTCTAGGAGTACTGCTTTCTGAATCAAGCCCTTGACCCAGCCGCGCAATGAGAGCCTCCTGAGGTGTTGGTCGAGGCTCTTCGCTATTAGGCCATTAACCGTAACGATCATCGGTACAATGACTGCAGGGTCCACATCCCACATGTCGACAACCTCGTGTGCTAAGTCAAGATACTTGATTTTTTTATCTTTCTCTGCTTTTACGAGATTCTCGTCATGAGGGACGGCGATATCAACAATCATTGCACGGCGCTCTCGTCGATCTATCACCACAATATCAAGCTTATTAGCTACAATAGTCCTGTCAGTGATGATAGATCGATCCTAGTACAATGTGGCGTGACCATTCTCGAGAACTGGGTCGGGCACATACCTGTAGTATGGTACTTCAGATTCCACAAGGTTGTACTGCAAGGCGAGTTGCTGGTGGATAATCCTAGCCACTAGATTGTGTTTGCAAGTACTCGCCGTTAGCTAGACGAGAACAACCGGTAATAATATGTCGGATTGATTCACCGGGGTGGTGGCATGCCCGACAAATGTCAACCGTACCGTCCTTGATAATGTATTTCCTATAATTATTCGTCAGGATAACTTCATACATAATCGCACAAACAAAACCTTCGGTTTCCCCGAAGAGGTCACCGAAGCGTAGCCAGGATACAGACGCCAAAAAGTCTACATCAGGCCCGTGGAGGGCCCGGAAAAAGCGTCCGTGTAGCTCTTTGCCCTGCCATACTTCCTTACGATCGTTAGTATCAAGTATTGCAGGTTTGCGCCAGTTCTCTTTTGCCAAGGAGAGCGGGGTGAGGCCCTTGTCCACTGCGACCACATCTCGGTGCATACCCACGTCAGTTTGAAGGAAATATTCCCTGAGACTGTAAATCTCGCGGTTGTAAAGGGTTTTAGAATTTAGGAAACCTCGACCCCCACACTTCCGCGGGATGTACAGTCTCATCACTGATGACCGTGGGTGATGCATCCGATTTGCCGTTAGCAATGTACGGACCTTCCTATCTAGAGCATCAAGTTCCGTCTGAGTCCATTTGAGTATGCCGAAAGAATACATCAACACCGGCATGACCCAACCGTTGAAGGCACGCACCTTGTTTCCGCCTGATAAAAGACTATTTAACACTTTATTCAGGCGGCCAAAGAAGCGTTCCCTCAACGATTGTTTCATGTCGGCAACATTGATGCCTAATGCTTCCGACATACCCAAGTACTTGTAGGTTTCGGTTGAGGAGAGGGATCTAAGGTGTATGGAATCCGAAAGTTGGGTTCCCACGGATTCCATAATCCTCCCTCGCTTTACATGCATGACTGCACATTTTTCCACACCAAATTCCATCCTGATGGCGCTACTGAACGTTTGGGTTACCTTCAGTAGCTCCATCAGTCGCAAATTGTTGGGGGCAAAGAGTTTCAAGTCATCCATGTAAAGGAGGTGAGATAGATCCTGACCACCCCTTCTCAACCGGTAGCCTAGACCTGAATCCTCCAGCAGTGTGCTTAGCATCGATGATTTACATCAATGGTGCTTAGAGGATTCAAGGCTAAGCAAAACCAAAGCGGACTCAAACTATCGCCCTGAAATATTCCCCGCTCAATCCTGATCGGTTCATCAATTCCCCGGGTTTGTCGACATCCTGGATAGAGAAGGACCGTCCTCCATTGCCGCATACATGACATCAGGAAGGTGCGCAGAGTGGCATCTATCTTGTACAACTCCAGCACCCTCATGAGCCATGTATGCAGCACCGAATCATAGGCCTTCTTATAATCTATCCAACAAGTCGACAAATCCTTCCGGGATCTACGAACCTGTTGGTTGATAGTCATGTCTATAAGGATTAACATTAAAATAAATTCTATTATAACGGAATGCATGGCTGATGTCAACGATATTTGTCACGTCAAATTAAAGTCATAATTTGTGTTTGTTTACATTGGTTATCTACATAAATTAAGTTATTAAATGAAAACAGGACGACTGCCAATGATATTATAAGTAAATTGATGACTACCACAATAACATCAAGACTTATCAAGATGGAGAAGAAGAAGAGGAAGTGTACCTAGTTGTCGTAAAGAGTGCGGTACTGCTGCTCCAAAGACGGTGCTGTTCCTACGTGTCCCGGTTATATTACTTTATAAATATACTATTATTATTATATATTTATAACTAGCGACCCGCCCTGGCTTCGCACGGGTATAAAATATATAGCCTATGTCACTCACTGAAAAAATGATTAAAATCGATCCAGTAGTTTTGATTTATTCATTACTGCCCGTGGCCCGCACGCGTCACATTAGAAACCTCAAAAACAACAGTATTTCTCCACTATTTAATGGATGTTAATATACATATAAACCTTCCTCTTCAATCACTCTATTTATTAAAAAACCGCATCAAAATTCGTTGCGTAATTTTAAAGATTTAAGCATACATAGGGATATAGGGACAGAGAAAGCGACTTTGTTTTATACTATGTAGTGATATTTATAAATTACTTTTTAAAGTGATAGTTGGGAAATCCTAGTGAAAATAAATTTCACGTCGTCACAATACGAATTCAAATTTCTTTTTGGTCAAAGTACCGCACAAACATCTTTTGAAATTCATGAAGACTGGGGCTACAGGGGAAATGGTCCGGCGATTCCTAAGCTCGCGGACAGCGCACGATACAGGACGCCGATTATTCGTGTAAACTTATGATTATTATAATTTATTGTTTACGTATAATATTTTTGTTAGATACATAAGTTCTGCATTGAAAAAAATAAAATAAAAATATTAGAAATCTTCATGGTGGTACAGTAATAATAGGTGAGTATGTATATCGTTTAATTCTAGTGACAAAATAACCTTTACATAAATATCTTACAAAACTCTGTAAATTCAGTATACACCCAAGTATAAATCACAAAAAACCCCCGACACAAACAACATCCTTTAAAAAGTAATGCTATGGTAGAAAATATATTTTTATTCACCGTCCCCCGACGCTTGAGACCATTGCAATGAGCCCAAACATGATACCTCTGCTGTAAGATGGAAGGGATTTGGGTATCCTGCAAATTCCAAATAATGCTGCAGCATCAGTTCAAGGTTACTATGTTATTCTAATATCATTGAAGTAACAGAATACCAAATTTCGACACGATCAGACCTGTGGAAGATGCTCACATCCTTTTATCTCTCGATGTCTGTGGATCTAACCAGGAAATGTACAGGAGCAAGTAGCGGCTCGAAAATACTCGCTTCCAGGAGCAATACTGCGTTTGTTGCGACTGCATCACGATCGATCCTTCTTGCCCTCAACCAGAGTAAAACCCTCCTAGTCCACTTGACTGGTTAAGGAATCGACAATCTTGAAAAATGATTTCTAAGTCAAAAAATGTGTCGAGCACCATTTTATACGTATCTCATAAACATTTATCAAAAAATAATTCATTAATGATTCCGTAACTCAATTTTTATTTCATTACTAGTTTCTGCCCGCGACTTTGTCCGCGTAAAATTGCTTATGTTATCGACATAGCTCACAGAATTAGCAAGCTGAAGTGGCAGTGGGCCGGCCATATCAGCCGTAGAACCGATGACCGTTGGGGTATACGTGTTCTTGAGTGGAGACCGCGAATTGGCAAACGTAAGGTAGGACGCCCTCAGGCTAGGTGGAGTGACGATCTTCGAAGGGTGGCTGGTAGCAGCTGGATGAGAGTTGCCGAGAATCGAGCTGAATGGCGTGCAATTGGAGAGGCCTATGTCCAGCAGTGGACTGCTATAGGCTGATGATGATGAACCATTTTTTCACGTCATAATTATGTAATCAAATAAAAACAGAATTTCTGCCAATGATGAAACTGATTAAAATGATGAATACCGAAATAACATCAAGGCTTATCAAGATGGAGAAGAGGAAGCGTGATGGTCGTAAAGACCGGACCGAATCACCGGCTCTCAGAATGCCCTCATAATGGCTGCTGCGTCTTACCGTTCCAACGACGCCGCTGTAATCTACATGTTCCAGCTACATTAAACTACAAAGTCTGAAAACATTGTTAATCCTTGCAAAAATAAATTTCCTCCCTGAGGGTCAAGCGTCTCGTCTCGTCACAACATGAATTTCAATTTTTTTGTGTTGAAAGTCCTGGACAACGTCTGTCGAAATTCATGAAGACTGGGCAAGAGGTGTAATGACCCGGCGATTCCTAAGCTGGCTACTAAACAGCACGCCACAAATGACGCCGACTAATCTTGTGAACTAGTGATTCTATAATGTATAAGCATAGTATTTTTGTTAGTTAGTGGTGCCGATTCCCTTGTTCACAAACTAAACTAAATTTAAGTTCAGTGCATCTTTTTCTTTATATTTCATTATGAAAAGGACAGAAGATAAATTTTAGTTCAGTCCTGTCAAATGAATCAGCGCTTGACGTAATTTTACTAGGCAAGTTTTTAATCACGTCTAAACTTGTATGGAGTAGTGACAGGCGCTGATTAATTTGGGCCGCATTCCGACTTACGTTAAAAGTGATAATATCGCGAATCCAACCAAATTTAATAATCACAAAATATAAGGGTTATTGTATTGGGTAATAATTGTGACTTTGGACTTTGGTCGTATTCGCGATATAATCACTTTTGGCGTAACTCGGAATGCGGCCTTGACAGGACTAAACTAAAATTTATCTTCTGTCCTTTTCTTAATGAAATAGAAAGAAAAAGATGCACTGAACTTAAATTTAGTTTAGTTTGTGAACAAGGGAATCACCATTAGTTTCATATTGAAAAACAATTACTTATACATGTTTGAATGCTTTTGAAATTCTAGTTTATGTTTTTGGCCCTGCTGTAATACAATAATAATAGCTATATAATATTTCGGGTGACAAAAGACCCTTTAGGTAAATACATCACACATGTACTTGGGTTTATACCACAAAAATATTATTATTAACACACCACACTTGGGTTTGGTCATGCTTCCCTGTAACATCTACATATAACTCCCGCCTGGCAAAATTCTGGGCTATGGATGGCAGCCTTTTGCAGCGCGTGAACGTCGAGGATGAAGGACTTAAAATTTGTAGTACAGCTCGACTTCATCTGCGACAGCTTCAGCCCTTAGCTTCAGCCTGAGCCCTTGCTTCGGCATTGATTAGACCTTGGCTCCTTCTCTCTCAATGGCTGTGCGTACAACCGGGAAATATGCATGAGGATGGCAAGCACTGCTGCTTAAAAATAATCGCTTGCAGGAGTGGTACGGTGTTTGTTGTGGCTGCTCCACGATCGGCTTTTCTTGCCGTCAACCAGAGTAAAGCTGTTTTCGCCTATTTAAGGGGACGATAACCGACTTTTAATGATTTTATACTGAAGATGACGTCTAAACGAGTAGTGTTAGTGATTTGGAAAAAATATATGTTAAATTAGAGCATTTTTCTAATATTTTAATATAGGCATATTTTTGACTAGCTTCTGCCCGCGACTTCGTTCGCGTGGAAGTCGTAAAACATCACAATATACTACAATAATAGCCACATTTTTAGAAAACTTCCCTGTATACTACGTTTGTAGTTTTATTCTCAGCAGCCAAATTATACAGTCAGGAATGGTGACTCGGGAGCAAGCGACGTAACAGTTGTCCGTATGAGAAGCAGCTTGTCCTGAGGTCGACACCCGCAGCCTTCAGCCTTCGATGTCGGCCCATGTGACTTGTTGATCGCAAAGCATACGCTCACAGGGAACTGCACGCGCTTAAACTGGTAATGGTGGGGAATAAGTGGTATACGCGCTATAAACACTGTCTCGCCATCGCCACAACCCGTTAGAATTTCCGTCTCGATGACGTTTCTCTGTAAAGACATGACTTTGACCCGGTTTCCGTTACACAGATATACAATCGGAAAAGATACTTGCCATTTGCGAATTGAGAAATTCTACGGGGTAATATGTGGCATTAATGGAGGTGTATATCACTTCACTCCCTTCAATTTGTGAGAGAATACTGTGGTTGATCGCTGCAGCTTGATCATTTTCGGAGTTAAAATGGAAACACACCCAAGAATTCTCTTGGTACGGTATTTGACTGATGTCCTCGTATATCAGAACAAATAAGATCTTCTAAAGTGGGATCTACTCTACCAAGAGTCTCCGGTAGAGTGCCTTCACCAACTTTTAGAAGAACATCAGAGAATTCTTGAGCATTCGAATTCACGCCAAACCGAGCTCGTATGATGATGGTCAAGCGCAATTTATGAACTCTCGACCATAGAGTCAACCTTTTCAACGAAGTATTCACTTTGTTTTTCAGAATAGTGACACCACCCATCATATCTTGGTTCCTGCGGATGTCCTCCAGGGTTCTGTTTACAGCTTCCACTGCTTTTCTATTTGCCATAATGCATTCATACTATACGATGAAGCGCAATCCCTATGCACACATCTCTTGTTCTGTTGCGTGACACCCCACAAACAGGCGTTTCGTTGCTCTCTAAATCGATGGGAATCTTAAACATGGCGTGCGCTGTTTTGTCACCAGGAAGCAGTGTGGCAGCAATTCCAGAAGATCCACACACATACATATTTTAAAATCGCTGGGACAAATCTGCTGTCAAAATCTGTAAAAATAATTTTATTCCTACAGTCTTTAGCTCAGAAAAAAAAAATGATCAAAATGATCAGAATACAACCTTGAATGTTTTGTGACTGTAAAGTACTTGTGACGTAGTAGGTTCCCATAGCTTACGAAGTCTTCCTTTTTTTGTGAATTAATCTTTATATATATAATTCTTCTGTGAGTGTGTATGTCACTGAACTTCTCTCAAACGACTGGACTGATTTTGATGAAATTTTTTGTGTGTGTTCAAGGGGATCTGGGAATGGTTTAGATTCACAATTTTGTCCGCTGGACAATGTTTTGACAGGACAACGTCTGTCGGGTCCGCTAGTACATTCATAAAAAAAACGTTTTACAAAATGTAAAAAAATTGTTTAAAAAAACAGATGGAAATCGAACTTACTACCCCAGGACTTCAAATCATTCGTCCAACCGGTTACTTATTCGCTTTGTTGAAAGTTAGCTAAAATAGCCGTTCCTATATAATTATGTCATGATTGACTGCATAGTTCCATAAATGTATAGCTTGATGATAATCATTTAAAAATTAATTCGGTAACTATCTACAATATCCCAACCTTTTGGCGCGTCCTTTTACAATTTGCAGAGAAAAATAAGAACATAATGTAATATTGCTCATCCCCCATAGCAAATAGCGTGATAGTCTATACCCTACAATTGGAACAGACAAACATTCTAAAACTATATTTTCCGCATAAGAATCGATCCCAGACCTCGTAGCAATAACTTTCTTTCAAAAAATTTAACTTCGCTACGATTTTATTATAATATATTAAAGGGACATAATCAAAAAAAAAAAATCGGATAACAAAATGTGAAAAAAAAGAAAAACAAAAACCGTAGTTGGGAATCGAACTTACAACCCCATGCTTGCAAAGCAATCGTCCAACCGCTGAGTTAATCGCTTTGATGAAGTTTATCTTAAATAGCCGTTCCTATACATTTCATGATTGACTGCTCAGTTCCATAAAGGTATAGCGTGATGATAATTATTCTAAAAGTTAAATCGATAACCATCACAATATCCTAAAATTTTGGCGCGTTTTTTTCCAAAAAATACAAACATAATATAATATTGCTCGTCCCCCATAGTAAATAGCGTGATAGTTTATACCCTACAGTTTGACCAGACTTATAGGGAACACTTATGCAAAATTTGAACAGAATCTATCTGGTAGAATTTGCGTCATGCTAGAATATAAAAATACGACATAATGTAATATTGCTCATCCCCCATAGCAAATAGCGTGATAATTTATACCCTATAATTTGACCAGACACACAGGGAATATCTATGCAAAATTTTAACAGAATCTGTCCAGTAGAATTTGCGCCATGCTGGAACATACATACAGACAAACAGACAAAATTCTAAAAAATATATTTTCGGCATTAGAATCGATCCTAGACCTCGTAGCAATTACTTTTTTTCAAAAATATTCAATGTACAGTTTTGACTTCGCTACGATTTTATTATATGTATAGATTATGTTTATATTACATAGTGAAATTAATTTGTAAAATTATGTCTAACGCGGTTAAAAAACTGAGAATGACGCAAAATCTATCAAGCGTTTTTTTCTGAAAACTTCACTATTTTAAAGATAATTAAATTATTGATCTTTTAGTATATTGATTTTATTAAAACACTTTTTGTTTTACGTGTAATAAATTAATAATGCGTCTAATTTGGGAAAGCGCTCCTTGATGGGCGAGTCCTATTACTGGCTGGACCTACGACGCGTTGCTTGAGCTCAGTATAGAACACGCAAGCTAACCATTCAAGGTCACTGTCATATATCTGCATCTTAACTGGTTTTAGAAGCCTTCCGCTTCTGTATGGCTCAGAGGTAGCCAGTTAGTTACAGTTGAGTTGTTGGATGTGAGTTGACGAAAACCACAGATTCCACGATAGTTTAGTTTATTCGTAAAAGTTACACGAATGTTCTGTTGGATGCTAATCCGCGGTTATAGCGCTACGGCAGCTATTGGTTAACCAATTTACATATAATACATAATTATAAAAGTAAATAAAATGTGCAGCGAAAAGTAGGTCGCGGCGTTAGCAATTTGCCTGTACGTGAACCGTACATGCTCCCGAGGGAAAAGTGGGATGAGCATCCATTACAAAGCAAGTAATAATATAAGAAAAGTGTAAAGTAAGTAATTAAAGTTAAATAGTAAACAATAGTAAATGTGTAAAAGTATAAATGTAAAAGTATAAGTATAACACTCAATTGAATTCGTCAAAGTGAAATGCCTTCTTCGGCTTTCTTGCTTCGCTGTAAATGGGCTCCGCTGCTGTCGAATGCATTTCTTTTAGCTCGATGTCCCCTCCAAAGTTATCCCTTCCTCTAGGTGTCACTCCTGTTTTGACAGAGAGTGTTTTGACGCCTTTCTTTGTTTTGCACCATCGTTTGATGATAATGTAGAGGGCAAGCACAGCGATTCCTCCCAACAACAAAGAAGTAATCGAGTAG
The DNA here is from genome assembly GCA_963680765.1 of Agrochola lychnidis. Taxonomy (NCBI): domain Eukaryota; kingdom Metazoa; phylum Arthropoda; class Insecta; order Lepidoptera; family Noctuidae; genus Agrochola; species Agrochola lychnidis. Next base: position 240,384 of record OY796851.1, read on the forward strand.
AGATAGATGTCGTGACTTGACATGTCAGACGCCTTCGGTAATATTTCTCTGTTTTTCTGGAATTCCAACTGCTGGTCAATTTTTATTATTTCTACTGCAGTTGGCGTTTCTTGTTCTATTATATTTAATTTTGCATTCTTCCAGCCGAGATCAAATATGTTGTAAACTGTTGAATTTATAGTTGGTATTTCTATCTCTGGTTCCATGTTAAAACTGCTTCCCAGCTGATTGTGTGTAAATATTGTGGCGTCCTTTTTCTGCAGTAAGCACTTTGATTTCAAGGAAATCACTCCAGTCCCGTCAATGACCACTGGCGTAATTTGATCGTTACATATGACGCGCATCAGCTGTTTTCCGCACAATGTAAATAGCCACATGTTCGATTTGTGAAGCTTTGTCCAGGTTTCTTTGCAGGTTACGTCATTGAAGACGCATGATAAAGATTCTTGTTGGTTGAAAACTTGGGCCTCACATGGTGCGTCTTTATCGTGCATGTTGTAGACAGGATTACGCGCAACAGTAATGAATTCGTCTTCTCCGTATGACGTACATTGGCGCATGTCTTGGTCTTCCATTGCTATGTAAGAGTTTTTTACAAAGTTGATTGCGATAAAGCTTGAACTTGGTTGTAGGAGTTTTAAATGTCTTTGTCTAAGAAACGGTATTGGTATAACTCGATATATCTTGTAGTCTTCATCGCTCAGCAAAGGGATGTGTATTTCAAATAGCATATAGTTGTTTGTAATTCGAGCCTTCACATGGATGAGGGAGAAACTGGTTCAGCATCTTGGCAACAGTGCTGAAAACTACGCATCTAGCTGGGAGATGCTGACCCACCGCTACGATAACAAACGACTGTTATTCACATCATACATGAACACGCACCTGAATCAACCTAGTATTCAGCAACCAACCGCTGCAAGCATACGGAAGCTTCACGACATCATGATGGAGTGCTTGAATGGGCTCAAAAACATCGGGCTAGATACCACCAATTGGGATCCGATCTCGATCGTGGTTCACCTATTGGTTCAAAAACTAGATAGTGTTACATATAACGAATACATAAAGGAGATCAAACATCCTAGGGAATTTCCCGACCTGGAAGAGTTCGCCGAGTTTTTAGAATCGAAATTCATGTCACTGGAAGCTCTGCAGGGAAATAGCCAAAAGTTATCGTCATCAAATAAACCATGGAAATCGGAAAAGCAGCCTCATAAGGGATCAGAAAACCGATATAATAACCACAAGAAAAAACTCAAGGGTCATCGTACTTTAACAAGTCACAAAACTCACCAAAAGCCTTCTTCACAACAGCAAAAACATGCCCAATATGCAAAACTAATCACGTTCTGATGAATTGCGAACAATTCTTGGCTATGAACACAAACAAACGGAATGACGCAGTTCGCAACTTGCATATTTGTAAAAACTGCCTATTCAGCCACGGAGAAAATCAATGCAAATCACGAAAGACGTGTAAATTGTGTCATAAGGCACACCACACACTTATGCATGAAGCTGAAACTGAACTCTCTAGCAACAAACAAGCAACAATGGAGGAAAACCCATCGTCGACCCCTTCGACTTCCTATGGGGTCAACAACTTAACGAAAGAAGAAAAGGAAGTGTTGTTGACAACAGTACTTCTGAAAGTCAAAACAATTGATGGAAACTTCATCAACTTGAGAGGTCTACTTGACCAAGGCTCCCAAGTGAGCCTAATAACAGAAAACGCGACACATCGCCTCCGCGCACAGCGTACAGCGACGTAAAGTGAGCGCTGTTGTATCGGGTGTATGAACCCTTAGCGGCAACTGCAAAGGGGCAATGAACTTAGAATGCCAGTCAATACATTCAGACTACAAATTCAACTTTGAAGCATTAATTTTGAAAAAACTTATAAACAATTTACCTATCGCATCGTTTTCAATCAGCAACTGGGACTATTTGGAAGACTTAAAACTAGCGGATCCACAGTTCGACCTGTCAGGCCCGATCGATCTGCTCTTGGGCGCGGACATCTACTCAGAACTTATCTTAAACGGCGTCATCAGGAGTGATAAGAGATACCCAGTAGCTCAACAAACCAAAGTGGGCTGGATTCTATGCGGGAATGTAAAGACATTCAACTGCTTGGTGCTTACTTAACGATTTCGAAAACATGGCAAGATTTTGGGAAACCGAGGAAATTCCAGACAAGTCATCATCAACTAGTGAGGAACAACATTGTAAGGAATATTGCAACGCAACTACCACAAGATTGGCAAACGGACAATATGTGGTACAAATACCTATGAAGCCGAACTTCGAAACAAAAAATGCAAGATCACAAGCACACACACACAGTTCCTTCAAATGAAAAGAAAAATGCTAAAAAACAAAGAACTCAGTTACGAGTACAAACGTTTTATGAACGAATACATCGCTATGGGACACATGAAACCTGTCACAGGAGAAAGTAGGAGTCAAGTCTACCTACCTCATCATGGCGTGTTGAGAGCAGAGTCCACTACAACAAAACTAAGAGTAGTGTTCAACGCATCGTACAAGACAAAAGGAGACAGCAGTCTCAACGATCACATGTATTGCGGTCCGAACTTACAAAAGGATATACTGACACTACCTACTCATTAATTGGAGAACGTATAGATACGTCTTTACGGCAGATGTAGAAATCTTTATCGGTTCATCTGGCTGAACGAAAAACAACAACATCTGCAAACTATAATCTGGAGATCTTCCCCTAACGAACCTCTACAAGATTGGCAGTTGGGCACAGTAACTTACGGAACGAAAAGTGCACCGAAATGCGCACTCTACACAAACTCGCAGAAGATGAAACAAATAACTATCCGGAAGCTGGAAACGTCCTGAAAAACTATTTCTACATGGATGATTTGGTTTACGGGTAAGATACTATCGACGCATCGAAAACACTAGTCACACAGCTAATTGAGTTGCTGAAAAAAGCAGGATTTAACTTGAGAGAATAGAAAACGAACGAACCAACTATCTTGGAAGACTTGCGAGATGATCAAAAGAGCCGCAATACGAACATCGACTTTACCCCAGAACAAACAACAAACTCAAAAATGTTGGGCATGAGGTGGAATCAAGACAATGATAGCTTCACATACCAATGGGATCTACCATCAAGAAAAAGCTGACAAAACGCGTACTACTGAGCGAAATAAGCAAGCTATACGACCCACTGGGATTACTATCGCCACTTACAATAAAAAAACCGGCCAAGTGCGTGTCGGACCACGCATAATGAAGGGTTCCGTAGTTGGGATGAATTTATCCGAAAAACAAACTTAACTTTGTAGTTGATAAACATGTTCTCCCATACGGAATGTATGAGAAAACATGTCAACGTTCATGAACAACGTCTTTTTATATGTCAATAAAATATTTTTATTTTATTATTTTATGGGAAAACATGTTTTTGCAACTGCAAAGTTAAGTTGGTCGATTATTACTCGATAACTAGTAAAGCCTACTTAGCTGTGATAGTTTTCCTTTTAATTTCGTTATATAAACTACTGCTGTGATTTTTTTCACACATCCAAAACCAACCATTTAGCTGACAGGGGGGGGGACACTTGACTCTAACAAAAATTAGCACTTTAATACTTAATATTTTGCAAACGGATCCCTGAATCCAAAAATGGTTTTCACAAACTCATGATGTTTTTGTAAGACCTTTCCAATGATACACCACACTATGGGACAAAAAAATAAAAAATAAAACATCACCACTTTCCGTGTAGTACCCTAAAAAAAATGTTTTTCATAATTTTGTTTTACCACTTTGTCGGCGTAATTAATATGTATACCTATGTCAAATTACAGCTTTCTAGTACTAAGGGTCTCGGAGCTAGACCGCGGACAGACAGACAGACAGACGGACATGACAAAACTATAAGGGTTCCTTGTTTACTACGGAACCCTAAATACCAAACTTCTGTTCCAAAAAATCTGGATAAGTAAAATCAACTGGGATGAACGCTTACCCGACGATCTCGCTACGGAATGGGAAACTATAAGAAAATATCCCGTTGCTAAACAAACTTTCCATACCACGATAGTTGCAATGTCAAGAAAACAACCTAGAGATACACGGGTTTTGCGACGCAAGCGAAAAAGCTTACGCGTGCGTCATTTATAGCCGAGTGACAAATCAAGCCGGCGAATACAAAATTACGCTAATTACGGCGAAAACAAAAGTTGCACCAATCAGCAATAGGATAACCGTACCCAGAATGGAACTTTGCGGGGCCGTTTTATTAGCCAAACTGCTGGAAAAGGTTCAGAACACTCTCTGCAATAAAAACCTACATTTAAGGTGCTGGAGCGACTCCAAGGTCGTTTTAGCCTGGATGCAGGGCGATATAAACCGATGGGAGAAATATGTAGCTAACAGAGTGAAACAAATAAAAAGCATTATTTCGGCAAACTGCTGGAACCATGTGAAGTCAGAAGAAAATCCAGCTGACTGTGCAACTCGAGGGCTCACACCTTTTCAACTCCTAGATTTTAAACTTTGGTGGAATGGACCAGATTGGTTAAAAACAAACATTCCAAAAATCCATCAAGACAATCGCCTGACCTACACAAACAAACACTGAGTTGTAAGAAATAAACTGCTGCGCACTCACATGCAAGAATTGTGAAATAATTGATACATTACTGAATAAACACAGTAATTATAAACGCGTAATACGAGTGCTTGGATGGATTTTACGACTGAGCAATATTCGTAAGCAAAAACGCACACTGAACTCAATCAATAACTTAGCCGACCGCGGTAACAAAAAGGAGGTTATGTGTTTGTCACCACAAGACATTATGGGAGCAACAGAATTGGTCATCAAGAACGTTAAAAATGAAAACTATGGCGACGAAATTGAATATTTAAAGAAAAATCGACCAATATCAACAAAAAGCAACTTGCTGAAGTTAACCCCATTTCTTGATGACAGTGGAATACTGCGCGTGAAAGGGCGACTAGAATACTCAACTTTATCTCCCGAAGCTAAACATCCTATTATTCTTCCGGCTATAGGAAGATTAACGGAGCTTATTATTCAAGAGGCTCATCGCGACACTCTCCACGGAGGCGCCCGACTCACTTTGGCTCATTTACGTCAAACATTTTGGGTCATTGGAGGTAGCAGAACAGTCAAGAAGGAGCTTCGACAATGCGTCCGATGTCATCGTTTCAAATCAAACCGAAACGTCCAACTGATGGCAGATTTGCCAAAGGAGCGTATAACTCCATCAAGACCGTTCACAAACACGGGCGTCGACTATACCGGACATGTTGATGTGAAAATCAACAAAGGAAGAGGAGTTAAAACTTGCAAGGCTTACATAGCAATTTTCATATGCATGGTGACTAAAGCTGTGCATTTGGAATTGGTGTCGGACCTGACTACGCAAACGTTCCTCGCCGCATTCAAGAGGATGTGTGCCCGCAGGGGTACACCCCGACACGTATTCTCCGACAACGGAACGAATTTTGTGGGCGCAGCAAAACTACTGCAACAGGAATTTGAACAACACAATACGTTTAAGACTTCTGAATTCTTCGATGAGATGAGCCACTTACAAATTGAGTGGCATTTCAATGCACAACTTTGGCCAACAGCTGGAGGCCTGTGGGAGGCTGCCGTCAAAGCCATAAAATATCACCTACATCGAGTACTGGGGGAACAGAAGCTTACTTTCGAACAATTCACTACTTTACTAAATCAAATTGAAGCCTGTCTTAACTCTCGTCCGCTATGCCCACTAACAGAAGATGTCGAAGATCTGGAATATTTAACTCCCGGTCACTTTCTTTGGCGGTCCCCTACTGTCACTACCACAAGAAGAGCAAGATTTTGCTGAGCACGATCTAAGAAACAGATGGAGGCTTGTTGAACAAATGAACGTGCACATCTGGAAGCGCTGGTCGAACGAATATCTATCTACATCAACTGCAAATCCGAAACAAATGGCAGCACCCAAAAGAAAACCTGAAACAAGGAAGCCTAGTATTAGTAAAAGATGAACACTTCCCACCTGGCCGCTGGGCTATAAGAAGAGTCCAGGAACTACATCCAGGCGCCGATGGTCGAGTACGGGTTGTTACCTTGAAAACTAAGAAAGGGTCACTTAAACGACCAATAACGAAGCTTTCACCATTACCGCTAAAACTCGAAGAATCAAGAGTAAACGAAGAGGAAGAGAAAAGAACACCTACTCCGGAAACTAAAAAACGGGGAAGCACAACAAAAAATAAGAACCATTGGCTGTCACTTGTTCTCCTATCCATACTAGCAATGATGGGATTTGCACAATCAGCGCCAACGACGAATAACTTGAAGATTACACCTATACCGAGCAATCATCCGATTTACTTCGATGAAGCTGGGAAAATACAGCTAATACATTACGAATGGATCCTATTGGTTTACTACAACTTAACGTCATACTGGCAAGCAACTGATCAGATCAATGATTATGTGAACCAAATAGATAAACTATGCCAGAAAATATCACATGAGTACACGCCTTGCGAAACAATTGTCGGCCACCTACGTCATGACCTGAGTCACCTAGCCGACTACAACTCTATGCTGCTTACTCAACACTCAAGACCAAAATGAGGTTATTTTGATGGAGTTGGGAAGTTAACAAGAACTCTTTTCGGAGTGCTCGACGCAGACTTTGCCGAAAAGTACGAAAGAGACATACAGAATCTACAATCAAATGATGACTACCTTATGAAAAACCAAACTTTGATTGTAGAGGCTGAAAACAACATTATAAAAAGAAACACTGCCTTTATGGATGAACAATTCAAAACATTGCGCGTCTACATGAATCAAACTTGCAGCGAAATCACAAAAATAGTGAACAAGGCGCAAATGCTGTTCACGATGAATGACATAAATTCCGCTGCCGTGACATCAACTCTGATTTTAAGTGATTTAAATCGAATATTGGAAATGCTGATAAATGCTTTCGCCAACATTTACAAAGGACATTTAGATACTCGTCTATTTCCGGCTAACCAACTGATCGAACAGCTAAACATAATATCCGGAAGGTTGCCACAGGGATTGTCGTTACCTGTAAAGGACATTCAAAGGGATTTTAAAAACATCTATGACCTTATCTGTTATATACATGGACTTATTATACAAACTGGACTGAGCTCTCCAAAAATCGTATTATACAAAAATGAACCATATGAATTGCAGTTTAGGTTTACATTTGTTAGGCTATCTTAGCCGAGCCAAAATGAGACGAGAGAGATAGCCAAGCCGAGGCTATTTGTCCCTTTTTCTCAATTGCCAAAAGATAAAAATGTTACAAGTTGGTAGAAAATATTTTACCAACTGCAAGTAAAACAAGTTGCATAAAAATATTTTCAGCTTTTACATTAGTTTTAAATAATTTTATTTATAGACTAGCGACCCGCCCCGGCTTCGCACGGGTATAAACCGGTTTATAATACATATAAACCTTCCTCTTCAATCACTCTATCTGTTAAAAAAAACCGCATCAAAATCCGTTGCGTAGTTTTAAAGATTTAAGCATACATAGGGATATAGGGACAGAGAAAGCGACTTTGTTTTATACTATGTAGTGATTTACAATCTGTACTTAGTAGTAAATAATTTATTTTAAGTAAAATAAAAATAATATGATTTTTGGTAATTATCATAAAATTACACTGGTAGGTAATACTGAAAAGTGACATCAATTCATTGACTTATCATCAATTGGTGTCATGGCGACATAGGCGACTTTTTCTGTTGTTTTGTGGAAACGCATAACGCATTATAAGTTTTAGCTTCGGTTCTTTTTTAATTTTTGTAATGATAATGGTGAAAAAGTGTTGTATCAAGACATGTAAAAGTGAATCATATGCTGGTTGTGGCATTTCATTTCACAGGTAAGGAATAACAATATTTTGTTTACTAACAATGGTGTCAAGTAGGTTGACCATGCTCTAGACGTTTTGTAGACGGAACACTAAAGCTTTTGTGTATTTCTGTATATTAAAACTATTAATATTATGTGATTTAAAAGAAGACATAGTGACAAAAATTTAAAAGAGTATGCTGAGATGGTTTGAGGATGAATGAAAGGCGACTAACAAAATGTATTTACAAGGCTGATGTGAAGGGAAAGGCCGGTCGGGAACGCCCCAGGAGGACATATACTGACCTTATTGGTGATGTTCTTCAGAAAGGCATACAATACTTGACAGATACTACAAAGACAAACATTCACCCTTCATGCACACATTTATACACTCACACACGTGCACCGTGACAAGATATTTCCAGTCATGACCTTGATAAAGTGAATAGAATGTAACCAGATGTTATGGAACCTTTCAGCTACCATGAGTGATGCAGAATCAGTTGGTGAATCGCATACTCCTCCTCGTAAGCGTAGTAGACGCAGAGAGAAACGAAGACGATCATCATCATCATCCTCTTCCTCGTCATCTACATCTGAAGAAAGGACACGACGACTGTCTCGAAAACACTCGAAGGGATTGACCACGGAGGACGTACTGAACATCCTGACTTCCTGGAAGGCTGAACCAAGTCAGAGTATCAATTCCTTGCAAAGTAGTCAACTTAATAACGTGATACCTGAATTTGACCCGGCCAATAGGTCACAAAGTATTGAAGCTTGGATACGGAAAGTTAATGAATGTTCACAAATTTATAACTGGGACCAGAAGCAAACTATTCACTTCTCCCTCCAAAAACTGGTTGGACTTGCGAAGAAATGGTTTGAGTCTCTTCCTACGGTCGTATTTTCTTGGGACGAGTGGCAAGCCAAATTAAAAAGGGCGTTCCCTAGTGAGGAAAATTATGGTAGACTTTTAGAAGAAATGCTGGCTCGTATCACTCGCGTCGATGAAAGTTTACGAGAGTATTTTTATGATAAGTTGAATTTGTTGAACCGTTGTGAAATAAAGGGGAAGAGAGCTGTTGATTGTGTAATACACGGAATTACCGATAGGTCGGTTAGGAGTGGTGCACAGGCACTTAACTGCGAAGAACCTGAGGACTTGCTTAACTTTCTTTGTGCTCAACGAATTACGTACTATTCGAACAGGGTAAAAGAACGAAATAGGCCGAGATCAAATTCTAGTACGGTAACCAACAATTCTGGGTCTAACGAAGGTCCTATAGTCTGCTTTAACTGTCGTACCAGAGGTCACCCTTTTCACAAGTGTCCAAAACCGCTGATAAAATGTAAGCAATGTAACAGGATAGGTCATGATCACGAAAATTGTAAATTGCGGCCCGTTGCTCAAAACTACGTCCCCAGATCTAAAATTGATGATACTCGGAGTACCGTAGAGAAAAACACATTAAAAATAATCGCGTTTAATGATCAAATAAGCCCTAAACCTGTTGATACCTCTACACTCTCGACTTCGATCACGACAGCTAATGATAAATTTTTAAAACCTGTCTTGGTAAACGGTCAGCCCTTTATGGCTTACATAGACTTCGGTAGTGAATGCAGCTTGTTTCGAGAGAGCCTTGCATTGGAACTCCAGCTTGCGCAAAATCCAGACAGCGTTCCAGTAATTAGAGGATTTGGCAATTCATGCGTTATACCATTATATAAGTCTACTCTAAACTTAAAACTTGATGATATTGAGACCCAGTTAGACGTCCTAGTAGTCGGTGACGAGTTTATGGCTAACAGTCTCTTAATTGGACAAAACTTCACCGAACTACCTTTTATTACAGTCCTAAAAGACTGCAATCAATTAGTCTTTTACAGAACTCCAGGAGAAAATCTCTTCCCAATTCAAATCTCCCTTAAAATGTTTACCTCAAAGCCCATTAAGATCGTAAATACCGGTATGGTACCCATCACAGTCAGAGATACTTTTTCCGGTGACGTCTTTGTTGAAGGTTATAACTCGTTGGAACCTGGTAGAGAATTTCGTTTGTTGCAAGGAACTTATGGCATCTCGGATGGCATTGGACAAATAGCCGTAACGAACTTGTCACGGACGCCTCTTTTATTCAAATCTGAAACATTAATTGCGCGGTCGTCACCAGTAACTGAGGCCAATAACTGTCAGGTTAATCGCATTTTAGAAAATTCAGCTCTCTCTTTAGAACCAATAGATAAAATGCATATTCAAGTCGGTGAAGACATAATAAGTAGTAACAAAGATAGGCTGTACACGCTATTACAAAAGTATCGCGATTGCTTTGCCACCAATATGAAAGAAGTAGGTTGTGTTAAAGATTTTGAAATGAAGATAAACCTTACAGATAACAGACCCGTTGTTTACAGGCCGTACAGGTTATCGTTTTCAGAACGTGTGCAGGTGCGTGAAATTGTTGATGAACTATTAGATACTGATATTATACAAGAATCTAGTTCGGATTACGCAAGCCCGATATTAATGGTCCGTAAGAAATCGGGTGAGCAAAGACTCTGTGTAGATTTTAGAGCCCTTAATAACAAAACAATTAAGGACAGGTATCCTCTACCACTTATTGAAGACCAGTTAACCAATTTAAGCGGCAATCAGTTTTTTACGACATTAGATCTTGCGTCGGGTTATTACCAGATTCCTATGTCGCATGAGAGTCGGCATCTCACTGGCTTCATCACTCCTGACGGCCACTATGAATTTAAGAGAATGCCATTTGGATTGGCCAACGCCCCCGCTGTATTCCAGCGAATGATTAATAAAATTCTTGGGAATAGACGATTTGATTATGCACTTGCGTATTTAGATGATTTACTTATCCCGTCCATAACTGTAGAACAAGGGTTTGACCGGTTAGAAGATATTTTAAAACTACTTCGCGAATTCGGACTTACACTAAAATTATCGAAATGCCGGTTTTTCGATACTACGATCAGCTATTTAGGTTATGAAATATCTGCAAATGGAGTAAGACCTGGGGAATCAAAAGTTTTGGCCGTCAAAGAATTCCCTTGCCCTAGTAATATTCATGAAGTCCGTAAATTTTTGGGGCTTACAGGATATTTCCGTAAATTTATAAAAGGATACGGGGAGAAAGCGCAACCACTGACCAACTTACTTAAGAAAAATGTTGAATGGTATTGGGGTAGTGATCAACAAACTGCGTTCAATTCCTTAAAAGAAAATCTCTTAACCAGGCAAGTTTTAGCATTGTATGATCCCCAGTTAGAGACCGAGTTACATACGGATGCCAGCTCCCGTGGTATTGGGGGAATCCTAATGCAATGGCAAGCGTCGCCCCGTGTCTTAAAACCTGTCGCTTATTTTAGTAGACAGACCACGGTGGATGAAAAACATTTTCATTCTTACGAGTTAGAGACTTTGGCCGTTGTCTGTTCGTTAAAGAAGTGTAATACTCGTGGGAACAATATGGTAAAAAAATACAAAAACAAAACAACACAAAAGGAGGGGAGCGATGCGGGGTCGGAGTCCGACGCTGCATCGGGCGCAGAGGGCTCTAGCTCGGGGCGCGAAGTCGTGGGTGCTGACGGAATAATCCGCAAATTATTCCGAAAGCGCCCCAAATCGGACGATGGTGAGTGGTCCTCCGCTGACAGCAGGCGGAAAATCCACACCAGCCGGCGGGGTAAGGCCCGAGAAAAGGGTAAAGGTGTGGGTAGAGGGCTCACCACCAAGAAGGCTGGTGAGACAAGCCAGGCCGGCCCTGTTGAACAGGCCCGGCGAACTGAGAGTCTCGCCACGGAGGAGCACCACCCGGGAGAGACCAGCAGCGGGCCGGTCCTCTCAGAGGCCTCTGGTGGTGAGCCGGACGTCGCTGTCGGCGGGGACAAGCCACAGCAGGAAGTCAGGTTCGCGGAGGTCGTGGAAGCCGCGATCAGGGCAGTGGCCTTGAAGAGGATTCAATCCTCCAAGGACAAGGCCATACCCGCGGCCGCGGCCTCTATTTTGGCGGCAGCGAAGGAGCTGCACTTTGGGCCTCCGTCGGACGGTATGTCCGAGATGCGGGCGGAGGTTGCAAAGTTAACTGCCGCCATGGAGCTTCTCCGAAAGGAGAACGAGAAGCTCCGAGCGGACCTGGCTGGGCTGCGAGCAGCCGGCCCCCGGGAGGCGCCGCAGAGAGGGGAGCGGCATGGGCAGGTGCCCGTGCCCGTGCCTGCGGAGGACCGGGTCTTGGCCCTGGTGCGGCAGGAGATGGCTGCCCTGCGGAGCAGGTTCTCCGCCCTAGAGGCTATTGTCCTGCGCCCCCCGCTAGCGGCGAGCCAGCCGGCCATAGATCAGCGGAAGGCGGCTTCGTATGCCGCCGCCGCATCTGCCGCGGCCAAACCAGGCCAAGGCAGGCAGGGGCAAGCCAAGGGTGGAGCGGCTGCGAAGCCAGCGAAGGCCCCGGCCCTGACGGTGAGGGCTCCGGCCCAGGCGGCGGCGAAACGGCCACCTCCGCCTCCTAATTCTTCTCCTCCGGCTGACGCCGGATGGCAAGTAGCCGGGGAGAAGAAGAAGGCCAGTAAGGAGGCAAGGGCGGCCAAAAAGAGGGCGAGGCGGCAGCGGCGCAAAGAGAGAACCGTCGCGGCTAGGCTCCGCGCCCCGAAGTCCGCAGCTGTGGTGGTCACACTGCAGCCGGAAGCGGAGAAAAGGGGCGTGTCCTACCAGCACGTGTTCGCGACGGTGGACCAGGTGATGAACCTGGAGGAGATCGGTGCCTCCAAGGGGATTAAAATCAAAATCACGGCGACCGGGGCCCGGATGCTGGAGGTCCCTGGTGCGGCCAGTGGCCCGGCCGCTGACGCTCTGGCTGAAAAGCTCAGGGCGGCCCTAAATGCGGACGAGGCCCGAGTCTCCAGGCCCACCAAGTGCGCTGACTTGCGCATCCAGGGCCTGGACGACTCCGTGACGGAGGCAAAGGTGGTGGCCGCCGTCGCTAAGGCTGGAGGGTGCTCTGTCGAGCAGGTCAAGGCAGGCACCTTCCATCCTGACCACACGGGGATGCAAGCCATCAGGGTGAGCTGCCCCGTGACGGCGGCCAAAAAGATAGCCGGGGAGGGCCAAAGGCTTTTGGTGGGCTGGGTTTCGGCGCAGGTCAAACTGCTGGAGCCCAGACCTCTGAGGTGCTTCCGGTGCCAGGTGGGCCACCACGTGGGGGCCAAGTGCACCTCGGAGGTAGACCGCAGCAACCTCTGCTTCCGCTGTGGTCAGCCCGGTCACAAGGCTGGCTCGTGCAACGCCACGCCGCACTGTGTCGTATGTGCGGCGGCTGGCAAGCCGGCCGATCACCGGGCTGGGAGCAGGGCCTGCGCTCCACCCGCCGAGGCCAGAGGCAGGGGCAAGCGCTCCGCCACCACCGCCGTCACCGCCGCAGCCGCCGCCACTTCCACCGTGGCCACCGCCGCGTCCACCGTCGCTGTCGCCGCTGCCGTTTCCGCCGCGGCAGGGCCCTCGCAGGGGGCTCGGGGGGAGGTAGAGATGGAATGCCAATAACGGCCCCATTTCGCCTCCTCCAGGCGAACATCAACCACTGCGCCGCCGCTCAGGATCTGTTGCTCCAGAGCATAGCGCAGTGGTCGATCAACATCGCCGTGGTCGCTGAGCCGTACTTTGTCCCGCCCAGGGATGACTGGGTGGAGGACCTGAGCGGCTCAGTGACCCTCATTTCATCGGCCGCCGCCGGTACTCCGTCCCTCGAGTCGGTCAAGAGAGGACGGGGTTGCGTTGCAGCACGGTTCGGGGAGATTGTCGTGGTGGGTGTTTACTTCTCCCCGAACCGAACTCTTGCCGAGTTCCACAACTCCCTTGCGGAGTTAAGAGTCGTCGTCGTCGGATTTGGTTCCCTCCCCGTGCTCGTACTCGGGGACTTCAATGCCAAGAATCTGGCTTGGGGTTCCCGGTATACGGACACACGGGGCAGGATGGTGGAGGACTGGGCTCTGGAGACAGGCCTGGTCGTCCTAAACCGGGGTTCTGTCCCCACGTGTGTGCGGATGCGGGGCGAATCGGTGGTCGACATTTCGTTCGCCAGCCCCGCTCTGTCGCCGCGTGTCATTGACTGGCGCGTCATGGAGGGGGTGGAGACCTACTCCGATCACCGGTACATCCGGTTTGACGTCTCCACCCAGACCTCGAGTGCGCCGGTCCGACAGGCCCCGAGTGGTCCGCGGTGGGCGCTGAAGCAGCTGGACCGGGAGCTTCTCCTGGAAGCCTCGATCGTGCAGGCCTGGGTGTCATCACCGGACAGGCCTGCCGACATCAACGACGAGGCGGAGTGGTTCCGGGAGGCCATGTCCAATGTGTGTGACATGGCAATGCCCCGGGTCCATCCTAGACATGCTTCGCGCCGGCTGTACTGGTGGTCGCAAGAGCTGGAGGCTCTGCGCAAGGCGTGTGTTGCTGCGCGACGCCGGTACGCCAGGCATCGCAGGCTCCGTATCCGCCCTCCGGATACGCAAGCCATTGAGGCGGAGCTGTACGAGGGGTACAGAGCGGCGAAGACCGCCCTCCAAGCGGAGATCCTGCGGGCCAGGGCGCTGGCCCGCGAGGAGATGCTGGAGACTCTCAACCGGGACCCGTGGGGGCGCCCATACAAGATGGTGCGGGAGAAACTCCGCCCATGGGCTCCCCCGCTGACGCAGAGTCTCCGGCCCCAGCTTGTGGGGGACGTGGTGAGCGCTCTGTTCCCCTCTAGAGGGGATCATACTGCTCCGCCCATGGCTCCGCCTACTGCGATGCCCGATGCGGACCATACCGACGACGACGATTCTCCTGAGGTGACTGAGGTAGAAATGAGAGTGGCGGTACGCAAGATGAGTGCGAAGAATACCGCCCCAGGACCCGACGGCATACCCGGAAAAGCCTGGGTCCTGGCCATGGGGGCTCTCGGGCCTCGACTGAGGGGGCTCCTAAGCGCATGCATGGAGAGGGGCCAGTTCCCACTTCGTTGGAAGACGGGGAAACTGGTCCTCATCAAGAAGCCGGGGCGCCCAGCGGACTCTCCGTCCGCTTATCGGCCCATTGTGCTGCTCGACGAGGTGGGCAAGCTCTTTGAAAGAGTCATTGCAGACCGCCTCGTCGGGCAGCTGGTGCGAGTGGGGCCGGATCTGGCGGAGAGCCAGTTCGGTTTCCGCAGGGGGCGCTCTACGGTGGACGCCATCATGCGCGTGCGGGCCCTCACGACGGGGGATGCTGTGGCCCGGGGTGGGGTCGTCTTGGCGGTGTCTCTAGACATCGCCAATGCCTTCAACACCCTGCCCTGGAGTTGCATAAGGGAGGCACTCCGGTATCACCGGATGCCGACCTACCTCTGTCGTGTGGTCGAGGCCTATCTGACGGACAGGGCCGTCATCTACCCCGGTCACCAAGGAGAGTGGAACCGGCAAGAGATGTCGTGCGGTGTCCCACAGGGTTCGGTCCTGGGGCCGCATCTGTGGGACATCGGATACGACTGGGTGCTGCGCGCCGACCTCCCTAGCGGCGTCAGCGTCGTTTGTTACGCTGACGACACGCTTGTCCTGGCGCAGGGGGGGTCGTACCAGGCGGCGGCCGATTTAGCGACACGCGGGGTTGCGACAATCGTCGATAGGATCCGGCAGCTGGGACTCGAGGTGGCCCTGCACAAGTCTGAGGCCATGGGTTTTCATGGTCCTCGGAATGCGCCACCGTCGGGTTCCCAGGTAATGGCGGGAGGGGTTCACATCGGTGTCGAGTCGACGATGAAGTATCTGGGACTCGTCCTCGACAGCCGGTGGAACTTCGTAGAACATTTCCGACGTTTGGCTCCCAGACTTGAGCGGGCCGGGGCTGCATTGAAGCGGCTCCTGCCCAATCTAGGGGATCCAAACGCCTCCTGCCGGAGGCTCTATGCGGGGATCGTGCGGTCCATGGCCCTTTACGGGGCACCGGTGTGGGCGCGTTCATTGAGGCTGCGGCCAGCCCGCCGGTTGAACGCGTCCCAGAGGGTCATGGCCATCCGGCTGGCCCGAGGATACCGCACGGTCTCCTGCGAGGCGGCGAGCCTCCTTGCCGGATTACCGCCATGGGATCTGGAGGCAAAGGTCCTCGCGCACGTCTGGGAGTGGCGCGAGGAGGCGAAACGCCGGGGCTTAACCCCGATGCCGCAAGAAATTGCGGCACAGCGGACAGAGCTCCGGCGGGATCTCATGGCGTCATGGAGGGTGCGATTGTCGCAACCCCGCGCTGGGCACGCCACAATCGCGGCGATAAGACCCGTCTTTGAGGAGTGGCTGGAGAGACGCCACGGCGTTCTCACCTTCCGCCTGACGCAGGTCCTCACCGGACACGGCTGCTTCGGGAGGTTCCTGTTCAGGATAAGGCGGGAGGAAACACCCGGGTGTCACCATTGTGTGGATCGGCCTGAGGACACGGTGGAGCATACGGTGGAGGTCTGCCCGGCTTGGGCGGAGCAACGCCGTGTTCTCGTAGAGGCGATCGGCGGCGGTGATCTCTCGCGTCCGGCCCTGGTTCAGGCCATGGTACGGAGCGAGAGGAAATGGCAGGCCGTCACCTCCTTCTGCGAAGCAGTAATGCTTGCGAAGGAGGAGGCGGAACGCGTGAGGGAGAGGCAAATTTCGCGCCCTCACGCCCCTAACCGCCGCAGGAGGAGACGCCCGGGGCGGGAATCGCGAGCCGATTTCTACGCTCTAGGCCTTCCAGCTTGGCCATCATTGCAGCCCTTGCTGTCCTCGCTGTAAAGGCCTCGACCTACGGCCTCGGCCTTTATCTCAGCTCGTCCATCAAGTGCTGCACGCTGACCGCGCTGTGTCGGCCTGGAGCTGCGCTACGCTGCGCTGTCGGCCATCATCAGCGCGACCAGCAAAGTAGTCATTATAGACCGCGGCAGTAATGTACTATTATGACTACACCAATGCTGAAGGCATCAAATTCGTTTTCAATCCTCCATATTCCCCGACTTTTGGTGGAATTTGGGAGGCGGGCGTGAAGTCTGCCAAATTTCACCTCAAGCGGATTATGGGCAACGCTAGCCTCACGTACGAGGAATTGGGCACATTGTTCACACAAATCGAAGCCATCCTCAATTCCCGTCCCCTGTCCCCTCTATCATCCGATCCCACTGACTGTTCCCCATTGACTCCCGGCCACTTCCTTGTGGGACGGCCCTTAACATCGCTGCCGTCTCCACCTGTCACATCAAAGGCTCCAGACCGGTACAAGATAATAGAACAGCTAAGGCAGCATTTTTGGCAGCGCTGGCACCAAGAGTACCTAGCTGAACTGCAGCAGCGGACAAAGTGGCGCTTGAAAGAGAGAGCGTTGACTGTGGGAGACTTGGTGATCCTAAAGGAGGAGAACGTGCCACCCCTGAAGTGGAGACTCGGGCGAGTCCAGCAATTGTTTCCTGGGACTGATGGAGTTTGCAGAGTGGCCGACTTTTACACGGCGAGAGGCACCGTCCGACGTGCTGTGAACAGAGCCTGTCTTCTCCCCACGACGGAAGAGCTTGAAAGCAGGAGCTTTCAAGGGGGGAGGATGAACGCGCCGCGAACCAGCCAGAGGGGCCTGAGAGGGGCGCGCGGGAGACGAGTGCATGCTTTGGTTCAGCGAGGGCAGGATGAATAGGCAAGAAGTTGTGATGGCTTTGAGACTGCGATCCGGCCACGTTCCTCTTAATAGTTTTGGTTTTATGATGCGCAAAGTTGATTCTCCCAATTGTGCTGTATGTGGAGTCATAGAAGATGTGCATCACATCTTGACGGAATGTGGTCGTATTGGGGTCCAAAGACGTCAAGCTTTTGGCAACAATTTTAATGTAGGCTTCTATAATAGCATTCTGGCCTCACCATTGTCAGATGAGGCCAGAACACTTTATCATATTATTATTATGGGTACAAGGTTGCGGGTAGGCTAGTTTATTATAAATACCTATTGTATTCAATAATCGGGGTGACATATTCTTTATAGAAAAAACCCTGTAAATAAATAAAGATTTAAAAAAAAAAAAAATCAAGAACCCAACCAACTAAAAAGAGCTGCTCGTAAATATCAGCTCCGACATATATGTAATTCATCAATTATGTTGTTTTTTTTTTATTGTTGTCTGATCTGTAACAATCTATTAAATTCGATTATGGCTAATAACACTAGTTTAAATTTTTTTTTTTTTTTCCATGATATGAAACATTATTTATGTAGGCTATGGACGGTAATAAAAAAAAAAAAATTAAGCAAATCGTAGCACGTCACAATTCTGAGATATTAGAGGTCTTTGTTCTTTATCTACCCGCAATTGTTATACGTTTATCGTTCTATTTTGTAAACAACTGTGTGATTCAAAAGTCTTATTTTTACATAAAAATGTCATCTAGAGTATGTAAACTACATCAAAATCGATTTTGTTATGTTTGTGGGAAAATTGTTCAGTTAAATCGTGGTTTCCCTGTTACAAAACCATTGCAAGAAGCCTATTTACATTATTTTGGATTTCCGGTGTCAAATCAAGATAAAAATTGGGTTCCTCATGTGATTTGCACTAATGGCAGATTGGTCCTGAGGTCCTGGCACGCATAACGCTGAACGCATATAGCACTGACACATCACGTTTGCATAATAATAAACACATTACATCACAGACTAAGTAATACTCATTGCATCATTGGCCATTTTGTAATTTCTTACATCACAATTTGGTTTAATAGGACGCGTCGAAATGTTGCCACTATATAAAACGTAAAACGTTTTTTGAGGATGATATTCTCGTAACATAGAATAAAGTATGTCTATTTATTTTTTATCTTTTATATCTATTTAGTATATCAGTTATATCAATTATATATCCGTTGTGTATTTAGTTGCATCTAATTTAATTTTCTTTAAATACGCTGTACTGGTACAGCGTCTTAATTAATATTTGTTTGCTGCACCGGTCGACGTCATTACGTCGGCGCCGGCTGTCGCTGAAAACCAGCGCTGGGGCTCTGTCTTGCACAGGGTCGTAGCATAATGCTGAGCGATAGCCGATTTGCGTGGATGTGACGCATGCTTCCCCCAACTTTTTCTCATTTTTGTAATATAATTTTTTTTTTTTTCTTGCGTCATGTTTACCGCAAATAAACGTTTTTTCTTTCTTTCTTTCTGGTATTCACGTAAAAATAGATCACTGAAATTTGGTAAACCAATGATATGGAAAGAGCCAACTAACCACGTAACCAAGCCAACGTAACGTATCTAAGCCTGCATTTCAATACCTTTGCTCTGTATTTACAAATCTTTCTGTGGCTAAATTAAAGGAAGGAATATTTGTGGGTCCTCAAATCAGGAGAATATTGGACGGTACAAAATTCGAGAGCCTTTTAACCGAGGTAGAAAAAGCACCCAGGAACTCTTTCAAAAGTGTTGTTAAAAATTTTTTAGGCAATAAAAAAAGTGATAATTACAAAGAGATTGTTGAAAATCTATTACAAAATTATGATCGTATGGATGTAAATATGTCACTAAAAATTCATTTTTTTCATTCCCATTTAGAATTTTTCCAGAAAATCTTGGTAGTGTGAGTGATGAACATGGTGAGCGATTCCACCAAGATTTAAAATTATTTGAGCAAAATTATCAAGGTTTTTGTGAACAAAATATGCTAGGTGACTATTGTCGGTCTGTCGTGAGAAATACAGATGAAAATATTTATAAAAAAAGAGCAAAAATTACCCATTTTTAACTGTTTATTGTTTATTTAGATGTCGTTTTTTGTAAAAATATTCTTAGTAAATATTTAAAAAAACTGACGTGCTGGATTTTTTTAAATATTTTTTCCGAGTTGTAGATACCCAAAGTAACATAACCGTATATATTCCATTTCATGGACAAAAGTCATGTAAACTAGTGTAATGATCGTAATAGCTGTATCTATATTACTATTTAATTCAAACCTAATATTTTGCATGCCGTAAGGTAAAATATGATCGGGACACTTAATAAATATTCCAACTTATATGTATACCTACATTATCAGCAAATAAATGATTTCTTTCTTTCTTTCTTTCTATAAATGCGAAAGTAAGTTTGTTTGTTACGCCTTCACGCTAAAACGGCTGAACGGATTTGGATGAAATTTGGCATATATATAGATGATGCCCTGGAAAAGAACATAGGATACTTTTTTTTCCCACGAGATCGAGACTTATGCAGGTGAAACCGCGGGGCGCAGCTAGTATATTTAATATAATAATATTACTAGCTGACCCGGCAAACTTCGTTCCGCCTAACAGTCAATGAATGTGCATAACCATCGACCAGTACTAGTGTTTAGTGTTTACATGCCCACTGACTGCGCGGAAAATGTGACGGAATTCACAGACTGTTTAAGTGCAGTGAGTGCCTTAATTAATGATAGTGATATTGAGTCTGTAATCATGCTAGGAGATTTCAACGCACATCCGGGTGAGCGTTTTTATCGTGAGCTTTTAACTTTCTCCCAGGAACAAGATTGGACAAGTGTGGACACTAGTAGGTTGCAGCTAACATCTGAGCCGTTCACATTTATTAGTGAGGCACATGGTTGCAAACGTTGGCTGGACCATTGTATGGTTACAAGCGCAGCCTTGGATTGTATTACCAATGTATATATTAAATACGACGT
This sequence comes from Agrochola lychnidis, assembly GCA_963680765.1. Classification (NCBI taxonomy): domain Eukaryota; kingdom Metazoa; phylum Arthropoda; class Insecta; order Lepidoptera; family Noctuidae; genus Agrochola; species Agrochola lychnidis. Next base: position 260,987 of record OY796851.1, read on the forward strand.
CTATTGGTCTGATCATCTCCCATTAGTCATCAACTGCAATCTAGATGTTATTAAGCAAAAGGCATTGCCAATGAACCCTGTTTGTAATGGAATTAAATGGGGAGACAGGAATGCGAGTCAATGTCTGGCTTACGAAAGCTTATGTAACTCTAAACTTAAGCTCATTGATTTGCATACTGAGTTACAACAGTGCTGTGGCAAATTTTGTAATATTACCTCTCATAGAGAGGTCATAGATAATATTTATAAAGAGGTAGTAGATATCTTATGCACTAACGCTGTTGTCACTTACGAGCAAAAGGCTTGTATACGAAGGAAACCATTGGCTGGGTGGAACAGGTATGTGAGCGAGGCTCATAGAAATGCCAGGCTGGGTTTCATTACATGGTGCGACTACGGAAAGCCCTCATCGGGTCCCGTTTATGACGCAATGGTTAAATCGCGGAAAATTTTCAAAGGAAAAGTAAAGTGGTGCCAAAACCACCAGGAACAGTTAAGGATGGATTCGCTGGCAAAGCACTATGCCAATGCAGACTTTAAAAGTTTCTGGAAAGGTACTAGTAAGCTAAATCTTAGGCCTGGTATTCCTGTGAGTATCGATGGGATTGCCAACCCAAAAGATATTGCCGAGTTGTTCAAGACCCGGTTTACCACACAATCGCCCTTGGGACCACCATGCGGGGAGCTCGATGCTCTTCCCAAAGATGAGGAGGTACCAACAATGGTCTTGGCGAAAGAGGTCAGGGCCAAAATTAAATATATGGCTAGAGGGAAATCCCCAGGCCACGATGGGCTGAGCATCGAGCACCTACAGCATGCTGGTGCGCACTTGCCACGAGTACTCGCGCTACTATTTAACTTGTGTCTGTCTCATTCGTACTTGCCCTCGGCCATGATGCGGTCTCTGCTTGTGCAAGTAGTCAAGAACAAGACTGGAGACGTATCGGATGGGTCAAACTACAGGCCAATCTCTCTAGCCACCGTCATAGCCAAGGTACTTGACAGCGTGCTCAATTCGCATCTAAATAAGCATGTCAAACTTCATGATGCCCAGTTCGGTTTTCGGGCAGGGCTGTCAACGGACACGGCCATTCTTAGTCTGAAGCACGCTGTTAAGTATTACACTGATAGACAGACACCAGTCTACGCGGTCTTCCTGGACCTATCCAAGGCCTTTGACCTAGTCTCTTTCGATTTACTCTGGCAGAAGCTAGGAGACAACGCATCGACGCAACGATCGCATCTCTCCTCAAATACTGGTACCTACACCAAGAGACTCGGGTGAGATGGGTGGGGGAGCTTTCGGAGCCGTGCAGGCCGGAGTGTGGGGTGAGACAGGGGGGACTGTCCTCGCCCTTGCTCTTCGGTCTCTATGTGAATGCCTTGGTCGAGCGACTCAGCAGCATGCGTGTCGGCTGCTATGTGGATGGTGTTTGTTTTAATAATCTAAGCTACGCGGACGACATGGTGCTGCTGGCTCCCTCGATCAATGCTCTCCGTAAGTTACTGGCTGTATGTGAGTCGTACGCGGAGTCTCATGGGTTGACATACAACACCAAAAAGACAGAGTATATCGTCTTCAGGTCTGGTGCCAGATGTCCATCTACGGTCCCTCCTCTGTTACTTAAAGGTCACCCAATAAACAGGGTGTATAAATTTAAATATTTGGGTCATCTGGTAACAGATTCCATGAAAGACGATTTAGATTTGGAGAGGGAGCGCAGAGCGTTGTCAGTCCGGGCGAACATGCTGGCCCGCAGGTTCTCTCGATGTACAGTCGCAGTTAAAATTGACCTTTTTAAGGCGTATTGCACAACACTGTACTCGGGGGCCCTGTGGTTCAGATATACCCAAAGGGCTTGCAATGCTCTGCGTATCCAGTATAATAATGCGTTCAGGGTGCTGTTGCGACTGCCACGCTTCTGCAGGGCGTCGGCGATGTTTACCGACGCGCGCACGGACTGCTTTAACGCAGTATGGCGCAAGAAATCTGCCTCGTTACTTCGCAGGTTGCGTGACAGTCCCAACATCATTCTGCACTCGATAGCCGCCCGGGCAGATAGTCCGCTTGTTTGGGCGTTAGCCGATCGGACAAGATCTGTTTTAGTTATTAAGTACTAACATAGGCTAAGTAAGATTGTTACTAACAAAATGGACCTCATTTGTAGTCTGAATATATAAATAAATAATAATAATAAAAAATAATATTCCGGGAGAATCAATCCGACACATTATCTCCGGGTGTTCTCGTCTAGCTAACGAAGAGTACTTGCATAGACACAACCTTGTAGCCAGCATTATCCATCAGCAACTTGCTCTGAAATACGGCCTTGTGGAATCGGATGTGCCGTACTACAGGTATGTGCCCGACCCAGTTCTCGAAAATGGAAATATCACATTGTACTGGGATCGATCCATCATCACTGACAGGACTATTGTTGCCAATAAACCTGATATAGTGGTGGTGGATCGAGTAGAGCGGCGCACAATGATTATTGACATAACAGTCCCGCATGACGGGAACCTCGTGAAAGCCGAGAAAGACAAACAAATCAAGTATCTTGACTTGGCTCACGAGATTGTCGACATGTGGGATGTGGACTCAGCGATCATTGTGCCGATAGTCGTATCAGCCAATGGCTTAATTGCCAAGAGCCTCGATCAACATCTAAGGAGGCTCTCGTTGGGCAGCTGGATCAAGGGCTTGATTCAGAATGCGGTACTCCTGGACACGGCTCGCATTGTCAGGAGGTTCCTCTCTCTGGAGCCCTGACTGCCGGTAGCTTGGACCCTGTTCCCGATACCGGTGGGCTACTATTTTTTATATTTTTAAATGTTCCTATATTTTTTATATTCTAATATTTAAAAATGTAATTTATAAGTGTAGCGTTGTGTTGCGCGTTGCATTCGCGTCGCCGCGTCTAGAATATACTTAACATAGGTACTTCCCGCCGCCAGCGCTCGCTCGCGTGGCCAGTCGGCTCCCCGCTACGCACCAAGATAGACCGCGCCGCGCACGCTGCGATCGTGCGACAGCCGCCATATTATTATACCGTAACGATTGTTCCTCGAGAATACCTTTATAACTAGAACATAATAAAGTTACATATTCCGTTATAAATTGCGCCCAACTCGTGGCACGTGCTCCGTACGGCAAGTACCCACGAAACGGAAAATTACCGACGCGAGTGCGAACGAAATCCACGCAGAGTGTTGTGTTCTACCTAGTCACTGATCGAGTAATCAGTGTACCTACTGGACTATACTGCCGTTATTTACCGTTTGCGTTTATCGCCGAGTGTTACCGTCTAGAAAATGCCGCCGAAAACACGCCGCGCGCACGCAAACGTGGAGGAAAACGATGGTTCCAGTAGCGATGAGGAAAGCCACGCGGTAGCTAACCCCGTGAGCGTGAACACCACGGCAACGGCTACACCGATCCCGGCAACGACATGTGGTAACATGTTTTCTATGTCCGAGGAACAGCTCACACGATTGTTATCCAACGTCATGAGAAGCGTCGCGACGTCGACGCCGCCGTCAGTGAGTGACGACCCTACGGGACCGACTCAACCCACCGCCGCACACATTGGACCAACCGTGCATGGCATGCACGGCATGCACAGCAACTTTACCCGGTGCACGGCCCGCTTCGACGGAGCCGCCCGCAGTACCGAAGCCCTAGAAGCATTTGTCGAGAGCGTGCTCATCTACAAAGAGTGCGCAAGTGTATCCGACGAACACGCCCTTCGAGGTCTACCTATGTTGCTGACCGGAGACGCCGCAGTGTGGTGGCAAGGCGTAAAATCTACCGTGGAAACCTGGGACGACGCGATACGCCGCCTTCGATTCATGTACGGCGCCCCGCGCCCCGCCCACCGAATCTTACGAGAAATATTTGCGCGCGAACAAAGTGATAACGATAGTGTCGATTCCTTTATATCGCGAGTGCGAGCAGAAATGTCGCGTATACCGTATAAGCTACCAGATGTTATGCAAGTAGACATAGTTTACGGCCTTTTACATCGTAAGTTCCGTAAAAGAGTGTCACGCGATAGTGTAAGTAGTGTCGACTGTCTACTCGAGCGAGCAAGGTATGTTGAGGAGACGCTAGCCGAAGTAAGTCATACTAAATCACTAATTCATCCTCATAACGCAAGTATATCGACTAATAATAGTAATAACACTGCAAGTTCCGTGAAATCTCGAAATGTAAACATTAACCCTCCAACGGCAACGGTTAATCAAAGTAACCCTTCGCGCGCTGTGTCCGACTCTAGTTCGAATATTTGTAACGATACGAATTCGAATACGAAACGTGTTCGACCGCGCTGCGCTTTCTGTAAACGGTTTGGTCATTCGATAGATGAATGCAAAATTAAAATTAAATCAGGTGATCAAGATAATAATGCACCGCTGTCATGTTACGGCTGCGGTCGACAAGGAGTAATACGCTCGAAGTGTCCGACGTGCAAAGGCACGCTCCCCGCCGATAAGGTGAGTTCCGCCGATAAGGTGAGTTTCCAAAGCGCTATCACCCATGAGTCTGATCTGTCACACCCTACGGTCAAGATAGAAGTTGCGTCTTTAGTAGGTGTTGCAGTGCTGGATACAGGTGCTACTGAGAGTCTCGCTAGTCCCGGACTCTATAAAATATTATTAAACAGTGGGACCACTTTCACGAAAACACGTCGCAATCTCGGCCTCGCCGATGGAACGCAGCAGGTACGTGAGTTATTATCATGTGACACGAACGTCACCATTCAGGGACGCGTTATCCCCACCACTTTCCTAGTGATACCGGAAGCGGATAACAGGACGCTTCTAGGACAGGACTTTATCGCTAGAGCAGGTATATTAGTGGACCTCCAACATAACTGTTGGCATTTTAGTAATTTCCCAGGGCAGAAGTATACTTTTGTGCAGTCTTTTAGCCTTACATCCACCAGCGATGCAGAGCTGATGCAGGTTGATACCACCGGCTTGGCGCTGAGAGAGGATGAAGGGACGAAGCTGTCACCTGCTCAAAGGACACAACTCAATCGGCTCATAACTGAGAGAGCCGAGCGCTTCGCCACCGAAGGACCTCCTACAACTTACGCCACTCATCACATTCGGGTTGACGAGAAGCAGGAACCGACCGCTTCACCACCCTATAGGATGTCGCAAGGTAAGAGAGAGTTGTTGGACGGTGAGCTTGAGAAGCTGCTGCGCGCATATGTTATAGAGGAGTGCGAGTCGCCATGGGCTGCCAACATCGTCTTAGTTACGAAGAAGGATGGCGGAGTCCGCTTATGTGTGGACTACCGTAAGCTCAACGCCGTGACTGAGCCGGATAGGTACCCGCTCCCGCGCATGGAAGACGTGCTTCATGCTGCGAAGACGACCAGTTATATGACGACGCTAGACCTTCACTCCGGTTACTTTCAGGTTTGTGTCGCTGAAGAGGACCGCGACAAAACTGCATTCGTTACACCCTCCGGCACCTATAAGTTTAAGAGGATGCCGATGGGCCTTCGCAACTCTGGCGCCACGTTTCAGAGATTAATAGATCGTTTCAAGTCAAACCTGAGTGTGCCTATTCGAGGACAAGAGGTACGTGATAGCTCCGATATCCCACCAGACCCCCAAGGAAGTAGGCCTGTGACTATTCTTGGATATCTGGACGATCTAATAATCTTGTCACCGAGTTTCCAAGGTCATATTGAAGATCTCGAAGCTGTCTTCGACAGACTTAAGAAGTTCGACCTTCGAGTCAATCGAAAGAAAAGCTGCTTCGCCCGTGACTCTGTGAAATTCCTTGGTCACATAATTGTTCCTGGAGGTCTACAAGTAGACCCGGAGAAAACCTCAGCTATTGCTGACATGCCTGCTCCGAAGAATGAGAAGCAGCTCAAAGGTTTCTTGGCCACATCCAGCTGGTTTCGACGGTTCGTACCGAACTACGCTACAATCGCCAAGCCTTTGACTGACCTGCTTAAGAAGAACAGCAGTTGGAGATGGCATGATGAGCAGCAAACCGCTTTCGAGCGCATCAAGGAGCTCCTGGTCACCGCTCCCATTCTTCGCCAAGCTGACGAGTCCAAACCTTTCTCCCTCCGGACAGATAGCAGTGGCTACTGTCTCGGCGCAGTTTTGATGCAGGGGGAGGGCCCCGACGAAAGGCCCATAGAGTACGCCAGTCGCCTCCTCTCGCCAGCCGAGCGCAACTACACCACCACAGAGCGTGAAGCCCTTGCCGTCGTCTGGGCGGTCACGAAGTTCAGAGGTTACGTGGAAGGCTCGGAAGTAGTGGTTAAGTCCGACCATCAGCCGCTACGTTGGCTGATGAGCCTTAAGTCTCCCAGTGGTCGTCTTGCCAGATGGGCATTGACTCTTCAGGCCTATAACCTGCAGATACAGTACACTCCCGGAAAAGTGAATGTGATTGCCGACACACTAAGCCGCCCAGCTTGTTGCGAGGAAACCCCAGCTGGTTGCGAGGTATGCTTAGTGACCGTAGATATGCCACATCGAACACCTGAGGATGTACGCTCTAACCAACTCAAGGACCCAGAGCTGAAGAGTATCGTCGAGGACCTTGAGACTACCGACGATCCCTTCAGGGGGAGAAGGTGGTCAGAGAGAGGATACCTGGTGTCTGATGGTGTATTATACAGGTGTGCACCCGAATCGGAGGACGCTGAGTCCGCCTGCCTCGTGGTCCCAAAACACGAGAGAGATGCCGTCCTCGTAGAGTTCCACGACGCTCCCACAGCAGGCCACTTTGGTGCTGAACGTACTCTACAACGCATCAGAGCAAGATACTTTTGGCCAGGTATGAAGTCTTTTGTCACAGACTATATTAAACGCTGTGCAGCTTGCCAGCGATACAAGATAGACAACAGGAAGCCTGCAGGACTACTCCAGACTCCTGCACCCACCCGGCGGTTTGAAGTGGTATCGGTCGACTTGTTCGGACCCCTACCAAAGACTTCGAAAGGTAACCGATGGATCTTAATTCTAGAAGACACGTGCTCCCATTGGGTTGAGCTATTTGCGTTGGAGAAGGCCACCAGCGTGGAATGCGCTGAGATTTTAATATCAGAAGTTTTCCTGAGGTATGGAGTCCCACGCAGGATGATCAGCGACAACGGAGTTCAGTTTTTTGCTGAGGTGATGCAACAGGCCTGTCACGTGATGGGTATCAAACAGTCTTTGACGCCGTTGTATCACCCAGAAGCGAACCCCGTTGAGCGGAAAAATCGTGACCTTAAACCACAGTTAGCGATACTGGTAGAAAAGGATCACTCATCGTGGGATACTCATCTCGCAGCCATAAGGTTCGCGATGAACTCTGCTGTTACAGCGAGCACCGGATTTTCACCAGCTTTCCTTACCTTCGGGAGAGAGCTGCGCGCGCCATCGGACGTCGTGGCAGACATGAAGACCATTGTGGACAGCGATAATTTCGTCCACAATATCACTCCTTACCTTCGCAATTTATCGACGGTGCTGCTTGACGCCCGAGATGTCCACGAACGTAATCAGTCCCTGCAGAAGAAGTACGCAGATGAAGGCAGACGCGCCCCCCCAGAATACAAGGTAGGTGATCTCGTTTTGTTGAAAACGCAAGGAATGAATGATGTCGGCCCCGGGCAGTCCGCGAAATTTATACCCCGGAGGGATGGCCCTTATCGCATCCGCGAAATAGTAAGCCCTACTACTTACCTAGTGGAGGGTGTTACTACAGGTGAGCACGTAGGACGTTACCACGTTTCTGATTTGACTCCATTCATCGGAGATGTTGAGGCTCCGGTTAGAGAGAAGCGCAGACGCGGTCGACCACGTAGATTTGATTGCTAGCCCGAACGCGAGGGCGCTATGTTCGAACTAGAGGGGGAGTGTGTAGCGTTGTGTTGCGCGTTGCATTCGCGTCGCCGCGTCTAGAATATACTTAACATAGGTACTTCCCGCCGCCAGCGCTCGCTCGCGTGGCCAGTCGGCTCCCCGCTACGCACCAAGATAGACCGCGCCGCGCACGCTGCGATCGTGCGACAGCCGCCATATTATTATACCGTAACGATTGTTCCTCGAGAATACCTTTATAACTAGAACATAATAAAGTTACATATTCCGTTATATAAGTATTTTAATGAAATAAAGGAGAAAAATAATAACCCTATCTACCCTACCTACCTACCGAGATTTCAAAAAAGCCGAACCACACACAAAATGTATGAGAACGTGATTTTCTTCATATTTTTTTTTTCGTGAGTTTTTCCATATTTTCTCACCGTTTAAACCTTCCCTGGACTATGACCAAACATTTCAAAACCAAAATCAGCTAAATCGGCCCAGCCGTTCTCGATTTTTAGTGAGACTAACGAACAGCAATTGATTTATCTTCTTAATATATATAAATTACGTGTCACGTTGTTTGTTCGCGATGGACTCCTAAACTACTCAACCGATTTTAATCAAATTTGCACACCGTATGCAGTTTGATCCAACTTAAAAGATAGGATAGGTAGGGTAGGTAGAGTAGTCAGTGATAAAGATGGCCCACCCCAAACACTTATATGGCAAAACAACGTTTGCAGGGTCAGCTAGTATATATATAGGGCCGGCCGGTGTTAAATAAATTGTAGTAAAAGAATATACCCGTATTTAGGTTTTATTTAACAAAATTTAACATAATGGTTACAATGACACGATCAATCCTGACAATTTAGTTTCTTCTTAACATGTGACGTTCAATATTGACCGAGGAGTTTATAATATATTACTACATTCTCCTGGGCTTAGTTATTGTGTCACGTAGTCATTTAGATGAGCAGGTGGGCGTCGTACTCTTTCAGAACGACGCAGAGTCTCTGGCGTGATGTTTTGTGGCTGGATCATTTCATTCTGGGAATGTCGTTGGCCATCTGTGTTGCGATCATCGCCATCGACTGCATCGATGAATTCGTCGTCCTCATTGGAATCGGATCCATCCGTTTCTAGAGATTCCCCAGCAGGAGCTAGGTGTCGATTAGACACGACAATTTCTCTACCACTGCTCAAACGCACACGAGAATGTTGAGGGTTACTTTCCAGAGTCTCTACTTCTTCGACCAGTGGATCATATTTGCTGGTTCGATTATGGTTTCGCATTAATACTTTCCCTGGGACATTTAGCCATGTAGGCATCGACTGACCACTGGAGGATCTCCTGGCATGAGAAAACATCCGCTCATGGGGCGTACTATTTGTAGCCGTGCAAAGAAGTGATCTTATAGAATGCAGAGCCTGAGTTAAAACTGACTCCCATTTGGTTACAGGTAGATCACGGCTTCTCAGAGCCAATTGTACTGTTCGCCAAATAATTCCGTTGTATCTCTCCGTTTGTCCATTACCCTGAGGATTGTATGGTGTAGTGTAGCTCGTAGCAATGCCCTTCTGGTGAAGAAAGTCTTTCATCTCTTTTGAAAGAAAACAAGTACCACGATCTGAGTGTACATAAGTTGGCATTCCAAATATAGAGAATAAATCGGTCAGTTTATTAATTACCGTGTTTGTAGTCAAGTCTGGGCAGGGATATGCAAATGGGAATCTAGAATATTCGTCCACAATTGTAAGAATATATCGATTCTTCCCAGTCCCATCTGAGGGAAGTGGACCCTTAAAATCTATCGATATTCTTTCGAATGGGGCCATTGCTTTTATTAGTTTTCCCATGTTTTGTTGAAAACGAGGTTTTACTTCTGCACATATAGAACAATTCGCAGTAATACGTTTTATCTCTTCAGTGGAGTAAGCTAAATTTTTGCTACGAACCCAATGAAGCATTCTTGTTACTCCAGGATGACACAAGGTTTTATGCAGTTCTTTGAGTGCATTTTCTGAACTGTGTACAGAGGCTACTAATGGTGCATTGGCTCTTGATAAAGCATCAGCTGCTATATTTTCCTTCCCTGGGCGATAAACTATGTCAAAATTGTATTCAGAAAGTTCTAATCGCCAACGTTGTATTTTGTCATTTTTAATTCTCGACGAATGTTGCTGATTGAACATGAATGCGACTGATTTTTGGTCAGTTATCAGTTTAAACTCTCGTCCGATGAGGAATTGTCTCCATTTCCGAAGACATTCGACTATAGCCGCGGCCTCCTTATTAAATTTTTTATTTGGACGACATAACAGTCTGTGGAACAACCCAAGCTGACCACGATCAAAAACTGCAACGTTTTCTTGATATTGTGAAACGGTATAACCTTACACTGAATCTTGAAAAGAGTGAGTTTTCATTGAAAGAGATAAGTATTCTAGGATATACTATAAACAACGGAGTAATTAAACCCGACCCAGATCGTCTACGTCCACTATTAGAGCTGCCTCTGCCTTCTGACTCGGCATCGCTCAGGCGAGCATTGGGATTATTTGCCCACTATTCTAAATATGTGCCAAGATTCTCTCATAAAATTCAGTCCCTCGTTTCGCAAGGCACATTCCCCCTCGATTCCGAGGCAGCAAACGCTTTTAACGCTCTAAAGCAAGAGATAGCCAATTCAGCAGTAAACGCGATTGATGACAACATACAATTTGTTGTTGAAACAGACGCTTCAGACTATGCTATCGCGGGAACTCTGTCACAAGAAGGCAGACCTGTTGCGTTTTTCTCAAGAACCCTTCACAGTAGCGAGAGGAATCACCCAGCCATAGAGAAGGAGGCCGCGGCTATAGTCGAATGTCTTCGGAAATGGAGACAATTCCTCATCGGACGAGAGTTTAAACTGATAACTGACCAAAAATCAGTCGCATTCATGTTCAATCAGCAACATTCGTCGAGAATTAAAAATGACAAAATACAACGTTGGCGATTAGAACTTTCTGAATACAATTTTGACATAGTTTATCGCCCAGGGAAGGAAAATATAGCAGCTGATGCTTTATCAAGAGCCAATGCACCATTAGTAGCCTCTGTACACAGTTCAGAAAATGCACTCAAAGAACTGCATAAAACCTTGTGTCATCCTGGAGTAACAAGAATGCTTCATTGGGTTCGTAGCAAAAATTTAGCTTACTCCACTGAAGAGATAAAACGTATTACTGCGAATTGTTCTATATGTGCAGAAGTAAAACCTCGTTTTCAACAAAACATGGGAAAACTAATAAAAGCAATGGCCCCATTCGAAAGAATATCGATAGATTTTAAGGGTCCACTTCCCTCAGATGGGACTGGGAAGAATCGATATATTCTTACAATTGTGGACGAATATTCTAGATTCCCATTTGCATATCCCTGCCCAGACTTGACTACAAACACGGTAATTAATAAACTGACCGATTTATTCTCTATATTTGGAATGCCAACTTATGTACACTCAGATCGTGGTACTTGTTTTCTTTCAAAAGAGATGAAAGACTTTCTTCACCAGAAGGGCATTGCTACGAGCTACACTACACCATACAATCCTCAGGGTAATGGACAAACGGAGAGATACAACGGAATTATTTGGCGAACAGTACAATTGGCTCTGAGAAGCCGTGATCTGCCTGTAACCAAATGGGAGTCAGTTTTAACTCAGGCTCTGCATTCTATAAGATCACTTCTTTGCACGGCTACAAATAGTACGCCCCATGAGCGGATGTTTTCTCATGCCAGGAGATCCTCCAGTGGTCTGTCGATGCCTACATGGCTAAATGTCCCAGGGAAAGTATTAATGCGAAACCATAATCGAACCAGCAAATATGATCCACTGGTCGAAGAAGTAGAGACTCTGGAAAGTAACCCTCAACATTCTCGTGTGCGTTTGAGCAGTGGTAGAGAAATTGTCGTGTCTAATCGACACCTAGCTCCTGCTGGGGAATCTCTAGAAACGGATGGATCTGATTCCAATGAGGACGACGAATTCATCGATGCAGTCGATGGCGATGATCGCAACACAGATGGCCAACGACATTCCCAGAATGAAATGATCCAGCCACAAAACATCACGCCAGAGACTCTGCGTCGTTCTAAAAGAGTACGACGCCCACCTGCTCATCTAAATGACTACGTGACACAATAACTAAGCCCAGGAGAATGTAGTAATATATTATAAACTCCTCGGTCAATATTGAACGTCACATGTTAAGAAGAAACTAAATTGTCAGGATTGATCGTGTCATTGTAACCATTATGTTAAATTTTGTTAAATAAATATGCGTATACTCCTATAAGTTTCTCTTTCGCAATTATATTATTGGAGAGGAGGCCGGCCGGTGTAAACATACAACATAGTAAAAGAATATACCCGTATTTAGGTTTTATTTAACAAAATTTAACATAATGGTTACAATGACACGATCAATCCTGACAATTTAGTTTCTTCTTAACATGTGACGTTCAATATTGACCGAGGAGTTTATAATATATTACTACATTCTCCTGGGCTTAGTTATTGTGTCACGTAGTCATTTAGATGAGCAGGTGGGCGTCGTACTCTTTCAGAACGACGCAGAGTCTCTGGCGTGATGTTTTGTGGCTGGATCATTTCATTCTGGGAATGTCGTTGGCCATCTGTGTTGCGATCATCGCCATCGACTGCATCGATGAATTCGTCGTCCTCATTGGAATCGGATCCATCCGTTTCTAGAGATTCCCCAGCAGGAGCTAGGTGTCGATTAGACACGACAATTTCTCTACCACTGCTCAAACGCACACGAGAATGTTGAGGGTTACTTTCCAGAGTCTCTACTTCTTCGACCAGTGGATCATATTTGCTGGTTCGATTATGGTTTCGCATTAATACTTTCCCTGGGACATTTAGCCATGTAGGCATCGACTGACCACTGGAGGATCTCCTGGCATGAGAAAACATCCGCTCATGGGGCGTACTATTTGTAGCCGTGCAAAGAAGTGATCTTATAGAATGCAGAGCCTGAGTTAAAACTGACTCCCATTTGGTTACAGGTAGATCACGGCTTCTCAGAGCCAATTGTACTGTTCGCCAAATAATTCCGTTGTATCTCTCCGTTTGTCCATTACCCTGAGGATTGTATGGTGTAGTGTAGCTCGTAGCAATGCCCTTCTGGTGAAGAAAGTCTTTCATCTCTTTTGAAAGAAAACAAGTACCACGATCTGAGTGTACATAAGTTGGCATTCCAAATATAGAGAATAAATCGGTCAGTTTATTAATTACCGTGTTTGTAGTCAAGTCTGGGCAGGGATATGCAAATGGGAATCTAGAATATTCGTCCACAATTGTAAGAATATATCGATTCTTCCCAGTCCCATCTGAGGGAAGTGGACCCTTAAAATCTATCGATATTCTTTCGAATGGGGCCATTGCTTTTATTAGTTTTCCCATGTTTTGTTGAAAACGAGGTTTTACTTCTGCACATATAGAACAATTCGCAGTAATACGTTTTATCTCTTCAGTGGAGTAAGCTAAATTTTTGCTACGAACCCAATGAAGCATTCTTGTTACTCCAGGATGACACAAGGTTTTATGCAGTTCTTTGAGTGCATTTTCTGAACTGTGTACAGAGGCTACTAATGGTGCATTGGCTCTTGATAAAGCATCAGCTGCTATATTTTCCTTCCCTGGGCGATAAACTATGTCAAAATTGTATTCAGAAAGTTCTAATCGCCAACGTTGTATTTTGTCATTTTTAATTCTCGACGAATGTTGCTGATTGAACATGAATGCGACTGATTTTTGGTCAGTTATCAGTTTAAACTCTCGTCCGATGAGGAATTGTCTCCATTTCCGAAGACATTCGACTATAGCCGCGGCCTCCTTCTCTATGGCTGGGTGATTCCTCTCGCTACTGTGAAGGCTTCTTGAGAAAAACGCAACAGGTCTGCCTTCTTGTGACAGAGTTCCCGCGATAGCATAGTCTGAAGCGTCTGTTTCAACAACAAATTGTATGTTGTCATCAATCGCGTTTACTGCTGAATTGGCTATCTCTTGCTTTAGAGCGTTAAAAGCGTTTGCTGCCTCGGAATCGAGGGGGAATGTGCCTTGCGAAACGAGGGACTGAATTTTATGAGAGAATCTTAGCACATATTTAGAATAGTGGGCAAATAATCCCAATGCTCGCCTGAGCGATGCCGAGTCAGAAGGCAGAGGCAGCTCTAATAGTGGACGTAGACGATCTGGGTCGGGTTTAATTACTCCGTTGTTTATAGTATATCCTAGAATACTTATCTCTTTCAATGAAAACTCACTCTTTTCAAGATTCAGTGTAAGGTTATACCGTTTCACAATATCAAGAAAACGTTGCAGTTTTTGATCGTGGTCAGCTTGGGTTGTTCCACAGACTGTTATGTCGTCCAAATATGCGTATACTCCTATAAGTTTCTCTTTCGCAATTATATTATTGATAGTTCTTTGAAAAACCGCTACTCCGTTGGTAACCCCGAAAGGTATTCTTCGAAATTGGTATAAATTACCTTCTGCTTCAAATGCTGTATAAAGTTTTTCTGTTTCAAGAATTGGAATCTGATGGTACGCACTTTTTAAGTCAATTTTGCTGTAGACACTATGTTTGGCCACCTTAGAAACTATTTGTTCAATACTTGGTAAAGGGTAAGCGTCTAGTTGCGTGTATCTATTTACAGTCTGAGAGTAGTCTATACACATCCTTTTTTTATGATTTTCATTTGTAGTTACAAGCACTTGTGCTCTCCATGGTGACGAGCTAGGTTCTATAATCCCTTCAGCTAGTAATTTCCTTATTTCAGTACGAATAAACTGCATGTCACTATCTGAGTATCGTCGTGACTTAACAGCTATAGGCTTGCAGTCTGGTAAGAGATTCGGGAATAAGCAGATTGGATCGATATTGGCTTGAGATAGTGCACATAATTTCAGGGGAGCTCCAGATCCGCCGAAATGCATTTCTAATGTATTATATCTCTTAAGAATATCATGACCAATTATGACGTCCGTACATAAGTTCTCCATTATTAATAAGTTCGCTTGAAAACTATGACCTTGCAGATCAATATTGACGGAGCACAGTGCATCTACCTTTGTGTTTAAATTTGAAGCTGCCATGCTGACATTTTGATAGCATGAGCTCTTTTGTATATTATGTTGACAAACCAGTCGGCTGTCTATAAAACTAGCAGTACTCCCTGTGTCAATCAATGCTCTGGCTATAAATAATTCGTTTATTTTTATCGGTATCATAGCTTTATCAAGATCAGTTGTAGCGGCCACGATACATGATAACAATTTCTGCGACTCTCCATTTTCCATAGGTTTGATCGGTTCGTCTATGGCATCAGTAAAAGCACTTCGTTGTGGTGGCGCAGTCACTACACTTTTGCACACTTTTGCAAAATGCCCCCTTTTTCCACATTTGAGGCAGGTTGTACCAGCAGCCGGACAGTTTTGCCGTGTATGTCTCTTGTTTCCACAGAAATAGCATAGTTCTTGGATGTGTGTTCTCTGATTGTTAATGGGGATCGCATTGACAAAGGTACTAGTATTAGGTTGCTGGTAATCATCACTGTGTATTCGCGCCATCTCTAGAGCACGGGCCTGCTTGAATGCGTCGTCTAATGTGAGGGTGCTATTTTCCAACAGTCTTTGACGGACTATGGACGATAAAAGTCCGGATATGAAAGCGTCTCTAATAAAATCACTTTCATTTTGTTCGGCGGTCACTTGTTTAAAATTGCATTCTTTTGAGAGCAGTTTCAAGGCTTGTAGATACTGGTCGATGGACTCACCTGGTTGTTGCGCTCGTTTTGCTAATCTGTGCCTGGAATATATTTCGTTAGGTGGCTTCAGAAATAATGCATCAAGTCTCTTTATAGCAATATCGTAATCAGTGCAATCCTGTATGCGCACAAAAGTCGTAGGGGACAGATGATTAGTTAGTAATCGAAATTTAGTTTCGTTTGCAATAGTTTTCTCATTGGTACTTATAGCTGTCAGAAAATTTTCAAATGTGCTTTTCCAATGTGTCCACTGAGGGGACAAATCTTGGCTTGAGGACGGGTCTCCGTCGAAACGTTCTGGTCGTAGATATTTTTCCATTTTGTTAAATAAATTGTAGTAAAAGAATATACCCGTATTTAGGTTTTATTTAACAAAATTTAACATAATGGTTACAATGACACGATCAATCCTGACAATTTAGTTTCTTCTTAACATGTGACGTTCAATATTGACCGAGGAGTTTATAATATATTACTACAATATTGTTACCATTTTATCGACGTGATTAATATGTATAGTCACGAGCAAAAATATGCATACACCTAGCAAAACTCAAAATTATTTTCTCGTGGAATAACGATTGTAACATGACATAAGTCCTATGTAGTGCGGGACTGTGGGTTTCAAAATACTTACTATAGTCCTAAAACATACAATTACAATCAATACAGTAGGAGAAAATAACTCTAAAAAGTTGCTAATTGTATACATATACATATTATGGCATTGGCAGTGAGATGCAATATGCTTGCTCGCAGGTTTGCACGGTGCTCAAAAGAGGTAAAAATTGCTCTTTTTAAGGCATACTGCCAGACATTTTATACCTGCAGCCTGTGGGTCCGGTATACGCGTAGATCTTTCAATGCCCTACGGGTCCTATACAATAATGGTTTCAGGGTGCTGTTGGGATTGCTTCGCTTTTGCAGTGCATCAGGTATGTTTGCGAAGGCCAGCACCGACTGCTTTAGGGCAATAGTAAGAAAAAGAGTTGCCTCCCTGATGCGCCGCGTGCGGGGCAGCACCAACAGCGTTCTGAATGCAATTTTGGGAAGGGTTGATTGTCCGGTTGTGAGGCACTGGAACACCGTTCACGGATCTGGAGGTGCCTTATATAATATTAAATAGCGGAATTGTAAATAATAATAATAATAACTGGCAACCCCGTGTCAACACAACATCTCGTTTCCGTAATTTTAATAACTATATTAATTTTGACACACTGCTACAAGAATTTTCCCTTGAATACTAAACTTGAAACCAGAAAATCATAAAAAATACCAATAAAGAGATTTTATTCCACCAAAATGCAATAGAATTCCATCAAAAACTACCGAAGCTGAGGTGACATGACAGATGTCACCTCCAGACAACAATAATGAACAGAAAATAAGAACACAAAGATGAAATGATGAAATGTTGACAAGATCGGCCGCACGCCTAGCACGCCCACCACCTCCGGACTCGTCGCTCAGCTCCGCCTCGCCGCCACCGGTACCCAGCCCCACTAGGAGTGCTGTGACAACACCGGCCGCGGTAGTTGTGTCGAGCTCGAGCGACGAGTATTTCTCTCCGCCCACGACGCCACCACCTGCTCGTAGACGGGGAGGACGCCGGCCGCCGGACGGTTTAGGACCTCGAGGCCCACCGGCCTCTGATAGGGTCCCAGCTCCCGGCGGAAGTGTGCAGCGCATGAGATGGACACGCTCCATCAATGAAAACGTCATGCGCTCATACTATGGGGCTACAGATGGGGGAAATAATCTGACCGCGTACCGTGTTCGGATGCTCTCTCTTTTTCAGGTGCTTGAGCCAGCTGTCAACGTTTCGGCACAACGACTATCGGATCAAGTGCGGGTTATCCAGCGCAATCATATGCTGGACGACACTGCACTTGATCGCCTACGAGTTGAAATGCAGAGTAGCCATGTCGTTGCTCTCCCGTCGCAGACTGTTGTAGTAACACCACGGTCCAACACAAGCCAAGCTGACGAGGGGAGTGACGACAGGGCTACAATCGTAAGTACCCAATGCAATGAGGAATTGAGGAGTGCTTTGGAAGGTGCGATTCAGGAATATCGATATATGTCGCCCGAACTTAGGCCACGCTTACCTCGTTTGCCCATGCATAACAAAAATAGGGCGCTGGTGGCGGTTCTGGACTCGCAGTTATCAAACTATTTTGATGACTGCGAAGACCTCACTGATACTCACTCAATTTTGTACTGCGCGGCTGTAGCGGCATGTCGTGTAGCTCACGTCAAATTTGCTAATAGTTCTAGAGCTACACGACCAAAACCAGCCGTACCAGCTTGGCAGTGCAGAATTGAGCGCCGTATTGGTGAGGCCAGAGCGCTCATCGGCAAACTAATCTGCTTCAGGGAGGGCAATACTCGCCCTAGAGTGATGCGCTTTGTGAGGCGGGCGTTCTCAGGAACTGATATCAGCCCTGAGGACTATATGTCCCGTGTCACAGAGCGCATCGACTTCCTGAAGCAGAAAGTGTATGCATGGACAAACCGTATTCGTAGATACAAGCGGCGAGTAGATCGATACACTCAGAATCGCACCTTCCAAAACGATGAAAGGTGGGTTTATAGGGCTTGGGAGCGACCGAACCAAGGTGTGGCTGACACGCATCTGCCAGACGATGATGCCATGTGCTCTTTCTGGCGCAGCATTTGGTCGGTGCCTGTCAGTCACACCGAAGGTGATTGGACTCGGGAAGTCGAGCGAGCCTGCGATCCAATACCAGAAATGGGGGCCATTACCATCTGCCCCCAAGATGTGGCTCGTGCAGTCCGTCCGTTGCCTAACTGGAAGTCTCCAGGGCCGGACGGGCTGCACAATTTCTGGATTAAATGGTTTGTAAGATCGCACGCTCGCTTGGCGGCTCAGTACCAGACTGCTTTAGAGTCTGGGTCGCTACCCCAGTTCCTAACGACAGGAGTTACCCACCTGCTCCATAAATCTGGTAGCACCGCGGAACCCAAGAATTATAGGCCGATCACGTGTTTACCGACGGTCTATAAAGTTCTTACATCCATTTTGAGAGCTAACATCACCAAACATATAGACACCAACTCCATCATGTCTGCCTCTCAAAATGGATGTAGGAATGGGTCCCGCGGTACTAAGGAGCAACTCCTCATTGATATGGCCATTAGGCAATAAGTTCGCCGTTCCCGAAAGGATCTGTCAACATGCTGGATAGACTACAAGAAGGCCTATGACTCGGTGCCACATACATGGCTCATGAGGGTGCTGGAGTTGTATAAGGTAGATACAACTCTGCGCACCTTCCTGATGTCGTGTATGAGGCAATGGAGGACGGTCCTTCACTATCCAGGATGTCGAAATATCCAGAGGAATAGTGAGCCGATAAGGATTGAGCGAGGTATATTCCAGGGAGACAGTTTGAGTCCGCTCTGGTTCTGCTTAGCCCTGAATCCCCTAAGCACACTGCTGGAGGATTCAGGTCTTGGCTATCGGTTGAGGAGATGTGGTCAGGTTATATCTCACCTCCTCTACATGGATGACCTAAAACTTTTTGCCCCCAACAATTTGCAACTGATGGAGCTACTGAAAGTAACTGAAACTTTCAGTAGCGCCATCAGGATGGAATTTGGTGTGGACAAATGTGCGGTCATGCATGTAAAGCGAGGAAAGATTGTGGAATCCGTGGGAACCCAACTCTCGGATTCCATAAACCTTAGAGCCCTCTCCGCATCCGAAACCTATAAGTATTTGGGTATGTCGGAAGCGTTGGGCATCAATGTTACTGACATGAAGCAATCGTTGAAGGAGCGCTTCTTTGGCCGCCTGAAGAAAGTATTTAATAGTCTTCTATCAGGCGGAAACAAGGTGCGCACCTTCAACGGTTGGGTCATGCCGGTTTTGATGTACTCTTTCGGCATATTCAAATGGACTCAGACCGAACTAGACGCCCTGGATAGGAGGGTCCGTACGCTGCTGACTGCATATCGAATGCATCACCCACGGTCTTCGATAATGAGACTGTATATCCCGCGAAAGTGTGGAGGTCGAGGCTTTTTAAACGCTAAGACCCCCCACAATCGCGAGATATGCAGTCTTAGGGAATATTTCTTAGAAGCCGACGTGAGGATGCATCGAGATGTGGTCGCGGTGGACAAGGGTCTTACCCCGCTCTCCTTGGCTAAAAAGAACTGGCGCAAGCCTGTAGTGCTTGACACTAACGATCGCAGGGAGGTATGGCAGAGTAAGGAGCTTCACGGACGCTTTTTCCGGGCCCTACATGGACCCGATGTAGATTTACTGGCGTCTGTGACCTGGCTACGTTTTGGTGACCTCTTCGGGGAGACCGAAGGTTTTATCTGTGCAATTATGGATGAAGTTATCATGACGAACAATTACCGGAGATTTATTGTGAAGGATGGCACGGTTGACATCTGTCGGGCATGCCACCGTCCGGGAGAATCAATCCGACACATTATCTCCGGGTGTTCTCGTCTAGCTAACTAAGAGTACTTGCATAGACACAACCTTGTAGCCAGGATTATCCATCAGCAACTTGCTCTGAAATACAGCCTTGTGGAATCGGAAGTGCCATACTACAGGTATGTGCCCGACCCAGTTCTCGAAAATGGAAATATCACGTTGTACTGGGATCGATCCATCATCACTGACAGGACTATTGTTGCCAATAAACCTGATATAGTGGTGGTGGATCGAGTAGAGCGGCGCACAATGATTATTGACATAACAGTCCCGCATGACGGGAACCTCGTGAAAGCCGAGAAAGACAAACAAATCAAGTATCTTGACTTGGCTCACAAGATTGTCGACATGTGGGATGTGGACTCAGCGATCATTGTGCCGATAGTCGTATCAGCCAATGGCTTAATTGCCAAGAGCCTCGACCAACACCTAAGGAGGCTCTCGTTGGGCAGCTGGATCAAGGGCTTGATTCAGAAAGCGGTACTCCTGGACACGGCTCGCATTGTCAGGAGGTTCCTCTCTCTGGAGCCCTGACCGCTGGTAGCTTGGACCCTGCTCCCGATACCGGTGGGCTACTATTTTTTATATTTTTAAATGTTCCTATATTTTTTATATTCTAATATTTAAAAATGTAATTCATAAGTATTTAATGAAATAAAGGAAATAATAATTAATAATTTATTAAAACAAAAAAAATAGGGCGCTGGTATGTGCCCTGGACTCGCAGCTTACGAATTTTTTCGAGAGCAGCGAGGATCTCATTGATACACACTCGATCCTGTATTGCGCGGCTGTTGCGGCATGTCGTTTAGCTAACGTCAAGTTTCCAAACTGCGACGGAGCTACTCGACCCAAACCAGCCGTACCAGCCTGGCAGTGCAGAATCGAGCGACGTATCGATGGGGCCAGGGCACTCATCGGCAAACTATACTGCTTCAGGGAGGGAAATACACGACCACGAGTGATGCGCTTTGTAAGGCAGGCATTCTCGGGGACTGGAATCAGTCCTCAAGAATACATGTCCCGTGTCACAGAGCGCATCGACTTCCTGAAGCAGAAAGTTTGTGCATGGGCGAGTCGTATTCGGCGGTATAAGCGACGGGTTGACCGATACACGCAGAATCGCATGTTCCAGAGCGATGAGAGGTGGGTATTTAGACCGACCTGAACAAAATGTGACAGATGTGTGCCGCCCGGATGATTCTGCCACGAGTGCATTCTGGCGCAGGATCTGGTCGGTGCCCGTCTGTCACATTGAGGCTGGCTGGAAGCAGGATGTCGAGCGAGTGTGTGAAACCATACCAGAAATGGAAGCTGTACTAATCACGCCATTAGACGTAGCCAGAGCAGTCCGTCCGTTACCGAATTGGAAATCACCGGGACCGGACGGGCTGCACAACTTGTGGTTAAAATGGCTGAGTAGTTCGCACACTCGCCTGGCATCTCAATTTCAGTCATCCCTAGAGACTGGGTCGCTACCGCAGTTTCTAACAACAGGCGTTACTCACCTGCTCTATAAGTCAGGTAGTCCCGCGGAACCCAAGAATTATAGACCGATCACATGTTTATCGACGGTCTATAAACTTCTTACATCAATTTTGAGAACGAAAATTAACACACACATTGACAGTAATTCAATCATGTCAGCCACTCAAAATGGATGTAGGAACGGGTCCCGCGGTACTAAGGAGCTTTTCCTCATAGACATGGCCATAAGCCAACAGGTTCGTCGATCTCGCAAGGACCTGTCGACATGCTGGATAGACTATAAGAAAGCCTACGACTCGGTGCCACATACATGGCTCATGAGGGTGCTGGACCTGTACAAGATAGATGCAACTCTGCGCACCTTCCTGATGTCGTGTATGGGGCAATGGGGGACGGTCCTTCGCTACCCAGGATGTCGACAGATCCAGAAGAATGACGAGCCTGTATGGATTAAACGGGGAATATTTCAGGGCGACAGTTTAAGTCCACTTTGGTTTTGCTTAGCCCTGAACCCTCTAAGCACACTGCTGGAGGATTCAGGTCTGGGCTATAAGTTGAGGAGAGGAGGTCAGGTCACATCTCACCCCCTATACATGGATGACTTGAAACTCTTTGCCCCCAACAAATTGCGACTGATGGAGCTACTGAAGGTAACTGAAACATTCAGTGGCGCCATCAGTATGGAATTTGGTGTGGACAAATGTGCAGTCATGCATGTAAAGCGAGGGGAGATTATGGAATCCGAGGGGACCCAACTCTCGGACTCCATACACCTTAGATCCCTCTCCTCAACCGAAAGCTAGATGTATTTGGGTATGTCGGAAGCGTTAGGCATCAACGTTGCTGACATGAAGCAATCGTTGAAGGAGCGCTTCTTTGGTCGCCTGAAAAAGGTATTAAATAGTCTTCTTTCAGGCGGAAACAAGGTGCGCGCCTTCAACGGTTGGGTCATGCCGGTTTTGATGTACTCTTTCGGCACACTCAAATGGACTCAGACCGAACTCGACGCCCTGGACAGGAGGGTCCGTACACTCCTGACCGCAAACCGGATGCATCACCCACGTTCATCGGTGATGAGACTGTACATCCCGCGGAAGTGCGGGGGTCGAGGCTTTTTAAATGCGAAGACCCTCCACAACCGCGAGGTGTGCAGCCTCAGGGAATACTTTCTTAAAGCCGATGTGGGCATGCACCGTGATGTGGTCGCAGTGGACAACGGGCTCACCCCGCTCTCCATGGCTAAAGAGAACTGGCGCAAACCTGTAGTACTTACTACAGATGACCGCAAGGAGGTATGGCAAAGCAAGGCGCTTCACGGGCGCTTCTATCGGGCTCTTCATGAGCCCGGTGTAGATTTCTTAGCGTCCGTATCCTGGCTACGTTTCGGTGACCTTTTCGGGGAAACCGAAGGTTTCATCTGTGCAATTATGGACGAAGTTATCTTGACGAATAACTACCGGAGACATATTATGAAGGACGATACGGTTGACGTGTCGGGCATGCCATCGTCCGGGTAAGTCCATCAGACATATTATCTATGGTTGCTCGCGTCTAGCTAACAGCGAGTACTTGCACAGACATAACCAAGTGGCTAGGATTATTCACCAGCAACTTGCTTTGAAATAAAAACTTGTGGACTCTGAGGTACCGTATTACAAGTATGTGCCTGACCCAGTTCTCGAAAATGACCATGTCACGTTGTACTGGGATCGGTCTATCATTACTGACAGGACTATTGTAGCAAATAAGCCTGATATAGTAGTGATAGATCGATTAGCGCGCCGCGCAATGATAATCGATGTTACCATTCCACATGACGAGAACCTCGTGAAAGCTGAGAAAGAGAAACAAATAAAATATCTCGACTTAGCACACGAGTTTGTTGACATGTGGAATGTGAGCTCAGCTATCATTGTGCCGATTGTCGTTACGGCTAATGGCCTGATGGCTGAAGCCTCAACCAACATCTCTCGAGGCTTTCGTTAGGCGGTTGGATCAAGCGCCTGATTCAGAAGGCAGTACTCCTCGATACGGCTCGCATTGTGAGGAGGTTCCTGTCTCTGCAGCCCTAACCACCGGTAGCTTGGACCCTGCTCCCGACACCGGCGGACCTCTATTTTTTTATATTTTTAAATGTTTTTTTTTAATTCTTTTATTTTAAGAAATATTTCAAAATGTAACTTAATAAGAACCAAAATGAATAAACGAGAATATTAATAATTTACTAACATAGTTATAAGTACTATTTACTAACAATGTATGGAATGTTTTTATTCTGAAATAAATGATTAATAATAATAATTAGTGCTCATGACTGTACACCCATGCCAAAAATTCCTATCTTTTTTTTGTAATCTACTTTTTTTTATCTTTTGTATATTTTCATGTCTCAATTTATTTGTGACTTACATTTACCTCCCCAGTCCCCGGAGGTAAAACGTCATTTTGCTTCATAAAACTATTTTTTTTTTTTAAAAAACGTTGCCCCACACTAGGAATTTCTCCTGTATTGTGGGTGCGTTTACAAACATTTAAACTCACATACACAAACAGCCAGACCCGGAACACTACTTGTAGGTCATACAAATATTTGTTCCGTGCGGGAATCGAACCCGCGACACGCAGCGCAGCAGTCAATCGCTTAACCACTGCGCCAACCGTGCCGTCGAAATTATTTGCAAATATGTCATAAGTCGACATATTTTATTTGTCACGAAAATCCGACAATTGTGGTTTTTTGACATGTCGTTTTTAAATGACAAATATGTCAAGATTTCACCTGTGTATTTTTGACATATTTATCAATTTTATTAAACAGCCTAAGCGCAACAATTCTACAATTTTGTAATTTTTTGACATAAGTATGTTGAATTGTCAGCTTTACACAGGGCCCTGGTCCTGTCTGAATTCACATTATTCGTAGTTTCGAAGTGCGAGATCGATGCTGTTTATTTTTTTAAGGAAAAGTCACCATAATGATTATAATTATTTATTTATTTTCTGTACAAACATTATATAAAATTATGATTACTTTTGGAATACATTCGAATGGGAATACATAAACGGAATCGTAAGTTTCGTTAAACAGTCTACGTGTGAAATGAGCGGGGCGTACGGCCACCGTAAATGCGTTAGGTCGAGCCCGGCGCTGGCGAGCTCCTGCCACTCACAAACAGTTGATGATTACGACTAACACTTGTGTAACATGTGCAGTGAGAGCAGGGCGCGCTCGGCCGCTCAGCCCTGCATGATGAGGTGCACGAAGTTCTCGTAGTTGATGTTGCCCTGCGAGTCCTCCTGCCCCTGCAGCAGCTGCTCCACCTGTGACACACGCACGCATTATTACCTCTACTACGTCGTCGGCGTCGCGCGTCTTAGCGCTGACTGCTAGGCGCGCTCTTGCCGAGCTTATCATACTCTATTTTCAATTCAGCGGCACGCAACACAATTTATTTCAAAACGCCAAAACGTACTTGCTAACCTTTGTATTTCATAATC
Organism: Agrochola lychnidis; assembly: GCA_963680765.1. Taxonomy (NCBI): domain Eukaryota; kingdom Metazoa; phylum Arthropoda; class Insecta; order Lepidoptera; family Noctuidae; genus Agrochola; species Agrochola lychnidis. The sequence goes on from OY796851.1 coordinate 286,129, forward strand.
AAGGAGAAACAGACTGAATGACTGACTGACATATCAACGCACAGCCGAAACTACTGGGACCAGGAACGTGAAATTTTGCACACGGCTCCCTTTTATAATGTAGGGGAGCACTAATAAATAAATAAAATTCATTTAATTCAGGCAAAACCCATATTACATAAAATAAAATTTAACTATACTGCAACACACAATCGAACAAAACCAATAGAATAAAAATAATGTCAATTAAAATAGGTACACATTATAAAGTTCACAGAATTCAAATTAAAATAAAATGTCAAATTCAATTAAAATAAACGAATGAGTAATACAAATTATAGGGTCACAGAATCGAAATTAAAATGATATGACAAATTATAGGGGTCACAGAATTAATATTAAACTAATAACAATTTCATCAACATAACCGAACTGGACGCCCTGGACAGGAGGGTCCGTACACTGTTGACCGCAAACCGGATCACCCACGTTCATCAGTGATGAGACTGTACATCCCGCGGAAGTGCGGGGGTCGAGGCTTTTTAAATGCGAAGACCCTCCACAACCGCGTGGTGTGCAGTCTTAAGGAATATTTTTTTTTAAACCGGTGTGGGTATGCACCGTGATGTGGTCGCAGTGGATAACAGGCTCACCCCGCTCTCCATGGCTAAAGAGAACTGGCGCAAACCTGTAGTACTTACTACAGATGACCGCAAGGAGGTATGGCAAAGCAAGTCGCTTCACGGGCGCTTCTATCGGGCTCTTCATGAGCCCGGTGTAGATTTCTTAGCGTCCGTATCCTGGCTACGTTTCGGTGACCTTTTCGGGGAAACCGAAGGTTTCGTCCAGGCAATTATGGACGAAGTTATCTTGACAAATAACTACCGGAGACATATTATGAAGGACGGTACGGGTGACGTGGGTTGGGCATGCCATCGTCCGGGTGAGTCCATCAGACATACGTATTACCTCTGGCTGTTCGCGTCTAGCTAACGGCGAGTACTTGCACAGACATAACCAAGATTATACATCAGCAACTTCCTTGGAAATATAAACTTGTGGACTCTGAGGTACCGTATTACAAGTACATGCGCGACCCAGTTCTCGAAAATGACCATGTCACGTTGTACTGGGATCAGTCTATCATTACTGACAGGACTATTATAGCAAATAAGCCTGATATAGTAGTGATAGATCGATTAGCGCGCCGCGCAATGATAGTCAATGTTACCATTCCACATGACGAGAACCTCGTGAAAGCTGAGAAAGAGAAAAAATTAAATATCTCGACTTAGCACATGAGGTTGTTGACATGTGGAATGTGAGCTCGGCTATCATTGTACCGATTGTCGTAACGGCTAATGGCCTGATGGCCGAAAGCTTCGACCAACATCTCTTGAGGCTCTCGTTAGGCGGTTGGATCAAGCGCCTGATTCAGAAGGCAGTACTCCTCGATACGGCTCGCATTGTGAGGAGGTTCCTGTCTCTGCAGCCCTAACCACCGGTAGCTTGGACCCTGCTCCCGACACCGGCGGACCTCTAATTTTTTATATTTTTAAATGTTTTTTTAATTATTTTATTTTAAGAAATATTTAAAAATGTAATTTAATAAGAACAAAAGTGAATAAACGAAATTTCATCAAACAAGTCATTAATAAAAATATAGGTTAGTGTCAATCATATTAAGTGCTAAGGCTTATACAAGTCTGTTACAGCATTGTCGTATGTAGGGGCAGTCAAATCGCTCAGCGATCATTTTCAGGACAGTATTGGAGCTGGCCCGCACCCTGCGCACTAAGGACGCACACCGCTTGCGCATGGTGGCGTGAAAACAGTCGGTGCGCGCCTCCGCAAACATGCCCGAGGGGCAAAAGCGGGGGAGTCAACTAAGAAGGGGAACTAAGAAGGGGTTTTTGGAAATTCGACCTTTAAGGGGGTGAAAAGGGGGGATTTTGTATGAAAAATATTTTCCTTTGAATTGATAAACAAGTGGCACGAATACTAATCGAAGTAAATTATAAAATTTGTAATTTTTTGTTTTTCTAGACTACCCCCTAAAGGGGGCGTGGGACTCTACGGGGCGTGTCAAAGTTTGTATGGAAGAATTTTAACGCGTGGTCCGATTAACTCGAAACTAAGTATTTATACTTAAAACCAAAAATAAAGAATAACGTATATCAGGGTTTTCTTCCCGTACGCTAAATACGCGTTTTGACGTGGAGTTGCGGATGATACCAGCCCGTATTACCTGCCAGAGTTTTTCAAAAATCGACCCCTAACTGGATGAAAAGGAGTAGTAAATTTTACATGGGAGGATTTTACTGCGTGGTTTGATTAACTTGAAAATTCGTATAAATATTCTTTGAGTCACGTTATGGAAAAATACCAAACAACTTTTTAAAAGAAGATTGCCCACTGCACTATGGACAAATGTACTGAATTTAACATTGTTGTGTCTTCATCAAATCATCTTTAAAATACTCGATGACACGTCTAAATACTTCCATAAAAATCCCCCCTGATTTTGTATGAAAAATATTTTCCTTTGAATTGATAAACAAGTGGCACGAATACTAATCGAAGTAAATTATAAAATTTGTAATTTTTTGTTTTTCTAGACTACCCCCTAAAGGGGGCGTGGGACTCTACGGGGCGTGTCAAAGTTTGTATGGAAGAATTTTAACGCGTGGTCCGATTAACTCGAAACTAAGTATTTATACTTAAAACCAAAAATAAAGAATAACGTATATCAGGGTTTTCTTCCCGTACGCTAAATACGCGTTTTGACGTGGAGTTGCGGATGATACCAGCCCGTATTACCTGCCAGAGTTTTTCAAAAATCGACCCCTAACTGGATGAAAAGGAGTAGTAAATTTTACATGGGAGGATTTTACTGCGTGGTTTGATTAACTTGAAAATTCGTATAAACATTCTTTGAGTCACGTTATGGAAAAATACCAAACAACTTTTTAAAAGAAGATTGCCCACTGCACTATGGACAAATGTACTGAATTTAACATTGTTGTGTCTTCATCAAATCATCTTTAAAATACTCGATGACACGTCTAAATACTTCCATAAAAATTCACAAACATCACAGCAGTTAGGGCAGGGACTGAAAGCAGTTACGGTTAAAGGTTAAATTACCTCAAAATATATCGGTACCGATTTAAAATAAAGGTTGAGCTATACCGATATCTTCATAAAAAGAGGTTGGGCTAAATAGTTGTTTAACTTTTACACGATTTCGGTACCGAAAAACATGCGAGACAAAGTAAAATCATTTATTTCAAATAGGCCCTTGTAAAGCACTTTTGAACGTCAAAATTTACAAAATAATATATTGATTCTAGTCGCCCCTTCCAAAAGGTAGTTTTCGTATGGAGAAGAATGGGGAAGAAGCTCCACAGTTACTCTTTTAAAATGTTTTATAATATTTTGTAAAGGTACCTACCTACATTAGTTAAAGAATTATATGTGAAGACGATGCATCTGAATAGTAGATTGTTTACCAAGGGAGCAAACAACCATTTTTAAGGCGAGTGTTTCTTTGAATCCAGAGCGGAGCGAAGGATTCTAGAGTAGAATCTTGAGCGCATCTATGAGAAAAAAAAACTTGTGTGGTCCAACCCCCGTCAGGAAAGAAGTTCCTTCTCACGTATGATTTAAAACAAAAATCGCTACCATCTTGGACTTACATTTTGATCTCAGTATCGGTTTTAGCACCCTCGAAAACTATGAAAACGATACCCATGACGAAAATTTTGAAAATTTCCGCAGCCGCCATCTTGGATTTTTATTTTGACCAAATTGACACTTTCTCTCCCTCTCTCTCTTGCCAGCCTGTTACCTGTACAAGTGTTCTTACAATGTTTATGTTTGATCTCTTTGGTGATTGGAACTTTTCAAATCAAATCAAATCAAATTATTTATTTGCTTAATTCAGGTAGGTATAAACAGATGTTACAAATAAATATGAAGTACTCTGTATCATTACCTATTATGGTGTGCAAATATTTACATTATTATTAATCTAATTAAATAATTATTACAATAACATTACAAAATTATTACACTCAAAAAAAAATATAAAAATAATTTAAAAAATTCAGAATACTACACACGTCAAAGGTTTAAAAATAAAAATTGTCAGATGATTTAAAATACATGTCATAGGTTCAACAATCAGAAAAATTAAATAAAAATATTGATCCAAATTAAAATAAAATAAAATTATAGAGATGTCAAATTAAATTATTATAACATGTGTCACACTATTTGTATTGTCATATTTTAAATGTCAATAAATTACTCTTAATTTATGTATCTATCTATATTTTCATCCTGTAAATACTCCTTGACATTATAATAACATTTATTTATCAGGAATTTGTGCAGCTTCGACTTGAATTGATGAACAGGTAACTTTTTGCCATCATCAGGCAACTTGTTGTAAATCAATGATGCCATAAATAGAGAATACTTTTATTCATTAGTGCTGTTTTTCCATAAGGTATATTAATTTCTAATCTTTTTTTGTCACGTAGTTGTCTACAGTAGCTTTTAGAAGCAGTCTTATAATAATTAGGATTTAATTTCACAAAAACATTTAGTTCATATATATATAACGAAGGCAGTGTCAGAATTTTCAAGCTTTTAAAGTAGGGTTGACAGCTGGTAGTGTTGTCTACATTACACATTGCTCTAATGCATTTCTTTTGAGCTTTAAATACAGATTCCTTATCGACTGAGTTGCCCCAAGATATAATACCGTATCTAAGGACAGGTGCAACAAGTCCGTGATAAGCAGCTAATACAGCTTCTTAACAATATCCACGTTCCAAAAGTAATTTGCTATTTTAGTCCCTGTTTACGAGGGCTAAACTAACTATTTCTGAATAGATGTGATAAAATTAAATTACTATACCACAATAGGTAAAAAGAATTAAAAATGAAGCAACGACAGATAATTCAACTAAGTGATAGATAGATACATAGTGCTCGCATATTTACAAACATTGTAAAAGTAAAATACAATAGACGTGGATATATTTAGTAACCTGTTCCGCTTATCTATTTCTAAAGAGCCATAAAAAACTCCTGAAATAAATCGATACGTGTTTCACCTCTCAACGAGGCATCCTGAGGATGCCTCGTTGAGAGGTGAAACACATCTATTGTATTTTATAATGGATTTCCGCAAGGTCACGCCTGAATCAATTAATTATTGTAAAAGTAGACGATTTTCCTAAAATTTCATAATTTGTGAGGAAGTAGGTAATCACAGAATGTAAAATCAATTTATTTATTTAATACTTTAAGCACACAAATGTACAGAGGCGGACTTAATGCCATAGGCATTTTCTACCAGTCAACTTTTGGGAGATGCAAAAAAAAAACAGTGGTAGGTGCAATAACGAAAATTGTGGAATAAATATTTATTGAAATGTCAGGATATACATATATCTATTAAGAACTATGAATATAATATATATACCTAATCATAAAAACATGAACATACATATAAATATTGTATACCCCTGGGTATGTTACAGTGATACAATAACGTTGACTGTAAGAACTGTCTTTTCACCTGTGACAAACAATGAATAAATGAATATGAAGATCATATATAAAATTAGCACACATAAATATTCTAAAACAAATAAGACAAACAATGGGAAAACACTAACGTTGTGATGAAACTGCCAGATACCTTAGGTAGTGGAGGACATAGGCTTTACGCCACAGGGAAGGGAATACTCCGATGTAAAGGGAAAAATTAATTTTGTGGTTAATCACAGATAGTAGATGATCAAGAATGGTTAAGATCATACCACGTGTATGATCTTTCTGATTTTTCCTGGTTCAACTGAAATGAAACTGAAAGGATTAATATGAGGACGCGTTAGACCAGATATTAGAGACATAGTTTGTTGCTTGGTTAGACGATCCATGGTAGGAACAGCGGAGAAATGTCGATTGAGATCGTCTAAATCAATTGAGTTAGGAAGGTCTAAATGTCGCGATTTGCCGATGCCAAGAGTTCCAAGAAATTTCTAAATATCGGCAAAAGAGGAAGAATTGATTGTATTCAGAATGTGGCGGCGTTTAGCATTGCGTATCATCTGATTATATCTATTCCTTGCAGCCTTGAACAAAGTCCAGTTCTCATCAGTACGCTCCCTTTTAAATTTACGGAACGCACGGTCCCTACATCGCATTGCCATCTGTATTCCTCTTGTCATCCATGGTGCAGGTGGGTGTTTTAACTTAACTTTTTTGACGGAAGCATGGACGTTATACAGGTTGACTACAACGTCATTGAAGAACGCAACCATGTCGTCAACCAAATACAGAATTATATACCGTAAACTAATCTTGGACTTGCAGAATAGAGCTATTCACGTCGTTAAGATTTTGTGGCCGTCGGTTTATTTTAAAGATCAATGATGGTCATCTGCAAATAACACCATCTTCGGTTGATTTTGAAGTAATTGGCGTAAATCATTCATGTAAACTAAAAAGAGGAATGGAACCAATATCGAACCTTCAGGAACGCCCATTTCCGTTTCAGACTAATGAATTTACGCCGTTTACCTGAACTTTAACCTTTCTATCTTTCAGGTATGATCTAAGTAAATTAAGACCTATATTCCTAATCCCATAGTGCTCTAGTTTCAGCAGAAGTGTCTCATGGTCTACACAATCGAACGCCTTCGAGAGGTCGCAAAAGATTCCAATGGCATTTTGTGCTTATTCCCAGGCATTAAATATTTTTTTATTAGGGTGACACCGGCGTCAGTGGTACAACGCCCTTTGGTGAAACCGTACTGTTGTTCATAAAAGATGTAATTTTTATTAAAGTGCCGTAACATTTAATTGAGCATCAACTTTTCAAACACCTTACTGAGAACTGGAAGAATTGACACAGGCCTATAATTTTTGGGTTCTTTACTGTCACCGAACGAAATGGAACTATTTTACTGTGGTGTTTCATGAGATCTGGAAAGACTCTGGTCTACACTGGTGTTAAATATGTAAGCTAATAAATAGGGCGCAATGGTTTCGATAACACAGGACAACAAAATCGAACTTTATTTTTGTTGCATAAAGTTTTTCTACGGTTGTTTACTAATTTGGGTACGCTGATTTCGAATTTATCCTCAGATTTTTTGTAGCAGCTCTAGTTAGTGAGATACAGGTACCGCCTTGAATTTACTTAAGTAGTCGATCATTTCTATCAATAGCGGTGTAACTAAACTAGTTTCTGTACAAATTTTACTATGTCTTCTTCAAGAAGGACATGTTTAAACAGCCCTGACTGTTTTTGTGTTATTTGTGGAGAAAATATCTTCAAAAAATTCCGTTTGAATGTGTCGGACTTCGTGAAAAAAGCATATTTGGACTAATTTGGGTTTCCATTGCTGACGAACGCCAATCCCTGGATACCTAGTTTGGTATGTAAAAGTTGTGTTGAGTCTTTGCGATAATGGGCAAACAAAAAAATACCCTCTTTTAAGTACAAAGCTCCTAAGATCTGGCGTGAACCATCCAATCATCACAATGACTGTTATTTCTGTTACTAAAATCATAGGAATAAACCATAAAAATTGCTCGAAGTGGATTTATCCTAACTTAAAATCTGCTATAAGACCAGTCTTGAATACTAGTGACACACCAGTACCTCGGCAGCCATGTACATCTTCGGAACATCCAGACAAGTGCAGTCAACAAACCGATAATGATGACAGTAGTGGAGACAGTGATTTTGATTGCTTCGGTTATCCCAGACCACTAAATCAAGTTGATAGATGATACAAATTTTATCAACCATATGACAGCTATCGAGAAATATGCATGGCAAGAGTTTGTTTGGGTAGTGACAATTTTTTTAGGAAATATAAAGTCTGATGGCTATATTCAGCAAGTTGAACAGTTGCTGATACACTTTCAGCAGCTTGGATGCAATATGTGTTAAGCTTCATTACCTTTACAGTCATTTAGAATATTTTCCTGAAAATCTCTGTGACCTCAGTGAGGAACAAGGGGAGCGTTTTTATCAGGATATTCGCAACATGGAGGAGAGATATCAGGGATATTGGAACGTAAATATGATGGCTGATTATTGTTGGAGCATTCAAAATAGTAATTCTAACATACTTTACGCGAGAAAATCATTTATAAGAAAATTTCATTCAGAATAAATATGTTTAACAAATTTTTATAGTACATTTTTAGTGAAAAATCCCTTCACTTCATAGCCGCTAAACTAGAACTGCTAGATAAAAACGGCATATGTTTTTGAAATCAGCATGGAAAAGCTACTCAGATTCATGAAAAAAATATCATGCAACAGACATGCTGTTGTCCTGTGTAATAGATCTACAGATTTTTACAGACATTTCCCAGAGATCCTCTATTGATTTAATTTTAAGATCTTTAAAAGCTTTTATAACAGCCTGGGGGTTTGTATGCCGAAACCTAAACTCCAAAGGGCATGCCTTCACACTCTGTCTTAGTAAGGCAGTAGTTTTAAGGGGAATATTAGCAAAAAAGTTTTTAAATTCTTGAGTTATATCTATATCTGAGTTAATGGGGCCATGTGCAGTCTCTAAATTAAATTCAGTATTTTGCTGGTTTTTCCTACCTGTTTAATTATTTATTATTTGCCAGGTAGTTTTTATTGCTAATATACAGAGCTTTGGCTATTTTGCACACACTTTTAAAAGTTTTTGAATATTTTGCAACGTGCTTATGAAAGCTTGTATTATTCATATGTCGCTTTAGGCCATAAAGTTCAAATCGTTTTTCCCTGCTTTTACGAATACCTGGACTCGCCCAAGCACTAAATAAGAACTTTATGTAAATACTTTTAATCTTTAGTGAAAAAGTGTCATTAAATTGCGTGTTTAATAGAAAAAAACTTTTTACAAAAAAAAACAACCGACCTCCAAAAAAAAAACACTACAAAGTGAAAAATAACTTTTATTTCGGAAGTCGGTGGCAAAAAACGAAAATACAAAACCCAAGACACCGACTTCCGAAATTGTTTTTTTTTGTAAAAAGTTTTTATTTTTCACTTTTTAGTTGTGGTACCTACCCCACACACATTCGAATACCACTACCTGCTACCAGTGACAGAAACTTATTATGTCATCTACATACTAAGTGGGAAAAAAATACGTATTTTGTAGCTAACTCAAAAACTATCCAAAGCAAAGTTAATAAAATTTATATGGGACCAATTCAAAAGCACACCCTTTCAAACAAAAAAAGAATTTTCAAAACCGGTCCACAATTGACGGAGAAATCGGTGGACATACATAAAAAAAAAACAAACATACGCGACGAACATATAACCTCCTCCTTTTTGGAAGTCGGTTAAAAACGGCTGAAATGCCGAATATAGTGAAACCCATAGAACTTAAGAACATACTGGTGCCGATTTCCTTGTTCACAAACTAAACTAAATTTAAGTTCAGTGCATCTTTTTCTATTTCATTAAGAAAAGGACAGAAGATAAATTTTAGTTTAGTCCTGTCAAATTAATCAGCGCTTGACGTAAATTAACATCATTTTAGTAGGCAAGTTTTTAATCACGTCTAAACTTGTATGGAGTAGTGACAGGCGCACTGAACTTAAATTTAGTTTGTGAACAAGGGAATCGGCACCATTATGTACTATATTCTTGCAAGTAAAATATCGTTCATTCATTCATTCAAAAGAACTCGGCGTAGAACTCATTTGGGTCACCTATATTATTAAAACTCTGAACACATGTAATTTATTGGCCAAAGAATTATTTAATTTCTTTTAACTTTTACATGTAATTGGCCTAAACCTTATTCGAATTTTTTGTAAAGGTATGTAGAAGCAAAATGTTATTGTTTGTCCACTGTGATTTGATGGCAGCTTATTTACAATTTGTTTGTGTAAGTAATCACAATTACAAAAAATATTATCTATACAAGTGGCAGAAGAACGGCGAAAGAAAACGGTGCGGCGCGGGTGCTTACACAGTCATGTCCTTCCGATCGGAAATAAAAACCAATAGGTACTGAGTTACAATCAGCAAGTGAACGACAGACAGAGTGTGGCGGCGGTGCGTCAAAGAAAACCCCTATTTATTAAGGTTTGCTACCGATACATTTATAAAGGTTAATTAATGGTACTGCTATCGAAATATACCGGTATGCATAACCAACCTCAAAATTCCGCTACTGAAAACCTTATCGAAATATTTCGGTAACCCTTATATAACGGGATGACGTCATACTGAAATTTAAAGATACCTTAATTTTTGGGTAATTCAGTCCCTGCTCTAGAGTGCAAATATAATTTTGAAAACAGTCTTGTTTTATAAAAAAAAATCTCTCAAGTATTAGTTTTTTTTATATATTTATTATTTATTGTATATAATATATTTAATATAATTTTTATTTTATTTTATCTTCCAAAATGAAGACAATACCGTAAAAGTTGTCAGTCTTAGATCATTGTTGTACGAGCTCTATAGCAACAACTAAACAAGTTAGGGATATTTAACTTCTGTATATCATGTAGGTACCATACGTGGGACACACTGAAAGTTCATGGAAAATAAAAAAATACTGAATGATCCATTAAGTTGCTTACCTATACCTTTACTGTTTTTCGAAATATTCTCCATTCCTTCCCAAGCAAAGTCGCATTCGATCGAACCACTGACTTACGAACTAAACGTTCACGCCGTTTCACAGCGTTTTTGGACTTCGGTCAAATTATGGGGTATCCATCTAGTACATAGCTTCCTGACGCTTAAATGCATATAAGATTATTTGCAACTGACTCATACCAATGCCTAAGCTTGCCCGAAACTGTCGGTAGGTCACTCTCTTATCAGCCTCTATCATGCGCCACACGGTAATGATGTTATCGACAGTTGTCGCTGTTGCAGGACGGCCCTCACGCTCACGCAGGTCATCAGTAAGATTCCTACGACCACGCTCAAACTCATTGTAAACAGTAACACATGATGGGACTTCATCAAGAAAACTAATGTCTATCATAACTTTGTTATTGAGTAAGACTACAACGAAAGTCGTAATAAATCATAGAGCGAAAATTTACTCGCGCTAAATTCATTTTGACGCGCTATGCGCACTTTTCAATTTGCCGCCAATTTTTAAAGGAATAAATGATAGATTAATTCAACCTCACCTCATCCATCAGTTTACCAAAGAGTTCTAAATTAGAAAATATTAATTTTTCATTACATTTGTTTCTAACCAGTCAGTTCTAATGTTAACCTTGTATACACAATATACACATTCAATATTTTAATCAACAAATATTAAAAACGCCAATTCATTCGGTATTTTATTTAAATATGGGCGGTTTTTTAATTTGACAGAGGAAGGTCGCGCGGTAGACCATAGTACCTAAATAAATAAAAAAAACAACCGACTTCCAAACAAAACACTACAAAGTGAAAAATAATAAGTACCTATGTGGCAAAAAACGAAAATACAGAATCAAAGAAACCGATTTCCGAAATTCAAGTTATTTTTCACTTTGTGCTTTTTTTTTTGTAAAAATGTTCATATTTTTATGGATCAAATGTTTTTAATAGTGCAATTTTTGCACGATTGCTATTTGACTTTGTGGCAGTGTGGTAGGTACCTCGTCGTCGCTGAGCTTCTCGCCGAGCGTGGACAGCAGGTGACGCAGCTCGGCGGAGGAGATGAACCCGTTGCCGTCCTTGTCGAAGTGGCGCAGCCCCTCGATGAAGTCGTTGGCGGTGTCGCCGCTGCGCGCCTTCGAGATGGCCTGCGCACAAACACAGTGCGTTACTTTACACATTCACTAATTTATTGCATTACCTACATCACTATCTAGGTCATCTTGATATTCTTCATACTTGTGTTAGCTTTTGTTATTATTTAATTTAATGATGTAATGTTCTAAATATTATTTATTTGTATAATCATGTATTTGCAGTTTTAATATTTATTTTGTAAAGTTGTAACCATGTGCCCAAGTGAAATTGCATTTATTATTAGTTGTTCTATTCTATTCTATTTTTCTCTATGGCAATGGTGCCGATGTCGACAATTCTGCCAATGTCAGATGTGTTAGGAGAAAACGTGCGAAGGAAGGAAACAAAAAAAAAGAAAAAAAAAAAAGGAATTAAAAAACTACTATCATTGAATTTTGTGTGAAACTTGTTGACGGGTATTAGTAGTACACTGAAACAAACAGAGAAACATTATTGTTAGTTATATTATTAAATATGTACATAAATGATCACAAACCACACAAAAATCATCATAATTTGATTTCATTGACACGGATAAAAAACATCAAAGCCGCAAAGAGCTTTGGAGAAGAATGTGTTAGTAGGGATGGAAAGTTAGTTGGGACAGGGATCTTTAATTTAGGGAGATAACTATACAAGTCATGGGCTGGGTTATTATTGGAGCAGCTAAAAAAGATGTGCTCCAAAGTACCTTCATCCAACCCACATTCGCAGAGCGATGTATCTCTGACCCGGATTTTGTGAAGGAAAACCGGAGAACAGCAATGGCCTATACGGAGACGGCAAAGAATAGTGATCACTTTCTTGGATATTTTCTTATAAGGATAGAACCAAGGCTTGGGAGTAACATTGGGCTGTATCGCGTGATAAAAAGCACCCTTCTTTTTACTCGAATTTTGCCACTGCACTTGCCATGAGGTTAGCAAGCTCTTTCTGGGAAGGCTCAGCAAATCATAGCCCTGACATTGGAAATGAATATGGTCAACGTCTTGGGACGTTACAGCATCCTTAGCAAGAGCATCAACATATTCGTTTCCTTTTATGCCACAATGACTCGGAATCCAAACCAAGTGTACGGTTTTATGATTCTTGGCACAAGAGAAAAGAGACTTTTTAATTTGAATCAGAATTGGACTGTGAAGTTTACTCTTATACGGATTTTGCTCCAGAGCTTGTAAACAACTAAGTGAATCTGTAAAGATGACACCAAATCGAATGCTATGAGCCTCTATAAATAGACACGCTTCTAGTATGGCCACGCACTCACCCGTAAACACTGAAGATTGTACAGGGCATTTGAATTTCAAGACAATTTTGGAGTGTTGGTAGTATACCGCAGCACCAGTGCAACTTGCATCTGATAATTTAGAGGCGTCCGTGAAAAATCTTTCAAAATTGTACCAACGCTCACCAACCGCCGCGTTGAAAATAGAGTCCGCCGCAGGAGACTTTTTTGATATGCCAATATTGTAGAAAATATCGGGTTTAAAACAAATAACTTCGTAGTCAAAACTGAACATAAGAAGTTTCGGAAACTGAATGATAGGGGAATCTAAATTTTGATGACAACGAAAGGATTTTAAAAACAAAGGGATTTCTTTATGGTTCCAATAATTGGAACTCCGGGATGCAACGTCCAAGTCGTCCACTTTTTGAACAAGAGGGTGGGAGGATTTGGTAATGACTCTAGCCCAGAATCTCGATGCTAGATACTGCCTTCTCAAGGCCAATGGTGGTTCTGCACACTCTACTTACAACGCGTTAATTGGCGAGGACTTCATACATCCTGATATGATCCGTAGACACTTAGCCTGAATTCTGTCCAACCTTGCCAAAGCACCTTTGTTGCAGGGAATTAAAAGAAAGGATCCATAGTCCAGAACACTCCGGATTAAGGCATTGTATACCAGTTTCATGGTGTAGGGATGTGCACCCCACCAGACACCGGCAAGCACTTTTAATATGGGAATAGTTCTCTCGCATCTATTCACTAAATAATTTAGGTGATGTAAACCACTCAATTTGGAGTCCAAAAAAACGCCTAAGAATTTTACTTTTGAAGAAACCGGTATACAATGCCCTTGGATGCCCACTGAAATTTGAGGGATCAGCCTCTTGCGGGAAAATACAACGACAGCACTTTTGGGGGCAGACAAACTCAGACCATTAGAATTTAGCCATTGGTTTAGAGAGTCCAGGGACACGCAGAGAGATGATGCAGCGTCGCTAACTGATTTATTGGTAACATATAAAGCCAAGTCGTCAGCGTACTGAAGAATTTGACAATCATTATTGAGGCATGAATCAATGTCACCTGTATATAAGTTGTACAGTAAGGGACTAAGCACAGAGCCTTGTGGTAGGCCCTTCCATGACATCCTGACGTCAAATTCCTCACCCGGGACTCTCAAAACCAAAGTTCGAGACATGAGCAAATTGCAGATGCACTGTACCATTCTCTCCGGTATCCTCAGCTGTTGCAATTTTTGCCTGAGAATGGGAAGAAGGACATTGTCATAGGCAGAGGAAATGTCTAAAAAGGCAGCGACTACGGATTCATTTTTGGAAAACGATGAGCGTATATCTGAAACCAAAACCCCAACACTATCCATGGTACCGAGTCCCTTTCTAAAACCAAATTGAGACCTAGGAAGTAAGTCTCTTGATTCCACTATAAATTCTAGTCGATTCTTTATTAAATGTTCCAATAATTTTGCAAGGACTGATGACAAAGCGATCGGTCTGAAACTGTTTGGATCATCAGCGTGCTTGCCAGGTTTTAAAATAGGTATGATAATTTGAGTTTTCCACTGATCGGGTACCCAGCCATTGGTGTAACAAAAATTGCAAATGTCTAAAAAATATTTTTTTGCTCTATGACCTGCGTGTGACATAAAGGAATAGACAATCAAACTCAAAACTCAAACTCAAATCATTTATTTCAATTAAACCATTTACAGGCACTTTTGAATTGTCAAGGAATCGGTCAGTCAGAAATAGGTATGAAGCTAGTTGCCCATTCCAAAGCGTAGTAGGTACCTATGGAGAAGAACGGGCAAGAAACTCCACGGACACTCTTTTAAATAAAAAATTGTTACAAAATATTGGTTACATCATTCATGTTGAAATTATACATGTGAGAACAATGTAGAAAGATGTGCACATGAGAAGCGTCCGTAATAAAAAGATAAAAAAGAACAATTCAAAAAAATTAAAAATAAGCTCTGGCAGCTAAGAGATGACCAGTCCCAACTGACGGCGCCCGTTCACGAACATGACGCATGGATTAGCACCATTCAGCTCAACCATTTTGAAGGGAGCTAAATGATCCAACACACGCGCCACCATCAGCGAAACATTTGAGTGAGCATGACATACTCACAGCCGCCAGGGCACATTCAAGTCAATGCAAGACATATTACCCGGTAAATGATAACTCTTTAGTACATAGTGCTCACATAGTGTGCTATGCAATTATATAATACAAAAGAGATTGAGTTTATACAATGCAAAGATGCTCTTACAATCTTCAGCAGCTCCAACAGTATTTGCAAATGTTAATCAATTAGTTGTGGTTGTGGAGCAGGACCAGCATTGAGCCAAGCATTTTTATCAGTGATGTAATCCCCCAACGTATAATATGCCTGCCTGCATAGTGTGCGTTTTATACAAGATTTGAATTTCGTCTCATTCAGTTGAAGTATGTGGGGAGGAATTTTATTGTAACATTTTAAACAGTATCCCATGAAAGATGAATCTACTTTAGCTAGTCTGAAACCTGGTTGAACTAATAGGTCCCTATTTCTAGTACTATAATTATGTCTATCACCTCTTTTGCTAAAAAGATGTAAATTCTTTCTTACGTACATGATGTTTTCATAGATATATTGACAAGGTACCGTCATGATGTTAATATCCTTAAACAGTTTCCTTAGAGAATCGCGCCTGCGGAGACAATTTATGGCTCTGATCGCTCTTTTCTGGAGAATAAAAATAGACTCGATGTCTGCAGCCCGTCCCCACAGTAAAATACCGTAGGACATGATACTATGAAAGTAGCTGAAATATACTAGCCTCGCGGTATCTACATCAGTAAACTGACGGATTTTTCTGACAGCATATGCTGCTGAACTTAGCCGTCCTGCAAGAGATGTTAAATGAGGACCCCATTGCAGCCTTGAGTCGAGCGTGATCCCTAGGAAAATAGTTTTATCAACGAATTCTAGTTTCTCTTGATTCAATACTATCTCACAATCACTACTTTTGACATTTGGTAAAGAAAATTTTATGCACTTAGTTTTTTTTCCATTTAATACTAAATTATTAGCAGTGAACCAGTTTTGGACCTGCAGTAGGGCGTTATTTACGTCGTTAAAATTTGTAGCACGTCTATATACCTTAAAAATTAAAGAAGTATCGTCAGCAAATAACACCATTTGTGGTTGATTTTTTAATAAATGGAGTAGATCATTAATGTATACTAAGAAGAGGAATGGACCCAATATCGAGCCTTGTGGCACACCTAATTTTACTTTTAAACCTAGTGAATTGATACCGTTTATTTGAACTTGCTGTTGTCTATCATTTAAATAAGATTTTACTAAATTGAGTGCAAGTTTTCCAAGTCCGTAATGCTCTAGTTTCAAGAGTAAGGTTTCGTGATCGACGCAATCAAATGCTTTGGAGAGGTCACAAAAGATCCCTATGGCATCTTGGGCCTCTTCCCACGCGTTAAAAATGTGTCTTAATAGGGTTACACCAGCGTCGGTTGTACAACGTCCTTTGGTGAAACCATACTGTTGATCGTGAAGGATTTTATTTGTGTTAAAATGACTGAGCATTTGATTAAGCATTACTTTTTCAAACACCTTGCTGAATACCGGCAACACGGATACGGGTCTATAATTATTGGTGTCTTTACTGTCCCCGGATTTGAAAAGTGGTATTACCTTACTGTATTTCATTAAATCCGGGAAGACTCCTTGATCCACACACAAATTAAATATTAAGGCTAAGTAAGGCGCTATGGTCTCAATTATGGAGGTACAGACTTTAATGGACATCCCCCAAAGATCTTCGGTCAATTTGATCTTGATTTGTTTAAAAGCTTTTATTACCGTTATGGGGTTAATATGCTTAAAGTTAAATTCAATCGGGCATGCCGAAACGTTGGCCCTTAATAAATCAAAAGAGAGTGAGGGCGAGGAGTTTAAGGTTTCAGTAGTTTTAAGTGGGATACTGGTAAAGAAATTTACAAATTCTTGAGCAACTTCTTTGCTATCGCAAATGAGACCACCACATGACGTCTTCAGTGTATAATCACAATACCGTCTATACCGGGGGCAGAGTCATGAACATATTTTAAGACAGAGTTAAGCTCCTGCATAGAAAATGGTGCATCAAAAGGATCTTCTGAAGAAATGGGAGACGGCTGATTATATTCTGCTTCCGATGGTACATACGGAGGAGCCAATTTATCAAAGAACTTGTCAGCAGTCCCTCGGGGGATGGGGGAAGAAATTGAAGGGGAACATCCAGATCTAAAACGGTTGATCTTCTTCCATACAACTGATAAAGGAGTGGAGGGGGACAGAGAACCGCAAAAGTCAGCCCAACCGGCACGTTTCTTCCTTCGCAGCAACCTTTTAGATTTAGCGAGAGTCCTGTTATATGCTATTAGGTTATCGCTAACCATCGCCTCATTGTACACAATCTCAGCATCATCCCTTTCCCTTATAGCTGTTGTGCATTCCTGATCCCACCATGGTGGGGGGGGGGATCTTCCCACGTGCTGAGTTTTTAACAGGGAAGCATGAGTCTGCACTAGCTGATATAGCAGAAATGAGGTTATTATAACAGTTTGACACATGGAGGGCACCAAGAGAATCAAAATCATGGGGAACTAAATTTGGAAGTGTATCGATCTTGTCCTCCAATAATGAGGCATACTTTAACCAATCAGGGTTAGATAAATTATACCTCAAGAGTGGAGGGCTTGATTTTTCTAAATAAGTCTTTTCAGCCAAAGAAATTATAATTGGATAGTGATCACTACCATGTGACAAACTGGTACACTCCCAATGACAAGACGCTGCAATATCCAATGAGCAGAAGGTGAGGTCAACACAACTCTTATTCTGTCCAGGAAGAGACCTACGAGTTGGGCAACCATTGTTTAATATACACAGGTTAAGGTCATCTAAGATTTCAACTAAACCTTCCCCAAAAGAGTCGCAACGTTCAGAACCCCACCTGAAATGGTGGCAGTTGAAGTCCCCCATAACAAGTATAGGGCCTTCTATGTTTTCTAATGTACACTTTAAAATTGACAGGAAACTTTGATGAGGGTGAGCAATATAAATAGATAAGAGGGTTATACCCTCTACCCTACAAGCCACAATATTAATGTTATCACCTAGAGGAGTCTGAGATACAACCGCAAGTGGTACACGATTGTTCACGCAGAGAGCCGACCCGCCATAGCCATCAGATCGGTCGCATCTGAGAATATTAAAAGAAGGTACACGGAAACTAAGACTCGGGACTAGCCAAGTCTCAGCAAGGGAACAAGCTAAAGGTTTATATTTGTTTAGAAGGAATGTGAGCTCGTGCTTCTTATGCCACACGCTCCTCACATTCCATTGAAGGAACACCAACCGAGCCATTATTATGGGATGAAAGAGAGTTAATAAGTAAAGTAGCAACGTTGGGCGGTAATTGAGTTTTGTTTGATGAAGAAATTAAAGTTAAAAGAAGTTTACTGAGAAGTTCAATTATTGAAGACAGGTTTTCAGGAGATTCTGATAGTTGATTATTGAGAGCACAGCCATTAGGCTGAGAAGATTGGGGAGTGCTAGTGAGTTGCTGATGAGCTGTTTTATCATAAGAAGGAGAAAGGGGAGCATGGGTCATTGGCTTAAGAAATACAGTTTTGCGGTATGACTGAGATTGTGATTTAGTAGTGTCTGCATAACTACGAGTAGAAATTGGAACTGTTTTACTAGCTTCTGAATAGGACATCACTTTCTCAGCCATGATTGTTTTTATTGTCCTCTGTCTGCTGTACTCCGGACAGGCCCTGCTATTTGCAAAGTGACTTCCAGAGCACAACACACAGAAAGCTTCGCTCTCAGCTATGCTACAACCATCACCGGGGTGATCATTGCCACACTTGCTGCAACGGGGTTTGGAACGACAAAGAGATTCTACGTGACCAAATCGGCAACACTTGCGGCATTGAATGGTGGGGTAGATATATTGTTCTACAGTTAATGATGTGTAAAAACAGAATATTCTTTTTGGTAAAACTTGGCCATCAAATGTGATGACACAAGTTTCTGTGGGCCTGTATTCAATTAAACCATCTTTGTTAGATTTCCTGTTCAATCGCCTAACTTTTAAAATTGGACCACAGCCTACGGGAACTTTTAAATATGTGAGTACTTCCTCTTCTGAAAATTCAGTAGGGATGCCACTCACAACACCCATACGAGTTATATTAAAAGATGGAATTAAAGCCTCATATAAATTTGTCCCTAGAACCTTATTGGAAATGAAAGCGTTTGCATCCTGAGGGGCTGCAAACTCAACCGATACACGGTTTCTACCAACTCGTTTAACTGCAATGATATTGGAGAAATTTTGATTAGACAAGAAGCGCCCAAATGTGACAGGATGTAGGGTAGTTCCAGAATTGGGTTGAACTTCCTGACGGGAAACATGAACTATATAAGGTCCTTTGTCTGTGACTGAATATTTGACACGACCTATTTGAGTTCTTGGTTGTTTGGTAGGACGATTGATTTCATCACCGGGACGTTTACGGAGGGTAGGCTGGCTAGGAAGGATTTGGGACTCCAGATTACAGACCACATCTGCAAACTGGCTTAATGGGTTGGGAGTGGGGCTCAAATTATACGGGGAAAATCCAGAAAGGGGGGTAGAAGGGGTATCATCAGGAGGGTCGGGGGGTTTATTTTTATCCATATTCAAGAATATGAATAATGGTGATCAATACAGATAAAAAAACACAAACCTGATATCAGGTGACAACAACGTACACAAACAAACACAATAAAAGTCACAAAAAAAACACAATGTCACAAAAACCAGCTAAAATTCTAAACACACGTGATACCCAGAAGCACACTGTGGCGAGAAGCATTATTAGTTGTTAAACTGACTTTTGCCGATTGACAACAACTAGCTGTCAAACGGTAGACTATGTGTAGTCTCACTTGGGAACATGGCAGTCGAGCTTGAACACTCGCAGAGTGCAGACGTATTTTCGTGTATTTAAAAGTGTTATCAAAGTGGTATTAAACGGATTATATAAAGCTATACAGACTTTGCTTTTTCTTTGCAACATAGTGGATTACAGTTCAGAAGTTGGATAGCACTGAGAATACTTTGTTATATCAGTGTTACCGAACGCCCAGCAAAGCGATTTTTTTTCAGTAAATTATTATTTGTCATTTAGATTAATAGTGAATTATAAGAATTCCTACTTCCTAATATTTTTCATACCATGTAATTTAATGGCGCAATATGTTGAACGAAAGAAACAGATTTTACAAAATTTTATTTTAACAAACGGTTGTTTGGATAACAGTTTACTCGTGTAGATAATTATAATTCCAGCTAACCAAATGGAGGGTCAGACAAGTGACCAAGACAGGCGCTTGGATACTCCTGATTCCGAGTTGCCTTTCGGTGCAAGGTGCAGCCGTGGCGGTACGAGGCGTAACCGTAGCGGTGTAAGGTGCAGCCGTGGCGGTACTAAGTGCAGCCATAGCGGTGTAAGGTGCAGCCGTGGCAGTACGAGCCGCAGCCGTAGCGGTGTGAGGCGCAGCCGTAGCGGTGTGAGGCGCAGCCGGAGTGGTACGAGGCGCAGCCGGCATAGTGCGAGGCGCAGCTGGCACAGTACGAAGCACAGCCGGAGCGGTACGAAGCGCAGCCGGAGCGGTGCGAGGCGCAGCCGAAGTGGTGCAAGACGCAGCCGGAGCGGTATAAGGTGCGGCCGCAGTGGTGCTGCGCACAGCCGTACCAGTACCAGGTACAGCTATGGCAACACCAGACGCAGACAAAGCGGAACCAGGAGCAACCGCAACAATACGAGGCTTTACCAAGGTGACAGTACCGTTGCCGACCAGGTTAGTGATAAATTGTTAGAGGCTACAATGAATATGATGTTCATTTAGAATCGAGCTTTTAATTCAATCCGGGTTTGCTTAGCAAGTTGATTAAAATTACTGACAGAAGTTCTTAATAATGCTTTTCGTGTAATTGTCAGACCACTGAAAATATGTAGAGGTTTCAGTGGAATGACTTGACAATGCTGAAGACATGAAGGGGCTTCAGTATTGTAGACATTTATAGTTTGAGGCGAAAACATGAAGGGGTTTCGTCCTCAGACCATTTTGTATGTGAGATATTTGTTGTAGATAAATGTAGAGGTTACAACGAATCCCATGTTTTGAAAAATTGACAAATAGACAAAACAATTATATTCATATGCTTAATAAGCATATGCAATTCTTAGTTAGTCATTATAGTGACAAGTTTGTATTTTTTTGACACCAACAGTTTTGTGGAAACTTTAAAATCGACTAGGGATACTGTGTATCTGCCTGTTAGTTTTAGACACATAATAGCACGGCTATTAGCTTTTTTTTATAAATTCAGACATAAGTAGTATGTCGCAGTCTTGTATTATTAACACCACAGTGGTTAGTAATAATACTAATAATAAGGTGGTGAACCTGAATAAATGTAGCTCAAATGCTATAAATATTTTTACAAATTGCACGGAGGTTCCATCTCCCTCACTCACTATGAGCTCACTGCCTGGTGATGACACTGAAATCTTGGGGTTAACTCCGGATAGTCATTTAAACTAGTTAAAATTAATAATTATCAAAAAAGAGATCAGCAGAATGCCTTGAAATTATTTCATCAAAATATTCAAGGTATTTCTTCCAAATTATTAGAAATCGAAATGTTTTTAGAAAAAACAAAGTTTGACATTGTTTGTTTTACTGAACATTGGTTAAAGGATTACCAAATGCTAATTAATTATGAGAACTATAATGTGGGCAGTTGTTTTAACCGTAAATCTATGCTGCGTTGAGGTTCTCTAATCTTAATAAAAAAATTGTTTAAAATCTAAGCAACGTAATGACATACTTGGTTTATCAGTTGAACATTGCATCGAACTGTCCTGTGTTGAGCTGGATAAGCATGTTGGAGTGTGCGTATACAGACCCCCTAATTATCAGAACTTTTCTTTATTTGAGTCAATAATGGAAGATGTCCTAGCGAAACTTGCATCCAGTAACAAAGCCGCAATTATTTGTGGTGATTTTAATATAAATATTCTGGAAAATAATTCAAATAGCAGTAGAATATTAAGCCTTTTTAAATCGTTCAATTTATCAAATGTTTTTACAGAACCAACTAGAGTAACTAAAACTTCTGCTACTTGTATCGATAATGTCTTCTGCGGTTGTGATTATTTAGATAAAGTCATCGTAAATTATTTACCGTCTGATCATAGTGGACAAACGGTAACTTTTAAATATAGAACACCTATTCAAAAGTGCAAATACAAATTAGACCAATAACAACTGGCAAATTAAATAGATTCAATGGTACCCTAAATAATAAGTTAAATGCTCTGGGCCCTAATATGGACGATGCAAATAAATTGTATGAGGATTTCTTTTCAGTAGTGCACACTGAATTCAACAAAACTTTTGAAAAGAAAACAAAAAATATTTGCCCTAATTTTATTTTTAATGACTGGGCAACTAGAGGTATTAGGATAAGTAGGGAAAGACTGTTCGAGCTGTATGGCCTTAAGCCTTACATTAATACTGAAACTTTCAACAAGTATGTTGCTACATATTCCAAAATTTTTAGAAATACTTGCAAGATAGCTAAAGCTCTGTATATTAGCAACAAGATTAAATCAGCAGAAAATAAAATAAAAACAGTTTGGAAAGTTATAAATAATGAAACTAATAGGAAAAAAGTACGAAACACTGAGTACACATTAGAGACTTCACGTGGTGCCACTAGCTCTAACTTAGAAGTAGCGCAAGAATTTGTACATTTCTTTATTAATATACCATCTAAAACGACGGAAGCTTTAAATTCCTCACCCGATGTCTCAATTAATTTATTAAGAGCGAACGTTCCAGGCTGCCCGGTTGAATTTCAATTTAAACATATAAACCCTATGATAGTTATAAAAGCTTTTCGGCAAATTAAAATCAAATTGACCGAAGATCTATGGGGATTATCTATCAAAGTTTGTAGATCTATAATCGAGACTATAGCACCGTACTTAGCTTTAATATTTAATTTGTGTGTGGATCAAGGAGTCTTCCCGGATTTAATGAAATACAGTAAAGTTATACCACTTTTTAAATCTGGGGACAGTAAAGACACTAACTATTATAGACCAGTATCTGTGCTGCCGGTATTCAGCAAGGTTTTCGAAAAGGTAATGCTCAATCAAATGCTTAATCATTTTAACGCCAACCAAATCTTGCACGATCAGCAATATGGTTTCACCAAAGGACGTTGTACAACTGACGCTGGTGTCACCTTATTAAAACACATATTTACAGCGTGGGAGGAGGCCCAAGATGCCATAGGAATCTTTTGTGACCTCTCCAAGGCATTTGACTGCGTGAGTCATGAAACCTTGCTCTTGTAACTTGAGCATTACGGACTAGGTAAACTTGCGCTCAGTTCAGTAAAATCTTATTTAAATGATAGACAGCAGCAGGTTCAAATAAATGGTGTCCATTCAATCGGTTTAAAAGTAAAAATGGGCGTTCCACAAGGCTCGATATTGGGTCCTTTCCTCTTTTTAGTATTTACTAATTATCTACCCCATTTATTAAAAAACCAACCACAAATGGTGTTATTTGCTGACGACAATTCCTTAATTTTTAAGATAAATAGACGTGCATCAAATCTTGACGACGTAAATAACGCCCTACTGCAGGTCCAAAATTGGTTCACTGCTAATAATTTAGTATGGGAAAAAACTAAATGCATAAGATTTGCTTTACCAAATGTTAAAAGTAGTGATTGTGACATAGTATTGAATAAGGAGAAACTAGAATTTGTCGATAAAACTGTTTTCTTGGGGATCACGCTCGATTCAAGGATGCAATGGGGTCCTCATTTAACATCTCCTGCAGGACGGCTAAGTTCAGCAGCATATGCTGTGAGAAAAATCCGTCAATTTACTGATGTAGATACCGCGAGGCTAGTCTATTTCAGTTTATTTATTTAAACTTTTCACACACAAAAGGTACAAAGGCGGACTTAATGCCTTAGGCATTCTCTACCAGTCAACCAAGGGTGGTGAAGAGATTGGATGGCAGGTGCTCTGTTTGAGAGGAACAAAGAAAAAAAATATTTAAAATATATCATTAGAAATAAAATAACAGTATATAAATAGGTTATAACTCGACAAGGCGACTCGATAAGGCGTGCTTAGTGGCTGTGTCGGTAAAAAGATAGATTGGCATAGTATTGGTTGGAGATCTACTGTAAATTAAGGTAACCTATTAGTTTTATTATAAATATTAGAACACTGATTGAATTGTAATATTATGTGGGGAATAGGAGATGTGATGGTATGGTGTAGAATATTGAATTTGATGTTGGCAAAGTAATATAAATGACTGACAAAATATCTTGGTGTTTCATATTATTTTCCTTATCCTTGAAATATTGATAATTGTATTCGGTATTTAATTAGTATTTTAGAGCAAGGGTGTTTATTATTACAGTTACTCTGTCAGTTACTTTCATAGTATCATGTCTTACGGTATTTTACTATGGGGACGGGCTGCAGATATCGAGTCTATTTGTATTCTGCAGAAGAGAGCCATCAGAGCAATATATCGTCTCCACAGACGCGATTCTCTAAGGGAACTGTTTAAAGATATTAACATCATGACGGTACCTTGTCAATATATCTATGAAAACATCATGTACGTAAGGAAAAATCTAAGTCTTTTCAGTAAAAGAGGTGATAGACACAATTATAGGACTAGAAATAGGGACCAATTAGTTCAACCGGGTTTCAGATTGGCTAAAGTAGACTCATCTTTCATGGGGTGCTGTTTAAAATGTTATAATAAAATACCTTCCCACATACTCCAACTGAACGAAACGAAATTTAAATCATGTATAAAACGCACACTATGCTGCCAAGCTTATTATAAGTTGGGGGATTACATCGCTGATAAAAATGCTTGGCTCAGCGCTGGTCCAGCTCCACAAGGGCGTATAAACTAATTGATTAGCATTCGAAAATATTGTTGCAGCTGCTGAAGATTGTAAAACTATCTTTCCCTTGTATAAATTCAATCTCTTTGTATTGTATAATTGCATATCACACGTGTGAGCACTGTGACCATGTTGTACATTCCATAAAGCTACCATTTACTGGGTACGTCTTTCATTGACTTGAATGTGCCCTGGCGGCTGAGAGTATGTCATGCTCACTCAAATGTCTCGCTGATGGTGGCGTGTGTGTTGGATCATTAAGTTCCCTTCAAAATGGTTGAGCTAAATGGTGCTGATCCATGCGTCATGTTCGTGAACGGGCGCCGTCAGTAGGGACTGGTCATCTCTTAGCTGCCACAGTTTATTTTAATTAACCGACTTCCAAAAAGGAGGAGGTTATATGTTCGTCGCGTATGTTTGTTTTTTTTTTTTTTTTTTTATGTATCTCCACCGATTTCTCCGTCAATTGTGGACCGATTTTGAAAATTCTTTTTTTGTTTGAAAGGGTGTGCTCTCGAATTGGTCCCATATAAATTTTATTAACTTTGGTTGGATAGTTTTTGAGTTAGCTACAAAATACGTATTTTTTTCCCACTTAGGATGTAGATGATATGATAAGTTTCTGTCACTGGTAGCAGGTAGTGGTATTCGAATGTGTGTGGGGTAGGTACCACAACTAAAAAGTGAAAAATAAAAACTTTTTACAAAAAAAAACAACCGACCTCCAAAAAAAAAACACTACAAAGTGAAAAATAACTTTAATTTCGGAAGTCGGTGGCAAAAAACGAAAATACAAAACCCAAGACACCGACTTCCGAAATTAAAGTTATTTTTCACTTTGTAGTGTTTTTTTTTTGGAGGTCGGTTGTTTTTTTTTGTAAAAAGTTTTTTTTTGAATTGTTATTATATTTTTATTACGGACGCTTTTAACGTGCACGTTTGTCTGTGAGTTTAGGGCTTGTCTGGTTTCCGATGATGTAGTTTCCGGGGTGCTATACAAAGTTCTGTAGTAATCTGTAGCGATTTATAAAATTTCTGCTCGAGTTTGTATTTTGTTGCTGTTTTAACTTGAGGTTAGTTTTGGAATCCATGTTTTTTCTTTATTTAATATTTTAGGGGAGGTTGTTGCGAGTAAGAAGGCGAATAACGATCTGTCATTTATTAGGGAACGCTACTTATATACATTACTAGTTCACATAATAAATTATATCAAAATAAATAAGGTACACCGTTAGGGGACCGTTGTATCCGCTCGGATACAAAACACCCACGCGGGATACATCTCTATTTGTATTAGTTGTAATGGTTATTTTTGTCTGAATTTTTTTTAGTCTATGGTCGGATAGATATTCTCGTTAAATTAATCGACTAAAAGCAAAAATATAAATGGGCAACATTTTAAAAAAATGTTGAAAATGACATTCCCGCCCGCTCAAAATGACAGTCAAACGTCACTCCCGGGATGCGCGCGTTCGCTGTAATAATTCGTTTTTTAATGGTTTTTGTGTGTAAATCGTCGGAAAGTGGTGATATTTTCATTTTGAAGTAAATACATCTACATCGTTTTAGATAATATTCGCACTAAATAACATTATATTATACCTATTTTGACCCAACCAAAAAAAGTGTAAACAAACGTGAAGGAGAAAGTTCACGTGAAAGTGAAAGTTGTGATATTTTGTGAGTTTTCTGTATGGATCTGATCGATAAGTGTTTTATTTCTTTTCTATAATAAATTTTTCATCGTTTTAGACAAAATTTACAAAAAAAAAAAAATTTTGGTACGGAGAAAGTTATGAAAGCACTAGATCTATTTATTCTTATTACATCTAGATTCTAGATCAGCAAAAACCTAGATTTTTTGAAATTTAAAATAAAAATTGTCCCTAAAAACGCTTTTATTTGATAACTTATCTATCCATAATGTACCCTGCAAAATTTCGTGTGAATTGGTACGGTAGTTTTATCAGAAATCGTAAAAACATTACAACATAGAAATCACAAAAAAAACGGGTAATAAAGATTAGTAAACGTTGATAACAAAGACTGTAACCATTTACAATGTATCTCTAATCTATTCGAGTAGCAAAAAACATAAACAATACACTTTAGACGTTATAATGAAACCCGATGCTTTTGTTTATTCAAGTGCGGTCGTAAATCTGTCACGGCACGGACCACCCACAGAGCCTGAGCGGACACAACTTAGGACAAACATAATTTGGCAATGTAGGTAGAATCTGCCGCACTCCCTACGTTGTGAGAGCGGGATGATACAGCCGGCCGGTTCGCATTCCTTTCACCTCGGCGCGGCGGCTCGGCTAGCTTAGTTTGCGCAGGCGCGCGGTGACGAACGGCCGTGTGTGCTCCTCTAATGTGTATAACTATACGTAAGTATGGGCTGCTACAGTATTTTGTTGGCTTTTTTGTGCTATCTTTTGTTATAAGAATATTTCCTATTGTTTTCATCTGTGTGTCTTATAATCGTTTTTAATACTCTTGTTTGATGTCCTATACAATACTTGAATTTTGCATGCCGTAAGGTAAAATATATCGGTGTTATCATTATAAAAATTCCATATTAAGTATCTGTGTATCTACATTATCTGCAAATAAATTATTTCTGATTCTGATTTCTGCTCAGCATGCCTATCCAAAATCATCCTTATCCTTACATATTATAAAACAAAGTCCCTCGCCGCGCCTGTCTGTCTGTCTGAACGCGATGAACTCAAAAACTACCGAACAGATTTTCAAACGGTTTTCACCAATCGACGGAGTAATTCATGTGGAAGGTTGTATCATTCATTAAAGGTTTTGTATAAATTGGCTGAAATTTGACGATTATTGTTGAAGATGTCGGAAAAAATCATGTCGACTGGGAACTTTATTGGCGTGCGCTGCGGAAATTGTAAAAGTTACATAAAATGTATGTTCTACAATATATTTCATCTTAAAAAGTTCAACAAAAAAGTCCGCGATGGCATATATTATGTCTATCTTCTAAGGATGACCCACAATAACAATTTTTATCTTTCAGAATCTGATAAAAATTTCTTTGTTAAGTATTTCCGATGCTATTTTGACCGGTATTATATTAATCCTTATCCAATAAACTATGTTGCTTAAATTGAGCATTTAATTTAGATTAAATTGACATCATTTAATATGAATGGTTTAAAAGATATCACAGATTCAAAATTACGCGTAACAAAATAATTATGGTTGAAGGCAACGCGGGCACAGCGGTAGGAGTCAATGAACTTTTCCTCGACTATTAGGTATGTAATCCCGGTACCGGTAGCACGTTCCCGTGGGATATTTTCCGACATCCACGCGGGCGAAGCCGCGGGCAAAAGCTAGTTAGAATATAAACAAAAACAGACCAAGTGCGTGTGGATGAATAATTCCAAGAACAAATTTAACATTGTAGTTGAAAAACATGTTCGAGCAGTACCTACCTCCCCTTTTATCGTAGCTATGCTCAAAAACAAAATAATAGATAACCTTTTTGAAGTTCGTTGCAATACAATACCTACCTAAATAAATGGAAAAAATTCCCATTACAGTTTTAAAACATTGACACAATCGCTTTAACGGTAAGTACCAAATAAAACTTGTGTTACAATTACAACCATGACATCATGTACTTGTTATCTTGTGGACTGTGGTATACTCAGCTCATTACAATACACACAGTTTTTAAAAGTAGGTACATGATCAAAGAGCATTATGAAGGGGCAGCACTATGACAGTTGAGGTACAATTCCGAAGGCGACGGCAGCCCACAGACGGCACTGTCGCCATCTACGGAAGCATTTTCATAGAATTACATAGAAACCGGTTGTATCGCTGCAGTCTGTCATTGCGGTTGGGCGACATTGCTGCCGCAGGCTGCGGTCTGCCGTCGCTTTCGCAACTGTACCTTTATGTTAACCCTAAGCCGTTAAATAAATAAGTATTTGTTACAACTACCTAACATCTGTCCATACAACTTTCCTAGTATGTTAAAACAACAGGTTCCATGAAAGACAAACAGCATCTCAAGATTCAAAAACACTGAACAGACTTTTTATCTGGAAAGATTTACTGCATGAGTAAATCACATTACCATACTATGACGTGGATGACAAAAGACATTAATACCACTGTAGCTTGTCCAGTCTCAAATGACGCGCCCCACTACCGCATTTTACGTATGGAGTCTTTGTCTCAAGAACACTACTCCATTTGAAATAAGATTAGACATTTAAATAAACCTTTCAACCGATTTTAACTTCTATTGCGTTGGTGGTACCTATGACAAATAGCAGCTGCAGTAAACAGTTGGTATTGTAACCACTTTTTAGCTTTTAATGCCATTCTTATGCCTACTGTACAGAAGTCAAAATCGGTTGAACGGACTATTAAAAGGTTTGTTTGAATGTCTAATCGACGACGCGCGACGCGCGTCTTATAACGACATCTTGCAAGGGCAAGATGTCGTTTTGTGGTTGTTCGTGTTTTCTGTGCATCATATTTGTCTTAGTGACTTCGGAAAGACTTAACGTAAGACTTGAAAATCCAAAGACCACAGCTTTTTTTAAAGAACTGACAATATCTTATAAGAATACCTATTAATGAAATAATAGTGACTTTTTGACTTCTATTATTTAGGCTAGATGCTAATCATATTTAAAGAAAACACCCGTGCTTGGCGCTAAGCCCGGACACTATAAGATGGGTCGCAAGCCTCAGCACTGAGGGACCGAGGAAGAAAACAAAGAAAAAAACAAGAGCTAAGGACTTGAGCCAGAGGTTGCCAGCCACTAAAAAAGAAAAATAAAGATAGAACTTTAGTGACATGGCACCTTAGTGGCATAGGCAGGTATGCCACTAAGGTGCCATGCCATTTGGGGACCGTTCAAGTATTACGTAAGCACTATAGGGGGGCGGGGGGGGTCTATGCTTTGCTTATTTTTGATGACATGGGGGTGGGGGGTCCAGATGGTGATTACGTCAGCAGTAATTATTTACTTTTTACACATAGCAACCCACACATTGTCTATGCTTGAAAACGAAACGCATATTCGGGGATTCCCAAAAATAATGATTCATACGTTTAGGTACTCGCTTAGAACCGAGTAGGGGAATTACCGCGTACTATTCACTTGTCTTAATTTCTTCCGTCAATCTATGCTTTCGTTTCAGTACGATTGACGATTTGACGTGTTGTAAGCAAAGCAAGTGAATGCATATACCAATATTTACTACACTACACTTTTGAAATTTGTTTTTTTTTGCAAACTTTAAAATTATATACACAATGACATGAATATTTACTTTGTTAAGTATAACATTATTATTATTTTAATTGTTGTGAATGTGAGGACTATGTAGTTCATGTATATATATTTATTTATTTTTTCTCAGTTAGTTTTTAATGATAATCTGGCAGTTTTGAGTACTTTATGCGGCCTACCTAAATGTCCTTTCTTTGGTATTGTTCGTCGCATCGTTGAGCTCCTTTTAAGTTCTGAGTTGAGCTGCACGATTACTGACAAATGCGTGCACTGACTGGACAGGTCCACTCAAATCTGTATGGTTCTTTCCTCAAAAGACCATTTCAGACACAAATCTGCATGGTCCTCAAATGTAATGCTCTGACCAAGATCATTTCCGGATTTTTTTTTTATATACACATTGACATTAATGATTTTTATATACATATACAATGACGTGAATATTTACTTTTAAAGTATTATATTATTTTAATTATTGTGAATGTGAAGACTATATGGGTCATTCCTTTTGTTTTGTTTTTAATTTTTTCTCAGTTAGTTTTAATCATGGTCTGACAGTTTGAGTAATTTATGTGGCCTACACAAATGTCCTTTTTTTGGTATTGTTCGTCGAATCGTTGAGCTCCTTAAATTCTGAGTTGAGCTACACGATAACTGACAAATGCGTGCACTGACTGGACAGGCCCTCTCAATCTGTGTGGTGCTTTCCTATAAAGACCACTTCAGACACCAATCCACATGGCCTTCACATGATCTGACCAAGATTATGTCTGGACATTAAAAGAGACTGTGACCTCTGAGTTTGTTTCGGCCTTTCTTCTCGGAGTAGTCAGATAGGAAACGCCGACTTCATCTAGTTTTTAAAATATGATTGACGTGTAAAAGTGTTTGTACAAACCTACTTACAGAAATAAAATCATTTATCATTTATCATTTACGTAAGCATGGGGGGGGTAAGAGCTTTGCTTACTTTTGCTGACAAGGGGGAGGAGGGGGTAAATAATTGTAATAAATCTGCTTACGTAATACTTGAACGGCCCCTTGTGGCAAACGTGCTGTCACCTTTTCGTTTTTTATGCAAAGTTGTGGTGCATGATCTGACTGAAATACATACATGGGTAGATGACACTTAAACAACAAAATAATGTTCAGTAATAGAGCGCCCTAAAGTAAAAAATTAAAAACTTAAGGCTCCGTGCCGCCGCACAGTGGGAAAATCGCGTTATGTTTCGTCTCAAAACTCCGTATCTCAGTTGTTTCAAAACTAAATGAGCGGTAATTTTGCACACATATACTTGGATGTATAAAGTTTAATGGAAATAATTTTGATAATTCTGTTTATTAATTAATTCTAAAATTAAACTTTAAAAAATACATGCTTTTTATAAGATAAAAATACAAAATATGTTTGTTTTTTACATAAAACGGAATATACATAGTACCGAACGAGAAAACAAAATATGTACACAATTAAGCAAGCTCCTACAGATTTTCATTGACAGCAAAAAGGGCCTTGGCTTCATCTAAAAGTTCTTTCGATATTGTTTCTGAGATATTTGTCAAAGTTGATATATATGGATCAGAAGTGTACAATAAGGTATGGAACACATCTTCATTAATTTAATTTAATTTTTTAATTTAATTTAATTTAATTTTTTATTTTGTTGTGTGCTTTTGACATTAATTGTGTTGATCTGACATTTTTCTGTGACACTTATAAAATTGACAAATTTGTGTATTGTTTTTAATATGGGTCTAGGACCTGAAATAAATGATTTTTTCGCCGTGAATAAGTATTTTATGCACGGAGGAAGGCATATAATACCAGTTATAATTATTTACGTAGTTGGGCTGTACTATATGCGTATTCACCGAACTTTTTTGAATCAATAGCCATTCCAGATGACATCGTTTGTAGTATTATGTACGTTCGTTTATAAGTTCTACGTCTACTTCTGTAATGTCTGCAGAGCAAGAGTAATTCTGACAAAATGTCTGAGCTGTGTTTCCGTCATTACTATTTCCAGCGCCTTGTCGAGGTTTATCGACATGCAGTCCCATTTCTTCTCTAAACCGCTTTGGCACCAGTTTTTTCTTTTTGTCTTTCATCATCATCTGCCTAGCCTTTTCCCAACCATGTTGGGGTCGGCTTCCAGTCTAACCGGATGCAGCTAAATATCTGTATTTTACATGGAGCGACTGCCTATCTGACCTCCACAACCTAGTAACTAGGTAACACGATACCCCTTGGTAAGACTGGTTGTCAGACTTTTTGGGCTTCTAACTACCCGTAACGACTATCAAAGATCTACAAATGACAGCCGGGACCAGCGGCTTAACGTGCTTTCCGAGGCACGGAGGGTCTTGGTATGTAAAGATGGTCACCCATCCACAGACCAACCGCGGCAAGCGTAGCTTAACCTGATCGATCGACCCGTGCAGCTGTTGTAACTTAGCCACAAGCCAACTTCCTTTTTCTTTTCGTCTTTCTTTTTTTTAATTTCAGGTGTAGTAGCTGACCACTTTTCAAAAGACAAGTTATAGGAAATGTGTAAGATCATCTCCATACTCCTAATCCAAGCATGTAGTGTTGACAGTCCGTATTGAAATGAAATTTCGTTCACATCTCGTGTCCTATATATAACATCTCGTGTCTTCTACATTATGCCAGTTTATCAACAA
Organism: Agrochola lychnidis; assembly: GCA_963680765.1. Lineage (NCBI taxonomy): Eukaryota > Metazoa > Arthropoda > Insecta > Lepidoptera > Noctuidae > Agrochola > Agrochola lychnidis. Next base: position 319,186 of record OY796851.1, read on the forward strand.
ATTACACAACTCTCGTTTGCTACAAACAAATTCACCCATTTTTTCAAATCAGTCAACTTCTGCGAATATTTGAAAATAAGTAATAACTGCATTTTAGGGCAACTGAATATTTGACCAACAACTGCGAATGTTTCAGGGTTCGCCTTCCTTTTATTGGCCAATGAAATAGTGCTATGTGCAAAAAGATAAGAAACTAATTATTTGCACTCTTCCCATAACCAACCTGTTTTTAATTCGACCCTAATAGATAACTGGCCATATTTTATCAAGTAAGGTGGTCAAAACTGTATCAAAACCACAAAAAACTATTAATAATACTCATCACTGTAATGAACTTTTTATCAAATTGACCTTAATAGATAAAAATTATTATATGAGAAATAAAAAGAAATTGAAAAAAAAATTTTTGTCTCGCGATATGTTTTGATGACGTGTCAGAAAAAGCGCAAGTATGGGCAAATTTTTATTTTCTCCTTGCATATACTAATGTATAAAGATCTTAAGGTGATTAGTAGGCTCACTGACCTTGCGTATGTGGGCGGAGCTAAACCCCCACCCTTGGAAGCGCGCGGTGGCGCGCTACACTAAAACGACGGCCAAAGAATATGCAGAGGCGCAGACACGCACACGTGGGTCGCTGTTTTTGCCTACGATTCCAGAAGGGAATGGTGGATGCAAGGTTGATATTTTTTATAGATAGATCAGGGCTTGAAACCGGTTTATATTGTTCTTAAAACCGTTATAATACCGTTCATTGATTAACCGGTTAATTACAAAAACGGTTTCGACTAAATCTAATTAATTTTGGTTACTGGTTACAGAGAATATAATTTTAAAACTCGTGTTAACCTGAATAAACCGGTTTTATTCAGACACGCCCGCCATCGCCGGTTGTCACATTCTCTCGCGCTTATTTATTTATGTTTTTTTTTTCTTTCGTCTTTCGCCGCAGAGAGAATTGGGTTCGAATTTTTCATACAAGTGTCATGCGGTTGCTATTTATTTCATGTTTTATTAAGAGCAGATTTTTTCTTATTTTCCATACAAAAAGTGAAAAATTCCATATAAAACACGTCGAGGCTGCCCCCCTGCGGACCTCCGGCTCTAAAAAGATTCACGTGGTTAGGTGTCACGTGTGGAGTCGCGATTATCAAATTCGATTTACACGTGTCAAAATTATTTTTAAATTTAGAGGTTTTATTTTACAGCATAGCTTTGAGATTCTCATAGGCAAAAGTAAGGAATTTTAGTGATAGTTTAGTTAGTTTAGTTCGGTGTACAAGAGCATCGGCACCAATCAAAATTTTAGGTGAAAAGTCAAATTCGTAATAGCAAAATTGCCATTTTCACTAAAACAAAAAAACTCATTCAGGTGCAAAAACTGTATTGTGTCTTTTTTCTGTTCTTTTGCTTATATCTCGAAAATGGTGTGTCCTATCGCTAAACAATGAAAATTTCGACCCCCTTTATGAAACCCATAGAACTCAACATGTAGGTAATCATTTTTCATGTTTTCCATACAAAAAGTAAAAAACGAAGACGGACGGATGGTAGACGGTGTATCTAGTTTCTTCTTTTTACTTTTAGTTACTAACATTAGTCATAAGCGAAATTATTGTTACTAACAACCTCATATTGCCTTGGCTATGGACTTTTTTGTCTTTGTTATAAATATAAACATAAACGAATATACACAAACATTCCAGACTTGTTTCTTATGCGTACCTACGTAACTTAACAAAATACCATCTATAGGATCAAAACTGTTTAGCGGTCACTACGTTCAATGTTTAGGCGTGTGTGTGTCATCGGTGCACACAAACATTGCATCGCAAGAGTTTACCTAAAACTGTCGAGTGAATTTTGTGCACGGAGCCTTAAAATATTCGGAAAATAATTTAAAAAAAAACAACAAAAAAATTGTAAGCCCACGTCCGCACGGACGTAATAAAATCGCGGCTATTTTTTTTCGTGTACTTGATTTTTCAACGTGCTGGGACGAGAGTGAAAGAAAGAAGAAAGAAAATACATTTATTTAGCACAGACTAAAAAAAAAGCACACAATATAATTAACAGCAGATAAAAATAAAAAATAAATAAAAGTGCGTTCCAGCGCGTTGGATTCTCAACGCTCGGCTTAACACCGAGAGTTCAAAATCCAGTGCGCGATAAAATCCCGCCGCGATTTTATTACGTCCGTGCGAACGTCGGCTGAGTGACGGTCGATCTTTCAGCTTGCGTATCGTTAGGGGCAGAGGACTTATTAAATTTACGGATATATTTTTGAATAGAAATAGGCAAAAAACGAAAATTCAAATATCTCGAAAACAGTGCGTCCTAGGCAAAAAATAACCGAAATTTTACCTCCCCTGTGTATCCCCCGTGCAAACAGCATCCCAACATGAATTTGAGGAAAAAAATTTTTCTTTATTTGTCAACATGAAAAACCAAAAATCTCTGATTTTTTTTTACACCATCTCATGGTTTTCGACTAGAACAACAATTTATTTCTAGAAAAGATTTTCATCCGAGCCACCACTTTGGAAATATAGAGATTTTTATTTAAAAAAAAAAATCGAAAGCTCCTAACTGGAAAAGGTGCATCATAGGGCCATATTTCTCAGAACCTACATGTTTGCCATGGTCAAGCTTACGATACTGCAATAAAATTGGGTATTTCATAATTTTATTATTTCCCGAATAATAAAAATCCTCGCTCCGTAGGTTAAAAGGCTACACTCCAACCGGTAAGACTTTCATTTTGATAATAAGGATTTATTTTTTTACGTAAGTCAATCACAATATACACCTAAAATGAAAGGGTTAAATTAGCACATTTAAATTTTTTTTTTTTTTTTTTTTTTTTTTTTTTTTTTTTTTTTTTATTTTAGTTGAAGTTGAACAGAAAATGTCTTCTAGTAAACGAGATCAAAGTGACATATGGAAACACTTCGATAAATTACCAAATAAGTAGTTATATGGTCTGTATTTCTTTTGTATGAACAAAAGGTAGGATAGTAAGTCCTAAGTAACTTAGACGAACGTTAGTAATAGCTGCGTCTATGTAGTACTAGACTATTAGTCTTTTATTACCATGGCGAGATATTCGTATTCGTATTCGCCGAATAGTAGGTTTGATATTCGTATTCGTAAAAGTAGTATTCGTTGCATCACTAATCTATAGCAAACATATATTTTTTTCAAATCTTTTAACCAAGCCGTTTATGAGAAGATTCCTTTTTAAAGTGACCGTTTTACGGTACTAAACGGGACTAAGGCCCTTAATACAACAAATATCTCGACAGCGGCAAGCAGCGGTAAAGGGTAAAAGTCTCGTTAAAAAAAAATTAACACTAAAAATATACCATCTTAAACTATATTGGTTAATTTTATTTTATTAAACCAATGCATATAATATTAATTACTAAACGTTATGAGAACATTATAAGCATTCCAAAACTGTATAATACTTGTACATTTATATCAAAAACTTTTGAGTAATGTGGCGTTGAATTGTAGTAACGTATTGCGTTTAATTTACGTTATTGAACATGAGTTAGCTTTGATGCCTATTTATATACATTACGATAAACTAAAAAAAAAAAAAAATGCGAAAAGAAAGCTTATTTATTATACTACTTATATTAATTTATTAATTTTATTCCATTAATTAATTTTGATCAATTTTGTTCATTCGTTGTGAGAAAGGGAAACAGAATTTAAACAAAATTATTTGTGATTTGAAGTCTTATTCTTTGTCTTATACATAGGGGCAAGGGATTTATCAAATAAACTAAGGATTCGTGGAAAATCACTAAAATTCGCAACAAGTTTTCCAAAAAATGACGCGAGACTGACGTTTGATCGTTTCGTTAGAACAAACTACTTTTGATTTTGAAAATTAAAAAATATGGTCTACTTGTACATACCAATTTTTTCAACTTTCATTCAAAATATAGCGGATAAAAAAATTGAAACAACGTAACTTTCTCAAAACTTCAAGACAAATGAATATTTTTTTTCTAATACTTAGAAACACTTAAAGAAATTTTTAAAATTACATATTAATCTTAAGTTAAACATTTAATAGAAACTAAATTTTATTGTATAAATAAACAATAACTTCATTTCGTAAATAAATGGCAAAGTAAACTATATCAACGACCGTGGAAAACCCATCCCGTCAGGCGTCAGCAGTGTTGCCAATGCTACCGAAAAATCGGTATTTTAAACGATTTTTTTAGTGATCTACCGATTGTCGCTCAATTCGAGCAAAAATCTACCGATTTTTATAACAATTTTTATAAACTAAAACATTTAATTATACAGTAGCAGTCACACTTCCATTTATATGGTAACACTTACGAACATGCACTGTCGCGGCAACAAAAGCTGCTCGTGCGTGCCTAGTCTTATGGGTATTCCCCTGGGAAATTTCCCGAAGTCATAGATAAGAGAGCTTTGTGCAAAATATTTTCTCAAGTCAATTTACTTAAAAAGTTAAAACGAAGACCAGAAACCAGCTTAACACCGAGTCAATAATTGCCACTTTACATACAAAAACTCTAATAGATAAAAATAATTGCTAAAATGTTTCTTTGGACAGAAATATATTGACTCGTATGGAGAAGTGGAAAAATAAAAAAGAAAGTGATGACGACGATTTACGTAAGACTGTTTTTTATGAAAATTAAACGTTTAAGTAGTTGAAATTTACCGATTTTTATTTAAATATACCGATTTTTTAGATAACACTAGCGGACCCGACAGACGTTGTCCTGTCTACACGTCTTTAATTTGAAAATTTCAAACTTTTTTTTTTTTTTGTGAATCTAAACCATTCCCAGATCCCCTTGAACACACACAAAAAATTTCATCAAAATCGGTCCAGTCGTTTGAGAGAAGTTCAGTGACATACACACTCACAGAAGAATTATATATATAAAGATATACCGAATTATGATTTTTGTGATCGGCAACACTGGGCGTCAGTAGCGAACGGGCCATCCCAGCGTGAGGACGTATCACTCACTTTCACACGCACGTAAGTGTCCGATGTTAACATAAGTGCTGTGAAACTCCGAACAAATTATTTTTGTATGGAGTTTGTTACCTTTTTTAGCCAACATTCAGAAACACACAGCAAAATGACAGAATGACCAACATTAAATTACGAAGTTCTCACAAACATGTCTGCCTTCGCGCGAGTATTATTGTTTGTGTTGAGATTTTTGTTTGTTTTACTTTTTCTCTAAGATTTCGGATTATAACATATCAGAATAATTGACAGTGACTCTTAAGTTTGTGAACCATCATGGGTAAGGGTCACAGAAGATATGAATTTTGTGGTATCAAGGAGGCCTGGCATACCGTAAATAAGTTGCTATTTTCCAAGTTTTTACTGGATCCCAACCGGTGAGTACCGATATTTATTGCTAATGTGATCTTGTGCTCACTTAACACTATGCTATGCTATTCAAATTCTGTAATACGACTCTCGAGCCATCAATCAAGATTAGTTGAAACTCTTGAAGAAGTGGTTTAAAACATTGTGCCTACTGTAATATTTGTCTACTTTAAATTATAATCTAATTTGGTCTAAATAGGTTGACTGCTAAATATATTGTTAAGATTATATTATCTGCCTTGACACCAATAGGTAATTATGTAAATACTGGGATTATGAAATAAATCTAAGTATAATAATAATCTATTCCATTTAGTCACGCTGATAGTGTAAATTGGGTGTTTTCTTAACTTTAAATCACACTAAATAAATTCACAGTGAAACAATCAGTTATAATGTAACCTTTTATATTTTGTATCTTCCAGCTGCCGAGAGTGGCTAAAAGCAGTTGGTAATTAAGAACTGGTGCATCTACCAATAGAAAAACCGCATGAGCAGTGAAATATATGTGCTAACACCTTGGAAAATAGGATTTTAACAAAAACGGAAAAAGTCGCAGAATTTCCACAACATATGTATCAGCATTCAGAGTCAAAAGGTAACTAAAATAAACACCATAATTGATCTCTATTATACATAACAATATACAGTACAGTCCTCTCATGTCATCCATCAAATTTAAAAAAAAAATAGATGTAACCTCTAGGTAGTTTCATAAAAATCCATTAACCATAGTATAAAGAGTTCAAGTAGGCTATCTCAGGCCCAATCCGCGATATAATTGCCTACCATACTTGCCTGTCTCAGGGTTGTCACTTTTAACTACTTAAATTTTAATTCAGTGCCTAGAAAATGGCTGATTGATTCACAATTCGTCAAATATTTGAAATTATGATTTTATAACTGTAAGTACTTAGTTACTTTACCTACCTACAATACTGAGAAATCGGGCATATCAAGAGAAAGCATTAGCGGCATATCAATTGACAGATCAAAAGTAGGTACCTAATACATTTTAGTGGGAAAGTAGGCCTGCCTACTTCGTCTGTCTGATAGATAACTACCACAACAAAAAATAAGTAGGTATCTCATCATCAAGTAAAAATTATATGCGACTTGGTTACCTTTTCTGTTCAGTAGGTAATCTGAACAGAGACAACTTTGGAATCGATGAATTATTTAGACACCCAAACGCACAGCAATAATTTCTCCAGCGATTATCATTCATTTTTCATACATTTAGCAGTGCCAAAAAGCCGCGACGTGCAAACCTTGTGCGGCGTTAGCCCCGACTGGCGCACTCTAAAACAGCCGAGATTTTGTTAAGTGTGCGTGCGGCGACGCATAGATACAAGCCACGCACACATACAAGCCGCGCGCGGTGCGTTTCTATGAAGATAACTTACTTCCTCTCTTTATACTATGCATTAACCTTTTATCATGTGATGATGTTACAAAAAAATAGACAGACACGAGAAAGAAATTCTCAAAATTGATTCGAGTTAATTTGTGTACTATTGCTTATTTCAAATAGAAAAGATCCCTGCGTTTTATGTGAAAGGAAATGTTTACAAGTCTCATCGAAAATATTGCTTATTAATTATCTTTACAGATTTAACACCAAGGGAAAATCAGTTGATGGAACAATTACAAAAAACTAAATGCAGCCTGGCATCACTAAGACGCGGTGCCAGTCTCCTGGGAAAAATTGAGTCAGGCATGCTAAAAGAAACTGTGATGTTGGCACTAAAAAATGAAGCCATTTTGGTCTGAGACCAATGTTGATAGCTCATTTAAGTATATCCATTATTAAATACTGAAATCATATAAATCTGTTTTATTTTACCGATTTTTCAAAATAAATTAGTTTTGGAGGCTTACTATTATCTGCGTATCGATATCGATAATTTTATTATTATTTTGCGCATCCCTATCGATAACTCTTTCAAGGTCATGATTGTCATTGTCAGTGCTACTTAGAATTTTCATGTTGGTAGCCATGTTTTTTTTTTATGTGGTTGGCTAAAAAAGGTAACAAATTCTCAAAAACTGAATGTTCAAAGTTCCGCCTCTTAAAGTTACATGCTCTGTGGTTAACATATTCCAGAAATTTTACGTCGACTACAACATTTTAATCCGCATTTATTTGCACTTTGCTTGTTTTTGAAGAGCAAAAATTTTGCATGCCTGGCAATAAATAAAATACCGGTGTACGTGTGTTCGTAATTCTTCTTATCCTAAATGGCTTGACTGATTTAGATGTTTTTTTTAATTATTTTTGAGTCACTTGGATGGTTCTTAGCTATAATTGGACGCGGGTGGCGCTGTTGTCCCAGGACAACGTCTGCCCGTCGGGTTCGTTAGTTTTATTTTGAATGTAGGTTTCATAGATTATCCAGCCCGTCCCATCCTTGATGTCCTCCCTCCGGTAAACGCCCTAAGCCGAGGTTCGTACCCCACAGGAGGTGCCCTTAGCGAGCGTTCACCTAGTTTATAAGTTTAGTTTAGTTTGCAAGTCCTTGGCTGGAGGCTTTGAGTTTAGCAGCATAAGGCGACCACAGGTTTGCCCGGTTAAATAGTCATGGCATCAGAGGCCAGCTATGAGAGGCCCATCAGAAAAAAAAAACAAAAAAAACATCGAGTTTTAGTGAAAACTTCTTTAAGCGCGTTGAGTGATTTTTGGTAGGGGAAAAAGTTATGGGTTCGTGTCACGGACATGCCCGCGCCAAAATGCAGTAGTAGTAATATGTAAAGTATTTTTTGGAATGAAGTTCTTTAACACTACTTAATAATACTACTTTAAGTCAAAATAAAGATCCAAGATGGCGGCTGCGAACATTTTAAAGTTTCCGCCTTTCGCTAGTTTTCGAGGGTTCTAAAGCAGATTTTGATGTCAAAATGTAAATCTAAGATGGCGGCTGCGAAAATTTTCACATTTCTTCATAACATCACGCCATCTATTTCAAAGTGTTGGGCTCTTTGAAATTGATGGCGTGATGTTATGAAGAAATCTCATTTCCGCAATCCTATCGTAAAAATAATGAAAATTTCGACACCCTTTATGAAACCCATAAAACTCAACATGTAGGTAATAATTTTTCATATTTTCCATATAAAAAGTAAAAGTTCCATATAAAACACGTCGAGACTGCCCCCAGTGCGCGCCTCCGGCTCTAAAAATTCACGGGGTAGGGCAAACTAGTACCACGTGGAGTCACGTTTGTCAAATTCGATTTTAGTTGTATCAAAATTTCTTTAAACTTAGAGATTTTTTTCTCATACTTAGCTAAAAGTAAGGAATTTAAGTTATCGTTTAGTTAGTTTAGTTCAGTGTACAGATTGTGCAATTCACGAAGACGCGCTCCAGTCCGCGATTACTGTACTGTAAGCTGTACTTTAGTACGGAGCAGAGCGGAGTGGGGCACGTCTTCGTGGATTACACTATCTATACAAGAGACGGCCTAAAAGTACCTTAATACATCTAACACCAAATTTTGACATTTTTAATATTGATTGTTATAAATATACTAAACGAATATACAAGCTGAAATTTTAATGGTTGTTTTCCCGCGATCACAGAGTTAAACTCAAAAACTTAAAATGTTTTTGTTTTCAAATAATTCAAAAAAATATGCATAAACTTGAAAGCGTGAGAAACAATAGTATTCACTAGACATAACATAAGTACTTCTCGAACCGCATGTGTGGCGGCACGCTTCCGACAAAGCGACGAGCGGTTCGTAAATGTACAGACCAAAATAAGCTGTCGCGTGTAGTTATACGGCATAAACTAGTCTGCACGCACGCGGGCGGGCGGCGGCGAGCCTCTCCCCACGCAACCCCGCCCCGCACCGCTGGCGCCGGCTCTCTGTTGACCCGCGATCGTCGTATGACGCGTAACGTAATATGATATTGTAATTTGCAAAATGGATCGACATTACAGTTATTCCAATTTGGAGTACGTCACTATTGTACAACCTGTACGCTAGGGCTAGTTATAACTTTACGCGGAGCCGTAAATCTTGGGAGTCGCTCCGTCTTCACGGGGTTCTGAACCTGGGATGACGACACATACAACAACTGTGAAGTGTGTGACATGACTGAAGTGTGTGTGACTGTGAAACTGTGCATGCATCCCTATCATTTTCGTAGAGTTCATATGCACTCCACGAAAACGAATGCAAAAGCGAATGCGCCGCGCCGCACCGGCCACATTTTCTTTTTGTCAGTGATTGATGGAAAATCGTTACCGGGAAGTGTTAGGGGAGTTTGTCATCTACACGTTCCAACACTTTCACAAACACTATTTACAAAAATCACAGCTACACATTCATCTAATGCATCCTGTGTTACTGTTCTTATTATGCTTTGCATCATAACATTAATTACTTAATGCGCCATGTTATAATTATTACGTAACCAGTACATGTGATAATAGCCAATATGTCAAAACGTCAAGCAATTATTTTATGACAGCTACGCGCACAGATTGTAATAAGTCTGCGGCGCGTGAGTCGCCGACGGCACGAAATGTAGCCATTTTAAATATCGCCCTTCGGCAAAAAAAGAGTCGTAACATAAAACACGCTGTTTCGAGAAAAATGCTTTTTTGGATTTTCAAGCCTTTTGCATGTTTATTATTATGAAAATGGACTACGTTATACAAGTAAAAATTAGTTCATTTTGTAATTTATCTATATATATTTCAGAATAAATAAAATGTATCAGCATTTAGATATATTTTTCTAATTAATAATCAAAAAATTCTTAATTAGTCATACATTATGACACTTTTTCGGAGTAAATTATTGGTATTAAAAAAAAAAATACACAATGTTTTTTAAAAATCAACATTTAAGTATTTTATAGCAAAAGCACAAACTTTCTTTAATAATATTTGCCTAAAATTACAGTTGGCTTTTTAGATTAATGACTAAATACTACTGGTACTAATGAATAAATACCAGTGAACTAAAACTGGAACTTTTTGCATAATAGCTAAATTTAACCAACATTTTTTTTTTTTTTTTTTTAATAATTAGAAAAAATCTTAACCTATACTCCATTTGAAATAAGATTAGACATTTAACTAAACCTTTTTTACAGTCCGTTCAACGGATTTTGACTTCTATTGCGTTGGTGGCATGACAAATGGCAGCTGCAGTAAACAGTTGGTTTGTAACCACTTTTTTTGCTTTTAATGCCATCCTTATGCCTACGCAATAGAAGTCAAAATCGGTTGAACGGACTGTAAAAAAGGTTTGTTTAAATGTCTAATCTTATTTCAAACGGAGTATAGCATAATCTTATTATTTCAAAGATTTATAAAAAAGATTCGTAAAAATTAGGAATATGATTATTTCGTAATAGCTCTAGGAGATCCTTCATTTTATTGTCTTTAAGTTTTAGTTTGGATCTACAAGCAAGTTTGAGCCAGGTTTTTTTTTAGAGTAATAATTGTTTCAGAAAATTCGTCATCTTTATAGAAAGTTTTAAATAATAACTTGGTAGGATCATCTTGCGTTAACTTGAAAACCTTGACTTCTGTTTTAAAATAATAAAGTCATTACATGTCTTATGCCGTCTTAACATTTAAAATAAGATTTATTTCGTCCAAAATCAGACCGAAAAACCGTCACTACACTAAGTTAATACTGTGTTTTAGTAAAATGTTTAGCATTTTGCATATTTATTCGCCATGAAAACTATCACAATACAAGATGTGACAGTTTTCTTGATGTAAACAATGTTAAGTCACAACACACGACCGATGAGCACCAACACAATTTTATTGTGACACTGTTAGTGCCGACGGCTTGAGCAAGTTGCCTCCGTGAAAAAGTGAACTTTGTGCCATCTCTCCGTAACCAAACGCAACACAATTATGTCGAGTTTACTACCGAGCGCGTCTAAAAAAGTGCTATCAGCTGATATTAAGATGTCAAAACGTAGTTATTACATGTTATGACACTTTTTTTGCCGGGGCGCGATATTATGTTTGTATTAACTAGTGATGCAACGAATACTACTTTTACGAATACGAATACGAATATCAAACTTACTATTCGGCGAATACGAATACGAATATCTCGCCATGGTAATAAAAGACTAATAGTCTAGTACTACATAGACGCAGCTATTACTAACGTTCGTCTAAGTTACTTAGGACTTACTATCCTACCTTTTGTTCATACAAAAGAAATACAGACCATATAACTACTTATTTGGTAATTTATCGAAGTGTTTCCATATGTCACTTTGATCTCGTTTACGAGATGACATTTTCTATTCAACTTCAACTCCTTTCACTTCGCAGCAACCTCAGAAAATAAATAAAACAATACTCTCTTGCTTGACTTGTGCTTTCGACTGACAAATGAAATGAAAGGAATGAATGAATCAATCAGTCCTTGGTTCGTAATGATAGGAAAACTCCCGGGCCGCGGCACTGTATAAACTATGGCCGGGGAGTCCCCCGTCGCGTCGTCGTTGCGGTTAAGGCCCTTGCACACGTCGTATATTTACGTGCCGACGACGCGCGTTTCCCAAGTCTGCCAGTAATTAGATTTGCATACAAACATATTAATTTTTAAATATTCGTATTAGTATTCGTATTAGTATTCGTATTAGTATTCGTATTAGTATTCGTATTAGTATTCGTATTAGTATTCGCCGAATACGAATATTCGGTAAATGTCTACTATTCGGCGAATACGAATATTCGTATTCGTATTCGTTGCATCACTAGTATTAACATTTAGGACTAGTATTGTATTTATTTTATTTTTGATTTGTTATTTCACTATATGCTGCACCAGTTGACGTCAATACTCAATACTTTATTGCATTCCATAATGTAAGATAAAACAGTTGGCATGTTAGACATTGTATCAATCATGGACCCTGTCGGGCACGGAACAGAAAAAACAGTGGAAGTGCAAAGTAGGCGTGGCACGCATGTCACAATTAAGCGCTGTTACGCAACTTTACTTCAGTCGTGTTCTAACAACGCGTCGAGTTGCTAGTCTCGCGACAAATTTATTTTTCCGTAAATATGCCGTATTGTTCTGTTTTGGAGTGCAAAAATGATAGTAGGAGAAATAATCTTAAAAATGGAGGTGTTTCGTACCTTCAGTAAATATGATTTTATTTATTTTCTAATAAAATCTTAGTTTTTGTCAATTTACTAATAATTTAATAGAACATTTAGTTAAAATCAACTTTACTTGATTAAAATAAAGTTTATATTGGATTGAATGTATTCACTATTTCGTTCTCGAAAGTTCTTCGCTACTCAATTAGGGATGTAGTCAGGTCGGGTATTGATGTTATAGATAGTTAAGAAAATAAGTACCTAATTTAATATTTGTTGTATAACATTACAATACAGATATAATGTCGCCTAACATTCATACACGAAATATAAGGTTGCATAGATGCTATATAGCGAAATTGTAATCAAACTTTTACATAATGTTTGAGACGCGTTGCATTGTTCAGCCGGTAATTTCAAGTCATTTCGGTGTGTAAGATCAGTGATAAAAGCTTCCACACCGGGTTGCCGGCGCCCGCCTCAAGGATAATACATAATTAAATTAGTACATAATTTCAAATTTTTTATTTATAAAAAGTTATAGTAATAGTAAATAATTGCGAGAGATCAAGGTGGATTGTTGTATCCTTCGCCAGATGTTGTCAAAATATGTCAGACATCGGAAACATTTTTAAAAACGTTGACATCGGGGTTTTTCGAAAGGAAGTGGCGATAACTCTAATTATGCGAAAGTTTATTGGAACTGTTTTATTTAATGATATTGCCTCCCATCAATTATGCGAATTTCCTGCGTCCAATCACGTCACTGATTTGATGAAGGCAATAGTCGAAAAATATATATATGTTCGCATACACCATTTGTTAAAATTAAAAATAAGACTTTCGAAACGCCAGTTTTTTAACAAATACGTTCTATTTCAAGGACAATAAATAAAAAGACAGAACAACGCATTTTTAATTTTAACCCAAGCACACATAATACGAGGGTCATTCAATAAATACTTAGCCTACAAAAAGTAAACGAAAATTTTGGAAAAGTGGCAATTTATTTTTCAACATAGTCTCCTTTTAGTTCGATACACTTAGCCCAGCGATGCTCCAACTTTTTTAACCCGTCCGAAAAATAGTTTTTGTCAAACTCTGCAAAATAGGCCTCCGTGGCGGCGATGACCTCCTCATTCGATCCATATCTATTCCCGGCGAGTGATTTTTTCAGATTAGGAAACAGAAAGAAGTCACAAGGGGCCAAATCTGGAGAATACGGTGGATGGGGCAGCAATTCGTAGCGTAATTCGACCAATTTGGCCATGGCAACGGCAGACGTGTGAACCGGTGCGTTGTCGTGGTGAAACAGCACTTTTTTCTTCGCCAGATGGGGTCGTTTTTTCTTTAATTCGGCGTCGAATCGGCCCAATAAATCGGCATAGTAAAGCCCTGTAATTGTTTTACCCTTCTCGAGGTAATCGATGTAGATCACACCTTGTGAATCCCAGAAAACGGTGGCCATAACTTTTCCGGCCGATTTTACAGTTTTCGCCTTCTTTGGAGCACGTTCCCCGGCCTGGATCCATTGTTTTGATTGCTCCTTGGTCTCTGGTGTGTACCAGTGGATCCAGGTTTCATCGACGGTCACAAAACGACGCAAAAACTCCGCTGGATTCCGCTTAAACAGCGCCAAACACGTCTCCGATGTGGTCTCACGGTTGCGCTTGTTTTCTGGTGTGAGTAAACGCGGCACCCATCGCGCCGACAGCTTTCTCATGCCGAGTTCCTCGTGAAGAATATGATGCACTGTTCCTTCTGAAATGCCTACAGTCTCAGCTAGCTCCCGAACCTTCAATCAGCGATCTGCCAATACGAGATCATGGATTTTTTTAATGTTTTCCTCCGTAGCAGCTGTTTTCGGTGCACCTGGACGTGGTTCATCAAAAACCGACGTACGGCCACGTGCAAACTCGTTGAACCAATTCTTGACGGTGGCCATCGATGGAGAAGAGTCACCGTACACAGCATCCAAGCGCTCTTTGATTTCGATGCGCGTTTTCCCTTCCAAAAATAGGAATCGAATCACCGAACGATATTGCTCTTTTTCCATTTTTGTAAAACCGATCGACACGTTCGCTTCCATAAGTTGTCAAATTAAAACAAATGAAGGGATTGGAATGAAAATTTGAAAAAAGAATTAAAAAAGAATGTGCTACACTGTGGTAAAACTCTTTTGAAAGTACAGCGCCCTCTGGCGATGAGGCTAGGTACTTATTGAATGCACCTCGTATTAACGTAATAATAATACGTTAATCATTTGTTGTTGTTGTGTTGTTTGTTGTTATTGCAACAGATAATGTAGGTACAAATTCACTCCTAGGTTGTTTCGTTTTATTTATCAGTGTAATTTTATTTTTTTATATTTCCAAATTTATGCACACACATATAAACAGACAAGAAGAGAGGAAAAGAAAAAATACGTACAAAGGAGTGCCTTTGTACGTATTTTTTCTTTTCCTTTAAAAAGCAGTGGCTTTTTCTAAAGAAATCTCTTCCAGCATACCTGCGACAGGAAAGTATATAAAAAGAGATGTAGACAACCTGTGTAACCTAGAAGAGAGATAAAAAAAAAATCAAAGAAGAAAAAAAAACAATTCACAAATTTCAATTATTTTTCATTTCTGAAGTGATTGAAACAACATTTACTGAAGAGGAATCCTTTTGTTGTAAATTATGGAACTATCAAACTTTTTTCTTCCAAACTAGGCGGTATCACTCTGCGACATGTATCTAAATATAGGCACCGGCATGAAAGTAAAGGCATGGGCGAAAGTAGGAAAATAGTTGTGCACAATGTACTTAAGCCGACGTTCGCACGGACGTAATAAAATCGCGGCGCTTTTTTTTTCGTGCACGTGCCCACACGGGAGTACGTCCCAGCGCGTTGGATTGTCAACGCTCGGCTTAACACCGAGAGTTGAAAATCTAGTGCGCGATAAAATCCCGCCGTGATTTTATTACGTCCGTGTGAACGTCGGCTAAGTTCGCAAAACGGACACAAAAAAAAACAAAAATCCCGACTGCAAAAACTCATAATATAACTGAAAAGAGAAAAACAAGCATTATCTTTATATACTTTATATATATAATTCTTCTGTGAGTGTGTATGTCACTGAACTCCTCCAAAACGGCTGAACCGATTTTGATTAAATTTTTGGTGTGTGTTTGAATGAGTCCCTGGGTGGTTTAGATTCACAATTGGACCCGGTAGGTGGCGCTGCGATCGAGTTATAGGAAACAGGACAACGTCTGTTCGGTCAGCTAGTAAATATTATAATCTATAGGATTTTGGTATTGCAGGCGCAAACCAAAAACCAACCTGAAATTTTGGTGAAACTTTTGGTTGTCCAAATGCCTGCGATACCAAAATCCTATAGATTATAATGCTTGTTTTTCTCTTTTCAGTTATGAGTTTTTGCAGTCGGGTTTTTTGTTTTTTTTTTATAATTTGTTTTATTTCAAACTTTTTAGTTTTATTTTACTGGCTAAATGTGGGTGTCCTATAGGTACACCTCTGCCTAACCCTTCGGGGATTACAGGCGTGATGTTATGTTTTATGTTATGTGTTAGTTTTATTAATATGGATATATGTATATTTGGAATTGACTCATTACTAACTTTTATTTGTTTTTATTTTTTTAAACCTACCCCTCTTTTTTTGTATTTGCAGATGCAATATATAAATATTAAATAGCCTATGTCACTTCCACTATTAAGACGAACCTAACGACACCTCATATGTTAAAATCCATCAAGCCGTTTAGGCTACAGAGCGTGCCAAAGAAATAGACATAAGTACATACATACATACAAACAAACATACATACATACTCTCGAAAAACATTACCCTCCTTCTGGGACAGTCTAGTAATTACATCTCCGCAGTCAAGGTCATACTACTTACGAACCAAGAACACCCCCACAACTTGTATGTCAATAATAGCATTCAAATATTTTTTGAAACTCTAAAAAATTACAAAAAAACCTCGTCTCTGAATTTACGACTAGAGAATTTTTATTTGGTGTTGTCCTAAAACAAAAATAACACAATTATTTAAATTAAATAAAAGTGTGGTTACTACAATTCAAAATAATTCAAACTTTCGATAGAGATTAATGATAATTTTATTTCGATTAAAATAGGTACGTTACTTACTTCAGTAATCTATTTTTTGCCACCAGACATTTATATCATGAAATTTAAAAGCGAATAAAATTGCTCCGAGCGTTAGCGTCTACCCGTGACAGTGGTCAGCGATGCACTGCCGCCCGTCGCCCGCAAGAGCCCCGGTTTTAACGCGCACCAAGTTTATTTGAAAAACAACCCACATTGATTTATCAAACACAATACAAATAAAAGCTGTATACTAAAATTTGTGTAATTAAATTGCCTTTTAGATGGTGAAAGTTTCATGAAAATACACCTGATAGCTTTTGCGTTATTATCGTTTTTTTGTCCGCGTTAGACATTAATTTACAAATTAATTACACTATGTTATAAAAATATAATTTGAATTATTCGTATATCAAATTACGAAGAAAACTGTCTAGTACAACATATATTTTTTTCAAAGAAGTAAGACTAGTCGTTTAGATGTGGTGTCCAATTTAAAATCATTAGAAGTCGTATATTTGCGCCTTAAGTCTATTTTCATGTCTGAGTGATATTTTAGTTTGAATATCACCTCTTTTAGTATAGAATTGAGGATATTTCCGTACAAATTTACAAATTTCAAGTATGTAGAGGGAAGGCAGGGTTAATATTTTAAGGTCTTTAAAGTGGGATTTACAGGAGTCAGTTTCTTTAATATTCATTAAAATTCTAATCATTTTTTTCTGCAGAGTGAATAGTGTCGGTGCGTCTGTGCTATTTCCCCATAATATAACTCCATACTTTAGCCACGCGAATGCGTACGCATAATACGTAACCAGTGCTGTTTTAAGGTCGGTTGTTTTCTTGACTTCTCGGAGGGCATATGAGAACTTGGATAATTTCGTTTTAATTTTTAGAATATGTGATTTCCAATCTATGTGTGAATCTATGTCAAAGCCTAAAAGTGTGAATTTATTTACAGTTTCTAATTTTAAATCGTTATATTTGAAGCTAATAGTTAAAGGGTTTTTTTGTCGTGGGTGGAAAGTTATTATTTTTGTCTTGTTAAAGTTTATTTCAAGGTTGTGTTCGTTCATCCAGTGTGTTGTAGTGTCAAGTATAGAAGTAAGTTTCTGGTTTAAATTTATGTTATTATCACATGAAGTTAAGATCGATATATCATCGGCGAATAATACGCATGACTCATTGATGTGGTTGGGAAGATCGTTTATGTAAACAAGGAATAGCAGGCACCCTGTTACGCTTCCTTGTGGTATAGAAGCGTTTATGGGTATACTTTGGGAACGTATTAATTCTATTTCTTTTGATTTATGATTGTAATGTTCTACTTCTACAATTTGTTCTCTGTTTTTTAAATATGATGTGAACCAATCGTAACTTTTTCCGCGGATACCTATGTTATATAGTTTATTTAATCATATATCAAATTGCACTTTATCATAAGCTTTTGACATGTCTAATAACAATCCGACAGAATATTTTTTATTATTAATTATGTTGAGTGCTTCTTGTATATATTTGTAAACTGCCAAAACAGTAGATCTGTTTTTGCGAAAACCGTTCTGACTGTCATTGAATATGTTATATTTCTCACAAAATGCATATACACGATCACACATTGCTTTCTCAAATATTTTTGAGGCTGTTGGTAACAGAGCAATGGGACGGTAATTGTTTGGGTCGGTTTTTATATTTTTCTTGTGGATCGGTTGTATAAGAGCTTTTTTTAATAATTCGGGAAAAACGCAATCTTCAAAAGATTGGTTAATTAAAATGTAAAATGGTAAAGTTAGTTCGTCAGCGCATTTCTTAAATAAGGTGGGTGGAAGTTCATCAGTACCATGGCTTCTTTTATTTTTTAGATTTTTAATTATTGTATTTACCTCGTAAGGATCCACTGGGCTAAGATATAATGTATTTTGGGTAGTTGGAATCGCCGGGGGGGCCTTTGATTTGCTGGTAGTAAGTTGAGTTCTATCTCCACCAATAGAGGCAAAGAAATTATTAAATATGTTGGCTACCTCTGTGGGTTTTGAAGTTAGGCTATTATTTGTTTGTAGGATTATGTTATTTTTTTCACTTTTTAATTTCTTGTTTGTGCGCTCGTTGATTATTCCCCACATAGTTTTAACTTTATTGTTAGATTGCATCATTTTATTTTTAAAATGAAGTTTTTTTGCAATTATTACAGCTTTTTTTAATGTTTTTTCATACTTTTTATAGTATTTAGTTTAAGACTGGATTTTTTGTTTTTGTAGTTAATGTTTTTAATAGTCTTTTATTTATACAAGATTTTTTTATACCTACAGTGAGCCAATATTTTTTATATTCTGTTTTTAGTTTAATTTTACGCAGCGGCATACATTGATTTAGAATAGAGATAAGTATGTCATGAAATATTTTATAATTTATGTCAATGTTATTATTTGCAAGAATGTCATTCCAATTGAGTTTCTGTAATTCCTTTTTGAATTTAGATGTATTTGTGTTATTAAATAGTCTTTTCTTTGTGTACCAGTAACATTTTTCTGCTTGTCCAGTTATTTTTAGATATAGAATTGCACTATGGTGGGCGGAGAAGCCTAGTTCTTCAGTGGTTGTGTACATGTCTTTGTTATTAAAATTTGTGAATATTAGATCTAAACACGTTGTAGTGTTTGGTGTAATACGTGTAGGGGTTTTTACATGTTGAGTAAAGTTATGCTCTTGCATGAGAGTTAAAAATTGGTTTGCTTTTAAATTATTTGACATTATGTTAACATTAAAATCGCCACCTATTATTACATTTAGTTTGTAGTATTTATTGTTTATATATTTTAGAATTTGTTTTAATTGTTGATAAAATACTTCCTCCTCTCTTCTACTCCAGTACATAGTTACTATCAATAAATTTTCTTTTGGTAATTCCGTGGCACACAGTTCAATTAAATATTCAATCGACATGTCTGAGATATCATTTCTATTTATGCTGTCGATATGTTCTTGTAGAAGTGTACAAACACCGCCACCTGTTCTAGTGCTGCGACAGAAGGAAGATGCAAATTTATAACCACTAAATTGCATGAGATCAAGTTTTTCTTGAGTTAGCCATGTTTCTGAAATACATATTACTTTAAACATTGGATTTTTATCAAGAAATGCTTCGAGTGTATCTTGTTTATTATAGAGGCTTTGAAAATTCTGGAACAATATTTTAAATGGTTGGACGTTGTTTACGAAATGTCTGGTTCTTAGTTTCATTGGTCATATTTGAAGGACAAGTTTGGTTGATGTTGTTTGGTGTTATATCGTCTTCTTGGGTGTAATAATAACGTCAGCGCCGGCTATCGCTGAAAACCAGCGCTGGGGCTCTGTCTCGCATGGGGTCGCAGCTTTATGCTGAGCGATGGCCGTTTTGCGTGGATGTGACGCATATTTCCCCCAAATTGTGATTTACGTGTTTTTTTTTATTTCTTTGCGTTATGGTTACCGCAAATAAACGAATTTTCTTTCTTTCTTTCTTTCTTTTTAAGTACCTACTCGTACCTTTGTAAATAGCGAACAGTAAAAAAGTAGGTTAGTTATTAAAATCATTGTAAATAAGTTGATTATAATTTTTTAATACGCCTTAAATACTTAATAATTGAAGACATGAGTGGATGAAGGTGATATGTCGCATTTTCAGATTTTCGCTGTTCTATGCATGAATGATGGTTTTATGTGCATACAGACAATTTTAAACCTTAAAACAACCATGTTTGTGGCTATTTTAGAAATTCACTACTTGATGAAGGTGTCATGTACACTATTTTTTTAAATCAATATTGGATGAATGCGGTATGGGCACTTAACATTTTTATAAATACCAAAAAAGTAAAAAGTTAACTTTTCTGCAGTGGATGAAGGAGCTATGTGACATTGCACTGCACTTTCAGTGAATGAAGATGTTATGTGCTGCACATAACAAAATCTTTGTCACAGAATTTAATTTATCTTTTGGATACCCAAAGAGTGATACCTGTGCAACTTGTGATGCTGGGGACTCAAATGAAGAACATAAAGCAAATTACTATGCAGCTGTGGAAGCGATGCAAGCCGACCGAAAGAAACCTAAACTGGCTGATGATGTGCTTTACATTACAGTAGATCTACAGCAAACAATGCCTTTGCCAAAATTAACTACATCCAAGGCATTCTATCTAAATCAAATCAAATCAAATCAAATTATTTATTTGCTTAATACAGGTAGGTATAAACAGATGTTACAAATAGATATGAAGACAAAACGACAAATCTGGTTTTATAACTTTGGTATTCATGTTATAGACGGAACATCCAAAGAAAAAGCTGTTTGTTGTACATGGACTGAAGATATAGCGGATCGTGGAAGTTCAGAAGTTGCAAGTGCACTCTTGAGGTTTGTGGAGGTAGATTCAAGTTGCCAAGGTAAAAATCATTTGATAATTTGGTCGGATTCATGTGCCGGACAGAACAAAAATTTCAATTTAATATGTCTTTACCAATACTTGATCTTAAATGGATATTTTAAAATCATAGACCACAAATTTCCCGAAGTGGGACATTCATATTTGGATTCGGATCGAGATTTCGGGAGGATCGAAAAAGTGCTTCGAAAAAATGATACAATCTATGCACCTGAACAATACCGAACCATTATAAGCAAAGCTTCACGAAACAATATAGTTATTGATATGACTGACCATTTCAGGAAAATAAACGATTTGCATGTGAATTTAAATTTGATTAACAGGAAAAAAAATACAAATAATAGAAAAAATAGTTTTAGGGATGGCGTGAAATGGATCAGAATTGATGAATACGGTTCATATTTATACAAAGAGTCGTACGACGAAATGACACCATTCCAGAAAGTGGACATTTAAAAAAAAAGGGGTCAAATTAATCCAAATTTTGAGGTGCCACGTGTGGATGGAAAATATGGTACTGTGTCAGTTGAAAAAAAAGCTAATATTAAAGACCAACTAAAATTTGTTAAACCGGAATATCGATATTATTATCAGTCCATTCTCGGAGAAGAATAATCGTTTTTCGTTTATTTTTTGTTTTTTTCTTCTAATTTCTTAAGTAACTTGTCTCCTTCAGAGTTAATTTTCTCAATAAATTAAAATATTCTTTGCGGAAGGAGTTATGTTCAGTTTTTCTTAAAATAAAGTACTAAAATTACATTTTATTCTTTAATTTCTCTCCTATTTTAAAAATATTAAACGGTTGGCGCCGTCAGACACCCTTATTGGATAAATACATTTAAGGCGTTTTGAAATATCCTAAAATGTTTTTGCGAAACTTTGAACTCAATTTTCTCGAAATTAGAATTTTGCAACATATCACCTTCATCAACTTATGTCTTCAATTATTGTACCATATAGCGACGTACTCCAAATTGAAATAACTGTTATTTCGATCCATTTTATTTATTAAATTCAGAAAATAATTTTATGTAAGAAAATAAACTTGTTTTTTAGTTTCGTGTTCAGTAAGTTGTAAGTGAAAAAACCGGCCAAGTGCGTGTCGGACCACGTACAATAAAGGGTTTCGTAGTTGGGATGAATTTATCCCAAAAACAAACTTAACTTTGTAGTTGATAAACATGTTCTCCCATACGGAATGTATAGGAAAACATGTTTTTGCAACTGCAAAGTTAAGTTGGTCGATTAATACTCGTTAACTTGTAAAGCTTACGTAGCTCTGATAGTTTTCCTTTTAATTTCGTTATATAAACTACTACTGTGATTTTTTAGGGTTCCGTTGCCAAATGGCAAAAAACGGAACCCTTATAGATTCGTCATGTCTGTCTGTCTGTCTGTCCGTCCGTATGTCACAGCCACTTTTTTCCGAAACTATAAGAGCTATGCTGTTGAAACTTGGTAAGTAGATGTATTCTGTGAACCGCATTAAGATTTTCATACAAAAATAGAAAAAAAACAAATAATTTTGGAGTTCCCCATACTTAGAATCGAAACTCAAAAAAATTTTTTTCATCAATCCCATACGTGTGGGGTATCTATGGATAGGTCTTCAAAAATGATATTGAGGTTTCTAATATCATTTTTTTCTAAACTGAATAGTTTGCGCGAGAGACACTTCCACAGTGGTAAAATGTGTGTCCCCCCCCCTGTAACTTCTAAAATAAGAGAATGATAAAACTAAAAAAAATATATGATGTACATTACCATGTAAACTTCCACCGAAAATTGGTTTGAACGAAATCTAGCAAATAGTTTTTTTTTAATACGTCATAAATCGTAAACCGCAATTTACCTTTCATTCAATGTTACTTGCTGCTACGGAACCCTTCATGGGCGAGTACGACTCGCACTTGGCCGCTTTTTTTATTCGCCTCCCGTCATTCCGACCTCGGCGGCGAGGTCGGAATGGGAACGGGATGAGTCTGTTTTTGTACACTGTGCTGGTTTCCCTACTGCTCTCCTGCAAGAGGGTAATGGGGTCGTCAGGGTCGGTAAGGATTCGCTTAGGGCGGCGAGTTCGATTGACACTAGAGGGAGTGTAACTAGCGGCCTCGACAACCAGAGGGTTGCGATGTTTGGTGGCAGTATCGAAGTAACGCTTGGAAGAGCGTTTGAGAAATTGCTGAATGGTGGGGATTTTTAGGTCGAGATGGACGATCTCATTCCTAACAAACTAGGGGGCTCCCGAGGCCTTCCGAAGGCAACGGTTCTATAATGTGACTGGGTCTTGCTTGTGCAAAAACAGCACCCGCATAGGTCATGATTGGGCGAATGCACGTTGTGTAAATACGCAATTTGCACCGTAGTGACAATTTGCTTCGTGCATTTAGGATATATTGAAGCCTTCCAAGGACCCATGCGGCTCGCGCACAGGCTTGGGTTATGTGGTCTTTAAATGAGAGATGGTAGTCGAGGACTACACCTAGGTACTTGGCTCGCTTCTCCCAAGGGATAGGCTTGCCTAGCATGGTGATGGGTCGGGGGAGACGGGATTGGGTCTTTTCAAACGGTTTCGAAAAGAGAGCCGCATGGCTTTTGGCGAGATTAACTTCAATCCTCCATTTCTTAAACCAGGCGCCGAGTTTATCGACTCCAGCAGTTTGGAGAATGGCGGCTATCGAGTCGGGGCCGAAGCCTCTGTAGTAAATGGCCGTATCGTCTGCGAACAGAGCCAACTGCGCCTTTTTACTTATAGGGATATCGCTGGTGAATAGCGTAAAAATAAGAGGGGGCACTACGGATCCCTGAGGAACTCCGGCGCGAATGGGACGGGGGTCAGTCGATCGCGCTGTAGAGATACTATGGGTTCTAGGTTGCTTTCAAGTTTTGTTTTCACAATTCTAAATCCGCCATTTTTGAATATTTTATAAAATTCTTTTTATAAATCTATTGTACTATCAAGACAAAATCATTTTGCTGCGGAAAATCAACCATTAAAATTTCAGCTAGTACATACACAAACATTCCAGATTTATTTCTTATCCGTACCTACGTAACTTAAGAAAATATCATCTATAGGATCAAAACTGTTTAAACAATCACTACGCTCGATCTTTAGGGGGAGCCTTAATGTGGAAGAGCTTGTTTGTTTGAATACTCTAACTCTGGAACTACCAGTCAGATTTGGAAAATTCCTTTGCATTTGATAGCCGAATTCTTGAGGAATTAACACAAGCCCACACAATAAAACAAGCTATGTATTAGTATTATCTTGTTGTAAAGCTTCGTTCTTTGCTATTTGATATCACGCTTTGACTGAAGAAAAACCTTAGAAATAAGCAAAACCGTAGTAATAGCGCTGGTGGGCGATTTTATGTTAACACAAGAGATTTTACATGGACCAAGTCACAGGCAGAAGCTAATAAATCAATAAAATCTATGAAAATATGGAGAAGCTACATGGTTCAGAAGTTTTTAGAAGGGATATTATATTTCCCACCCTAGTCACTCCCAACAGACTATGAACGACTCTAGTATGAAGTTACATGGATGAGATGTCAGCTTTTGATAGCCAGCCCTGTCTAGCTAACATAATATCATTTTGTAAATCGTATAACTTGGCAATTTTTAAAGCTATAACACCACTTTTGTATCTTTTTCCTAATAGTTTTAGTTTTCAAATTTAAAAGAATAAAATAAGTCCGAGCTGCTTAATTATACACTGTACAAAACAATGATTCAGAACAAGCAGCATTTACTTGTGATACCATAAATATTATTGTGTATATGGAACTAGGACAGGCCAGTTTATCTGTATTATTTTTCCTGCTATCCTGCATAATTTATTTATAAATAATATTCAGCAAGTCCTTACCTGGTAAATGGGTAGAAACACTTCAAATGAAATTCTTTCATCGGGCTTCAAGTGTAGGGTGCATTTCTTCACATCAGACTCAGTAGGGTTCTGTCCAAGAGCTCGCAGGGCATCCCCAATCTGTGCTACATGGATCTTGCCATCTCCACGTGAATCAAATAGTTGGAATGCTTCCTGAAATTCTACAAAGATAACAAACATTAACAATGTTTAATGATTAAATATAAGTTAATTTAGAAAGAGTAGAACTGTGAGGGTGTGGCACATATGGCGAGTAATCGAGGATACCTTCCACAGACGTGAGCTTCAGCTTGGTGGGCGGCTCGTACATGAACATGTTGCGAGGGCGTGTGGCGACACACTAAGTGCGACCCACTCCGCGAGCGAGGCCGCCGGGCCAAGCGACACACCTGGATCGCTTTAAAATACAAACCTTATAAGGAAACTAGGGCGCTTGTAACAGCCACCGCTTTCGGTAAACACGTTGATTGACATGACATGACTCACGGATTACGCGCGAGTGTCACAACGCAAGTCGCCTCTGCGCTCATTCTAAGTGACTATAAACGATCGAGCGAGAAGCTGAAGTGCAGCACGATCTTACGGTTCTGTTCATATTCACGGCAAACCACCAGCGTGGCGAACTTTGCAGTATCAGATATTGACGACTCACCTGCCAGTTGATCTTCTGAATATCCAGCCTGTAACAAATTCATATTTAAGTATATGTTTCTTTATAAGTTTTACAATTACTTCTACACTAATTTATTGCCTATAATTTACCATGTTATTTATTAATTTTAGGCTCCTCAATTGTTTTAAGTATGAGTCATATACAATATCCTAGCCAGGTATGTTTAATCAACAAACCCCGAAAGATATTTTACTCTTTGCAACAAACACATTTTATATTTCTCAAATCAAGATTCTCATTCATTCAAATATTCAATGACAATGACATGACAATAGAGAAATCATGGAATTAGTAAGTACTAAGTAAAGTAAAGAACTTGCTACACGGCTACCAACCACGTCCCCGACATAGGCATCCTTGGTTGGCGACAGGCAGAGCTGTTTGAAATTTGGTCATAAACCACCAACTCCACGGTTGTAAACCACCAAGGTCACGGTTGTTGGGATGCGGTTGGCAGCCGTGTAGCAAGTCAAAGTCATTTATTTGCTTTAAATGTGGTTACAAAGGTGTTATTTAAACATTCTTCAATTCAAATACGGTTACAAAGGTGTTATTCAAGTATTAATTCAAGCCCTATAAAGTAAAAACTTTTTTTTTTTTAAGACCTAATCTGTGCTTTTGCACAGAAAGAAAGGCGCAACAGGCGAAACATTCACAACAAATCATGTTGAAATCTCTATGTTTCCATAAGGTGAGTGGGGGCAAGATGAAAAACGGGATAACACAAAAAGTCGTCCATAGCGCCAGATTCTGTGCAATTTTAGCAGTGATGGCAACATTGTTAAGACCGCTATTTTGTTACGTCGCACACCTCAGTCACACACACACACCTTAGTGAGTGGTTTGTGTGAAAAATGCAAATGTCTGCACATCGACTTTTACACAAGTTAATCGAGTTTTTTATCTTACCCCGTGTCCTGTAACTTTAATTACGTGGTAGGTATGAGTGTTTTATTGGAATATCTACTTATTATTTGTAATTCTTAGTTGTGTTATAACATCTAAATATGGCTATTTTTCTTATTTTAGGATTTATTTCAATTATCCGTCTATATCCATCAATATTTGACGGGGTGAGATGAACATTTAAAAGACAAAGATGAAAAAAAGATGCGAAATTTTGTTTTGTATCTTCATAGTAGGATAAAGTAAAGAGTAAAGGATTTATTTGACTGATACTGATGTTTTATTGTCAGTATAACCTTATCCAAGTAGAAAGTTTGAGAACCTCTA
Source organism: Agrochola lychnidis (assembly GCA_963680765.1). Taxonomy (NCBI): domain Eukaryota; kingdom Metazoa; phylum Arthropoda; class Insecta; order Lepidoptera; family Noctuidae; genus Agrochola; species Agrochola lychnidis. Next base: position 346,034 of record OY796851.1, read on the forward strand.
CTTTCAATGTTCCCCCGGTGGGGTAAGAAAGATATATAGATTTTTTTTTTTATCGTTTTATCTTTGAGTATTCGGACACTACAGACACTTGAGAGTTTTAACCGATAAGGGACCGCGGGTGGTCCGCGCCGTGACAGATTTACGACCGCACTTGAATAAACAAAAGCATCGGGTTTCATGATAACGTCTATAGTGTTTTGTTTATGTTTTTTGCTACTCGAATAGATTAGAGATACATTGTAAATGGTTACAGTCTTTGTTATCAACGTTTACTAATCTTTATTACCCGTTTTTTTTTTGTTTTCTATGTTCTAATGTTTTTACGATTTCTAATAAAACTACCGTACCAATTCACACGAAATTTTTCAGGGTACATTATGGATAGATAAGTTATCTAATAAAAGCGTTTTCAGAGAAAAATTTTTTTCCAAAAAAATTCAAAAAATCTAGGTTTTTGCTGATCTAGAATTTCTAGTGCTTTCATAACTTTCTCCGTACCAAAAAAATATTTTTTATGTATATTTTTTTGTAAAAAAAATTTAAAACCCTGAAAAATTTAGTATTGAAAATAAATAAAACACTTACCGATCAGATCCATACAGAAAACTCACAAAATATCACAACTTTCACTATCACGAGAACTTTCACCATCACGTTTGTTTACACTTTTTTTGGTTGGGTCAAAATAGGTATAATCTAATGTTATTTAGTGCGAATATTATCTAAAACGATGTAATATTTACTTCAAAATGAAAATATCACCACTTTCCGACGATTTACACACTAAAACCATTAAAAAACGAATTATTACTGCGAACGCGCGCATCCCGGGAGTGACGTTTTTACTGTCATTTTGACCGCGCGGGAATGTCATTTTCAACATTTTTTTATAGTGTTGCCCATTTATATTTTTGCTTTTAGTCGATTTATTTGACAAGAATATCTATCTGACCATAGACTGCAAAAAATTTCAAACAAAAATATTGATTACAGCGAATACGATTGACAGTTGTATGTCGTGTGGAGTCTTGTTGCCAATTGGCAACAACGGTCCTTTAGCGGTTGGGCACTTCAAACTTTAGACTGATGAACACCAACAACGTCTGATAATCATTTGAACGATTTTAGAAACTATTTCGATCTTTCCCCATCACCCTTTCATCTTCCCCCTGTTTCAGTTTCATGATAAAACATTTTACTTAATTTTTTTTTCTGCTTTCTAATAGATTTAGCAGGATGTTATCAATGTGATAGAAAAATACACTTTTCGCTCTTTACTCACTACAAAGTTTTTTTTTTGCATATACTAATATGTACTGTAATGTTCTACAAGACTTCAAATACAACACTGCTCATCTCATCAAAAAATCGTTCGATTTTGCCCCCACTCACCTTACAATGTTTGACAAGAACTAGAGATTTCAACATGTTTTGTTGTGAATGTTTCGCCAACGATCTTATCGGACGGCAAGCTACCCATTGTTCACCGTCCGCAAGCCCACGCCTACTGTGGCCGGAAATCGGCTCTCGATTCCCGAGGCCCAGGGCGTCTCCTCCTGCGACGGTTAGGTTGCTTTCAAGTTTTGTTTTCACAATTCTAAATCCGCCATTTTTGAATATTTTATAAAATTCTTTTTATAAATCTATTGTACTATCAAGACAAAATCATTTTGCTGCGGAAAATCAACCATTAAAATTTCAGCTAGTACATACACAAACATTCCAGATTTATTTCTTATCCGTACCTACGTAACTTAAGAAAATATCATCTATAGGATCAAAACTGTTTAAACAATCACTACGCTCGATCTTTAGGGGGAGCCTTAATGTGGAAGAGCTTGTTTGTTTGAATACTCTAACTCTGGAACTACCAGTCAGATTTGGAAAATTCCTTTGCATTTGATAGCCGAATTCTTGAGGAATTAACACAAGCCCACACAATAAAACAAGCTATGTATTAGTATTATCTTGTTGTAAAGCTTCGTTCTTTGCTATTTGATATCACGCTTTGACTGAAGAAAAACCTTAGAAATAAGCAAAACCGTAGTAATAGCGCTGGTGGGCGATTTTATGTTAACACAAGAGATTTTACATGGACCAAGTCACAGGCAGAAGCTAATAAATCAATAAAATCTATGAAAATATGGAGAAGCTACATGGTTCAGAAGTTTTTAGAAGGGATATTATATTTCCCACCCTAGTCACTCCCAACAGACTATGAACGACTCTAGTATGAAGTTACATGGATGAGATGTCAGCTTTTGATAGCCAGCCCTGTCTAGCTAACATAATATCATTTTGTAAATCGTATAACTTGGCAATTTTTAAAGCTATAACACCACTTTTGTATCTTTTTCCTAATAGTTTTAGTTTTCAAATTTAAAAGAATAAAATAAGTCCGAGCTGCTTAATTATACACTGTACAAAACAATGATTCAGAACAAGCAGCATTTACTTGTGATACCATAAATATTATTGTGTATATGGAACTAGGACAGGCCAGTTTATCTGTATTATTTTTCCTGCTATCCTGCATAATTTATTTATAAATAATATTCAGCAAGTCCTTACCTGGTAAATGGGTAGAAACACTTCAAATGAAATTCTTTCATCGGGCTTCAAGTGTAGGGTGCATTTCTTCACATCAGACTCAGTAGGGTTCTGTCCAAGAGCTCGCAGGGCATCCCCAATCTGTGCTACATGGATCTTGCCATCTCCACGTGAATCAAATAGTTGGAATGCTTCCTGAAATTCTACAAAGATAACAAACATTAACAATGTTTAATGATTAAATATAAGTTAATTTAGAAAGAGTAGAACTGTGAGGGTGTGGCACATATGGCGAGTAATCGAGGATACCTTCCACAGACGTGAGCTTCAGCTTGGTGGGCGGCTCGTACATGAACATGTTGCGAGGGCGTGTGGCGACACACTAAGTGCGACCCACTCCGCGAGCGAGGCCGCCGGGCCAAGCGACACACCTGGATCGCTTTAAAATACAAACCTTATAAGGAAACTAGGGCGCTTGTAACAGCCACCGCTTTCGGTAAACACGTTGATTGACATGACATGACTCACGGATTACGCGCGAGTGTCACAACGCAAGTCGCCTCTGCGCTCATTCTAAGTGACTATAAACGATCGAGCGAGAAGCTGAAGTGCAGCACGATCTTACGGTTCTGTTCATATTCACGGCAAACCACCAGCGTGGCGAACTTTGCAGTATCAGATATTGACGACTCACCTGCCAGTTGATCTTCTGAATATCCAGCCTGTAACAAATTCATATTTAAGTATATGTTTCTTTATAAGTTTTACAATTACTTCTACACTAATTTATTGCCTATAATTTACCATGTTATTTATTAATTTTAGGCTCCTCAATTGTTTTAAGTATGAGTCATATACAATATCCTAGCCAGGTATGTTTAATCAACAAACCCCGAAAGATATTTTACTCTTTGCAACAAACACATTTTATATTTCTCAAATCAAGATTCTCATTCATTCAAATATTCAATGACAATGACATGACAATAGAGAAATCATGGAATTAGTAAGTACTAAGTAAAGTAAAGAACTTGCTACACGGCTACCAACCACGTCCCCGACATAGGCATCCTTGGTTGGCGACAGGCAGAGCTGTTTGAAATTTGGTCATAAACCACCAACTCCACGGTTGTAAACCACCAAGGTCACGGTTGTTGGGATGCGGTTGGCAGCCGTGTAGCAAGTCAAAGTCATTTATTTGCTTTAAATGTGGTTACAAAGGTGTTATTTAAACATTCTTCAATTCAAATACGGTTACAAAGGTGTTATTCAAGTATTAATTCAAGCCCTATAAAGTAAAAACTTTTTTTTTTTTAAGACCTAATCTGTGCTTTTGCACAGAAAGAAAGGCGCAACAGGCGAAACATTCACAACAAATCATGTTGAAATCTCTATGTTTCCATAAGGTGAGTGGGGGCAAGATGAAAAACGGGATAACACAAAAAGTCGTCCATAGCGCCAGATTCTGTGCAATTTTAGCAGTGATGGCAACATTGTTAAGACCGCTATTTTGTTACGTCGCACACCTCAGTCACACACACACACCTTAGTGAGTGGTTTGTGTGAAAAATGCAAATGTCTGCACATCGACTTTTACACAAGTTAATCGAGTTTTTTATCTTACCCCGTGTCCTGTAACTTTAATTACGTGGTAGGTATGAGTGTTTTATTGGAATATCTACTTATTATTTGTAATTCTTAGTTGTGTTATAACATCTAAATATGGCTATATTAGGATTTATTTTAGGATTTATTTCAATTATCCGTCTATATCCATCAATATTTGACGGGGTGAGATGAACATTTAAAAGACAAAGATGAAAAAAAGATGCGAAATTTTGTTTTGTATCTTCATAGTAGGATAAAGTAAAGAGTAAAGGATTTATTTGACTGATACTGATGTTTTATTGTCAGTATAACCTTATCCAAGTAGAAAGTTTGAGAACCTCTACTTTCAATGTTCCCCCGGTGGGGTAAGAAAGATATATAGATTTTTTTTTTTATCGTTTTATCTTTGAGTATTCGGACACTACAGACACTTGAGAGTTTTAACCGATAAGGGACCGCGGGTGGTCCGCGCCGTGACAGATTTACGACCGCACTTGAATAAACAAAAGCATCGGGTTTCATGATAACGTCTATAGTGTTTTGTTTATGTTTTTTGCTACTCGAATAGATTAGAGATACATTGTAAATGGTTACAGTCTTTGTTATCAACGTTTACTAATCTTTATTACCCGTTTTTTTTTTGTTTTCTATGTTCTAATGTTTTTACGATTTCTAATAAAACTACCGTACCAATTCACACGAAATTTTTCAGGGTACATTATGGATAGATAAGTTATCTAATAAAAGCGTTTTCAGAGAAAAATTTTTTTCCAAAAAAATTCAAAAAATCTAGGTTTTTGCTGATCTAGAATTTCTAGTGCTTTCATAACTTTCTCCGTACCAAAAAAATATTTTTTATGTATATTTTTTTGTAAAAAAAATTTAAAACCCTGAAAAATTTAGTATTGAAAATAAATAAAACACTTACCGATCAGATCCATACAGAAAACTCACAAAATATCACAACTTTCACTATCACGAGAACTTTCACCATCACGTTTGTTTACACTTTTTTTGGTTGGGTCAAAATAGGTATAATCTAATGTTATTTAGTGCGAATATTATCTAAAACGATGTAATATTTACTTCAAAATGAAAATATCACCACTTTCCGACGATTTACACACTAAAACCATTAAAAAACGAATTATTACTGCGAACGCGCGCATCCCGGGAGTGACGTTTTTACTGTCATTTTGACCGCGCGGGAATGTCATTTTCAACATTTTTTTATAGTGTTGCCCATTTATATTTTTGCTTTTAGTCGATTTATTTGACAAGAATATCTATCTGACCATAGACTGCAAAAAATTTCAAACAAAAATATTGATTACAGCGAATACGATTGACAGTTGTATGTCGTGTGGAGTCTTGTTGCCAATTGGCAACAACGGTCCTTTAGCGGTTGGGCACTTCAAACTTTAGACTGATGAACACCAACAACGTCTGATAATCATTTGAACGATTTTAGAAACTATTTCGATCTTTCCCCATCACCCTTTCATCTTCCCCCTGTTTCAGTTTCATGATAAAACATTTTACTTAATTTTTTTTTCTGCTTTCTAATAGATTTAGCAGGATGTTATCAATGTGATAGAAAAATACACTTTTCGCTCTTTACTCACTACAAAGTTTTTTTTTTGCATATACTAATATGTACTGTAATGTTCTACAAGACTTCAAATACAACACTGCTCATCTCATCAAAAAATCGTTCGATTTTGCCCCCACTCACCTTACAATGTTTGACAAGAACTAGAGATTTCAACATGTTTTGTTGTGAATGTTTCGCCAACGATCTTATCGGACGGCAAGCTACCCATTGTTCACCGTCCGCAAGCCCACGCCTACTGTGGCCGGAAATCGGCTCTCGATTCCCGAGGCCCAGGGCGTCTCCTCCTGCGACGGTTAGGTGCGTGAGGGCGCGAAATTTGCCTCTCTCTCATGCGTTCTGCCTCCTCCTTAGCGAGCATTACCGCTTCGCAGAAGGAGGTGACGGCTTACCATTTCCTCTCGCTCCGTACCATGGCCTGAACCAGGGCCAGACGCGAGAGATCACCGCTGCCGATCGCCTCCACGAGGACACGGCGATGCTCCACCCAAGCTGGGCAGACCTCCACCGTATGCTCCACCGTGTTCTCTGGGCGATCCACACAATGGTGACACCGAGGCGTTTCCTCCCGCTTTATCCTGAACAGGAACCTCCCGAAGCAGCCGTGTTCGGTGAGGACTTGCGTCAGGCGGAAGGACGCCGTGGCGCCACTAAGCCACTCAAAGAGGGGTCTTATTGCCGCAATTGTGGCGTGCCCAGCGCTAGGTTGCGACAATCGCACTCTACATGACGTCATGAGATCCCGCCGGAGCTCTTTCCACTGTGCCGCGATTTCTCGTGGCATCGGAGTTAAGTCCCGGCATTTCGCCTCCTCACGCCACTCCCAGATGTGCGTGAGGACCTTTGCCTCCTGATCCCATAGCGGTAATCCGGCAAGGAGACTTGCCACCTCGCAGGAGACCGTGCGGTATCCTCGGGCCAGCCGGATGGCCATGACCCTCTGGGACGCGTTCAACCGGCGGGCTGGCCGCAGCCTTAATGAACGCGCCCACACCGGCGGCGCGGTGCACCCTGCCAATAACGGACGAGGCGCTGGTGACTGATCCATGGCAGTATAACCATTCAATAAGCCAACCTAAATTCTCCAGAGCGATGAAGGGACCAGCATCATTGTTGTGAATGGATTGTCTCTACGATCACCAAACCTTTTGCCTAGCGTGGCGACTAGGGGCATTTAACCTCCCTAATAAAAAAATGCCAAAACAACGGCCCTCAGTTTCCGGTAGTCCCGCTATTCTTGGTCAAGAAAGTGCTCACGGTAACGACAGGAAGGGGGTGTGAAGAATCCCCGGATTATGGCAGGCTACCAAACTATCAACGACGACTACATCTGGCAATGGACGTTCGATGAGGCTGGACATTCACCTTGCCGAACTTGAGGTAGAGTTAAGTCGCATTAACTGGCATAATTATACCATAGTATAAGAGTTCTAGTAGGCTATCTCCTGCCCAATCCGCGATATAATTGCCTACCATACTTGCCTGTCTCAGGGTTGTCATTTTTAGCTAAATTTTAATTCAGTGCCTAGATTCAGATTCAGATTCGTTTATTTGCAAAAACATGTGTAGATAATATACATGGTATGATGCTTATTATAGGTGTAACAAAGTATTTTTTGGCTCAACATGTTTGACCATGGCTGGTGTGAAATTGGCTTTTTACCGACTTCATTTTACTTATGTGTTGTCTGGGTTCAGGGTTTGTGAGGTCGGTTTTACCTAAACGACGATGTTCATAGTGTTTGTATGAATGACAAAATTATATTTGCAGTTTTTGAAAAAATGCTATATCTCAAAAACTGCTAACTACACCTCCTTCAAACCAATTTTAGTTGAAAGTGTTTTTTGACATCTACAGCATATATTTTTATTAGATTTTTTACTCTCTTACTTGTTCTGATTCACAATTCGTCAAATATGTGAAATTACGATTTTATAACTGTAAGTACTTAGTTACTACCTACAATACTGAGAAATCGGCATAAACAAAGGATTAGCGGCATATTCAAAAGTAAAACCTAATACATTTTAGTGGGAAAGTAGGCCTGCCTACTTCGTCTGGCTGGTAGATAACTAATACAACAAAAAATAAGTAGGTATTTCATCATCAAGTAAAAATTATATGCTAGAATAAGTGACTTGGTTACCTTTTCTGTTCAGTAGGTAATCTGAACAGAGACAACTCTGGAATCGATTAATTATTTAGACACCCAAACGCACAGCAATAATTTCTCCTGCGATTATCACTCATTTTTCATACATTTAAGCAGTGCCGAAAAGCCGCGACGCGTAAACCTTGTGCGGCGTTAGCCGCGACTGGCGCACTCCAAAACAGCCGAGATTTTGTTAAGTGTGCGTGCGGCGACGCATAGATACAAGCCGCGCACAAATACAAGCCGCGCGCGGTGCGTTTCTATGAAGATAGCCTACTACCTCTCTTTACACTATGATTATACTGTGGTTATCTTTTTTTTTTTTTTTTTTTTTGGGTGGGAAATTATCAAATAACTTCTCCCGCTCTGGGCGGAGCGGGAGGGCGTGTCAGACTCTTACTGACTAAAACCCACCCGTGTTCCTTCAGTTGCCGTGTTGCCAGGGGGCCACGATTTCCCTATCGGTTTTCTTCGAACCCCCGGATACTGTGGTTATCTGAAGTCCGAAAACAGGGAGAACACGATAATCCTGGCGATGGCGTCAGGCCACCTAATTTACTTCCGTGAAGGTGATCAGTTCTCCCAAGTTGGTGTTGGTGTTAGTGGGGTTATTCAAGTCCCACTAGCGTAGAGTGTGCTTGTACTTAGGTACAAGCACTCTCTACGCTAGTGGGACGCTTGTGGAATGCAGGAGATGATAAGATGTTATAAACTGGTAGATGAAAAGCTAAGATAAAACTAATATTTTTAGTTTTATTCACTTTGACAACATTCAAGGACAGTACAGGAAAATGGAATGTGGAAAAAATTTAAAGTCAAAGTCAAATAATTTATTTCAATTAGGCACAAAAAGGCACTTTTGAACGTCAAAAAAAGGCACTTTTGAACGTCAAATCAGAACAAAAAATATTTGTTTGGGTTCAATAACTTTTTTTTTTTTGTATTATATCCAATCAAAAATTCGTGCTTTTCGCTCGGTACTGATGCTATTCGTGGGTGTTTTTTTTGGAGGTCGGTTGTTTTTTTTGTAAAAAGTTTTTATTTTTCACTTTTTAGTTGTGGTACCTACCCCACACACATTCGAATACCACTACCTGCTACCAGTGACAGAAACTTATCAGATCATCTACATACTAAGTGGAAAAAAAAATACGTATTTTGTAGCTAACTCAAAAACTATCCAAGCAAAGTTAATAAAATTTATATGGGACCAATTCGAGAGCACACCCTTTCAAACAAAAAAAGAATTTTCAAAATCGGTCCACAATTGACGGAGAAATCGGTGGACATACATAAAAAAAAAAACAAACATACGCGACGAACATATAACCTCCTCCTTTTTGGAAGTCGGTTAAAAACATGTTGATATCTCTATTTTCTGTCATGTTCCATAAAATGTTTGACAGGAACTAGAGATTTCAAAATGTTTTCCCCTACTTCCGTTGATCGCCAGTGTTGCCAAATGTGGTGCGTTCAGAGCCGCCAATTTCTTTTTTCTGTTATGTTTCCCAAGGTTTTTGTGCGAAATATGAAGAATTTCATAATAAATTAGCTAATTTTACCGGGAAAATGGCTGAAAATGTAAATGTACAGACGCCAGCACATCAAGCTACCCGAAACTGTCAAATTTTCCCAATCAACTTTGAACTTTATACTCACTACCGATAAAGTTGAAAATCTATTAAATAAAATTGACAGATTGTGGTAGCTTGATGTGCTGGCGTCTGTACTTACCTATTTAAAAATCTGTTTTTTTTTTCAATCTTTCATGAAGCGTTTATTATAATTTCTGCGTTTTCCCATTTTGATATCACAAGACTACAACCTTACAACCATACACTCTAATCACAAGTAAATCTTCTCAACGTATGCATAAAATTTTAATTGATAGAATGGAATAATTTTTAAACATCAACCAAAATCCACCGAAATTCATGAATGTGTATCGAACATCATCCAATACTTTACAAGCCAATGTCAACTTTATTTCGTTCGGCTTAGAACATTCTTTGACACAAGGTCGGATCCAGGGGTCATGGGGATCATAACCCCCCCCCGGGCTGAGTCTAGGTCAACCACTGATAATTTTTCTAATTGCATTGATAAATTAAATCAAATAAATACTTTGTATGATGTATGTGTTTGCCACACATGCGCGAACGACACGCATAATAAGACGCTATGTACTGTTATTATAAGATGATGGATCCAGTTTCTTGCCGGCGCTTCTACATAGGAAACGACCAAATGTAACCGTGCTTCTAACTTATGATCGGTCCTGGGGCCCCCAAATCTTAAGAAGTACTTTTTAGGGTTCCGTTAAAAAACGGAACCCTTATAGATTCGTCATGTCTGTCTGTCTGTCTGTCTGTCTGTCTGTCCGTCCGTATGTCACAGCCACTTTTTTCCGAAACTATAAGAGCTATGCTGTTGAAATTTGGTAAGTAGATGTATTCTGTGAACCGCATTAAGATTTTCACACAAAAATAGAAAAAAAAACAAATAATTTTGGAGTTCCCCATACTTAGAACTGAAACTCAAATTTTTTTTTTCATCAATCCCATACGTGTGGGGTATCTATGGATAGGTCTTCAAAAATGATATTGAGGTTTCTAATATCATTTTTTTCTAAACTTAATAGTTTGTGCGAGAGACACTTCCAAAGTGGTAAAATGTGTGTGTCCCCCCCTGTAACTTCTAAAATAAGAGAATGATAAAACTAAAAAAAATATATAATGTACATTACTATGTAAACTTCCACCGAAAATTGGTTTGAACGAGATCTAGCAAGTAGTTTTTTTTTAATACGTCATAAATCGTAAACTTATCGTTACTTGCTGCTACGGAACCCTTCATGGGCGAGTACGACTCGCACTTGGCCGCTTTTTAATAATATCCCAAACACGGTCAAAATACAGCGGAGTCTTTATAATGTGCACATATCGAAATGAGGGAATCTATGCTTAATTTTAAAGAAGGATTTTTTTTTTTGTTCTGTTTGGCGTTTTATTGATACGATTATTGTAAAAATAGACGGGAAAAAACAGAGTTTTGCTAAAAAACATGTTTATTTTTAACTGAGGGTAGTTTTTTTTCCACAATTTTAATTTTATGAGGACGCCTATTCTTCCAATCATTATGGAGTTTGTTTCATCGCGATACATCATTTAGTTTAAAAGTTACACCGTTTTGTTACAATTTTCAAAAAATATTCTGATACTATATTTTAAATTAAATCAAAAATTAAATAAGCAATCATATGCCTTACATATACTAGCAAAAACGGTAGACGCTTCTGCTGTACTTGCAGCATACCATGGCTAATCTGGGGTAATTCCACCAATAAAGACATTGCATTCAAGGCGCAAAAGCTGTGTATTAGGGGTATGTTTAATATGCGGTTGCGAATAAGGACCGAAAGGGAAATCGTGGCCCCTGGCAACATGGCAACTGAAGGAACACGGGTGGGTTTTAGTCAGTAAGAGTCTGACACGCCCTCCCGCTCCACCCAGAGCGAGAGAAGTTATTTGATAATTAACCACCCAAAAAAAGGGTATGTTTTACTATGCTTTTGCACCAGAAAACATTCAACATGTGGATGTTTCGAAACTTGTCACATGAAACAAATCTCATTACTTGTTTCGTTGAACTTGCGTTCGCACTGCACGAAACATGAGTAAGCTTTTGCTTGATGTTTTGTGTTATCCGAGTATGGTGGTAAACATCTCGTGTTTATATCGAAACATGGAGTGGTCCAAAGTCCAAAGTAGACACGGTGAAGTTTTTTTAGAAAGTCGCGCATCCAGTACCTAGGTTTCTTCCTAGATTTTTGCCGTTCCAGGTATGCAATACCGCTGTGGCCCGGGGTGGGGTCGTCTTGGCGGTGTCTCTAGACATCGCCAATGCCTTCAACACCCTGCCCTGGAGTTGCATCAGGGAGGCACTTCGGTATCACCGGATGCCGACCTACCTCTGTCGTGTGGTCGAGGCCTATTTGACGGACAGGGCTGTCATCTACCCCGGTCACCAAGGAGAGTGGAACCGGCGAGAGATGTCGTGCGGTGTCCCACAGGGATCGGTCCTGGGGCCGCATCTGTGGGACATCGGATACGACTGGGTGCTGCGCGCCGATCTCCCTACTGGCGTCAGCGTCGTCTGTTACGCTGACGACACGCTGGTCCTGGCGCAGGGGAGGTCGTACCAGGCGGCGGCCGACTTAGCGACACGCGGGGTTGCGACAATCGTCGACAGAATCCGGCAGCTGGGACTCGAGGTGGCCCTGCACAAGTCCGAGGCCATGGGTTTCTATGGTCCTCGTAGTGCGCCACCGCCGGGTTCCCAGGTAATGGCGGGAGGGGTTCACATCGGCGTCGAGTCGACGATGAAGTATCTGGGACTCGTCCTCGACAGCCGGTGGAACTTCGTGGAGCATTTCCGACGTTTGGCTCCCAGACTGGACCGGGCCGGGGCTGCCTTGAAGCGGCTCCTGCCCAATCTGGGAGGTCCAAACGCCTCCTGCCGGAGGCTCTACGCGGGGGTCGTGCGGTCCATGGCCCTTTACGGGGCGCCGGTGTGGGCGCCTTCATTGAGGCGGCAGCCAGCCCGCCGGCTTAACGCGTCCCAAAGGGTCATGGCCATCCGGCTGGCCCGAGGATACCGCACGGTCTCCTGCGAGGCGGCGAGCCTCCTTGCCGGAGTACCGCCATGGGATCTGGAGGCAAAGGTCCTCGCGCACATTTGGGAGTGGCGCGAGGAGGCGAAACGCCGGGGCTTAACTCCGATGCCGCAAGAAGTCGCGGCACAGCGGACAGAGCTCCGGCGGGATCTCATGGCGGAATGGAGAGTGCGATTGTCGCAACCCAGCGCTGGGCACGCCACAATTGCGGCGATAAGACCCCTCTTTGAGGAGTGGCTAGAGAGGCGCCACGGCGTCCTCACCTTCCGCCTGACACAGGTGCTCACCGGACACGGCTGTTTCGGTAGGTACCTGTTCAGGATAAAGCGGGAGGAAACGCCCGGGTGTCATCACTGTGTGGATCGCCCGGAGGACACGGTGGAGCATACGGTGGAGGTCTGCCCGGCTTGGGCAGAGCATCGCCGTGTCCTCGTGGAAGCGATCGGCGGCGGTGATCTCTCGCGTCCGGCCCTGATTCGGGCCATGCTACGGAGCGAGAGGAAATGGCAGGCCGTCACCTCGTTCTGCGAAGCAGTAATGCTCGCGAAGGAGGAGACGGAGCGCGTGAGGGAGAGGCAAATTTCGCGCCCTCGCTCCCCTAACCGCCGCAGCAGGAGACGCCCTGGGCGTCGGGAATCACGCGAAGATTTCCGGCCACCGTAGGCGCGGGCTTGCGGACGGTGAGCAATGGGTAGCTCGCCGTCCGATAAGGACCAAGCCCGGGTCGACGGCGCGTTGTGTTCCACGCGCGCCTCAAAGAGATGTCAGCAGAATTGACGGGGTCCGCTAGGGCCAATGCCTGCCGGGGGTTCGAAGAGAACCGATAGGGACATCGTGGCCCCCTGGCAACACGGCAACTGAAGGAACACGGGTGGGTTTTAGTCAGTAAGAGTCTGACACGCCCTCCCGCTCCGCCCAGAGCGGGAGAAGTTATTTAATGATTTCCCACCCAAAAAAAAAAAAAAAAAGGTATGCAATACTGGCAGCTACAAACAATAAATCGTCTTCTTCGCTTGAATCCATTTTATTAGGAACCTACTTTTGATATTGGTGCCGATTCTCTTGTACACCGAACTAAATTAACTAAACTATCACTAAAATTACTTACTTTTTGGCAATGAGAATCAAGCTGTTCTACAAAATAAATTCTCTAAATTTAAAAATAATTTTGACACAACTAAATCGAATTTGACAATCGCGTCGTAGTAGGTACCAATGACATATAAATGTAGGGTGCTAAAATTTTCAAGCTCGCTCCGCTCGCTACAATCTACATTCTCATACTTTTTGTATAACTCGACAAAGGAACTCCTATAAATGTAAGACTTTTAAAAAAAAACCTTGCCTGTACAAGGCGGGGTGCTAACATTTTCGAGGTCGCTTCGCTCGCTCTTGCATTCTGTGTTCTTCTGCTTCTGACCCTCAAACTTTTCTATAGCACTATAATTTAATACTGGTATGTATAGACGTAGCAGTGTTGCTATCCCTTACTATAATTATGGGGGCGTATGATAATTTGGCCAATGATACGATGTACGATGATGAACATCTAATGTGTACGTTATTAGTGAGATATGCAGATTTTTTTTAAAGTTCCATTAACAAAACGTATTTGTCAAACAACATAAACGCAGAAAAAAATCAAAAAATGTCAATTGACAAGTTAGTATGTCAACATCAACAAGTAAGTGTCTCTCTCTCTTTCTCTCTTTAGTTTTTAGTTAATTTTACAGTGAAAACCCAGAAATATCAAAGAAAAACTATGACAAAACATGTTCACGGTTTGTGCTACTAGCGCCACTACTGGTGAAACTTTGCATATACCTCCCCTTTGATTCTAGTATAAAATCATTCATTGTCTTTTGATAGCAATTTGAATTGCTATTTTGATATAAATTTTTGTTTTTTTTGGATTTTTCTTTGATAAGACAACTTTGACCAAAAAACGATAATTTCGACGTGAGAACTCGATAATTTGAACTTTTAGAGTTGGCAATACTGCAGTGTAGTCGGCGAATCAGCGAGCGAATGGCGATTGGTTGGTGAACGGACGGGCGTTGAAGAAAAGAAAATGGCAAAATGATGGTGTGATCCATTGATCTTTTTTAAAAGGTTAGTGTTCAGTAGATAATATTATTTATATCTCTAAAATAATTATTATTTGGTATTAGAAAGTTCTTAAAACCTAGATGCATTTTTGCAATTTCGGAAACGATTACCGTTATCGCATCGTGTGGCAAGTCGTCGACAGACAGGCGACGGCGCCGTTCGGCTTTCGCTTTGTTCACTCATCTCCACGTGCCTTCCGCCATTTAGAGCACATTTATCGGTAGATTGATGCAAATCAAACGAATTTTCATCGTCAAATAGAATTAAACTCAAGGATAAGATCGTATGATTACGTATTTTCAAGTATTCGAATCAATCGATGACGAAAAATAATAAAGCCGCAACCCGGCGGCGTGGTCGTGCTCGGCGGCAACATTTAGTGCAGTAGCAGGCAGCAGCGGTGAGCAGCGAGCTGGAGGTATCAGCAATGGCTAGTATGTGAGTGAGGGCGCGTCCGTTGGTGCTGACAGTGTGATATGTTGCAGGTGACAGCGCGAGGCGGGGCGATGGCTGCCGGCGCCGAGTTCGTCGAAGGCTGGTTGGTCGCCCAAGTGTTGGGTGAAGGTGCTTATGGCGAGTAAGTTTGTTTTAAATTGGCCTTCAATCAGTCGTATTCTGTATTTTATTAATTAATTAATTATTAGAAATTATAAAAAAAAATGTAGTACTCACCTATGGACCAACCACAGTAGGTACTTGTGTTGGCACTTTAAAGGTATTGTGTCATCTTATTAAAAAATATGGTAAGTATATGGTGATGACAATAACATGTCAATAACCTATTAGCAACAGCAAAGTTGTAAACTAGTACAATTGCATTCACAAATAATTTAGAGCATGAAAATTGTTCTTCATTTATTACGAAGGAAGTTCCTTTCTGAACATTGTTTTATAGATTTTTCTAGAAACAAACACATACCTAGTACCTACTTCTAATTTATCATCAGCTTCATTTCCTAATTCTATGTTGTACACATAATAATTTAATCTTACAACAATGAATCTATTAAATTTATACTACATTCAAAATATATTTAAAATCCTATTTGCCCATTATTTAAGTGAACAATGGGATTTATTGTTAGAATAAATTAAACATCATGTGGTTGATCCACATAAACATTGTAAATATCTAGATTTGTGGCTGAACTAACTACCATTAATTATTTAAACAAATTTTTCTGGGCATTAAAATACATTGTATTCGAACAATATTAATTAAAACCTAATTTAAAAAAAAAACATTGAACTTTCAGTAAAAAAAACTGACCCCATGATCTTCGATTTGAAACCAATATCAATCAAAAAGTTCATATGCATGACCAGATATAAGCATGTAAAGCAAAGGGTGTATGTACAAACAGCGTATGTTCTAACCCCTCAAGTTCTGAAATGTTACACTGCTACAACATTGAATTCATTATGAATAATCTAAAGAATATTTAAAAAAAAATCATTGTTTCAACTTGGATTTGAACCATCATATCACCAAACATCATAAAACTCACACCGGCAGTTTGATGATCTAGCCTGCGAGCCCATATGATTTGCGATGAAACTGTTATCTACTATCATCTGAGTCACTTTATCTTTAGGTCTCTGTCTAATCAATAGATGTTATAATTTGAGGGTATCCATTAACGTTTTGTTCATAAAATTAATCCATACCTTCAAGTTATAACTACAACGTTTGATATATAACATAACATCATGCCTTGTTTCCCACGAAGGGTTGGGCAGAGGTGTATCTGTAGTAGGTATACCCACATTTCACCAGTTACGTTTTTCCAGTTCCATGTAATGGGCACTTCCCAATTCCATGGGCACAAATCCACATCCATATATACGTTCGTTTAAAAATATTGTTTATTTTCTAGGGCTTCTTATTTTATCGTTTGCATTAATAGGATGTCACTTGTCTAGGGACCCGTTTGTGTCAGTTGGCAATATTATGTCGACGGCTCCCACGTATACTATCGAAATTACAAAAAAGCCATTTTCGTTTTATTGCACTAATAACAAGTAGAGATAAAGATCTATGATTTTATATAAAAATTATGTACTAATTTTATACCCTCAATTGTTTTTCAATTGAACAAAATCGAAATTGGCATATTCGGGAAAAAAATAACCAGCAACTATATAACTATCGAATGTGTAATATTAGAAAAAGTATAATAACTATCAAAAACTATAGTAGACAGTATAAAAGGGTAAAATTTTCCACTTTAGATACATCGGTAATATAACATTTTCGAATTTCATGTTCGACAAAAATCTAAATCTAGACTTAGAATCGCTCTCCTGTAAAGTAGAGGTTTTGCAGTTTCGATACTTTACGTTGGATCAAATCAAATTGTAAATTTTTGCTCTAAAATAAGATCAAAGTTTTGTTAAATAATAGCAATAATAAATATAATTAAAGTATTTTTCTTGATTTTTAAATTCTAAAGAAATATTACTAAAACAAAATAGAAAAATTGCATGACAAAAAGAACATTTCGTGCCTAGGATTTGAACCTCCAATCACATGCACGGCAAGCGGTCTTGAAACCTCCGTCTACTTAGACATAGAATAACTTTACGTAAATGTTAACCTTATTCCCTAAAATAATACATTATTGAAATAAAATGCTTTTGCAAAATACTAAAGTAACTTGGGCGTATCACGGATTTGAACGCACATGTTTTTTTTTTTGGGGGGGGGGGGACTACTTAATAGGGGTGAAAATCAGAATAGATGTACCGTAACGAAATCGTTACTATACTGAGATTGCTACGAAACTGACAATGTTAGGGTGAGAACACAGTTGTGTTCCAATAAGTAAGAATTAAGGATTAAAAAAAAATACATATAATATTCAATTTGAATAAAGAAAGGTATCCTACTAACATTATAAATGTGATGTTTAGGTTTATATTATATTAAATAAAACTAAGTAATTCTAATTATCTCAAAATGTATTTTTAAAATGGCACAAATGCCTATTTTAACTAACGAAAAAATGTTTATTTACTTACTGAATAATCAACGAATGAACTAAACAAATAAGTTTAGTAATTTAGCATTTTTTTTAAATGAAAAAAATTAAAATAAGTATCACAATGGAATCTTGTGAAGCACTTGTTATTTAAAAAAAAACCTTTACATAATACTAAACTTGCAGTCCCACAACTCCTGCAACTTAAGGTAGCCCTTCGAAGGTTAAATAAAAAAAATAACTAGTAATTAATTAATATGGCAAAAACTAAGATAAATCAAAAAATCTAAAACTTCGGAAATATTTCATTTATATTATTATTTATATAAATACTAGCGGACCTGACAGACGTTGTCCTGACCGAATACCGCCACCTATCGGGTCCGATTGTGAATCTAAACCATTCCCAGATCCCCTTGAACACACACAAAAAATTTCATCAAAATCGGTCCAGTCGTTTGAGAGAAGTTCAGTGACATACACACTCACAGAAGATTATATATATAAATATTTCATTTATATTTTTATTATTTTAAGCCTTATTATTAATTTTCTCATACATCTATTACTTTTTATTTGTCTTTGTAATGTATTTGTTAACTAATATTTTTCTTTCATCTTTAGTGCTTTTTGTCTCCATTTCTTTTGAATTTTTTAAAATTTTTGATCTTCCACACATATGTCGTGATATTATTTTCAACTTTTTGTTTGTTGTAATATTTAGCAGAATACTGTTTCCTTATTTTATTATTATTATATTATGATTTTTATTATATTTATCATATTAATTATGTAATTTAAAAATAGAGAAAAAAAAAAACAAATTTTTTAGTTGTGAACTAAGCCTTACGAATAAATCCTGAGAAAACAAAACCTTTAAAATTCATAACATCGGTATTTATAATAGTTTTACAATAATCTGTATTCCATTGCAAAATTAACTAATGAACGTTGAAAAATAATGATATGAATAACAAATAACACTTACTAGAAACTTGAAACACGCGTTATTAACCCTGATATTTTTTTAAACTAAATTTCTCTTGTCACGTTCTCACTAACTTCACAGCGAAACAAAGTGGCGCTTACTGGGACCTATACTTTGACAAGTCGTGGTATAATATTGCCAGTCAATCAGAATAGTGGTTATGGCTCCTTCATGTCCCATTCTACGCAAAAATGTCGTTACTAATCCTGAGTTACGAAATTTTCAAAAACGTGGACACTTATATAAATGGGAATACTTATACTAAATTAGATCCCCATTTTAATGACACCTATTTTATTTGTTAAAATAGAGTATAGGTGATGGTTTTGAAAACGATTTAACAACATAATGCGAGCGAAATTATATCTTTTTTGAACATCATTATCCCAAACGTCATGAGACAATTTAAATTTGTATGGAAGTAATTATTGTACTTTCAGTTTTTTTTTGGTATTTTTTTATACTTGCATGTATCAATGAAAATAAAATTATAGTGTATTACTTAGAATAAGTACAGTATCAAACTCCTGGTGCAATTTTTTTTAACATAAAAAAAACATAGAGATAAGTTCATTCAAACATTGAGACAATTTATTTTAGAGCAATGTACATCTATTCTGCATTTCACCCATAGAGCTTTTTGTACCTATGTGAATATAGTAGGTGGCGTTTTGTATTTTTTGTCTAGATACCGAGGGAAAAAGGCGTGAATTTATGTATGTAAGTGAAATAACTGAAAACTTGAAAAGGAGTCATCAAAATGTTTTTTTTTTTTTAGTATGGAATCGACCCATAAAATCGTAAAAAAATTAATTATCAGATGTTTGTTTTTTTTTTGTTTATGTGGCTTCTACCCATAAATTGATATACATAATCATGCCAATTTCAGCGTGCACCACTACTTTGAAGAAAATCAAAATGGTGATAGGGTGACTATGCCACTTCGGGTCTATGCCCTTCGAAACAGTTTGCCAAACTACCTTTATTACAAGTGAAAGAATTGTATTTATTTCGAATGCAACAAGGGCCCCAAATAAAAAAAACAAGGTCCCATACCTTGTTTTTTTTTTGTCATTTTGTTTTGCTACATAGTGTCTCACTGCTGGGCAAAAGTCTTCCCTTTTTCCTTCCAAACCTATGTTTTGTGCGATCTCTGGCCATGTTGGCCCCGCAAATATGATCAACCTTCGCCGCGGTCTGCCTCGACGGCGATATCTTCTTCAGTTAGGATACTTGACGATTAGTTGTCTTTTCAGTGTTATTGAAAGACTCTTTCATGTGTTCTTTAAGGACCCAGTAGGCCCTCAAGGCTTATTCCCGAAATCCCCCCAAAGGGGGAAAAGTGGAATCTATAAGAAAAAAAAAATAGAATTGGACTTAAAAAAGTCTGGAATTCCCCCGTGATAATCCCCCTTATGGGGGAAAACTGGAATCTGAAAAACCAACGTCCAGAAATCCCCACTGAGGTCCTTAAAATTTACGGAGTGCCACTGCTACCGGCGCTGGGCGTCGATTTGTTCAGCGGTGCTGGTTGCCAAAATATTTACCGCGGACGCCGGCGGATATTTTACTTAGAACCTATGCAGGAGCGAGCGAAGCGAGTTTGGGAACATTTTGACTTACTCCGTTCTAATACCACTGGTATTTGTTTCAACTCATATTTATTTTCCATTCACCATTTTTTTTTGTGCCTATAGTACAACCCACATTTCGCCAGTTATGTTTAAGTCCCATGTAATAGGGGCGAGCCTATTACCATCAACCGGGCACAAATCCAGACTCCAGGCTGCAACTGAGAAATTCCTGCTGGAAAAACCCAATAACACTTTGCCTGACCTGGGAATCGAACCCAGGACCTCATGCTCAGCAGTAGCGCTTGCAACCACTAGACCAACGAGGCAGTCCACCACACGGATACTTCTCTTTAAATAATTAAATTAATGTGCGAACGAATACTAACAACTTGAGTATGGTACAGTCAGCTCAGTCAAACCTAAAAAATAATAATGAATGTTTATTCTCGGTGCATTACCTATTACGTTTTTTTTTTACTTTGAATTGTTAGTATTTTTGATTGTTATTAGCAATACTTACATCGTTTTTTTTATTGTTGTACGTATACCTAATAACGTTTTTTAGGGTTCCGTAGTAAACAAGGAACGAAGGAAAACAAGGAATACTTCCTATTGTAATCTGTGGAAAACGTAGTGGGTAGCATAATTGTTCAAAATGTTATATTAATGATATTGTGACTGTTTTTTATTGTGCTACTGTTTGTTTTTCCTTAAATAAATAAATAAACCCTTATAGTTTCGTCATGTCCGTCTGTCTGTGTGTTTGTCTGTCCGTCTGTCCGTCCACGGCTTAGCTCAGAGACGCTTAGTACTAGAAAGCTGTAATTTGGCATGGGTATACATATTAATCACGCCAACAAAGTGGTAAATTTTTTTTAGGGTATCTCCCCTACAAGTAAAGTTGAAATGTTTTTTTTTCTATCCCTTGGTGTGGGGTATCGTTGGAAAGGTCTTTCAAAAACATTGTGAGTATGCTAAAACCATTTTTGAATTTAGAGATTCGTTTGCGAAATATTAAGCTTTAAAGTAAAAAAAATTGTTAGTCAAGTATCCCCCTAAGTGTCCCCCCTGCCAGCTAAATGGTTGGTTTTAGATATGTGAAAAAATTCACGGCAGTATAACGAATTTAAAGGGAAAACTATCACAGCTGAGTAGGCTTTACAAGTTAACGAGTAATAGTCGACCAACTTAGGTTTGCGGTTGTAAAAACATATTCTCCGATACATTCTGTATGAAATATTTTTTTTTTTTCAACTATAAAGTTAAGTTTGTTCTTCGGATAAATTCATCCCAACTACGGAACCCTACATTGTGCGTGGTCCGACATGCACTTGGCCGGTTTTTTTAAGTATTCGTAAACTGTCTAATTACTAGTCAACCGTGTTGTCGTCTACAAGTGATTGTTTTATATTATATTTTCTCTTTATCGTTGTACTTCATTGTTACTTTCTGCAAATTGCCGAAAAACTGAATTAAAGAAAATGTGATGTTAAAGGGGAGGGGGGGGGGGCTAAATTCTTTAGGGTTTCTAGGTAGGTACTTTGTTTAAACTGTTTTAATTATAATTTTTACTAAAATCGACCGATTTCCCTTATCGCTGTTTGTTTGTTTGGAATAATACAAAATGAAAGGGGGATTTCTTTTTTTTTTACATAAGGGTTCAGTTTCCCCCCCTGATGGCGATTCTCTCAGGGGGGAATAGTGGAATAAGCCGGTCCTCAAGCATTTTGGACTCGTTTTTCGGCTTCCTTGTCTGTGCCTATTTTTGTATGACAATTATAATTATATAATAACTATATTCATCGCCATATTGTGTAACACATGCCCGTCTACTTCGACCTTACGTTTCTAGGATTCCGTATCTCAAAAGGAAAAAACGGAACCCTTATAGGATCACTCGTGTGTCTGTCTGTCCGTCTGACACCGCCAATTTGCTCCGAATCTAATGGACCGATTAAGTTGAAAGGACATTGGTGCCGATTCTCTTGTACACCGAACTAAACTATCACTAAAATTCCTTACTTTTGACCACAAGAATAAAAAACGAGCAGAAGGCAAGCTTCCTAACAGAGTTCAAAATTCTTACCTACTTTCATAGGGCTGTCACTCGGTTATTAAAAATAAAAAAAAACCGGGTAAGTGCGAGTCGAGATTCGGCGATGAGCACAGCCGGACGGACGGATGGACAGCTGGACAGACGGACAGACGGACGGACACGTACTGAGGTGATCCCGTGAATTTTCCGTTTACGGTACTGAACTGGTAATTATTTTAACAGTTTGTTTAAAATTAAGTAATAGGTACCTATTTAATGAATCATACTGTGAAATAATTATACACACACGCGTACACAGTTGATCAACTGAGACCCTCCCTTTTTTGAAATCAGGTAATGAAATGAGCAGTGGTGGCCCAGTGGTAACGGTCGTGACTTACGAGTTTGGGGTTCGAACACAAGCAGGCACCTTACTTTGTGTAAATTATTTCATCACCACTGCTCTCAAAACGGTAAAGGAAAACATCGTGATTAAACCGGCATGTCCTAGAACCAATAATTCGAAAACATGTGACATCCACTAACCCGCACTGGGCCCGCGTGGTGGATTACGGCCCACTCCCTCTCACAGAAAGAGGAGGCCTATTTCCCATTTTGTTATTATTCTGACTTATAAGTTAATAATATGTTGTTTAGGAACTGGGCAGTTGGATATAAATTATCTTGGTACCTTGCAGATCTTAAAAACCAAATTATAGTACATATATGAGCGCAGCAACCCACTGTTCTTCGGCTTACTATCTACTGCAATTGCAGCAATACTGCTTGATTGAATTTCATCCCTGACTGTTATTTTAATTTTCATGTAACATTATATTGTTTTCGTTGACAAGTACCACTTCTAAAGTAACGCACTGCCTTATAACAGATTCCATTTCCATAAGATCGAGGGTCTGCCTTCTCCTTTGCTTGATATCGGTACCACAATTCGCACATAAGGATCTGTAACACTGTTTCCACCACAGGCAGGATTTGAAGCGAAATTGCCTCGTTCGTATCCGTTCGATTCTGGTTTCGGCGAGTTCGATATCTATATTCAAGCTGGGGTCAACGATGGTATTGGTGTCGGAATTCATAGGCGTGCCGGGATCACCGTGAGAAAGTGTATCAGCATTCAAAACAAAAACGCCAAAACTCACAGTAAAACTAGCTAAACAATACTCACGATGCCAAGAAATAAAGGCCGTATTCCGAGTTACGCTTAAAGTGATAATATCGCGAATCCGACCAAATTTAATAGTCTCAAAAAATATCAAAGTTATTGAGTAATAATTGTGACTTTGGATTTGGTCGGATTCGCGATATTATCACTTTTAGCGTAACTCAGAATGCGGCCAAAGTGACTTGATTGAAGTGACAATTCTGACATTTACAAACTTTTTTTAAATAATGGATAAAAAAAGTCCTTGACCAACTCGATACTTTAAAATACTAAACTTTTGTTTTCCAAATAGGTATATGGATAAAAAATGTTTGAAATAATGTAAGTGATTACAAAATAGCAGCTTTAATTGACTAAATTCTAGACTTATGAATGAGGAGGAAGTAGTTGAACTTCAAAAATAACAATTAGAATCGATTTATAAATAGTTATTTTAAAATAATGCGATCAATCGTTAGCATCACTATAATAAAATAATAAATGAATGAAGGTCGAGTACTGTCAATATATCTAAGAATAAAACAATTTCAGTACTAATTAAATACTATTCGTGGGTGCAAGCCACGGAACAGAAAAAACAGTGGAAGTGCAAAGTAGGCGTGGCACGCGTGTCACAATTAAGCGCTGTTACGCAACTTTACTTCAGTCGTGTTCTAACAACGCGTCGAGTTGCTAGTCTCGCGACAAATTTATTTTTACGTAAATATGACGTATTGTTCTGTTTTGGAGTGCAAAAATGATAGTAGGAGAAATAATCTTAAAAATGGAGGTGTTTCGTACCTTCAGTAAATATGATTTTATTTATTTTCTAATAAAATCTCAGTTTTTGTCAATTTACTAATAATTTAATAGAACGTTTAGTTAAAATCAACTTTACACGATTAAAATAAAGTTTATATTGGATTGAATGTATTCACTATTTCGTTCTCGAAAGTTTTTCGCTACTCAATTAGGGATGTAGTCAGGTCGGGTATTGATGTTATAGATAGTTATCGATAAAAGAAAATAAGTACCTAATTTAATATTTGTTGTATAACATTACAATACAGATATAATGTCGCCTAACATTCATACACGAAATATAAGGTTGCATAGATGCTATATAGCGAGATTGTAATCAAACTTTTACATAATGTTTGAGACGCGTTGCATTGTTCAGCCGGTAATTTCAAGTCATTTCGGTGTGTAAGATCAGTGATAAAAGCTTCCACACCGGGTTGCCGATGCCCGCCTCAAGGATAATACATAATTAAATTAGTACATAATTTCAAACTTTTTATTTATAAAAAGTTATAGTAATAGTAAATAATTGCGAGAGATCAAGGTGGATTGTTGTATCCTTCGCCAGATGTTGTCAAAATATGTCAGACGGCGGAAACATTTTTAAAAAACGTTGACATAGGGGTTTTTCGAAAGGAAGTGGCGATAACTCTAATTATGCGAAAGTTTATAGGAACTGTTTTATTTAATGATATTGCCTCCCATCAAATAGGCGAATTTCCTGCGTCCAATCACGTCACTGATTTGATGAAGGCAATAGTCGAAAAATATATAAATGTTCGTGTACACCATTTCGCCGCCCCCGCAGAATAAACGCGCAAGTTTAAAATTGTTGTTGTTTTTAATGAATATTGATCAACATCAAAACCGCCGCAATAGTACTTACTCGTTTATTCTGCGGGGGCGGCGATTTGTTAAAATTAAAAATAAGACTTTCGAAACGCCAGTTTTTAACAAATACGTTCTATTTCAAGGACAATAAATAAAAAGATAGAACAACGCATTTTTAATTTCAACCCAAGCACATAATATAATACTACACCCAAGTAAGATGATTTTCACAATTTATTCAATACTACCTGTGGTATTTATGAATTTCTAAATGATAAAACTTTATAGTTACCTAATGAATCCTGATATCTTTAAATCTTTATTTTATTTTATTGACCATATTATTATAAGAATTTTCATATTGACTGTATTTTTAGACTATTAAGCACTTGTACTAAATGTTTGCATGCCTAATTTAAGGTAGAAAGTATAAGGATCTCTAATTATAAAACATCTACATTTTTGTACCTATTTTCTATGCAAATAAATAATTATTCTATTCTATTCTATTCTACCTGCCGCCCGCGGCTCCGCCTGCGTTGTATTAGTACTTCTCCCAATATACCTAATAAAATATAGCTACATACATATAAAAATAATATACCTACCTACCCTATTTTACGTACCTACCTACCTACCCTTCCTATCCAACGTACCCTACCTACCTACCTACCCGACATTTTTTTAAACTTTTCCTGTGTTCGGGCGAACACAACAAAAATTAATTATTCAAATCGGTCAAGCCGTTTTTGAGTTTTAGCGAGAACAACGAATAGCAATTGATTTTTATTATTTAGAAGATATTATTTAAAACTAAAATCTTATATATTATGTAAGATTCTATTTTAAATAATACTACGTCATTCATCTTACAGTTTTACTCAACTCTTATTTTCTCGAATTATGAAATCGGGTATCTATCGATATCGATTATGTTATTGAAAATTCAATGTGTTGCTGCCTTGATCGAGTAGCAGAAGACACGACCTATGACGCGAATGACAACCTTACGACTAACGCAATTAAGTTTATAATTGCGACAACTGAGAATACCGCCATCTATGGTTGGGTAGCAGAATTTACTTGGCGATCGAATCTAGTTTGACTTTAGATTATAAAACGTCGTTGATACTTTCTGCACGAACGCAAAATAAATCCTATTATAAGAGCTTGAAGGTTTCTTTCCAAATGTAAAAATCTGTGACTTATGCTAGTTTTAACTAAAATTTAAACGACAAATCAAACGATCGGCTTATTTGTAGTGCATTATATGATTATCAGTTTATTTGTGAGGGTTTGGCGACAACGGTTCTCATAGTAATTTTGTTGCATTGCACTTCCACTGTTTTTTCTGTTCCGTGGTGCAAGCAGATTCAAATTATAGAATAAATTAGTAAGTGTTTCAAAACTAAAATTTATTTTTATTTAATTTGTTTATTTGGAGCATCGTGTCCACACGAAGCCGAAAACGGACAAAGTCCTTTGGTACGCACACATATTATGTATTTCTGTGACCCAGACACGGACGTGTAACGTAAATAAATGAATTTTGAATATGGAAGTCACTTTTCGGGGGCAATTGGAAAAAAAAAAAAAAGTTTTGCTAACTGTACCGTGTGACATCAAATAAAAAGCTTTTTACAAAAAAAAAAAAACAAACGACTTCCAATAAAACACTACAAAGTGAAAAATAACTTTCATTTCGGAAGTCGGTGGCAAAAAACGAAAATTCTAAACCGAAGACACCGACTTCCGAGCCTGATCGATTTGTGTTGATAATAAATTGGATAAATCGCTCAATGAATTAAAAACAAAAAAAAACTTGTTTAAAACATTTTGAACCGATTATTTTATAAAATTTTAAAAAACTGTTTTTTTTTTTTTTCAACCCTGATCTTATTTAAATAAATTAATTATCTGCATTCATAGGTTTTGAAAAAAAAAAAATTACAGTCTGCAAGAAAATATGGGTAGTTTGTCCGTATAAACATGGGGGTTTTTCGGGAAGCCCTTGCAGAGAAAATCTGTTTTGGACGTCGTTTGACTGGTCACTTAATAAAATAATTGTTTTATAACGTGCTATTTCATATAAAGTACTTCTTGAAGGTCAATTATTGTTCTTGTTAAGCATATGGAGTCGTATTGTTGTTGCTTATTTCTAGCACTTCTATCCATTCATCTCACCAAGATAATTGCAGTACTTCTAAGGTCACATCTAGCGAGTACAATCTTGATTTGATGTTTTCTCAGTATTACACTTTTCCGTAATATTATTATAACATTTTTGGGTAGTACTAAATGCATACAGTTCAATATTGTATGCATAGTATGCCTGGGTCCGGCAGGCCAGCCCATCGTCCGGGCCGGGCCCGAGTGTGCCTTATAACTCGCGGTGGCGCGGCCAGGGAGTCCGCTTCCCAGACATATATTAGTATTTTTTTCGAAGAACTCTAAAGACCGATTAGATAGATTTCCGTGGCTGCCCCGTGTCGAACGGAGTATTTAGGCGAACGCGGAACTAGATCGACACTGCAATTTGGAGAGAAAAAACACGACGTGAGCGAGTCACGGCGGCTCGGCGCATCCTTGAAAGTTTATCCACCTCGCGCGGTCACTGCCGCCGCCGCCTCCGCCGATCGTTGTTCTATGACAACCTTGTATTTTCGGCGCACAAGTTTGCACAATAGCACATTACGTTCGCACTCCCCGTGTAATCTAAGCAATAAGTGAGCGCCGACTCCGTCTGACTGTTTTTCACGTGGCGCAGAGTGCGGCTGCTAGTGCACGCGCGCAGCGGCGCCGCCGTGGCACTGAAGGTGGTGCGCGGCGGGGCGGACGGGCAGCTGGGCGCCGGGCAGCAGGGCGCCGGGCAGCAGGGCGCCGGGCAGCAGGGCGCCGGGCAAGAGGGCGCCGAGCGGGCGGCGCGCGAGGCCGCGCTGCACCGCGCGCTGCGCCACCCGCACGTGCTGCGCTGCCTGGGCGAGCGCACGCACCAGGGCCTGCACTACATGTTCCTGGAGTACGCGCCGGGCGGGGAGCTGTTCGACCGCATCGGTGAGCGCGGGCTCTGCGGGCGAGCGGGCGGCCGCGGCCCGTGAGCCCGCACTGACCGCGACTGTGTGCAGAGCCGGACGTGGGCATGCGAGAGGAAGAGGCGCGGCGCTACTGGCGCCAGCTGCTGAGCGGCCTGGCGTACTTGCACGGCCGCGGCGTGGCGCACCGCGACATCAAGCCTGAGAACCTGCTGCTCGACAACCGCGATCAACTCAAGATCTCTGACTTCGGCATGGCGACGCTCTTCAGGTGAGGTACGTTTTATTCTAGCTCTGTATGCCTGTACAGAACAGAACACTACAAATCTCCTTCTACCACCACACTTTTTTGTTCGTCTATCTTTATTTATATCGTTTTGAAACTTTTTATCAATATGTCTTCTAAATTATAAATAAGTAGAAGAATTAAAAAACCAGCTAAATGCGAGTCGAACTCGCGAACTAAGAGTTCTTTAAAAACTATGTTGAAACATAAATTGTATATGTTGTGGCCAGATCTTAGAATTGATCTACCATTTCATGAAATGGTTATGTTTCATGAAATGGCCAGCTAAAATTGACCATATCGTTCAAACGTCAACGTTTAATGATATGTCAGTCGACGTTTGGCCATATCATTAAGTAAGGTATCCATGCAAATATTACTGGCATTCATTAACTTTTAGTAATCTGGGCCAATGCATAAATAAAACATTTTAAATAGCTGTCATTCCAGAAGAAATATAATAATTAATAAGATTATACTAACCTGTGAAATACGTTCCAAACTCCATGGTTTTTTAAGGTTGCGCTCGTTTTTCAAGTGAATTTTATAAAAGTCACGTAGATTGGTATTATAACGA
This sequence comes from Agrochola lychnidis, assembly GCA_963680765.1. Lineage (NCBI taxonomy): Eukaryota > Metazoa > Arthropoda > Insecta > Lepidoptera > Noctuidae > Agrochola > Agrochola lychnidis. The sequence goes on from OY796851.1 coordinate 375,008, forward strand.
TACTTCACTGCACTTTTATCCTCCATTTGCATATTTGGTCATTTTCACAAAAAGTTATAGGGTATAAAAGAAGTGAGATGTAATTTCAACTTCTTTTTTTATGCGAGATTGTACTTGTTTGCATTGCCTCAAATTCTATATTTTACGATTCCCAGCTTAAAACCAATAATTAATCACGTAATTATGAGATATAAAATAAAATAGAGGGTAAGTCAAGGATATTTCGTCAGGTTTGTTACTTAAATTAAATGCGATTAAAAAATAAACAATCAAAACAATCAAATTTTCTTTAATATTTAATAAAAGAACATAAGTTGGATCTACTAAATCAATATGAGAAAATGCGATATATTATAATATAAACAAGAAAAATGCCTCATAATTACAATTTTGTTACCAGTGATGACATTCGAACGTTACGATATTCTATTATTGAGTTTAAAATACGAAAGCATATATTATGAATATAAAACTTATTCTGTTATTAAATTTGTCATTTAATTAACATCGGAATTTAAGTAATTAATGCTTTAAATTATCAATAAAAAAGATTTTGACTTGAAAATTAGGGGGACAGTAACAAAGCTGACGGTAACAAAATTGTTATGAAGCATTTACACTAGTTTATGTTTTCTTATATTAATGAGATATTTTGTTGAGTTTGTTTTATTTTTTTAATCAAGCAAAATCTACACAAAATTGCAGGCTAATAAAATATTTAACTGCTCAGTACGAATTTACATTTAAAATGCAAGAAGTGGATTCAAAATTTACATTATGAAAATATAAGTATACACTTCTTTTTATTAGGCGTGGTCGCAGCCCAAGATTTTGGGGGGGTCACCATGGGTGCCGCCGAGGAATAGTTTTAGGGAGGTATCTGAGCCACGATAACCCGTGGCTGTAGTAGTTTTAAAAGTTAGTAATATAAGTAAATCATTCAGGCTCCATACAACGTGAAAGATTTTGGGGGGGTCATGACCCCCAGGACCCCCCCCCCCCTCGGACCGCGCCTGCTTTTTATAAAGACTGATATCATAACCTCCTTTAGACCAAGTTGGTAAAGTAGCATGTGTAATATTCCTAACAGTCAGTTTTATTACTTAGGTTGTCAGGCCTCTATGTTGCCACACAAAACTGACGTAACGTTACCTTACCTTTGCGCGATTTGTATTAAATTTAAATAGGTACAATTGCAGTGATTCGTCATTAACTATTTATTTATGGAGCTACATGTTAAAGCTCTCAATAACTACCACAATCATGTTGTTTACATGTTTAATTATACAACATTTTGGTAACTTACCTTGACAGAAAGTTTTCTACCGAGCGATGAGTGCTACTACGCAACGCAATTTATAGTGTTTCGGGAAAAACTGACGAATACAAAATAGTGGATGAGTTAAAGCTTCTGATTTTGTTATTATATGAATAAAATCTAACAAAATTTTAGTTATGTTCATGGAAAAAATACGGTAACAAACTTGACGTGTCAGGTTGCTCACAATTTAATTTCTACAATAAAATTTCCATAATTTAAAAAATTTAAAATAGAATATTTGAATTATGCTTTAAAATAGTCTACGACAATCTCTTGAAGAAATAAAATAGTATACCTGCAGTCAATTCTAAGGATAAAATGCAATTATTGTATTTTCAATATAGCTGCACCGTCCAGGGACAAGTCAAAATGCTATCTCCCTATCACTTAATTAATATTTAATTTAAATAATCGAGTACTTGGGGAGTTAAGTTATTAATGGAATAATAACTAGATGTCTACTAAAACTAACGGTAATCATTTTTTGTTGATACTGGTAATATTAGAAAAGAAAAACGACTATCTTTTCAAGGGACAGGGCTAAACACACACCTATGCATTTTTGTGAAAATGCCCATTTATAATTGCTTTTTTAATCGAATTATCGTCTGCCGCCATGATGCACAACAAAAACAAAGCGACATCAACGCCTCTACCGGTGGATAATCTAACTATTTTACGAAATGATCACTAATGTTTGGCCACATCATGGAAGTAGTCATACGTTTAACTGTTCATATCGTCAAACGTTGAGTATTCAATGATCTGGCCAGACCACATCATGATGTGTTCAGCGGTCGATGTTCGAAGTGGTCGACCATTTCATGAAATGATCAATTCTAAGATCTGGCCACGACATATACATTCATTTTGGTTATGGTGTATCTATACTGTGTGTTACACAAAGACCTAGCTTGTCCAGCGGAGTTCGTAATCCGCTTCTGTTAAAACAATTTGCAGGTAGGAACGGTTTGTATTTTTAAGTCATTACAATTTTCCTCTTATGTGTAAAAAAATAATGTACTAAATAGTGATGCAACGAATACGAATACGAATATTCGTATTCGCCGAATAGTAGACATTTACCGCATATTCGTATTCGGCGAATACTAATACGAATACTAATACGAATATTTAATATGTTTGTACGCAAATCTAATTACTGGCAGACTTGGAAAACGCGCGTTGTCGGCACGTAAAAATACGACGTGTGCAAGGGCCTTAACCGCAACGACGACGCGACGGGGGACTCCCTGGCCATAGTTTATACAGTGCCGCGGCCCGGGAGTTTTCCTATCAATACGAACCATGGATTGATTGATTCATTCATTCCTTTCATTTCATTTGTCAGTCGAAAGCACAAGTCAAGCAAGAGAATATTGTTTTATTGAAGTGAAAACTTCTTTAGTATCGTTGTGATTTGAAAGTCGATGAAACGAAAAAGCGACAGTAAAAAGAGACAAACATAAATTCATAAGATTTAACGTAGGAGAAAATGAGATAGGAAGCATTATACAGTGTTTCTTATGTTTGTGGTTCTCTGAAGCTGAAGAATTTGTTTGTTTGCTTGAACGCGCTAATCTCAGGAACTAATGGTCCGATTTAAAAAAATATTTTAGTGTTGGATAGCCCATTTATTGAGGAATGCTATAAGCTATACATCATCACGCTAAGACTAATAGGAGCTGAGCACCAATGAAGAATGTTTCAAAATCGGGGGGTTTTATTTTTCCTTTTGAGAGCTTCCGCTGCGTGCGCTGCGTAAACGGTTAAAGTTTCGCAAAAATCATGTATGACAGAATTGTTCCCCTTTAAAAGTTCTAAAAAAAAGTCCGCGACAGCATATGTCTATCTTTTAAGGTTGGCTCACTATAACCTTTTTTATGCTAACCAAATTTGTTCTAAAATAATGCATTATTTGCGAAAGTGTTTTTATAAACATGATATTAATCCTTATCCTAATAAATACATTATTCATCACAAGTATTTAATTTAAAACAAAATTGCCCTTACATCATTCGATTTCAATGAATATCTTAGGAGATATCACAGTTTTAAAATAACATCGCAGCAAAATAATGATCAAGTACTGCGCGCGCATTTATGATGTGCATGAGGGGGAAGGGCGTGATATAAGATTATAAGACCCAGTACTTTTACCTAACGTTTTAAAGTTCCACTTTTACTGATAAAAGCGTGATGTATGCTGTTGCGGACTTTTTTTTAGAACTTTTAAAGAGAAATAATTCTGTCATACATTTTTTTTTTCGTTTTCTTGAAGCCAAAATTTTTGAAGGTTTCACTTCTACCACGTGTGAATTGCACACATGTTTATTTTTATTTTCTGAGGCTGCTGCGAAGTGAAAGAAGTTGAAGTTGAATAGAAAATGTCTTCTCGTAAACGAGATCAAAGTGACATATGGAAACACTTCGATAAATTACCAAGTAAGTAGTTATATGGTCTGTATTTCTTTTTTATGAACAAAAGGTAGGATAGTAAGTCCTAAGTAACTTAGACGAACGTTAGTAATGGCTGCGTCTATGTAGTACTAGACTATTAGTCTTTTATTACCATGGCGAGATATTCGTATTCGTATTCGTATTCGCCGAATAGTAGGTTTGATATTCGTATTCGTATTCGTATTCGTAAAAGTAGTATTCGTTGCATCACTAGTACTAAATGTTTATTTATAAATGTATGTATTCATTAAATATTATAGAATTATATTGCTATTTAGATGACGCTGCGATAAAATTAAATTAAACAGAGGTATCATTTCGATAAATCGGTCCCTGCTCTGTAATACGAGTTCGGTCACGGTAAACTGCGGAGTAGTAGCTCGGAGTGACGGCAGCGCGCGCTCGCACGTTGCAGGCACGGCGCGCGCGAGCGGCTGCTGGCGCGCGTGTGCGGCACCGTGCCCTACGCCGCGCCCGAGGTGCTGCGCGCGCCCGCGCGGCCCTACCGCGCGCCGCCCGCCGACCTGTGGGCCGCCGCGCTCGTGCTGCTCGCCATGCTGGCCGGCGGTGAGTACCCGCCCCGCCCCGCCGCCGCCGCCGACCGAGTCGCGGCTCGTCTCTTTGGTATCCTAGCTGTAGGCGTGTTCGCAGACCCTAAAGTTATGGTACCGAAGTTACGAGTCGCGGCGCACGCACCTACGCTCGGGAACTTCGTCGTCGTCGGTGAGCAACTTCCGTCGATTATTATCCGTCAGTTTCGGTGGTCCCAGTCTTAACTCATCGTGCTGTGTGTCCGAAGAGTTGCCGTGGGAGCGCGCATGCTCGTCGGACCCGCGCTACGCGGCGTGGAGCGCGTGGAGCGCGCGCGACGGGCCGGGCGCGCCGCCGCCGGGCCCGTGGCGCAAGCTGGGCGCGGCGGCGCTGGCGCTGCTGCGGCGCGCGCTGCAGCCGGCCGCGCCGCGCCGCGCGCCGCTGGCGACGCTGCTGGAGCTGCCGTGGACGCGCGAGCCCGCCGGTGAGTGCCGCCCCGCAGCGCGCCCGCGACCGGCGCGCGGCCGTGTCAGGTACTAGGTGACTCTGAGTGGGTCCGGTCTCGGAGCCGCCTCGTGCCTCAGCACGGCGCGCGCCGCTCGGCAGCCGGAGAAGCGCCTCGCCTCGTCGTCGACTCGCGCGGCTCGGCTCTTTGGCGATTTAGCTCCGTGACGTGAGAAATGCTCATAAAGCTAGATTACCAAAGCACCGCGCCGTCGCACTATCTACGCTTCGGCGCCGGGTCTTTGTCTGCGTCTTCATCTTTCTTTGTCTGTTTTATTTCGTTTGGTATAACAAATCATTAAAAAAAAGATTATATGTTATACTATAATCGAATTTTTTATATCTCTGATATCTTCCGATCTTAATATTAGCTCAAATGACCACGACAATCAGTCTCAGATTTCAAATAGAATCCCCTAGCAATCGTCCTAGAATTATCATAGAGCTGATTATTGTACGATTTATTGACACAGGGTATAATAGAAATAACTGAAAGCCCAAAAAGGGGTCATTGAACTTATCATTATGAATACTTTTACTTTGGTACAAACCCTAAAATCCCGAAAAACTAAAATCAGCTGTAGTCTAGCACAAACGCACTAACGTATGTATTCGATTCGACTCGATTTTTTTCGTCGAAAATACAACTAGCCTTAGCAGTAGTGTTTAAATTAATGCGACAAGCAAACTAAGGCCAAGATAAATAGTCGTTGCTAAAGCAAAATAAGTATTAGTCGAAAGCATACATAACTTCAAGAATAATTAATTTGACTTCTACTTTAGCCTGAGCTTATCCGGTGTGAAATGACGCGCCCACTGCCGCATGCACGCACACGGTAATGCGGGGTGGGGCGCGTCATTTCAGAGCGATTCTGTGGGCGATTGCTTTGCTTAGCACATGTGCGAAACACGAAGAAGAATTGACTTTTTATCGCGTTGTTCTCACAGTTAAAGTAGTTTCATAATGGTGGATAAAATGACCGCTTTTCGGTGAACGTCAGAATCGCCGGTCAACAGTCGTATTTAGCTTTGAAATTTTGCCTAAAAATTACTTATCAATTGCTCATATTTGCTTACCATGATGACCATTCTGATGTCAGAATGGCTGGTCAATCTCTGTGGAGTAGTAACTAGAATTATTGAAATTTTCACGGGCCAATGATTGTTTATCAATTGCTTATTTCACAATTTATAAGCCTAGACCCTATTATTCTTTCTATAATTATGTTAGCCAAAAGTTTAAAAGCCCCCCGCGCTTGTTAAAAGTATGAGAGAAACATTATATACTTTTAACAAAGACTTTTAAAATTGTGTTTAAATATCAAAAGGTTGCTTAGTGCTTAATTTTCTTTAATAAGTAAACGGTACGTACTTTTTAGGGTTCCGTAGTAAACAAGGAACCCTTATAGTTTCGTCATGTCCGTCTGTCTGTTTGTCCGCGGTCTAGCTCCGAGACCCTTAGTACTAGAAAGCTGTAATTTGACATAGGTATACATATCAATTACGCCGACAAAGTGGTAAAACAAAATTATGAAAAACATTTTTTTTAGGGTACCTCCTACACGTAAAGTGGTGATGTTTTATTTTTGACGTGACAACGTCTTATAAATTGGTTTGCCGGGTGACACTTCAAGAAACTGCGTTACGCTCCGCTCACGTTATGCGCTCACAATGAGAGCGAGTGAGAGGCACGCGTCCCTTCCACTCGGGCATGGTTAGCCCGCCTAAGAGCGAGAGAGACAGACATAAAAAGTGAAAGGCACGCGTCCCTTCCACTCGAGCACAGTTAGCCCGCCTAAGAGCGAGAGAGAGAGAGTGAGAGAGATAGGCATATACACCGGTTCATGTCTTGCGCTTCTATTTCGCTTAGGCGCCTGCATACAAGTTTACACGTTGCCAGTTAATTGTAAAACAATTGTGTAGTGATAATGTGAAGGTAGTTTCGTCCATCGCAACAATTCAAACAGCAAAGGTAAATAATTTCAGACTGATAATATAACATGATGAAATAAATGACTAAGACATAAGTGAATAGGTTATGTTGTAGTAATCACAATGTTGTGGTAGTTTTCAATCAAAAAAGTAGTATAAATCGTTTCTCAACCAATAATAATTTGTTTAACTTGAAAAAATGAGCGCGACTTGCTATGTAAAAAATTGAAATAACAATGTTTAACCTCCAACCTGTCAAATCGAAACTTTCAAACATTCATGAAGATTGACATTAATGTTTTAAATACAGTGTGAGTCTTTATAATCTGCACATACTGAATCGAGGGAATCTTTGCTTAATTATATCGACGGAAAAAATGATAAAAAAATTCTAAATATTTTATTGAAATTTTTAATGGATTTTTTATTTATTTTTTCGCTTCTGTGACTCCAGTGTATACAAAACGGTGTAACTTTTTAACTCGATGTTTTATCACGATGAAACAAACTCCATAATGATTGGAAGTAATTAGGTGTCCGCATTAAATGAAAATTGTGTAAAAAACTGCCACCAATTAAAAATTAACACGTTTTTTCCGCAAAAATCTGATTTTTTTTCATCAATTTTTGCAATAATCGTAAAATTTCTCAATAAGATGCCCTGATTACCTTCATTTTTTATTACTTTAAATTATTCTTCATCGTATTAGCTATCCAATAGTAAAAATTGCAAGGGTTTAACTCAATCCCATCATTTCTTATCAACAGCCAAAGAAAGGCCTAGAGCACGGCTACGCACTAATTGTTTAGCAGGTAGACGTCCTTTTTTGTTGAGAATGTGCGCGGGTCGGGGTGCGGGGAGGTAGGGCCAGCTGAAGGGACCAGAAGGGATGACAGACAGGCAGTCGCTCCGAATTATTCGCCGCTGCTACATGTGTTTCGTTACTTTCATTCACTGCTACCTGAGTTTCGTGACTTTCGTTCGCTGCTACGTGATGCCGCGCTTAAGTGAATTCTCCCCGGCACACATTGCCGACATTCATTTTTACTATGGGATGGGACGAGGAAGTGCCAGAGCTGCGCGCGCAGCTTACATAGCTGCGTTTCCTAACAGGCAACCAGTGCCATCTGCCCGCAACTTCCAGGAAGTTCACAGAAGATTGTCGATCACTGGACTTGAATCAAGTAGAGATCGTCGCGAGCCGCCTCAAATAATTATTGATGTGGTTCTGGAACAAGCAGTACTGAGCGATTTGTTTGCTGATCCATCCATAAGTACTAGACGACTGGCTCTTCGTCACGGAATATCACAAAAATCAGCGTGGCGTATTTTAAAGAAAGAAGGATTGCACCCTTACCACTACCAAAGAGTGCAACATCTACATGAAGACGTAGATTGGCGTCCAAGGTGTGTGATGTCCACCTGGATTCAAAGAAATACCAGAGCAAACCCAAACTTTCCGAAAACCATACTATGGATGGACGAATCAACATTTACCAGAGATGGTATTACTAACTGTAGAAATTTACACAGATGGTGCCCTGGAGGTCAAAACCCGAAATTGAAACGTTCATCGACTTTTCAAGTAAGATTTTCAATAAATGTTTGGGCTGGTCTTATCGATAATATGTTGATTGGACCAGTCATACTGCCGAGAACTTTGAACAGTGAAAGATTTTTAAGTTTGTTGACTGACGATCTACCTGAGTTATTGGAAGATGTACCACTGTCTTTGCGTCGAAGGATGTTTCTGCAGATGGACGGATGCCCTGCCCATTATGCCACAAATGTGAGATCATTTTTAAACGAAAATTATCGTGATAAATGGATTGGACGACTAGGACCTGTAGGGTGGCCTGCGCGTTCACCCGATTTAACGCCCCTTGATTACTTCCTGTGGGGGACCATGAAGCAACGCGTCTACAGTACTCCCATCAACAGTGAGGTCGATTTGCGTGATCGCATAATTAACTGTGCAAATGATATTCGCAATGATCCCGAAATGATAAGGAGAGCGACACAACAAATTTTAGTTCGCGCGGCTTTGTGCCTACAACAACGAGGTGGACATTTTGAGAACCTAATGCATTAAATTTTCTTTAAAATAATAAATGTTTTAATTGAACTCTTTTTCATTCATTGAACCCAAATAAATCATCCTTAAGAGAACAAAAATAGCGCGTTCGAAGTGCCATCTTTAACACTTGATAGAAAGTGTTTTGTCTGAGCTAAAAGCATACAATTTTTATTATTAGGTAGCTAATACGATGAGGAATAATTTAAAGTAATAAAAAATGAAGGTAATCGGGGCATCTTATTGAGAAATTTTACGATTATTGCAAAAATTGATGAAAAAAAATCAGATTTTTGAGGGAAAAACGTGTTTATTTTTAATTGGTGGCAGTTCTTTTACACAATTTTCATTTAATGCGGACACCTAATTACTTCCAATCATTATGGAGTTTGTTTCATCGTGATAAAACATCGAGTTAAAAAGTTACACCGCTTTGTATATGTCACCGTAAGATTGTGAGCACCGTTAGTTCATAATCTATCGGTATTATTTCCGTTAGATCATAATCTGTCGAAAAATTGTGAACTGGGTGAAATGGGTTAGGTTAGGTTAGAACTGTGACCAACCGCGTGAGTCGAGTGAGCATAGTAAGCACTGCCGCTACCGCGGCAGCGCTTACTATGCTCGTTTCTCATGGATATAATATAAACTTTCGAAAAATAATGCGTTAAATCGTAAATGATTTGTCGCAGTTCACAATTTTTCGACAGTTTGTAATCTAACGGAAATAATACCGATAGATTATAAACTAACGAAGTTTATAATTTTACGGTGACATATACACTGGAGTCACAGAAACGAAAAAATAAATAAAAAATCCATTAAAAATGTCAATAAAATATTTAGAATTTTTTTATCATTTTTTCCGTCGATAAAATTAAGCAAAGATTCCCTCGATTCAGTATGTGCAGATTATAAAGACTCACACTGTATAATTCTTTGTATAAATAAATGTTTTAAATTGTTACTATTATTTCATCCTTCTTCCTACTATACGAATGAATATTCACATTAAAATTATTTTACCACTCAAAGTCGTTGTCACGTAAAACTTTCGCCCGTATACCGACTTTACAGGCAACCAATTTTTTTTATTTTTTATCCCATAGTGTGGGATATCATTGAAAAGGTCTTAACAAAAACATTATGAGTTTGTGAAAACCATTTTTGGATTCAGGGATTCGTTTGCAAAATATTAAGCTTTAAAGTGCTAATTTTTGTTAGAGTCAAGTGTTCCCTCCCCCTGCCAGCTAAATGGTTGGTTTGGATGTGTGAAAAAAATCACAGCAGTAGTTTATATAACGAAATTAAAATGAAAACTATCACAGCTAAGTAGGCTTTACTAGTTATCGAGTAATAATCGACCAACTTAACTTTGCAGTTGCAAAAACATGTTTTCCCATACATTCCGTATGGGAGAACATGTTTATCAACTACAAGTCAAGTTTGTTTTTGGGATAAATTCATCCCAACTACGGAACCCTTCATTGTGCGTGGTCCGACACGCACTTGGCCGGTTTTAATATTTGACGAGGTTGCGAAAACAATATGAACGCACAATAATTACTTTATTCAGACCAGTATTAGAAGTATGTGAGCTAAATAGTTATAAAAATTAAAGACAATGATTTTTTTGATTGAAATATGTAAATAATTATTCTTATTTATTTATGTACATTGATATGTGCAAATAAATATTATGACAATTTCCTAACATAAATAATACAATGTGGAAACACAGGCCACGAGCCTAGCTTAGGCACCAGTCTCCCACAATATATTATTATACTCATCTGAATTGTGTATCTTTGTCGAATCTGACCAATGTAAAATAATGTATGTATATTGTGGTGAGAAATAAAGTATGATGATGATTCTCGTACTTAGGTCGTCGTAGCATTGCCATACATTTTCACGCCTACAGTGTGCTTATAGAGGCCCATTTCACAAACAACAGGCGGAACAAATTCTATAATTGAAAGCAGCTCATATTCATTGTCCTTTAAAACTAGTTTTGCAGGTGCACACATTCATTTGATATTTCAAAACTTATAAGATTGCATAGAATCAGTAATGTTTTCATACTTTTGCAAGTATATCGACGACATGGTGTCATGTCGCTATTATTTAGTAATGTATTTGCAGCTACTTGAATTTCAGTTACACGTTTATCGTGTAAACGTAAAACAATTTTTTTTCTCGTTACTAAGCTATTGCATAGTTTTTATCGAGGGCTTTGAGCGCGGCGACCGAATTAAGAAATTCCGTAACAAAAAAAAACCTAACACCCCCCACTCCGCCTACCATGTAATGACGGTTCCCATGACAACGTCATGTTGTCATGGGAACGTAATTTTTGTCTTATGTCATCACGTCATCATCCCAAGTGTAGCGTTGACAAATAGGAAGTATGGAGGTTACAAATGCTATGCAATAGCTTTACCGCGGCAGTCTCCGAGTGCCACACGTTTTTTTATTTACAGTTCAGTATAAATCGGTGCAACTCTCTTCCGCAATGCAAAGATAGCAGTCAACTAGAATTCGATCAAATTTTTTTTTTCTTTCAACTTCTGAAATAAGCAATCTGTCATGGTAAGCAAATAGGCACAATTTTAAAGCTCAAGTACTACTGTTGACGGTGCGACGGTGGTTCTGACGTTCATGTTTTTCAGGTTGTGAGTTATTTCAATCATACCTTGTATGTGAAAAAGGAACTTGCATTCTGGAACTTTGCGGTTATTCATTAAAAATGTGTTCTTAAAAATCGATGTCACGTCGCCGGAATCGAAACCGAGACGAATTTCCTGACCGTTCCCGTCGACAGAGGGCGCGGCGCGCGCATGGCGCTCGCAGCCGGCCGCGGCCGACGCGACCGACGCGCCCGACGAGCTGTCGGCCGCCGACATGGACGCGCTCATCAGCTACTCGCAGCCCGCGCACGCCGACGACCTGCTGCTGGCCACGCCGGCCGACGGCGCCGCGCTCGCGCCGCTCGGGCGCCGCATGACGCGCGTGTGGCTGCGCGCCGACGAGGCGCAGGCCATGGCCGCGCTCGGCGACGCGCTGCGCCGGCGCGGCTACGCGTGGCGCCGCCTGCACCCGCGCCTGGTGAGTCCGCAGTCGGCCTCCGCCGCCTCGCCGCCTCGCCGCGGACGCCGATCGCTAACCGACCCCTTGCGCCGACAGATGGCGATAGAATGCGGTACAGAGCTTAAGATGCGCGCGTGGGCGATGCGCTGCGGCGGCGCGGGAGGCGCGGGAGGCGCGGGCGAGGCGCGCACGCTGCTGGAGTTCCGGCGCTCGCGCGGCTGCGGGCTGCAGTTCAAGCGCCGCTTCGTGGAGCTGCGCGACGCGCTGCGGCCGCTGCACGCGCCGGCGCCGCACGCCGCGCTGCTGCACGTGCCGCAGCACGCCGACTGACCGCCGACTGACCGCCGACTTTCACGTTCTCGTCATCAGGAGCTGATGTTTAATTCGTACCACTTAATGATTATTGATGTATCGACGAATTATCTGTTCAGATTTAAGAAAATAATGCAAAGAACAATTTATTTGAACATTATGTTTCTATATAGCTATTAAGGGACCATGGTGGGCCTGTTCTAAGGCATAAAAAAACTTGTGTAATTTTTAAATGTCTAAATAAGCATAGTTAATAAAACAAACGTTTTGCACAAATTACTAGTTACTACTTGTTTTATTTCAAGTTCAAGCATGTACAGACGCCAGCACATCAAGCTACCCGAAACTGTCAAATTTTCCCAATCAACTTTGAACCTTAATGTTCAGCGATAAAGTTGAAAATCTATTAAATAAATTTGACAGATTGTAGTAGCTTGATGTGCTGGCGTCTGTACTAATTCACGAAATGTAAAGAGTTATTACGACAAACACTTCAAAATGTGACGTATTTAGTATCTCGATTTAAACACCATAATAAAATATTATGCAAAAGGTGATCGTTTTTAGGGTTCCGTACTGTCGTGTTACATGTTATTCTGTCAACTTTTAAGAACAAATATTTTCCGTTACTTTCGATTTTTATTGATTGTAAATTGAGCTCAGTATTTGCATTTATGTCTATGACCTTTGTCAAGAAATTGTCACAGGTTTTATACGCTTTTTACAAACATGAAGGTTGCGAGACAACCTCACTTAACCCTGCACATTATTGTGTGTTATAAATTTGCAGAAGCATTATATTTCCTACTAGCTGTGCCCGCGACTTCGTTCGCGTGGATGACGGAACTTAACAATGTGTTTTTAGTGCTGTTGGAGGATACCGCCAATTCATTTTATTTTCTTTATGCAAGTGCTTCTTTATACACAATATTAGCTGTGGAACCATCTGGAGCGTACACAAAAGGTTATTGGGGTTGTTTACGCGTGAAAGAGCTACGTATAGTTGACCATGGGAAAAGCATCCAATACTTAGGTCCACCCCCGCAACGGATAATGTGCCCTGAGCTTTATTAGTGGTCATGGCATAACAGACTGACTGGGAATTGCATTCGTTTGAATTATAGATATTCTTGGAATAAAAACAATATCACCGGCGCCGCAACCGGTTAAGATTTCAGCTTCGATTATGTTTTGCTGCAGATTTGTGACTTTGAGCAGAGTGCCGTTACAAAATTTGGCAGGACATACATTTCTGAGGAGAATTATTGGTACACCGACGTTTAAAATTTTGTGAAGTCCGGGTGTGTTGAGGGAATCCAAAAATTCTACCGGGTAGTGCGTGGTGTCATCTTCTTCTATAACTGTATTTATAGAGGTGTATTCTCTACTGTGCCCGGACACATGAATCAATATTTTTAAATTAATTGCTGCAGCTTGGTCATTGTGGGGAGCCAAAATAGCTCGTTGACATAGCCAAGAACCGGCTTGTATTCCCATGTCTGAGGAATCTCCGTACACAGAAGAAATTTGATCCTGTTGTGATGTAGGTAACGCAACAACAGAGATTATCAACCAAAATAACTTTTCCATCTTGTACGGGGTATGTGCCATCACCATCACATGTAATAATAAATTGGAAAACTGTGCATTTTCGCAGCCTCCTAACTGTGCACATATATTTACACGCAGGCGTGTAGATGATATATTGCGCCACAAAATAGAGCTTTTCAGGTAGTAGGATTAACTTGGTAGAGTCCAAATTGTATCCATCTTCATCGCGACAATATATGAGCGGATATTGCAGTGCATCGTATGCTCAAAGTGTTTCGTAAATGCGTTGCAGACGATCATCTCGAGTGTGTGGTACGATGTCACGCCTTTCGCACTCTTGGTCGACTAAAACAACCGCAACTTCGTCTGCAACGGGAATGTTGTATCTCCCGCCAAGGGCCGCGCCGCCCGTATGTGCGAAGTGTGCGGCGCACACAGGCGCCAGGGCACTAAGGAGGCCCGCCGGAGGCGACCCTAGTGCCCATGCCCTTAATTAAATATCAGCGCCAATTATTGTTTTTTTTTTACACTAGCTCCTCCGAGAAAAACAGTAAAAAGACAGTCATATTGTAAATATCTTGAATATAGAATGTAAATAACTTAATTCGCGTTTTCCTTTTCTCAGTAATTGCCAAGCGGTAGCGAACCGTTTTTTTAATTTATTTATGAAAATAATATAAAACTAGAGAACACATTTATGTAAAAAATTTAAACAAAAAAATTACAAGCCGAAACAGGACGACATAAAGAGGCGCTTCATAGGTTTCGCACACAGGCGCTGCCGAGGGTCGGCGCGGCCCTGTCTCCCGCGGTGTTCACCAACAGGACGTCTATCTGCGCTGATAATAATTTAAAGTCATTACCTACTGCCATGCAGAATGGATTCCAATCGATTCGCGCAACTTTGAAATTATGCACATATCTATGAATTTGATGTAACATGTCTTAAAATCCTGATATAAGGTCACTGTTAAGCTGTGGAAAATGACGATTTCTAACATTAGCCTGTTCGGTATAGTCCGACACAAGATAAATTTGGAGAAATTTAGGGTAATTTTCTGGTTACAATAATCCAATGAAGTGATAGACTTGATCTTATACTTTAAAGGTTGGCATGAACGGTCCCTCCATTAATTGTTTTGCCCCAAAGGATGTCATTTGGAAAGCGCTGTCACAGATAATATAATACTGCGCTGTTATATGATCGGACATTCTGCGCTGTTATATTGGATGACCGAGCACAATCTTGAAATTAACTACAATAAGACAAAAATAATAGCATTTCACCCCTGTCAAAAAATACAAATAAATATAAATTTCAGTATCAATGGGTCAATTTTAGAAGTTGTTAATAAATTCACCCTATTAGGACTAGACATAGACTCACATATTAATTGGAAATTTCACATTCAAAAAATAAGAGCCAAAATATCAAAATTTTCTTATGCCCTCCGCGAGATCAAAAAAACTACAGATCTTAAAACGGCTTTAGTCACCTATTATGCGTATGCCTATGCCTGGCTCAAATATGGAGTCATCCTATGGGGTAATAGTACAGACGCACCAACATTATTTACAATACAGAAGAAATTGATTAGAATTTTAGTAAATATTGAAGAAACCGTCAGCTGTGAACCCCACTTTCAGGAACTAAAATTATTAACCTTACCCTGTCTATACATCTTTGAAATATGCAAATTTGTTCGCAAATACCCGGAATTCTATAGTAAACGAGAAAATATACAAACTAGAATTACACTTAGATATAAAAACAGACTAAATATACCAACTTCACGACTAAAAATGCATTCCTCCAGTACTTTTGTTATGTCTATAAAAATATACAACAAGTTACCAGAACCCATTAAAAAAATAAATAAAGTTAACAGTTTTATTAATAAATTAAAATTCTTTCTATTGGGCAAAAGCTATTATAGTATAAAAGAATATTTAGACGATAAATTATAATTTACAAGAATGACATATTTAACTAAAAATGTACATATAATAAAATAGACATATAAAATACATAATTAAACAAATAAAACAATCATTATCTAAATATCAATTCATAATAAATATAGTAAATACAATGCAATAACTTATTTTCAATTAATAATAATTTCTAGTCATTAATAAATAAATAATCGTGCAAATAAATTCAGTATAATAACCAAATATCATATGTAATTTAAACAAATACCTACTGAACAACAGGAATAACTAATTAAAACTATATCGGTATAACGTAACAAAGACCTACTTACTCAAGCAGACGTATTATTTATAACATATAGAAATAAAGTGGAAATATTTAAGAAGTAGTATTACCAGAAGATTTAAATAATATAAACACTCTTCAAATAAGCGCTCTTCCTCCTCTCTCCTACTATGCTGTGCCCAACAGGGTCTGTAATTGTTTCCATAATTTTAAGCCTACCAACTGTTTTACCAACATTATAGAATGCAATAAAGAATTGAGAATTGACATTATCTAAATAATGTTTAGACTGGAGATGATCTCCATTTAGAAGGGTTTTAATAAAGTGTGAGGGATCTTGAAAATGTGGGAGAACAATTTTCCCACTTATGCTATGTTTGGGCTTCAAATGATCGAAACCTGTAAACCGTTTTTTCAGGAGTACAAAATTTTAACTCTCCCAAGCTTATATATCTATGAGGTCTCAGTATTTGTTAAGACCAATAAAACACTATTTACATTAGCCTCAGAAGTGAATAATAGGCAACAACGTGACGAATTTCGCCTCTGTGTCCGCCGAACACATACCGCTTTAATGCACAAAAGTGTGTTTCACATGGCTCCTGTCATTTTCAATTAATTACCTAAAGAAATAAGGGCAATGAATACTGGCCTTATTTAAGAAAAGTGTAAAGTCTTTTAGTTGATAAATGTTACTATAATTTGAACGACTTCTTAAACGATAATTTTTCCAAACTTAAGACCTCACAGTGACATCAAGCAATAACAATTATTATTTTGCATGAATCTTTAAATATTGTAATAATTCTAGGAACGATATTAAAATGATTTAAATACTACTATTATTGAATAAATAATTAATCTGTATGACATTGCATTAATTTAATATCTTAAAGTATTTTATGACTGTTTTTTATCTATTTGTTGATTGTATTTTATGATTGTACCTATACATTTTGCATGCCTTTTTTTTTTGGGTGGGAAATTATCAAATAACTTCTCCCGCTCTGGGTGGAGCGGGAGGGCATGTCAGACTCTTACTGACTAAAACCCACCCGTGTTCCTTCAGTTGCCCTGTTACCGGGGGCCACGATTTCCCTATCGGTTTTCTTCGAACCCCCAGCAGGCACTGGCCCTAGCGGACCCCGTCAATTCTGCTGACATCTCTTTGAGGCGCGCGTGGAACACAACGCGCCGTCGACCCGGGCTTGGTCCTTATCGGACGGCGAGCTACCCATTGCTCACCGTCCGCAAGCCCGCGCCTACGGTGGCCGGAAATCGGCTCGCGATTCCCGCCCCGGGCGTCTCCTCCTATTGCGGCGGTTTGGGGCGTGAGGGCGCGAAGTTTGCCTCTCCCTCACGTGTTCCGCCTCCTCCTTCGCGAGCATTACCGCTTCGCAGAAGGAGGTGACGGCCTGCCATTTCCTCTCGCTCCGTACCATGGCCTGAACCAGGGCCGGACGCGAGAGATCACCGCCGCCGATCGCCTCTACGAGGACACGGCGTTGCTCTGCCCAAGCTGGGCAGACCTCCACCGTATGCTCCACCGTGTCCTCAGGCCGATCCACACAATGGTGACACCCGGGTGTTTCCTCCCGCCTTATCCTGAGCAGGAACCTCCCGAAGTAGCCGTGTCCGGTGAGGACCTGCGTCAGGCGGAAGGTGAGGACGCCGTGGCGTCTCTCAAGCCACTCCTCAAAGAGGGGTCTTATCGCCGCAATTGTGGCGTGCCCAGCGCGGGGTTGCGACAATCGCACTCTCCATGACGCCATGAGACCCCGCCGGAGCTCTGTCCGCTGTGCCGCAATTTCTTGCGGCATCGGAGCTAAGCCCCAGCGTTTCGCCTCCTCGCGCCACTCCCAGACGTGCGCGAGGACCTTTGCCTCCAGATCCCATGGCGGTAATCCGGCAAGGAGGCTCGCCGCCTCGCAGGAGACCGTGCGGTATCCTAGGGCCAGCCGGATGGCCATGACCCTCTGGGACGCGTTCAACCGGCGGGCTGGCCGCAGCCTCAATGAACGCGCCTACACCGGTGCCCCGTAAAGGGCCATGGACCGCACGATCACTTGAAACATGTAAATTTTTATAACACCATTGTAACAGTGTTTTTCTGCAAAAATAAAATGATTTAATTTGATTTTTAAACAGCACATACCATTTGCCTCTTTTGTCCATTTCAGAGCATCACAAAAATTGCAAATTTCGGTTATACCACCCACAGACGCGAAGACCGCATAGTCAATTCTAGATGAATACGCAAATCCTGCGTTTTCCCTATTGTCCCATGGTAGAATAATATTTGAAACATCATATTCCAAAGACTCATCAGCGTCGCTAGTTATAACTCTGTTCAGATGGTATCGAGCTCGTTCAACTACGAGGCGAGATTGATTCTGTTCTGCTGTTTCTGCTCATCTCATTTCACCTATTCTTTCCCTTTCACACGCTAAATAACTTTCATCGTTCAACCGCGCGCGTACATAATTATTTCCGGTTGTAACTTATCGTCGTTCTCTGTCTGAGAGAGACTCGTACTCGCGTGAGAGAGTGTGACGCTCTCGGTCAGCCGATAACCGCGCTTCGCGGTCCTCGCTGCTTTCTTGGGAGCGCAAAGTCGCGGTCAGAACTCTTTGTGAACTTAAGCGCGACTCCCTTTCGCTGAAAGTCTCAGACTCACGTGAGAGGGCGTGTCGCTCTCGGTCAGCCGACGACCTCGCTTCGCGTTCCTCCAATCTCTCCTGTGACCGAGAGGCTGCCGTAAGAGAACGCTGTATACTAAGTCGAGACTCATGCTGGGTAGGCGTTTCTGACGCAAGAGTTCTGACTTGCCTTGCTCGGATTGCTGTTAGCCTCACTTCACGATCTTCTTCTGATTCCTGAGACCTACTTAGTTTCACCCTTTTCGCATCTCGGCTACGTTGCGAATGTTTTTTTTTCTTTTTTCTAGAAGGCATTTTCAAAAAAATTATTAACACTGCGATTCAGAAAATCAACTGCGTGCAGTCTCAGTTCGATAAATGGCGTTGGCGTTGTATTTTACTTCTAAAACACTTTATATCAATTCAAATATATTTTGATAAAAAGTAAACCGATTGCGATAAAAAATAGCCAGGCTAGTAATGTTGTCACAAGAAGTAACCGTTCAGTAAGAGTACGTAAACCGCCAGTGCGATACGGGTGGGATGAGGAAATAGATTAAGATAGTTTATAATGGTTAATGTATGTTTTAGGATAAGAACAGATGTAATAGTTATTACATCAATCATGCATAATTCGTTGTTGCATTATTGTTGTTTCGGTGTTGTTGTTATTATTGTTGGTGTATTTTCACATGTCTATTATATAAGACTATCTGTATGGGTTAGTTTATGACCAAATGTATAAGTTCATTATCTTGTTAATTGTCTTGTATTAACAAGTAATTATTAGGTTACTCATAATTTTATATGTACTTACAGTGCGAGTTAATTCGTATTTGAAGTTATATTAAGGTGTTAAAGACTAAGGAATAGTTATTTTCTAATGTTATATAAGTAATTAAGGGTCGAGCAGATTTACTAGTTCATTACCACACTTGTTTAGTTTACTTGTAGTTTATGTGTACGAGGTGCATTCAATAAGTACCTAGCCTCATCGCCAGAGGGCGCTGTACTTTCAAAAGAGTTTTACCACAGTGTAGCACATTCTTTTTTAATTCTTTTTTCAAATTTTCATTCCAATCCCTTCATTTGTTTTAATTTGACAACTTATGGAAGCGAACGTGTCGATCGGTTTTACAAAAATGGAAAAAGAGCAATATCGTTCGGTGATTCGATTCCTATTTTTGGAAGGGAAAACGCGCATCGAAATCAAAGAGCGCTTGGATGCTGTGTACGGTGACTCTTCTCCATCGATGGCCACCGTCAAGAATTGGTTCAACGAGTTTGCACGTGGCCGTACGTCGGTTTTTGATGAACCACGTCCAGGTGCACCGAAAACAGCTGCTACGGAGGAAAACATTAAAAAAATCCATGATCTCGTATTGGCAGATCGCCGATTGAAGGTTCGGGAGCTAGCTGAGACTGTAGGCATTTCAGAAGGAACAGTGCATCATATTCTTCACGAGGAACTCGGCATGAGAAAGCTGTCGGCGCGATGGGTGCCGCGTTTACTCACACCAGAAAACAAGCGCAACCGTGAGACCACATCGGAGACGTGTTTGGCGCTGTTTAAGCGGAATCCAGCGGAGTTTTTGCGTCGTTTTGTGACCGTCGATGAAACCTGGATCCACTGGTACACACCAGAGACCAAGGAGCAATCAAAACAATGGATCCAGACCGGGGAACGTGCTCCAAAGAAGGCGAAAACTGTAAAATCAGCCGGAAAAGTTATGGCCACCGTTTTCTGGGATTCACAAGGTGTGATCTACATCGATTACCTCGAGAAGGGTAAAACAATTACAGGGCTTTACTATGCCGATTTATTGGGCCGATTCGACGCCGAATTAAAGAAAAAACGACCCCATCTGGCGAAGAAAAAAGTGCTGTTTCACCACGACAACGCACCGGTTCACACGTCTGCCGTTGCCATGGCCAAATTGGTCGAATTACGCTACGAATTGCTGCCCCATCCACCGTAATCTCCAGATTTGGCCCCTTGTGACTTCTTTCTGTTTCCTAATCTGAAAAAATCACTCGCCGGGAATAGATATGGATCGAATGAGGAGGTCATCGCCGCCACGGAGGCCTATTTTGCAGAGTTTGACAAAAACTATTTTTCGGACGGGTTAAAAAAGTTGGAGCATCGCTGGGCTAAGTGTATCGAACTAAAAGGAGACTATGTTGAAAAATAAATTGCCACTTTTCCAAAATTTTCGTTTACTTTTTGTAGGCTAAGTATTTATTGAATGACCCTCGTACTTTAGCTTACAGGTTAACTTGTATTCGATGTTAGATTAAGGTGTTGAAACTTAGCTATAGTTTTCTTTTGCTATATTATTAATTAAGGGTATAAATAAATAAAATAATAAATAAAATTGTTTATTGGTAAAAACAAGTAGAGGTCTAAACAAATTTTTTGATTGGATCCTCCTTTTAGGCAGATAGTGCCTGTATTAGGAGAATCCGCTCTTCCATAGCAAGACGTATTATATAAATAGCAAATTGTATAATGTTTTTGCTAAAACTACATAAATTAACATTAAATTAAATCAAATGTGTGTATGTGTGTGTATGTGGGGTGTAAGTATGTGTGTGAGTATTGTGAGTGAGAGTGTAGCCTGTAGGTATGACTGAGAGTACATAAGTGTGAGAATGTGTATGTGTCAAGGTTTCAGAAGTGTTTCGGTATCATTGTAGGTAAGCTTTTGTATCCATTCCATAATAATTTTTTTACTGTCATAGTAGTTTTTGGGATAAATATAGATGTATTTATTGATTTTATTATATAGCGCAGCAGATCGTTTACTAAATTGCATACTGGCAAGCAAAGTCCTTGTCCTAGGGATATTTAATATTATATCTTTCCTTCTTTTACTCAATATACCAGCATCATAGGAAAGAGACTTATGTTTTTTTAATATTATTTGTGTAATGTAAAGTTTCCTGACTGAGAGCAAGTTACTAATTCGAAATAGGTCTTCAGTAGGATATCTCTTTTTTTTGAAGTACATACACTTGATAAGAGCGCGTTGTGCCCTTTCCACCGCTAGAAATTTTGTTTTAGCTGCACCACCCCAGACAGGTATACAATAGGAAAGTACTGACTGGACTAGCGCAACGTAAATCATCTTTAAGAAAATCTTTTGGATGGCCTGAATGATTACCGGCAGTCTTGGGAACGACGTGTCTAAGAGTCCTGAACATCCAGCTTAATTTCCTGACTCTATTGGCAACCTGCTCAATGTGTGGGTACCATGATAGTCTCTGGTCCACGATAACTCCTAGATACTTAATATGTGGTACTTTGTTGATTGTTGAGCAGCTACAACTATTGCGATTACTGCTATTGCAAGTATGAATTTTAATATTAAAATCTTCCTCTGGTTGTGAACGTTGGCAGACACTAAAGCAAACGTAATTTGTTTTTGTGATGTTTAATGTAAGCAAATTAACTGTCAACCACTTGGCGATGTTAGCCAAGCCTGTCTCAGTACTAAGTTTAACATTCTGCCATGTATCACCAGTGAAGACTACAGCAGTATCATCCGCGTAAGAGAACACTTGTGCGTTTGCAACATTTATATTACAAAGTTCATTGACGTAAATAAGGAATAATGTAGGTCCCAATACGCTTCCTTGAGGGACGCCGTATGACATGTTTGCGTCTTCACTGGTGTACTGACCCACTTTAACCCTCTGCTTCCTGTTTCCGAGATAATCCCTGAATAGGCTTAGAGGCACCCCGCGAACTCCAATACATTCCAGCTTTCTCACAAGGATTGGGACAGAGACGGTGTCAAAGGCTTTTTTTAGATCTAAGAATGCAGTTATACATTTTTTACCTTTGTCAAGCTGTTCGGTTATATGAGTACTTAGTGCAGTAACTGCATCTTCAGTGGAAATCCCTCGACGAAAACCAAATTGTGACTCTGATAGTACGTTGAAATCTTTTAGGTATGTTAAAAGTCTTATATTGATAAGTTTTTCAATTATTTTTGATATGGAGGGTAATACAGATATGGGCCTGAAGTTAGATACATCGTCTCTGTCTCCACCCTTGAACACTGGCGTAATAATAGCCAGCTTTAAAGAAGTCGGGAATATGCCTTCACCAAAGCAAAGATTAGCAAGATGAGAAATTATGGGAACAACCTCTTTTCTTATATATTTTAGAAATGCAGTAGAAACATTATCCCAACCAGACGCACTGTCAGATTTGAGACTCATTAGGACATGATTCACTTCATCATCGTCAGTGTCTAACATTACGAAGGAGTTGGTTTGAGTTTGTTGTAAACAGAGGTCATTTTGATCATAGTTTAAAGTTGGCTGGATTTTTTCAGCAAGGCTCTTACCAATGTTTGCGAAATATTCATTAATATAGTTAACCGATTCTAAAGGAGTAGATTTTATATCAAGTAAGCCTGTATTGCAATTGTTAGGTTTATTTGTGAATGTTATAGTTTTAATGTTTTTCCAAAGCAATTTAAAATAACATCAAAGCAATTTAAAATGCAAATTGCTGTCGTACATTTTACGTGATGCGCGAACAAATAAACAGACAAACAGACAAAAATTCGAAAAATGCTGGAAATGGGTTCTGTTGGTTAACACCCTGGCTATTTTTTTTTTTTTTTAATATTTTTGATGTACAGACGCCAGCACATCAAACTACCCGAAACTGTCAAATTTTCCCAATCAACTTTGAACCTTAGACATCAGTAATAAAGTTGAAAATCTATTAAATAAATTTGACAGATTGTAGTAGCTTGATGTGCTGGCGTCTGTACTAAAACGATTTTTCAACAGATTTATTCAAGTTCGTAATCACACTCGGTGCGATCCGTACGCGTCTTTTGTTAGTTGGTGATACACCTGACACAACCTGTTTCGCTATCGGCTTGCGTTCGCGCTGGCCGGTATCGCGTCGCGTGTGTTGTTACGCAATTATGAACTTTGTGGTTAATGGATAGCGATCAAAATCACGACGAGAATTATGATGTAAATAGAAACACTGATACATTCGATGACCAAACACAATTCAACAACGAAATTGAAATGGATACAATAACATCAGAGGGGAAACGACCAAGACCCGAGAATTATGAAGAATGTTGGCAAACTGTAGCAAGGAATGCTAAGAAGAAGGCAAAACGTAACAAGGATGGGTCTGTAGAATCACAAATACAGTTTACCGTAACCTCTAAGGATAACATTCCCAAACAATTTGCTCTTGCAAAATTATTAAAACAAAATGAGATGATGGACAATGGTGCCGATTCTCTTGTACACCGAACTAAACTAACTAAACTATCACTAAAATTCCTTACTTTTGACTATGAGAATCTCAAAGCTATTCTGCAAAATAAATTCTCTAAATTTAAAAATAATTTTGACACATCTAAATCGAATTTGACAATCGCAACTCCACACGTGATACCTAACCACGTGAATCTTTTTAGAGCCGGAGGCGCGCAGGGGGGGCAGCCTCGACGTGTTTTATATGGATTTATCACTTTTTGTATGGAAAATAAGAAAAAATATTACCTACATGTAGAGTGTTAGGGGTTTAAGGATTTTATAAAGGGTGTCGAAATTTTCATTATTTTTGCGATTGGACACACCGTTTTCGAGATATAAGCAAAAGAAAAAAAAAATATTCAGTACTGTTTTTTCATCTAAAGTCGAGGTGTTGGTGGGAATTTAATTCATGACAACCAATTTTATTCCACATGTCTTTAGTCGCGATTAAAAATAGTCATATTTAGTTAGAAAATCTAAATTTTAGGTTAAAAACGTCAAATTCAGAATAGCAAAATTGCCATTTTCACTAAACTAATATCTCAGTGCCATCTTAGTGCTGTCAAACTAAAATATAGTTAATTTGTGTCACTTTAGTCTATTTCAGAATGGGAAATCATCGTTTGACAGGAATAAACTAAATTTTGGTGATTTTTAGTTTAGTTTAGAGGCATTTGTGACAAGAGAATCGGCACCATTGACAAAATAAAATATATAAATCCATACAAATTGCTAAGCAGTGCAGACAAATTTATGTGTTGTCCGGTATTTAGTGAACTTGGTTGGCGAATACAAAAAACTTGGGAGGTTGGTATATCGTACGGCATTATTAGAGATATCGAATTGGGCTTATCTGATAAGGAACTTATAGAACATATCTATTCTGAAACGGAAGTTGTAACAGCTAAACGACTTAATAAAAAAGATGGAGGAGAATGGGTTCAAAGTGAAACTTTTAGAATTGGTTTTAAAGGTTCTTTCTTACCTACACACATATTTTTATTTGAACTGAGAATAAGAATAGAACCTTATACGTTTACTGTGACACAGTGTTCTAAGTGCTGGAGATTTGGGCATATAGCTAAAATGTGCCCCGCAAGTAAAGCATTGTGCCCAAAGTGCTGTAGCTACCATGATACTTGTGATACAACAAAATTCAAATGTGCTAATTGCTCAGACAATCACGAGGCTATGTCGAAACATTGCTCTATCTTTAAAAAAGAGAAGTGCATTAGAGAATTGATGTCAGAACACAATTGCACGTATCAAATAGCCCTTTCAAAATATTCCGATTCTCCCCTACTCTTCACACAAGAAGTTCAACGAGCTCCAAGCCCGATCATTGAATGTAGAAGTACTCGTATTCAGGCAGCTCAAAACGGCAAGCAAGATTCAGGAGCTTCTTTTCAAGAAGTTTATATTGTTACAGACGGTGGAAATACCTAATCCTTTAAATTCTGACAAATCAAAAAACAAAAAGAAAAGTAATAAGAAGAAGAAAGTACCTTATCAAATAATGTGATTGTAGAAATTGAGACTTCGGATTCAGAAAAATCGGCAGAAGGCATTCCTGGTCCAACGTCGCGGTCAGAAAATATGGATCAGACACATTGGAAACCATGGTCATTTAGCGAAGTTATACGAAAGATTAAGGCCTTTATTAAAGAAAGAAAAGATATCGTAGTCGCTAGGCTAAAAACCATAATTAAGATATGTACAGACTGGTTTAACACACTTTTTACTAACCTTATGCCAGACTTATCCATGATTATTAAATTGTTTTTGGGTGATAATGGTTACATTATCACCCAAAAACAATTCAATAAAAACATGTGCTCTCAGAGATCCGAACTATACTAATGTATACTATACATTGTGCGCACATACACAGTAGACTGAAACAGAATGTGAGTTAAAGAAGGAGAACCGGGTTACTATGGACGTCTCACTCGCTCTGAAACGCATGCATAATGCTCTCGCGCTCGTACTCACGACCGAATAATTTTTGTGTTTAGGGGATTTTTGGTCATTCCAATTTGTCTGACTGACTAAATATAATTTTGTAATAGTTATCTTGATAACATATTAAAAAATCAGACATTAAAAAATAAGTAAAGTTCATTTATTTTTGGTGGAGCTTTAAAGCGTCTGACAAAAGTTTTGGTCCATGAAAAGTGTCTGATACTTGCGATACTATTTGAGAATGATATTTTATTAAATATATATCACAATCAGCCATATAAATTTAAGTTAAGTAACTCTTATTTTTAGTCACCTTTCTCACCTGGTACCTGCCCAGGTGTCACTGGGCAAACTTCACAAACACGCAGGTATACTAAGTACATGAGACACTACTGAGAACTTAAAGTTTCATCTTTTAGAAAATAAGTTATGTCTTATCGCTCTGGGATCTTGGACTATATTATTGTCCCTCTGATAGGAAAAGGCCTCTTCTCATACAGAGAAGGCACGAGCATTGAAAACCACGCGCGCTCAAGACGGGTTGGCGATTTCAGACTTATATATGTATATTAACGTATCCTAATTGCGTTTTTTTTTCCAACTTGTGAAACAATAGATTAGCAATTTATTTCAAATCGTAACAGATAGTGGTTGTGTTGTATTACGCAATTAGGGTACAGGTTTCCTCACGATGTTTTTCCTTCACTGATGTTAGTAATGTCCAAGATAAACTCAGAAAGCACATGAATTGAAAAAGTCACTTTGATACCTACCCGGATTTGAATCCACAACCTCGTGCATGAGAGGCGACGCCTTAACCACTGGACCATCACGGCATTCATGGTAAAATAGGTATTAATTTTACAGCCGCGCCGTACGTAGCACTTCACTTTTACTTGTTTGTAACAATTTAAACATATTTATTTACTTAGAAAATATGATATATATACATATTTGTAATGTGCTCGTCAAGCCCTTTCATTTGATACCCAACATGGCACAATTCAATTATTTTTATTTCGTTACTTTGTCCTCTAGAGGGCGCCATATTGCATAGCCTATAACCAGCAGATAATCAATACGCTTCCAATGATACCTCATTTGTCAAATTATGATCGGCAGTTTTGAAGTTATGAGGTAACAGATGAACATACATGCATGCATACATACATACATACATACCGGTCAAAATCATAACCCTCCTTTTTGTTTCACCGTAGTCGGGTAAAAAATATTGATTCATGTGTCCGGGCACAGTAGAGAATACACCTCTATAAATACAGTTATAGAAGAAGATGACACCACGCACTACCCGGTAGAATTTTTGGATTTCCTCAACACACTCGGATTTCACAAAATAGTTTTAAACGTCGGTGTACCAATAATTCTCCTCAGAAATGTATGTCCTCCCAAATTTTGTAACGGCACTCGGCTTAAAATCACAAATCTGCAGCAAAACATAATCGAAGCTGAAATCTTAACCGGTTGCGGCGCCGGTGATATTGTTTTTATTCCAAGAATACCTATAATTCCTAATAACTTTCCTTTCTCTTTCAAACGAATGCAATTCCCAGTCAGTCTCTGTTATGCCATGACCACTAATAAAGCTCAGGGCACATTATCCGTTGCGGGGGTGGACCTAAGTATTGGATGCTTTTCCCATGGTCAACTATACGTAGCTCTTTCACGCGTAAACAACCCCAATAACCTTTTGTGTACGCTCCAGATGGTTCCACAGCTAATATTGTATATAAAGAAGCACTTGCATAAAGAAAATAAAATGAATTGGCGGTATCCTCCAACAGCACTAAAAACACATTGTTAAGTTCCGTCATCCACGCGAACGAAGTCGCGGGCACAGCTAGTTTAAGTGATAAATATGTAGTTTAGTTTTGGAGCCGCCGCGCTACCCCTTCAGTAACTCTACGCCCCCAAAAGGGGGTGCCCCCCACACGATTGAGAACCCATACCGTAGGACAAAACAAGATGGTGATGGAGGTCAAATAAAATAAACAAATTTATTAAAATTATTTATTACAAAGTGTTTCGATCGGAAACCGCGAACACAAACGAGACTAGCTCCAATACAACCATTGCACGTAACCGTGTAACAGTCGTCGCGACGCGTGGTGCACCATCTCCGCGCACCGGCAGCTGTAGCTGGCTTGTTACTGACAGGACAACACTCTAAACTTTCAGCTGGCTGAATGCCAAGGCGACGAGCGTATACCACAGTGGCACAGCCTACTAAGTTTCATACAAATAGCGCTGGGATTATTCATTTTGTACCACTAATCGATTTTGGTGGAGAAAATTATACCTACTAGGGCTCAGGGCTGTGTTGGATTTAAGTGAATTTAAAAATCTACTTAAAATCTAAAATTGATTGAGTGACAACGTAGTCATAATCATAATCATAATCATCATTTATTGCATTCATGTAGTTTAAAAGTTATTACAAGTTTAAATTGGTTTCATACATGAACCCTGCTAGGGCACAGCAATATACATAGTTTAATGTGCTACAGTGTTACAATATTAAAACCATTGTGCTTAATCAATTACCTAATACTAATTTTACATAGTTATTAGATGTCCATCATTTATCATTTGAATATAATATAAATAAGTTATTATCATGATAAAATATAGAATAGGGTAAGAACAATTAATTGGTCGTCATTTCTAGTCTAAAGCCTCGCGCTCTAGAAGCATGAAATTTTCCACAAGGATGCCTTCTATAGCGAAAATGAGCACTTACCTTACATATTAACACTGTTAAGCGTCGTGCAGACTGGCGCGACGCGAGACCGGTAATTGTTCTACCGTGAAGTTTTCTTAGAAATTGTTTTATTAGAGTCGCGTCGCGCCTGTTTGCACGAGGCTTTATTTGAAAATATTGTAAAAGCCAATTATATTTAAAAGAGTAACCGTGGAATTTCTTGCCGGCTCTTCTCCATAGGAAGCGACCAATTGGAACCGTACACCTAGCTTCTGACGTTTCATAAGTGCCCTTGTAGGTTTATGAGAATAACCCCTAAAAATAACGACTGCACTACTGAACTTCGATGTTTAAAATACCGCTGTACTGTATTTATAAAGTTTAAAAGTGCGATTTACGTGAGTTAGAATGTACGTTATGACGAATTACTTAATTCAGAATGTTCATAATCGCGATGTACGGAACTTCGAAAGTTTGCTATGACGAATTACTTAATAGAGAATGTTCATAATCGCGATGTACGGAACTTCGAAAGTTTGCTATGGCGAATTACTTAATAGAGAATGTTCATTAGCGCTATGTACGGAACTTCGAAAACTCGCTATGACGAATTACTAAATACCGAATGTTTACCATCGAGATTCAGAGCGAGTATTTCGCTTTTATTTGCATAGATGTAAGGATAACGTTATATTCATGAAAATTTTGTGTAACTAGCTATACACCGTTTGAAATAAGATTAGACATTTAAACAAACCTTTTTTACAGTCCGTTCAACCGATTTTGACTTCTATACCGTAGGCATAAGGATGGCATTAAAAGCAAAAAAAGTGGTTACAAACCAACTGTTTACTGCAGCTGCCATTTGTCATGCAACCAACGCAATAGAAGTCAAAATCGGTTGAACGGACTGTAAAAAAGGTTTAGTTAAATGTCTAATCTTATTTCAAACGGAGTATAGGTAAGTACTAAGGCTTCCATCCCGGGACTCTTGGTCTCGAAAATATCGAGAGTCTCGACGATTTTTTCGTATTTTCGAGACTCGAGACTGCAACTTCCAGTCCCTGGAAAAACGAGACTTTCGAGATTCCAATGAAATAATTATTATCATTATTCAAAAATGTACGGAATCACCAATATATTTTTTTTCACCCTGCTTATGTGGCAAGTAACTGTTAGTGTTTGTTGCAACTTGCAACAAACACTAATAATGATTCCAATGATATTACGCTTTCGGAACTCACAACAAAAGACCAGCTTGAATGCGAATGAAGTAATTTGACAAACCCCAAAAATAAGGGTACTTCTGTCCACGACTTAAAAATAACTATGCATGTTGAAAGAGCATTGTTTGAAAATGGTGGAGATGGGGGGAAATTCATAAACAAGTGCTACAGTTACCTTATATCTATCCCTCCAACGAGCGTGGAAGCAGAGAGGGCCTTTTCCACTGCAGGTTATTTTTGTAACAAAATAAGGTCCTCTCTATCAGAAAATACATTGAATGCACTTGTTTTTTTACGAGCCCACTTCAAAAATGAGAAAATCTGTTTTTTTCTTTCATTTTGTTTATTTTCAGTTCACTGTAACATTTTGAAAAATAAATAACCTTATTGAAATATCTTGTATTCACTAACGAAATACCTAATCCCTACCTAGACTACCTACATAAGGGAACAGAAATCAATTTTTAAAAAGTCTCGTTTTTCCCGGGAATCCCGGGACCAAACCGAGTCTCGATATTTTTGTCCCGGGACTCAAAAATATACCGAGACTGGAAGCCTTAGTAAGTACTAACTTGTTCATGTGTGAAATGTTATGATTACAAATGAATAGGTAGGTATAGGAACAAAAATAAAAAATCACGATGTCAAATAGGTAAAAGTAGTTTAATAAATTCAAAATATTTCAAAGTACCTACAAACATGACACAGGTTATTTTAAACTAGATCTTGTCAGTCTTTTGTCTATCTATTTAATAATAGTTTTGAATATTTAGTTTCATCCTTTTCCATTTTATACAAAGTCACCCGCCACGTCTATCTGTCTGTCTGTTTGAACGCGATAAACTCAAAAACTACCGGACGGATTTTCAAACGGTTTTTGTATAATACATTAAGTTTTATGTAAATTGGTTGAAATATGACGATTATTGTTGAAGATGTCGGAAAAAGTCATGCCGACTGGGAGCTTTACTGGCGTGCGCCACGTAAACCATTAGGCCATATTCTCGGTGGCAGCGGGCAGCGGGGAGGCGCGGCGGCCGCGACAGCGGCTATTTTTTTATTTTTTTTAGTAGGGCATCTCACTGTACTGACCACTAAGGTCTTGGCTGCTTAACCGGATTTTCCTGTGGGTGGCATAAGCTTCTTCACTTAGAGCCTCCAGCCAGGAGCTTTTTAAACTTATTCTATAAAATTAGGCGAATGCTCGCTAAGGGCACCCCCTGTGGGGTACGAACCTCGGCTTAGGGCATCGCTGATGGGAAGACAGCAAGAAGGGACAGGCTGGATCAAATTTATATTTTCATCATGATTATTATGCGGGGTATTTAAAGCTACGTGCTCAGCCGCAACAACTGCTGGCACCTCGTTTTCGAGCAAGGGTCGGGGGGAATTTAATTTACTCGGGGATTCGGTCGCGATCACAAAGGACCTCGGCGGCGAGGCCGGAATGACGGGAGGCATCTGTCTTTGTGCACTGTACTGGTGGCCCTATTCTGCTCCTGGAGGAGTGTAATGGAGTCATGTGGGTTGGAGAGTACATGCCTTGGGCGGCGGGTCTAACTAATTCGGGATGGGATATAATCGGCTGCCTCGAAAACCAGCGGGTTGCGATGTCTGAGAGCGGAGTTAAAGTAACGCTTGGTCATGCGTTTAAGAAACTGGTGAATGGTTGGGATTTTACAGTCAAGATGGAGGATCTCGTTTCTGACGAACCAGGGGGCTCCCGTGGTCTTGCGAAGGAATCGGTTCTGTAGGGTCTGCATCCTATGGATGGAATGGGGTTTGGCGTGGGCAAAGACTGCTCCCGCATAAGTCATGATGGGACGAATGCACGCTGTATAGGTACGCAATTTGCACTTAAGTGACAATTTGCTGCATGCATTTAGAATGAAGTGAAGTCTACCTAGAGCGAAAGCGGCTCGCGAACGAACCGTCTTTATGTGCTCTGAAAAGGAGAGATGATGGTCTAAGATCACACTGAGGTATTTGGCTCGCTTCTCCCAAGGGATCGGCTTGCCGAACAAGGTGATTGGTCGGGGGAGGATAGCGGCGCGTTCAAATACATAGTTTTATATGGAACTGTTCTCGCTCCCCGCGCCGCTGCCACCGAGAGCAGTTCCAAATAAAACTATGCATTTGATTGCGCCGCTGTCAGCAGCCTATGGTAGACTGCTTGCAAGATAACTCTGCGCGCGTGTGAAAACGGAATTAATAAGTATGCTGCTGTCTTGTCGTTTATGTAAGGTCAAATAAAAAAAAAACTACAAATAAAAATAATAATATTAATATTAATAAAGATTAAATATTTTAAATATTATAGTATAGAATTAAGCACGCACCAGTCGCGCGCAGACTTATGTTGCGCGCACTCTAAGCGTTAATAGTCTCTATCGTTAACGCGTTAAATTCAAGGAGAGGAACAAGTAATACTCGCTCTGAATCTCGAAGGTAAACATTCGGTATTTAGTAATTCGTCATAGCGAGTTTTCGAAGTTCCGTACATTGCGCTTATGAACATTCTGAATTAAGTAATTCGTCATAACGTACATTCTAACTCACGTAAATCGCACTTTTAAACTTTATAAGTAAATACAGTAAATCGGCATTTTAAACATCGAAGTTCAGTAGTACAGTCCTTAATTTCATCTCTTTCAGCCTAAATTGTGAGTGTACATTTGTATTAAGTGGCATCTTTAATTAGTACGTTTGTTAAGGAAGGTAATTTTAAGGGGTTAAATAAGGGATGAAAGTTTGTTTGGAAGTTCATCCTTTTTGTCGATGGGAAATCCCATCAGTCACACTCACACGGCTTGTACTTAATGCTATAAATTAGAAAAATATCGGAATAAGAAGTCAGTTCAATCAAAAACTGTTCTCAAACGTATTTTTACCCGACTGCCCCAGAAGGAGAGTCGAGAATCGCTAGAACCTACGCTATCCCGTACCTACCTACGCGTTATATGAAACCATCCAGATCCAATAATAATAATAATAATATCCCCACCGTCGTATCTCTACGTTGACGTCGTGGTGGGGCTTGCGCGCTCCGAACTCTAGGCCTTTGCTGGTAGAGTTTACTTTGCCGGAACAGGTCTGGGATTAGGAGCCAGACCAAGAGAGATACAAAAACCCGCAGGGCAGCATGTGGCGAGCTGTTGGGCAGTAGCGACCCCACGGACTCTATCTCCCGGGAGAAGTCTTGTTCCTCACCTCTGGCTTGCCTTTATTGGCCGGCTGGAGTGAACACTGACGAGGAACAGAGCTGGGAGCCTCATTCTTGCTTTAATTGGCCGGCTTGAGTGGAGATTCGCAAGAGCAAACGTGCTCGGAAGAAGGAAGTATTCCAGTAAGATGCTGGTAGGGATCTTGACCGTACTTCCGGGATTGTCCTGATAGCCGTGGAATACCTCTCCACTCCTCATAAGCACCTCAGGACGTGTTGCCCCCTTGTCGCTACGACACTATGTGCTAGCGACCGTTTTCGGGGGCCCATTATTGAGCGTGCAAGTCACCCCCTGCCATTTTATCCGTGTACATTTAAACATTGATCAGGCAGGGGCCATAGTCCTTCCATAGCTCCAGGTAACCAGTCCACTTAAGCCACCCAAACCCATAGTCCAATATCTTTGTTTCCATATTCTGCAATAGTCCTACACCAACCGGGGGTTATCCTTGGGTGCCCTTGCATAGTGCGAACAGGGATAATCGTCGGTTGGTGCCTCAATACTCAAAAATGTCTAAGGGGCCTCTGCGAGTTGGCTTCGGCCCCTCGTACGCCTTCCAAAGGTCCGGGACCCCAGGGTCCCGAGATATGTCAAAGACATTTAAAAATAATAATAATATTATTATAATAAAATAACGTCACGCCTGTTTGCCCCGAAGGGTTAGGCAGACCTCTGCCTGTACCTACGTAATGAGAATAATTTCTTTATTCGTCTACCAAGATCCAATTGTTATAAATAACAAATATCTGGATGACCGTTTTTTTTCTTTCCTGTTTTCTAAAAATTCAACCTAGCTAGATCGATTTATCGCCCCCGAAATTCCCTGCATACTAAATTTCATGAAAATAATTGGCGCCGTTTCCGAGATTCAGATTATATATTTACAAGAATTGCTCGTTTAAAGGTGTTAGATAAAGAATTGAATTGACAGCGCGTTAGTAATTGCTTATTCAAAATGCTGAACCGGGTGGCAGGGACCGCACAACCTGTTACCATGGATTCAGTACCTACATGATTCTGGAAAATAAGCAACGAAAAATTTCAACGCAGGGTGGTCCAGTACCCTATTTTCGTAAACAATTATGCCTAATTTGTTTTATTTTGACAATTCAACAACGTTCATTGCGTTATTTACGTTGTTGAGCAGATATTTTTTTCTAACTTATGAAGCAATGGATTAGCAATCTGTTTCAAATCGAAACAAATTGTGATTGATCGTGTATTACGCAATTAGGGTACAGTATCATGGACTGAATCCATGGATAGGTTGCGTGTCGATGTCCCTGCCAGTCCTACCACCCAGTTTAATAAGTAAACATGGGAAACACAAAACCTAAAATTGTCAGGGTTTTGGCTGGAATCTTTCAACATGCACTACTGAGCAGTGGTTCATGTAGAAAGAATCAGGCCGGCCTGCTGTCATCGACATGCCGCGGTTGGGGCAGCTCGCGCTCTGCAGTGCAGGCACTTAATCCGTCGCGCGTGGAACGATTTTTTTGTATCTAGCTATAACTTGCCCACACTGCACTGGTATAGTACGATGCACAGTAAGCTCCGAACAAGATGACTTTCGGCCTTCTGTGAGCGGCGCGCCTACCTGTGCGGGCCAGCACGTTTGCTCTTACGGACAACGCCCGACGGCCCGACGAAGCAGATGTCCACACATAGGTACACCAATATTTCGCCAGATCAACCGGGCTGCTACTGAGGAATTCCTAATGAAACAACCCAATAACACTTGTATCAATCTGGGAATCGAATTCAGGACCTCAGCAGTAGCGCTTGCAAACACTAGACCATCGAGTTCGTTTTTTTAAACAACTTTCTCTGCCTAACGTTTCGGGGAAAACAGAAATGAACCTATTTAGAATGCTCGAATGTTCACACTGCATGCTAGTGCTTTCCGAATTCCGTATAATCCAATAAGTGCTCGGTGTAAAACGATACTATAAGTAAGTATGTGTAGTTTGTTCCGCGAAGCGTCTTCAAATCTGATGCTTCCGGTAATGCTGATGATTACTGTTGTTACTTTAGTAACCCCATAAACATAACAATAATAGGTCTAGTAATAAGTTACAATAGAATGCAGGCGAATCAGTTCAAGCAATGGCGGCCGCACCTGTGCAGCGGTGCAGTGTGCCGCCAGGCCGGCGCGCGGAGGCCGCGTGTGCGCGCACTCATGTACGTACCGTAGGTACCCATAAATTACATTGTCAGAGCACATCATCGGACGACTGTTTCACAAATTTTGTTTCGCACTATGTACATTTAGCAGCAGAAGATTCGATATGCTTTTCGTAATATCCAATACATTACACAAGCGTTATATTGCACTCTTAATACCTACTCTTACAAATAACAACAATTGTTTCGCATGAACTGCGTCGTGGACTGGTGGTTACGTAGTGCCTGCCAGGTCCACGCGAGCCGCGTGCCGCGGGCGGCCTGGCTCAGGTCCTCTTCCGACATCACGACTGGATGCTGATGCACCTTGTTCAAACACGTAGCTCATGTACTAAACTAATATTATAGTAAGCTAACTTTACAATAACATCTAAAAGTAATATCCTTCCTTACATATATTACTTTTATTCTGTTTGGAAGGCCTGTTCAGAATCACAGTTGACAGTGGTGAACTTTGTAGTGAAGTTTGCGGTGACGGTTGCGAATATCGCTTATTTGAGTGAACAGGCTGGCAGGTGGATGTGTCGCAGGATAATCTACTAAATCGACTCTGCGATACTACAAAGGACCAGATATTTGACATTTATTTATAAGACAGTTTTCGTAATCACCCGAACAATTTCCAGGGTCATTCAAAAAATCCGGCTCAGGTAGGTGAGTCGCGAATAACCGCTCTCGTTGTGAACGTTGCTTCGCTTATATACACTGACGGAAGCGCTGATCGTTAGCTAAATTCCTTCGTCTTTTATTGTTGGCACCAATCATGATGAAGCGTTCAACATTCCAACTTTTGCAATGAACCTGATGACAGCTCGTCTGATTACGACAACCATTCTTAGATTCCACAAATCCGATCTTTTTCTATCGTCCTAGGATTATCGCAAAGATTCGATTCGAAAGATTCGACATCACAAAATACTGACATTATTCTACGAGCATTAAGTTTCTAATAATGACACCTGTTATCGGGCACTACATCGCCCGGCAAACAATTAATAAGCCTGAGGGAGCCATTTCCCATTCGTCTGCTT
The DNA here is from genome assembly GCA_963680765.1 of Agrochola lychnidis. Classification (NCBI taxonomy): domain Eukaryota; kingdom Metazoa; phylum Arthropoda; class Insecta; order Lepidoptera; family Noctuidae; genus Agrochola; species Agrochola lychnidis. Next base: position 411,294 of record OY796851.1, read on the forward strand.
TTATAATTAATACCAAATCGGTAGATTAGTACAAGATGCTCAATCATCATTTAAAATACTGGTCGGTATGAACTCACTGGAACGGTGGTAGGCTGGGGACGAAATTGTAATAGCTGTTTGTAACAGCGCCACCGCGCCAGCGCGCCGGGCTGTGTCTCCCTCCGCTGATATGTCATGTTAGTATGTTTATGTAGGTGTACGGCGCAGTGCACGCACGCTCACAACACATCTACGAGCTAGGACATGATTATAATAATTATATCTAAGGGAGCGGTGACGAGGCCGCTCCTCGCGTTCGATCCGTGAGATTTGGTTCCAAAATCTACAGAGTTTTCGCCTTTTCTAGCAAGTCGTTTATGAATTTCTGAAAAGTAAAGCATAAAGTTATTAAAACTCGCATAGGTACACAGACGTACTTGTGTTGGAAATCTACTCAACTTCAGGACGTAAATTTTAGATGGACGTCACAGAGTTGAATAGATCTTTATTAAATTATAATTTTTTGGTGGAAAGGCAAAAAACAACAAAAATCTACTAGTCAAAATTAACCCAGTATCGACTACTTATAAGTTTTAAGTACAATTCTACCATCTCACGAAGACCGTTGTCTATAAGTATGTCGTATGATCATAATTATAATGAACACGGACAAAACGAAGGTCAAATGCCCATGTAACATTCACTCTCATTAAGATCGGAGACGCTACGCTCGAAGTTGTGGATGAGTCTGTTTACGTAGGACAAACTGTCCAGCTAGGTAGGTCCAACTTCGAGAAAGAGGTCAATTGTCGAATCCCAGCTGAGCATCGTTCGGGATGCTACGTTATATCTTCTCGTCTCTTATTATAGCACAGTGTCTTAAGACGAAAGTCTTTCACCAGTGCGTGTTGCCAGTGATGACCTATGGCACTCACAATGGTTTTCATTAGAAGACTGAAAGTTACCCTAAGGGCAATGGAGAGGGCTATACTTAGAGTTTACATGATCGAATCAGAAATGTAAAGAGCCGAGCCTAAACAATTGCCAGACTTAAGTGGCAGTGGGCAGGGCACATTGCTCGCAGAACAGATGGCCGATGGAGCCGAAAGGTTCTGGAGTGGAGACCGTATACCGGAAGACGTAGCGTTGGAAAGGCTCCCACAAGGTGGACCGATAACCTAGTGAATCCCCAGGAATCCACTGGATGCGAGAAGAGCAGAATCGGTCGAAGTAGCGATGCTTGAGGGAGACCTATGTCCAACAGTGGACTTCTTACAGCTGAAATGATGATAATGATGACGCATACATAACGCAGCAAATCAGCACACACCATTAATCCATTAAGTAATGACTTTTCAAGAAGTGTGCTATAACGCGCGCGCTCAGTCACGAAATCCCATCGTGATCTCAAACAAGATTTCAAGAACGAGATTGTCTTCCCAACAGTTTGAATCTCCAAAAAAGGCTCGAGATCTCGCGACATCTAGAATCTCGATCGATATTGCATTACCTATGTATGGTAGTATAATATCTGTACAAGCATGCAGGACTGAACGGCCTTCATAAGATGAGAAAACTGTACCCATGTGGACCTGTACCTATGTGGAACTGTACCTATGTGGAACTGGACACAACATCACGAAATATTAGATTTATAATATGCTCTAAAGTTTGTATGACAAAGAAATTTCTATCGAAGAATGAGCTTTTCTGCCGCTTTGGTGGAAACACCCTTTTTTTGCGTGTGAATATTCTCATGAATGTCCACCGTGGGGCGGGCGAACAGGGTTGTCGGCCTCTTAGTGACCCAAACCACCCGGGGTTCACCTACCTGTGGCCGGGCTGCTAGAGCACTTGCGCTGTCGGTCACGCTCCCACGGCGAGGTATAAGCACATGAAGTCATGTGGTATGGGCCCGCATGCCTTTCATGCGGACCCCGTCATCCTCTGCTGCCCTTCCTCTACAGAATCAAAATTATTCTACTCTAACAATTTTTTAATAATAACTACTTACATGTACATCTTTTTGTGGTTTTTTGGCATCTGCTAGTAAAGTCTGCAAACATAAAAGTAAAACGTCAATATTATAGAGTTCAGCGACGTTATTTCCAGAAGAGGATCATTACCTCCGAGGATCTCGGCAACGTGACACTCAGGTCATGTCCCCCCCATGGACATTTAATGTTTGTTCAAGCCCGCTGTCCATATTAATGGATCATAGGTAGTATTCAATGATCAGACCATTCCAATCATGATGTGACCAGCGGTCGATGTTATATTTCATGAAATGGTCGAACACTTCATGAAATCAATTCTAAGATCTGGCCACGACATCAATACTGCAGAATGACTTAAAGTCATATTTACGACATTTATGTCAGATCGAATAAAAAATGTGACACTGACAATTAACAGTTTTAGGGTGATGTCAACTCAACATTGGTCATAGGTGAACTAGGACTTAAATTATACCACTAGCAATAGTATGCCGGATATGTCAGACGAAGAACATTGCGATGAAATTACCCAACTACAAAATAAAATTAAGGAATTAACATTGGGATTAGAGGTAGCACACGCAGAAGTGGAGAGTTTAAACTTAGAGACTACTCAACTTAAAAACACTATCGACGAATTAAATAAGAAGAAAAATAGCTATAAAAATAACAACCAATATAGTTAGCGACAACAGTACATCTCCAATAACTAACAAGAAAAGGAGAAACAAAACAAATACTACAAATGGCAGCCCCCAGACAACACCCAAGACTGCCAAAATTAAAACTAACTATTTGCCCACGCAGATGGCTGACAAATCAACACAATATGATACACATTTAATGACGAACCTGCAAGGCGATAAAAATCGTTTCTTAAAACAAAACAAGGAAAAATGTATGTATAATTTGCAATAATAAATCGGTAATGAGACTGTATATCACGCGAAAATGTGGAGGTCGAGGCTTTTTAAACGCTAAGACACTCCACAATCGCGAGATATGCAGTCTCAGGTAATATTGCCTAGAAACCGACGTGGGGATGCATCGAGATGTGGTTACGGTGGACAAGGGCCTTACCCCGCTCTCATTGGCTAAAGAGAACTGGCGCAAGCCTGTAGCGTTTGACACTAACGAACATAGGGAGATATGGCAGAGTAAGGAGCTTCATGGACGCTACTTCCGGGCCCTGCAAGGGCCCAATGTAGACTTACTAGCGTCCGTAGCCTGGCTGCGTTTTGCTGACCTCTTTGGGGAAACCGAAGGTTTTGTCTGTACAATTATGGACGATGTTATGATGACGAACAATTACCGGAGATTCATTGTAAAGGACGGCACGGTTGACATCTGTCATGATTATTGATATAACGGTCCCGCATGACGGGAACCTCGTGAAAGCCGAGAAAGATAAACAAATCAAGTATCTTGACTTGGCTCGCGAGGTTGTCGACATGTGGAATGTGGACTCAGCAATCACTGTGCCGATAGTCGTATCAGCCAATGGCTTAATTGCCAAGAGCCTCGATCAACACCTAAGGAGGCTCTCGCTGGGCAGCTGGATTAAGGGCTTGATTCAGAAAGAGGTACTCCTGGACACGGCTCGCATTGTTAGGAGGTTCCTTTCTCTGGAGCCCTGACTGCCGGTAGCTTGGACCCTGCTCCCGATACCGGTGGGGATACTATTTTTTATATTTTTAAATGTTTTTATATAATTTTATTATACTAATATTTAAAAATATAATTTATGTGTAAATAATGACAGGAATAAATTAAGTAACTTAATTGAGGACACTTTTTATAAGTATGATTACTGCCACTATCTATATCCAGGCGGTGAAATTCAACAAATGCTACAGGGCATTGATAATAAAATAAAAAGCTTTAACAAAAATGACTATTGTGTTATTATGGTGGGAGAGATGGACTTCATACGGACTGGAAACTATCACCACACTATATTTCTTATTAGAAAAACCATCGAAAAAATCAATAACACCAATGTGATTATTTGCCTTCCGACCTACAAATGTGGCAATTAGACAACTATATAATATACTAGGATATAAACTTTTAATAATTTCCTGTATCTAGACAACTTAACTCACGAATATGCCTATTTACTTGACTCTAATGCAGAATTAACTTATGACTATTAAATGTTTCCTGCGCAACAAGGACACATAAATGGAACAGGAAGGAAGGATATTTTCACTAATCTCCAGAACACTGTAACTGAAATCGATCCTGAAAATAATATGACAACATCTAATTCTTCTACCTCAGAAATTAAGCATTCAGACACGTTTTTTCTATAATTATCTGATTATTATGCATCAAACCATCGCGGGACTCATCAACAAGGTGGATCAACTAACACTACACCTGCAAGAACAAGCCGAACAAAAAACAGTATAGATAATTTGTGTCATAGAACGCTTTATGGAGCGAGGACACGAGGAGCTTCTTTTAATACCTAATTATAAATAGCCGCTTACTATACAAAAATTACGAAAAGAGGGGGAGCCTGTATTTTGGTAAAATTTGGTCTCTAATACAAAGAACTTACGAATGTCAGTAAAATGTCAATTGAAGGCGTTGTCGAAGTTTGTGCAATTGAACTACCACAAAACATAATAATTATTTACATATTTAGAGTACCAAAGTTAAACAATTTAGAGGTTTTCTACTCAAAATTAAACATTATATTATCAAAATACTGTTACGACTCGAACAAGAATGTAATTCTATGTGGTGATTTCAACATTAATATTTTAAAACAAGATAAATTATCTCTTGAATAGTACAATCTATTGAAGTACAATCTATGTTTAGAAATTAATCAACCAACTAGATTGCAAAGCAATACGTGTACATATTGATAATTTTGCACATAATATTTCACGAAAATGTACTCATAGTGTCCTTGATCTACATATGTCGGATCACACCGCGCAAACTTTAAAGCTTCCAGTAAAAAAGACATGTTTAATCAAAAGTTGGAATATTAAACTTCGTGACTATAGTAATGAAAACTTGATGAAATTCAAAGACTGTTTAAAATCAATATCTTTTTCTGATGAGATCTTTAATGAAATCTTTACCTTACTAAAGACCCTAACATAGCATACAAGAATTTTTTAGAACTATTCAAATTGTTAAAAAATTTATGTTTTCCGATTACGTACAAAAAAAGGAAATTAATAAAGAATCCAAATTGGTTAACACCTGGTATTAGATAGTGCAGCCAAATAAAAAGACAGTTGTTGTGGTACCATAGATTAAATCCATCTAGATCAATGTGACGAAATTTAAAAATTATTCAAACAACTTAAGAAAATTATAAAATTGACACAATTGGCAAAGAATAATTATAAAATAGAGACAGCATATAATAAATCGAAAATGACGTGGAAAATAATAAATGAAAATAGAAGCAACTCTCCACCAGAGTATATAAAAGAAATAAATTATGACGGAGTTACATTCACTACACCCAAAGACAGCAAATACCTTTGACGACTACTTCATAAGCCAAGCAGAAAAACTTTCTACTGCTTCGACACAACTAACCACTGACAATAAAATAAGTTTTTCTGCACAGTCAATGTTTTTAGCGCCTATCATACCAGATGAAGTAAATAGAATATAAAAAACTTAAAAAATAAAAATAGTGTAGGATACGAAGATATTTCAACAAAAGTTCTAAAGTATATTTCAGAAATAATATCAGGTCCTCTCAACAACATAATTAATTTAAGCATTGAGTCTGGAACCTACCCTGATAAGCTTAAACCAAACCATAAAACAAAAAAAAAAACCTTAAAACCTAAAAAACCACAGAACCATAAAACCTTTATTTAAAAAGACGATGAGAAAGACATTAAAAATTATAGGCCAATAGCTCTTATCCCGGTAATATCCAAGACATTCATCTATAAATGGATGTATATGGTCCATAGACGGATATCTCAACAAACATAATATACTTGTGAAAAAACAAAAGGGATTTAGGAAAGAATATTCAATAAATATGGCAATATATGACTTTCTTAATGTTATTCTAATGCTGTTCTAATCAATATCAGCAATATACATGGATAGGATATGTCCAAGGCATTTGACTTGGTCAACCATGATATACTTCTGAGCAAGTTAAATGCGTATGGGATAAAGGGAAATGTTTTATCACTCATAAATTCTTACATAAAAAATAGAACACAACACAACGTACAGAAATAAGTCGAATTATTTAAATTAAATAAAACTGTTATTAAATACATTTCTAAAGAACGAAAAATATCTTATGAAGTGCCCCAAGGCAGTGTGCTAGGGCCTTTATTATTACTTATATACATAAATGACTTTCCCCAGAATATACCCTATCCCATGACATTGTTTGCCGACGACAGTACTATTATTGTTAAACTTGACAAAAATAATAAAGACTTTGAAGCTGACATAATCAATGCATTACACGCCGTTAACTGGCTAGAACATAACAACTTAATTATAAATTTTAAGAAAACAAAAATTATGAATTTTCGTCAAAGAGTAGTAAATTGGGAACTAAATGTAAGCTTTAATAATGAAAAAATTGAAGAAGTTGCAAATACAAAATTTTTAGGCATAAAAATCGACAGTCAACTAAATTCAAATTCAAATATTTTTATTTGTAGAACATAGGTAAACAAAAACAGTACAGATGTTAATAATAATAAAAATGAACGCTATGTCTTAATTCGTTTTTTTTTTTGTTTTTTTTTTCGATTTGTTTTCTTCTTAATTGGAAGCAACATACTTCAATATTAATTTAAAAAATTAGTAAGTTTGCTTTTGCTTTGTATAAACTAAAGAAAGTAGTCAATCAAGCAGCGGCAGTTACTGCATGCTATGGATATGTCGATTCTATACTACGCTATAGAGTCATGTTTCGGGGTAACTCCTGCAATAGGAACATGGTGTTCTAATCGCAAAAAAGATGCATCAGAGCTATTATCGGTATAAAAATAACTCGTAGCTGCAAACCTTATTTTGTATTGTTAAAAATAAATGATTGAAATAAATGATGATGAATTACCTTGCTTGTACATATTTGAGACTTGTAACGCGAGAAAACTCTAACAAACTAAATAAATTAAATAAAGTTGTTCCAAAAGCCTTACCACGGCTTAGAAGAGTACGGCTCTCTATCTCGCTCGCTCCTATTGTTTAACCTACTTACGGGGATCGCTCGCTAGCTTAGAACTTCGCCTATTGGTCCGTTGATCGGGTGGGGGATGTTGGACATCACGTCGTCATAAAAGCACGCCATCGTCGCGGGCAAAAGTTTCGTCCGAAACGAGATCCTCCATCTCGATTGTAAAATTCCAACCATTCACCAGTTTCTCAAACGCCTCGCCAAGCGTTACTTTGACTCCGCTATCAAAAATCGCAACACTCTGGTTGTCGAGACAGCCGATTATACCCCATCCCGAATTAGTAAGACCCGCCGTCCTGGGCATGTACTCTCCGACCCAGATGACCCCATCACACTCCTCCAGGAGCAGAATAGGGCCACCAGTACAGTATACAAAAACAGACGCCTCCCGTCATTCCGACCTCGCCGCCGAGGTCCTTTGCGATCGCGACCGACTCCCCGAGTAAATGAAACTCCCCCCCGACCCTTGATCGAAAACGAGGTGCCAGCAGTTGTTGCAGCTGAGCACGTAGCTTTAAATACCCCGCCTAATAATCATGATGGAAATATAATTTTGATCCAGACTGTCCCTTCTTGCTGTCCTCCCCTCAGCGATGCCCTAAGCCGAGGTTCGTGCCCCACAGGGGGTGCCCTTAGCGAGCATTCGCTTAAATTTAATTTAGAATAGATAATTAGCTCCTGGCTGGAGGCTCTAAGTGTAGAAGCTTATGGCACCTACAGGAAAATCCGGTTAAGCAGCCAAGACCTTAGTGGTCAATACTGCGAGATGCCCGTCAAAAAAAAAAGCGGGCAAAAGAATTGAAGTTCCGATCACCGACGGGAAAGGACGTACTTATGTCCCACAATACAGACATCCTCCGCAACACTCGCGATGTTATAAGTTTGTCGTGTAATTTAGTTTAAGTTTACCAGCCCGTCTCATCTTTTGATGTCCTCCCTCCGGTTAACGCCCTAAGTCGAGGCTCGTACCCCACAGGGGGTGCCCTTAGCGAGTGTTTACCTTAGCTTTTTAGCTTAGTTTAATGTGTGCCCTTTTTTTTTTTTTTTGGGGTGGGAAATTATCAAATAACTTCTCCCGCTCTGGGCAGAGCGGGAGGGCGTGTCAGACTCTTACTGACTAAAACCCACCCGTGTTCCTTCAGTTGCCGTGTTGCCAGGGGGGCCACGATTTCCCTATCGGTTTTCTTCGAACCCCCGGCAGGCATTGGCCCTAGCGGACCCCGTCAATTCTGCTGACATCTCTTTGAGGCGCGCGTGGAACACAACGCGCCGTCGATCCGGGCTTGGTCCTTATCGGACGGCGAGCTGCCCATTGCTCACCGTCCGCAAGCCCGCGCCTACGGTGGCCGGAAATCTTCCTGTGATTCCCGACGCCCAGGGCGTCTCCTCCTGCGGCGGTTAGGAGCGCGAGGGCGCGAAATTTGCCTCTCCCTCACGCGCTCCGCCTCCTCCTTCGCTAGCATTACTGCTTCGCAGAAGGAGGTGACGGCCTCCCATTTCCTCTCGCTCTGTAGCATGGCCCGAATCAGGGCCGGACGCGAGAGATCACCGCCGCCGATCGCTTCTACGAGGACACGGCGATGCCCTGCCCAAGCCGGACAGACCTCCACCGTATGCTCCACCGTGTCCTCCGGGCGATCCACACAGTGATGACACCCGGGCGTTTCCTCCCGCTTTATCCTGAACAGGTACCTCCCGAAACAGCCGTGTCCGGTGAGCACCTGTGTCAGGCGGAAGGTGAGGACGCCGTGGCGCCTCTCTAGCCACTCCTCAAAGAGGGGTCTTATCGCCGCAATTGTGGCGTGCCCAGCGCTGGGTTGCGACAATCGCACTCTCCAATCCGCCATGAGATCCCGCCGGAGCTCTGTCCGCTGTGCCGCAACTTCTTGCGGCATCGAAGTTAAGCCCCGGCGTTTCGCCTCCTCGCGCCACTCCCAAATGTGCGCGAGGACCTTTGCCTCCAGATCCCATGGCGGTACTCCGGCAAGGAGGCTCGCCGCCTCGCAGGAGACCGTACGGTATCCTCGGGCCAGCCGGATGGCCATGACCCTTTGGGACGCGTTAAGCCGGCGGGCTGGCTGCCGCCTCAATGAAGGCGCCCACACCGGCGCCCCGTAAAGGGCCATGGACCGCACGACCCCCGCGTAGAGCCTCCGGCAGGAGGCGTTTGGACCTCCCAGATTGGGCAGGAGCTGCTTCCCCCGGCCCCGGCCCGGTCCAGTCTGGGAGCCAAACGTCGGAAATGCTCCACGAAGTTCCACCGGCTGTCGATGACGAGTCCCAGATACTTCATCGTCGACTCGACGCCAATGTGAACCCCTCCCGCCATTAACTGGGAACCCGACGGTGGCGCACTACGAGGACCATAAAAACCCATGGCCTCGGACTTGTGCAGGGCCACCTCGAGTCCCAGCTGCCGTATTCTGTCGACGATTGTCGCAACTCCGCGTGTCGCTAAGTCGGCCGCCGCCTGGTACGACCTCCCCTTTAATGTGTGCCCTGGCTGGAGGCTTTGAGTGTAGCAGCTTAAGGCAGCCACAGGATTGACCGGTTAAATAGTCATGGTCTCAGAGACCAGCTATGAGATGCCCTACAGAAAAAAAAAGTTTAAGTTGATTGTAATAACCGATATTTAATGTACTCGCATTAAAGACTGCTTTATTTGTTAAAAAAGAACATGCATCTATTCAGAAAAGCATCTGAACATCGCTATAAAATGATTAGACAAGTATATGTATAGACATAAATTATGCGTTCGACCATCAAAGACCTCCTTGATGCATAAAAGCATACTTTGCATGGCCCCAAAAATATTTAATAAATTGCCAAATGGAATTAAGGATTTGAATATTATTCAATTTAAAAACAAATTAAGATATCTATTATTGGAAAAATGTTATGCCATCAAAAACAAACCTAGTAAAAAAACCAAGTCTCGCAAATCAGTTCTTCTACCGTAAAAAGTTGTGAGATCCATGTAATGCCAAGTCGGTTGATTTATTCAGTCCCTACTTAATAATAATAATAATAAGCCCCCTAAAATCCTACCTTACGTCCAAGCTGAACACCTAGCTACGTGGGGGGCGGACACGCGTACTGTACAACTGTACAAAAAACTTACGCGGCTAACAAGGAAAGGTAACCCTTTATGGAGATGAGCAATAAAAGAGTATATAATTTACGGTCGCTTCCCGGGGAGCGCCGGGGCGCATCTGGAGCCGATGCTAGATGCCACAGCATGCGAACCATCGGCGGTGAGGAGTTGAGCAAGCGGGCTCCTACCAACAAAATTGTTACAGCTGGTCGTTGTGAGTTGAACAGGCGGGCTCACTACGTAGAAGCCACAGCCGATTCCACGGGCGATGATACCATTTCATTATTCTCATCCATCCCTTCGACTCGCCCCTCCTACATGACAAGAAGAACAACTAGCTTGTCCACCACCAGCACGCTTGATAGTGTTGTGCAAGATGTCAATCTAGACACTGAGCTTGCACCCACTACAAGCACTCCAAGTACACGCAGACGATGGACACCTGAAATGAATAAGTTCATACTGCGCACTTACTTTCAATTAACTTCATTAGATACAAACAAAAGAACTTATCTCGAACCGCTCCACCTGAAATTTATAGAAAAATACCCGAACATGCAGGTTAGTCGACAGAGAATAGGAGACCAACGTAGAGCTATAATAAACAATAAATTATTAACACAAAAAACTATAGATGAGATACGAAACGAAGTAAGAGAAGAGTTGGATCGACTACAATTAAACCATTTTACTCTACGATCACAAAACTCTATCGACCATACACAACAAACATCTACACCGACACAAATGCAACCTACAGCCCTTGAAACCCATACTTCACTTAATAGAACACAGACTCGAATGAGATGGACCAGTGAACAAAACGAAGCTATAATGCGATCTTATTATAGAGTTACAGATTTAGGCAGAAATGAGACAGTTTATAGAAGACGCATGCATGAAGATTTTATCAACAGTTTTCCCTCACTTGCCCACCTAAGTGAACAACGAATTGCTGATCAGAGAAGAGCAATAATAAACAATAAGTACATCACCCTCTCACAGGGAGGAGGCCTGTGTCCCAGCAGTGGGAACATTTATAGGCTGATGATGATGATGATGAAGTACATCACCGATGATAAATTAAATTCATTAAAGTCAGAGGTGTCTGAAGAACTCGGACTAGATAACCTTAACTCATGCAACAATGGGGAAACAATAACAGCTATTACTAATATCAATAATACTAATACCCAAATAAGAAACAACATAGAAACATGCACCATAGAAGAATCTACACATAATATACAAACATCGGATAACATAGAATTAAATAGTATAACAGAAATCTTATTAAACCCACAAATTAACCCAGATAGGGAGCCATTAATAGATGATACTTTTCAACAAGCACTCCAGTTTTTTAAAGATACTAACCCTATTAATAGAATTTATATTCCTAAACAGAAACCATCTAAAAATCTTGCAAGAATAATTAGCTATCTAAACAAAATCATACTTCCAGAAAGTGTTAATGAAGATACCGATTTCAACACATTACAAACTATCATTTATTGTGCCGCTTGGACCGCTGCTAAGGTAAACGGAGCAAAGATAACACTTGAACCGAGAGAAATAATTCGAAGAAGAACAGAATACAAGCCAAAATGGCAAAGACGATTAGAACAAAAAGTTAAAGATTTGCGAAGGAAAATAGGTAGAATGACACAATTTATGAACGGCACCAGAAGTAGAAAATTAAAGAACCATGTAAAAAAGATTATGAAACTTTATAAAATTCATACCGTACATGAAGAACCTAACACACAAGCAGCACACACATTAGACACACTGAAACAAAAACTCTCTGTCGTAACAGGCCGACTCGAAAGATATAAAGCATGCACGTTAAGAAAACAACAAAACACTCAATTCAACCACAATGAAAAACTTTTTTATCGCAATATCAGACAGGCAACTACAAATATTCAACACAACAACCCATATGACAATGAAAATAACACCCCTGATCCAGAGATATTACGTCACTTCTGGGCAAGATTATGGGAACAACCTATTTGCCACAATACCCAAGCGGATTGGATACAATCAGAATTGTCAAGTAACAACACAAACATTCATCCAATGGTGTTTGAGTGCATATCCCCAGAAATATTTCATAAAGTTCTTACAAGGTTACATAATTGGAAAGCTCCCGGATCAGATCACATCCATAGTTACTGGTACAAAAAATTCACAGCAATTCATGGTTACCTATATAATTTTATAAATTCATTCATCCAAGACCCCAAATCAATACCTTCTTACATAATGTTTGGAACAACTTTTATGATACCAAAGGACTGTAATGACCTCTCTAACCCAGCAAAATACAGACCCATTACATGCTTGCAGACCTTGTATAAGATCATCACATCCTGTATATCTGAACTGATATACGAGCACATTGACGCCAATAACATCTTAGCCGAACAACAGAAAGGATGTCGAAAATATAGCCAAGGCTGCAAGGAACAATTAATCATAGACTCCGTTGTTTTAAAAAAAGTCCACAAATCCAAATCGGATTTATTTACAATGTACATTGATTACAAAAAAGCTTATGACTCTGTTCCCCATTCATGGCTAGTGCAAGTATTAGAAATTTACAAAATTCACCCGACAGTAGTAACGTTCCTAAAGACTGTGATGAAAACTTGGACTACAGTATTAAAACTCACTACACCAACCGAAACAATAGACACCAGCCCAATTAAAATACAGAGAGGAATTTTCCAGGGAGATGCACTTAGCCCACTGTGGTTCTGCCTTGCTCTAAACCCCCTATCTAAAATATTAAACGCAACTTCATTAGGAGTTCTTTTAAATTCTCCTGCTACTCATGGACAGGATGAAACCCAGGGTGGCAGTTTAAATCATTTACTGTACATGGATGATATTAAACTATACGCAAAAACTGAGGGTCAACTTAACGAGTTAGCTAACCTGACAGAGAAATTCACAAACGACATAAAAATGGAATTTGGTATAGACAAATGCAAAATAAACTCAGTTAGAGCAGGCCAGAACTACCAACACCAATACACCTTAGAAACAGGCGAACAGATAGAACCACTGGATGAGCAAGATACTTACAAATACTTAGGATACATACAATCAAGTCAGATACATTATAAAGAGACCAAACAGAAACTAAAACAACAATTCCAACATAGATTAAATACTATTCTTAAAACACAACTCTACTCTCGAAACACAATAAAAGCAATTAACACCTTTGCTATCCCTGTCCTCACCTATTCGTTCGGTATAATCAACTGGACCAAAACAGACCTGAAAAACCTGCAGCGCAAAATTAATACAACTATGACTAAATTCCGTAAACACCATCCTAGATCATGCCTGCAAAGGTTAACACTACCGCGGAAGGAGGGAGGCAGGGGACTTATTGATATTTTAAATTTACACAACCGACAGATCACAACCCTCAGAAAGTACTTCTTCGATAAAACCGCATCTTCCACACTTCACAAACTAATAGCACAAAACGATAAACACTTAACACCTCTTAATCTTAAAGACACAACTGAACAGCAAAACGAAAGAGTGATTGATGACAAAACCAAATGTCTAGAGTGGACCCAGAAGTCTCTACACGGAAGACATCGCCAAGATTTATGCCAATTAAATGTCGACAAAAATGCGTCGAACGCGTGGTTAAATCGAGGTGAACTCTTTCCGGAGACTGAAGGATTTATGCTTGCAATACAAGACCAAGTAATTGAGACCAAAAACTACAGAAAATACATTATAAAAAATTTAACAACCGACACATGTAGAAAATGCAATAGTTCACCAGAGACAATTCAACATATCACCAGCGCCTGCAAATCAATAGCCCAGACAGACTACAAACATCGACACGATCAAGTAGCCAACGTAATACACCAAAAACTAGCTCATAAAAACAAATTTATAAACACTATAGTACCATATTATAAATACAACCCCGAAACAGTATTAGAGAACTCAACTACAAAATTGTACTTCGACCGAGCCATACTCACCGACCGTACAATTCACTTTAATAGACCAGATATCACATTAATTAACAAAGTAGATAAAACTGGGTTCCTAATAGACATTGCCGTACCAAATACACATAACTTACAGACTACAATAGCCGAAAAACTATCCAAATACACCGAACTGAAAGACGAAATGACCCGAATTTGGCATCTTCAAAAAGTCACAATCGTCCCCATAGTACTATCTGCAACAGGAGTGATACCCAAACAGCTTCATCAGTCCCTTAGTTCCCTCAACCTGCCACCTAACACCTACCATCTGCTGCAGAAGGCAGTGATTCTCAATACATGTAGGCTAGTACGAAAATTCCTCCAATGTGAGTCGGACAGCTTACACCATTATTCCCACTCGAATTTAACTTCGGCTAACATACAGCCTACTGCAGATAACCACGTGGTATCAAACATTACTCCGCCACCAATTAACCCCACTGATGAACACTTGGCTTAGGCCCGTGCCATCAGCTCTACCCGGCTAGGCCGAGGAAAACAAATCTAAAAACAAAAATAATAATAATAACCCCACCGCCGTATCTCTACGTTGACGTCGTGGTGGGGCTTGCGCGCTCCGAACTCTAGGCCTGTGCCGGTACAGTTTACTTTGCCGGAACAGGTCTAGGATGAGGAGCCAGACCAAAAGAGATACGAAAACCCGCAGGGCAGCATGTGGCGAGCTGTTGGGCAGTAGCGACCCCACGGACCCTATCTCCCGGGAGAAGTCTTGTTCCTCACCTCTGGCTTGCCTTTATTGGCCGGCTGGAGTGAACACTGACGAGGAACGGCGCTCCCGCCTCATTCTTGCCTTAATTGGCCGGCTTGAGTGGAGATTCGCAAGAGCAAACGTGCTCGGAGGAAGGAAGTATTTCAGTAAGTGCTCGTAGGGATCTTGACCATCTTCCGGGCTCTGGGATTGTTCTGAAAGCCGTGGAATACCTCTCCACTCCTCAAGCACCTCAGGACATGTTGCCTCCTTGTTGCTACGTCACTATGTGCTAGCGACCGTTTCTGGGGGCCCATTATTGAGTGTGCGAGTCACCCGTGTGCATATAAAACATAGATCAGGCAGGGGCCATAGTTCTTCCATAGTTCCAGGTAACCAGTCCACTTTAGCTACCCAAACCCATAATCCAATGTTTTGTTTCCATGTACTGCAATAGTCCTACACCAACCGGGGGTTGTCCTTTGGTGCACTTGTATAGTGCATACAGGGATAATCGTCGGTTGGTGCCTCATTTCTTTAATAGCGTCTAACGGGCCTCTACGAGTTGGCTTCGGCCCCTCGTACGCCTTCCAAAGGACCGGGATCCATGGTCCCGAGAATAGTTAAAAACTAAAAATAATAATAATAATTTTATTTCGAGCAACAAGAATCATAGTGTTAGTAACAATATACTTACAAACTATGTTAGTAATACACGTATGAAGACAAAAATAAAATCAAAAACAGAAAAGAGATTGTGACGTCACTGCTGCAAGGTGACAGGCCCAGCCGAAACCTTGCAGCAGTGGTTCACAAACGCACAATCAAGCCTGCTCGCTATCATAGAGAGGATGCTGTTGGCGCTGTCCCGCACCCCACGGACCAAGGATGCGCACCGCTTCCGCATCACCGTGTAGAAACAGTCTACATGAGCTTCAGCGAACATCCCTGATGCGCTGCAGTATCGGGGCAACCCCATCAACATCCTGTAGGCATTGTTGAATTGGACTCGTAGGGCGCTGTACTGTCTTTGAGTATAGTTAGCCCACAGGGCGCTCGAATAAAAACAGGTGCAATATGCTCTGAAAAGAGTCTTTTTTACTTCCTTCGAGCATCGTGCAAACCTGCGAGCTATCATGTTCGCTCTAACAGACAACGCCCTACGTTCCCGCTCTATGTCTGAATCGTCTTTTAGGTCAGAGGTTACCAGATGCCCAAGGTATTTGAAGGTGTCAACCCTGTTTAGCGGTACATTATTTAACTTGATGCCAGGGATACTATCTGGACATTTACCCCTGGCCCGAAAAACCATACACTCACTTTTCTTGGTGTTATAGAGAAGACCATGACTGAGAGCATATTTCTCACAAATGCCAAGCAGCTTAGACAGGCCACAGACCGAGGCGCTCAGCAGCACCATATCGTCCGCATAGCTAATGTTGTTTACACAAACTCCACCAACATGACATCCGACATGCGTGCTGCTCAGCCCCTCGATAAGTGCGTTTACATAAAGGTTGAAGAGCGTTGGTGATGTCAACCCCCCCTGCCTCACCCCGCACTCCAACCTGTATGGTTCAGACAGCATCCCCGACCATCGAACTACGTTGACCTGGTTCCCGTACCAATATTTAAGTATACGAATGCATTCGCTTGGCAGGGATGTGTCGTTAAGTTTATCCCAAAGGATATCATAGGAAACCAGGTCAAACGCTTTCGTAAGGTCGAGGAAGCAAGCATAGACTGGTGTTTTGCGATCAGTATAGTACTTGACAGTCTGCTTCAAACACAGAATAGCTGTCTCAGTGGAGAGTCCCGATTTAAAACCGAATTGATTGTCATGTAACTCGAGACAGCCACTCATTAGTGTGTTAAGAAGACTGTCAAGTACCTTAGACAGAATTGTAGCCAGAGAGATGGGTCTATAGTTGTTGACGTCGCTTATATCACCAGTATTACTTTTCACGATCGGTACCACCACGGTCTGCATCATAGCTGGAGGTAGATATGAATGTCCTAGACATAGGGAGTAAAACATAGCCAGAACCCTTGGCAGATGGACACCAGCATTTTTAAGATGCTCGATACTCAAGTCATCGCGGCCAGGAGACTTGCCTCGAATCATAGTCGCGATAACCTTTCTAACATCTTTGGCCGTAAACCTGACACTGAGCTCCTGCCCCCGAGTCACACCTTCAGGTCCCGACCGTGATGGTCCCAATGGTGAAGTTACCATGAAATGGCTTTTGAACATTTCAGCTATGTTTTTTGGATCAATAATGCCACCAACGCTCACAGGCAAGCCCGGCTTTCTGTTTACTTTATTAGTAGACTTCCAAAAACTCCGAAAATCATGTTTGGCGTGATGCGTTGCCAGAATGTCCATTCTAAGTTGCTCACTGTTATTTTGACACCACTTTAAACGGCTTTTAAAGATTTTACGGCTTTCTTGCATCTCACTCCAAAAACGACCCGACTTCGGCCTGCCATACCATATCCATAACTGGAACTTAGACCTGGCCTCCCGGTGAGCACTACTGACATGTCTGTTCCAACCTACTACAGGTTTGTTCTTTCGTATCCTATTACTACCAGAGTAACTGTCATTAGCTGCTCGGCCTAAGATGTCTACAATTTCGTTATACATTTTGTCGATAATATACTTATGTTCAACGTCATCGCAAGAGAAATCACAACAGTTACCTAAATCACTCGGAAAATCGATTAATCGTAATCGTTCATTACATAACTTATTATAAAGTGCAATTTGTTCAGATGTTCTCTCGCCCCAACGTATTTTATTACACGGCTCAATATTATTACATACTATTTTAGGTTTAATACTATTTAAATTACAACATATAAACAGAGGAAAGTGATCCGACCACATGACATCATACTTAATTTCAACATTAACAACTGTTTGCATAGCCGACTCCGTAGCTAGACAGTGGTCCAACCATCGTCTAGACCCGTTCGCGTCACTTATAAAACTATACGTATCAGATGAGATTCCGAGTAATTCAACATCGGCACATATCCACTCAGCCTCCGTACAAAAGTCTTTCAACTCGTTAAAAAACAACTGGCCCGGATGAGCGTTAAAGTCCCCGAGTAAATAAACAGTCTCAATATGTTCATTAATAATAACAGCACTTACCAAGCTAAGACAATCTGTAAATTCCGGTAGGTTCACGACACAATCGGTTGGCATATAAATGCTGACCACTAAAAACGACCTTTGCCCTATCTCCACTTTAATGGCACAGACCCGAGGGTTGTCACACTGCACTATAGACACATTCTGTAGGACACTCTTCTTCCACAATATTGCCACTCCTCCATACGGCCGGCCTACGAGCATGCCCGCCGTAGTATCCACAGCTGACGTCCCCACATAGCCATAATCAGGATCAATGTCGCTTAGAAAATGTATATCATTCGGTAGAAGCCATGTTTCTTGCAAAGCTATTATGTCAGAGGTATGACACAATTGCCTGACATAGTCTACCGATCGCTTGACACTTTTACAATTAAAGCTAACCAATGTGTACAGGTTGTCTTTATCCATCTATTACATTCTCAGACCGGATACGACGCGGCAACGCCTCGACGTTCGTTATTTTGCGTTTGAAATTTACAAATCGCCTGAATATGATTCCTTGAGGCCATAAAGCGCTATCGAGGAATAATGACGACTTGCTTTCCAATATAAAGAATTTATAGGCCTTGTATTCCCTTTCGTACTTAAAAGATATTTTCTCTAACAGAATCATTTCATTAGTTTTATTGAATACGTGATCTATTATATCTGCTTCTGTGGTATCATTATGTATTCTCGTAATGAAAATCGGTATCTTTCTATCCGCCGCTTTAAATTTTCCCTCATTGTCGCGACATATTCCCGCCGTGCCTGTATAGCGATATCTCATAGGTTTCGTATGATAATCCAGTACCCGCCAGTCGTTATGATTATTATCATCATGGTCATTTCGGTTCGAGCTCGGATTTATGTTAAGTACAATAGCACTCGACGCGGCTTCATTCTCGTTATTATTCTGGATTGCACTAGAGTGCGGCGGTGACGTCATGGTAATTGTCTTATCACTCGATGCAGACGTAGACGGCTTTGTGCCATTAGTACCGCTATCTGCAACCGGTTTTACAATAGCCGACCGTTGAGAAACAGCTGATACGTTGCGATGATTATTCTCAGCTACCCTCAAAATATTTCTAAATTGTATTGGAGTAGTTTCGATTTCTTGTTGTTTACACAAGTTACTATTACTTTTCTCCAGTGATAAATGTTCGATATGTGAAAGCCCTATAGGACCGCTATCTAGCATCCAGGCGCCTCGTCTTTTATTTACGTTATCTGAATTCGGTAGCAAAGAGTCATATTTAATTTGTAATAATTCTGACTTTAATTGATCGAACTGACTTTGCGAAACATATGTAGACTTGATATTCTTCACTTCTTCTTGAACTAGGAGTAAATCCTTAAGTAGTTTCGTGCAGTCTAGATGATCAAACAGCACTGGAGGGAGACGTTCTAATTCCCTGGCGACATAGATCGGAAACAGATCCGGTTCCTTCGATTTGAAGACCTGCACTATATCAGCTAGGTCCCGTTCCTCCTTGCCCTTATTTTTACGTTTGATTTTAATCCCAGGCACAGACTCAAACAACAATGTTTTAGATTTTTCAATTTCTTCTTTAGAAAATGAAGATGTACAAATTCGAACTAACGTGACCTCATCTATCACTGACACTTTGTTCTGTATGTATGCTAACATTTCATCAATCACAATATTGCACGATGCACACTTTATTACGTTCGTCATGTCGATTTACGATACGCGATGCGCGTCGTTCCGTTAAAAAGAAACACGTCCGCACGGGGCCGGGGGGGCGCGCGGGCGCGAGACTGAAAGGACCTTCTGTCCTAAGTTATTACGTAATTAGCTAATCTAACAACATCTAATAGTGACCACATTTAATATTAAAAATCTTGTATGTTTAAATAAAATAGATTGACTTAGCCATCGCACAATGTAACTCACAAGCAATATTGCAAAATCGCGCTGACTGAGTTATTTTTTTAAGAAGTTTTGTTTATGATGGCACTGTGTTTTCATGCGATGGCCAAATCAATCTATTTTGTTTAAACATAAAAGATTTTTAATATTAATGTGGTCACTATTAGATGTTGTTAGATTAGCTAATTACGTAATAACTTAAGACAGAAGGTCCCTTAAGTAGGGACTGAATAAATCAACCGACTTGGCATTACATGGATCTCACAACTTTTTACGGTAGAAAACTGATTTGCGAGACTTGGTTTTTTCACAAGGTTTGTTTTTGATGGCATCTCATTTGTTTTTGTAGATAGACCTCCTTTTGTAGTTATTTTTACCATTGCCGTCGTGTGCAAATCAGCGTTAATGTAGGGGCCTCCGCGCTCGTCACAAGTAAACAGTTGTAACTCATCCCAATGCGCTACCACATACTGGACTATTATAGCAAGTCTAATCTCATACGACGACTCAATATTCCCATACATGGAGAATGACAATGAATGAAATAAACACGAACCATCGCCAGGTATAGGAACAACCCAGTGTGGGCAAGGATGGCCATTCACATACAGTATTTCCGAATCCATTGCGACTACTGGTACTGGTACGCAAGTTTTTTTGTGCAGGAATACGATTAATAGGTAAACGGGACTTTAAAAGTACTTAAAACAGATTAAATATGCTTTGAGAAAAGGATGGTACGGCCGTGCCGCTTTTATTTGCTCGACTTGGCGGGGGCACTGCCGTGCCCCCTGATTATACTATTGACGAATTCCTTAATCATAAATTGTAAGTTATTTGACATTGATATTTATTTAATTTTGACATTGTATTATTATCTTTATTTCCATTCATTATTCATATGTAAACTCAATTGTTAATATTTTGCTTGTTTTTTCTGTCTTGTTATGTTGTGTTTCGTTGTAATTATTTTATTTTAATATGTTGATTATTCTTTTTAATATAAATAACTAATTATGTGAAAGAGTGGTACACCTTTAAGGAAGATTTTTGAGGAACGAATAATTTATTATTTAGATTTCATGTAAAATGTACCAAAAATCACACCAATAAATGAATTTGAATTTTTCTGTTCAGTGCCGTAGCTGCAAAAGGTATTATGTGTCCTAACTTGATAAAGGAAGAAATTTGAAAACTGACGAAGAATTAAAAGACTTGACTGTACACAATGTGTTCGTCGGTAATAGAGAAGCCTGCATAACTATTCGCAACCGTTCTATATCCGCTTCCGGGCCGAATCGAACATCAATCGATGTTATCAAAAGGTCCTTTATAGGCTGTTCACAAATCCAAAACCCGTAAATGTCCCATTCTTCCGACAGCTTTTTGCTGTCAGGGACAAAGCAAATTAGTAATTGAAAATGGGTCATTTTCGTTTCGATAGCCTGTTCAATGGTTGTGAATAGCTGCGCTGACCTGTCCAGGTGCGCACGTTACCTATATGGCTGTACCGAGTCGAATAGAATAACAGTGGGGCACTCGCACTGGGCAGCAGTGAGTGAGGACTGTGAGGAATAGTGTGTCGTGTCGGGAGTGTGAGTAGTGTGTCGTGTCGGGAGTGTGAACTGGGATGCGCACCGTGAGGTGTCGGCGGCGGTGCTCGTCGCTGTCCATGTCCAGCAACTCGTCGATGTCCACTTCCACCTCCTGCGAGCTGGCCGCCGCGCCCGCGCCCGCCGCGCTCCCCGCCTCCTTCTGCAACACACGGCAGTACGATACAGCAGCCAATAAGATACAAGGACGATAGCGCAGACCACTTCCATTATGTACTATCTTGTTTTACTAATTCGGAAGTGCCCTCGGTCGGTAATGACAAGCACGCACGCTGGCTGACACCGCGGCACTCACCGTGTTATACAACTTCTGCAGCTCGTCGTACAGCCACATCTCCACGGCGAGGCGCTTGCGGATCAGCGCCATCTGGTGGCTGCCGTACTTGGCCGTCAGGAACTTCTCGCGCCGCTCCTTCACCTGCGCCAACCGGAATAATATTACGGACATACTCATTCACACTTTTAAGTTCCGAGCTACACGATTATTGACAAATGCGTGCACTGGACAGGTCCATTTTGATTTTTATGGTTCTTTCCTCAAAAGACCATCTCAGACATAACCTGCATGATGGTCTTCATCTCATCTGACCTGACCAAGATTATGTCTGAACTTTACAAGAGATTGTGACCTTTGCGTTTGTTTCGGTCGTTCTTCTCAGAGTAGTCAGTAAGGAAACACCGAACTCATCTAGTTTTTAAAACATAATTGAATTTTGTAAAACTGTTTTTATCAACCAATTTACAGAAATAAATACCTATCATTTACTGCATACCTATAAAGTCAACGTTCTGAGTTTGAGTGGCATTCCTTCTCAGGGCAGTCGGCTAGAAAACACCGAGCTCATCTACCTAGTTAAAATAGTATATTTTGATACAAGTGTGCAAAGTTTGTCGTTGCATTCGAGACGGGATTGCAAAAAGGCTAAGGCCGCGTCCTAACGTCCGTTCGTCCGTTTTTATTCGATGGACGCGTCGACAGAGGGCGCCTTCCGGTTTCCGAACAAATGAGTACTTATCATAATGAACGCAACGATCGTGTATTTATAAGTACGCGCGAATGATCTTTTTCGACGATTTTCAACACACTGAAGGAAAGTTGATCAAAAATATAATAAAATCGCATATAGAAAGCTACATTATCAGCAAGTAACATGGGCTGTATTTTATCGACTTTCACGCAAACGAAGTCGCGGGTAAAAGCTACCTAGTACTGAATATAGGGCGTTTTTAGTGAATAACTCGAATCTCGGATCGGTGCACGCGGACTCTCGTATTCATGTTTTTTTTAAACGAATCATAAAAAATGCCCCAAAACGTATCACGAATACGAATCGAATCGAATACTACCTCGTAGTGCACAAACGCCCTTAAGCCCATCATCACACACTTCGAAGATAATTTATTTATCTATAATAATAGATAATAATCATTTACACCAACCGGGGGTTGTCTTTGGCACTTGCATAGTGCATACTGGGATAATCGTCGCTTGGTGCCTCATTCCATATAAAATTGTCTAAGGGGCCTCTGCGAGTTGGCTTCGGCCCGTCGTCTGCCTTCCAAAAGACCGGGACCCTAAGGTCCCGAGATATTTAAATATATATATAAAAATAATAACATATTTATTTGCTAAAACATGGTACACAATGGTGTTAAATACAAATTTATATGGCACAAACATGTTTAGCTAGGATAAAAATTTTGTTGGTCGAAGGATAAAAACATAGCATGCAAAATTATAAAGTTAGGTGAAGAAGGCATCAACCATCAACATTTTAAAAACATCAACATTTTTTATTATAAAAAAAACCTGTTCAATTCACACGTGGTGGAACCTTCAAAAATGTTGGCTTAGAGATTATGAAAATTTCAGGAAGAGGATAATTGTAGGTTTTAGTAATGATCATTATTGATCATAGTGATACAGTTTGATAATTATTTTACATTTTAAATAAAATTGATAAATTTCATCTAATTTTATAATTGAACTAGCTGAGCTCCGCGGTTTCATCCGCATAAGTCTCGATCCCGTGGGAATATCGGGATAAAAAGTGTGTCAAATTTCATCCAAATCTGTCGAGCTGTTTGAGCGTGAAGAAGAGACAAACATACACACACACACACTCACAAACTTTCGCCTTTATAATATTAGTAGGATATATATATATTATATAGGTACTAGCTGTGCCCGCGACTTCGTTCGCGTGGATGACGGAACTTAACAATGTGTTTTTAGTGCTGTTGGAGGATACCGCCAATTCATTTTATTTTCTTTATGCAAGTGCTTCTTTATATACAATATTAGCTGTGGAACCATCTGGAGCGTACACAAAAGGTTATTGGGGTTGTTTACGCGTGAAAGAGCTACGTATAGTTGACCATGGGAAAAGCATCCAATACTTAGGTCCACCCCCGCAACGGATAATGTGCCCTGAGCTTTATTAGTGGTCATGGCATAACAGAGACTGACTGGGAATTGCATTCGTTTGAAAGAGAAAGGAAAGTTATTAGGAATTATAGGTATTCTTGGAATAAAAACAATATCACCGGCGCCGCAACCGGTTAAGATTTCAGCTTCGATTATGTTTTGCTGCAGATTTGTGACTGAGCCGAGTGCCGTTACGAAGTTTGGGAGGACATACATTTCTGAGGAGAATTACTGGTACACCGATTTTTTTAACTATTTTGTGGGCTGGAAATCCGGGTGTGTTGAGGGAACCCAAAAATTCTACCGGGTAGTGCGTGGTGTCATCTTCTTTTATAACTGTATTTATAGAGGTGTATTCTCTACTATGCCCGGACTCATGAATCAATATTTTTAAATTAATTGCTGCAGCTTGGTCATAGTGGGGAGCCAAAATAGCTCGTTGGCATAGTCAAGAACCGGCTTGATTTCCCATGTCTGTGGAATCTGCGTACACAGAAGAAATTAGATCCTGTTGTAATGTAACGCAACAACAGAGATTATCAAACAAAATAACTTTTTCATCTTCTTGTACGGGGTATGTGCCAACAGCATCACATGTAATAATAAATTAGAGAACTCCTGTGCATTTTGGCAGCCTCCTAACTGTGCACGTATATTTACACTCAGGTGTGTAGATGATATATTGCGCCATAAAATAGAGCTTTTCAGACAAGCAGCAATTTCATCGGCTCTCGTTCCTCGGGGGTTTTCCTAGTAGTAGGATTAACTTGGTATAGTCCAAAATTGTATCCATCTTCAACGCGACAATATATGAGCGGATATTGCAGTGCATCGTATGCTCGATGTGTTTCGTAAATGTGTTGCAGATGATCATCTCGAGTGCGTGGTACGATCACGCCTTTCGTACTCTTGGTCGACTAAAACAACCGCAACTTCGTCTGCAACGGGAACGTTGTATCTCCCGCGGTGTTCACCAACAGGACGTCTATCTGCGCTGATAATTATTTTAAAGTCATTACTGCCGTGCAGAATCGATTCCAATCGATTCGCGCAACTTTGAAATTATGCACATATCTATGAATTTGATGTAACATGTCTTAAAATCCTGATATAAGGTCACTGTTAAGCTGTGGAAAATGACGATTTCTAACATTAGCCTGTTCGGTATAGTCCGACACAAGATAAATTTGGAGAAATTTAGGGTAATTTTCTGGTTACAATAATCCAATGAAGTGATAGACTTGATCTTATACTTTAAAGGTTGGCATGAACGGTCCCTCCATTAATTGTTTTGCCCCAAAGGATGTCATTTGGAAAGCGCTGTCACAGATAATATAATACTGCGCTGTTATATGATCGGACATTATCTAAATAATGTTTAGACTGGAGATGATCTCCATTTAGAAGGGTTTTAATAAAGTGTGAAGGATCTTGAAAATGTGGGAGAACAATTTTCCCACTTAAACAGCACATACCATTTGCCTCTTTTGTCCATTTCAGAGCATCACAAAAATTGCAAATTTCGGTTATACCACCCACAGACGCGAAGACCGCATAGTCAATTCTAGATGAATACGCAAATCCTGCGTTTTCCCTATTGTCCCATGGTAGAATAATATTTGAAACATCATATTCCAAAGACTCATCAGCGTCGCTAGTTATAACTCTGTTCAGATGGTATCGAGCTCGTTCAACTACGAGGCGAGATTGATTCTGTTCTGCTGTTTCTGCTCATCTCATTTCACCTATTCTTTCCCTTTCACACGCTAAATAACTTTCATCGTTCAACCGCGCGCGTACATAATTATTTCCGGTTGTAACTTATCGTCGTTCTCTGTCTGAGAGAGACTCGTACTCGCGTGAGAGAGTGTGACGCTCTCGGTCAGCCGATAACCGCGCTTCGCGGTCCTCGCTGCTTTCTTGGGAGCGCAAAGTCGCGGTCAGAACTCTTTGTGAACTTAAGCGCGACTCCCTTTCGCTGAAAGTCTCAGACTCACGTGAGAGGGCGTGTCGCTCTCGGTCAGCCGACGACCTCGCTTCGCGTTCCTCCAATCTCTCCTGTGACCGAGAGGCTGCCGTAAGAGAACGCTGTATACTAAGTCGAGACTCATGCTGGGTAGGCGTTTCTGACGCAAGAGTTCTGACTTGCCTTGCTCGGATTGCTGTTAGCCTCACTTCACGATCTTCTTCTGATTCCTGAGACCTACTTAGTCTCACCCTTTTCGCATCTCGGCTACGTTGCGAATGTTTTTTTTTTTTTTCTAGAAGGCATTTTCAAAAAAAAAATTAACACTGCGATTCAGAAAATCAACTGCGTGCAGTCTCAGTTCGATAAATGGAGTTGGCGTTGTATTTTACTTCTAAAACACTTTATATCAATTCAAATATATTTTGATAAAAAGTAAACCGATTGCGATGAAACAAAAACTTAATGTTACTTCAATTTACTCACAATAGTTGTGTAAAAAGTTATAGCTACATTGGAGTTCAACTGCGTGTGTTGTGATACAAAGTGACAGTGGGACCAAGTGCGCATAACCCTAAATATTACTTCTCAAATATCATCTGATAGAGTGAACCGATTGCAATGAAACAAAAACTAAATGTTACTTCAAATTACGCACAATTGTTGTGTATAAAAGTTATCTACATTGCTTTCGTACATTTTACGTGATGCGCGAACAAATAAACAGAAAAACAGACGAAAATTCGAAAAATGCTGGAAATGGGTTCTGTTGGTTGTCTTTTAACACCCTGACTATTTTTTTTTGAAATATTTTTGATGTACAAAAACGACTTTTCAACAGATTTATTATACTTATGTATAGATTACGAAGGTGACAGCCGGAGGACTTTAAAGAAAACCGAAATTATTTTAAATAAGGTTTTAATTAAGTAAAAATTACAATATAAACTTATGCTAATTCCTAGGTCTAGATTCGGACGATGCTAGTACCGAAGTGCCGAAAATTCATTTTCTCTAATATATCAATTATAGCGATTCTAAGCGTGGATTCAGTATCAGCAGATCTGAAAGTAGGTGAGCGTTCGACGACACGAGGCGTCGATTCGTTGGTTCAGCAAAATGATGTATTACGATTTTGTGAAACATACGCAGCGTCGCTGCTGAGCAGAGTGCGGGGTAGTCGCAACTATGTCCTGAGAGAACTATGACTACATTTTCAATCCCTTAAATCCTTGAAAAGAAGACACAAAAAAAAAAAAAAACAATATTACATGTGAATTTTAAAATCATCTCCTACCCCTTTGGGGGATGATTTTACAAACACGCTGAAATGCGTGATTCTTTATTTCTTAACAAAAGCATAAACTTGAATTTTCATATCCCTAACTTAAGAAATGCTGGATTTGCCATACAAATTCTCATCCCCTGTATCACCCCCTTCAGGATTATTAATGAGACAAAAAGTACCATATGTCCATCTACAAGATGCCATCTATCTCTTTACCAAATTTCATCGAAATCCGTTCAGTGGTTTAGCCGTGAAAAGGTAACATACAGACAGACAGACAGAGAGAGTTACTTTCGAATTTATAATATTAGTATGGATTAAGTACGGATGAATTCATGATTGACTGCATAGCTCCATAAAAGTATAGCGGGATGATAATATAATCATTTAAAAGGTTAAATCTGTAACTATCTGCTACATTCGTTCCTTATTCAGCCCAGTGAAGTATTTGAATAGTTCAACTGTTGATAGTAATAAATTGTGTTCATTTAAATAATAGTAAGTATATCATTAAAAAGTTTTTTCATCATACAAAGGCATATTGTGATCTATCTCCTGTCATTTCCTACGAAATGTATGGGAAGTTTTTTTGCAATTTCTGACTTTTCTCATACTCAAACCTCAGTTAGCCTGATAAGTATAGTTTTTTGATCCTAGTAATAAGAAATAGGATTGACTGGCATCAAAAAATTTTTTGTGAAAATTTGCCATTTTCTTGCTGACTGTAATTTTTTTTTTCAAAATCTGTGAATGCAAATCAAAATGTTTTAAAAAGTTAAGAACAGTCTTCTACGACTGTTATCTTGTAGCGACAACGGTTCAAAAACGGTTCAGTCCCATCTCAAAATCCACCCTGTATATGTTATGATTGACTGCCCCAACAATATATCTACTGCAGTGTGTCGGGAGCAGACTAGATTGTTTGTGTATGAATCGCTGCTGCAAGCTTTCCACATCTGTGTTGAGCGTGTAGCAGGGATTCATTAAATGTGTTATGTTTACTAACATAGTTGTTAAGATATATTGTTACTAACATTTCTGAGTCTTGTTACTTGTTAATTTAAATAAAATAAAATAAATAAATAAATTAGCATATAGGTATAGCGTGACGAATCCGTAACTATCTGCAATATTTTAACCTTTTGGCTAGTCTTTATACAGTTTGCGGTAAACTATAGAAGAATACGAACATAATGCTATATTGCTTGCTCATCCTCCGTAGCAAATAGCGTGATATTTTTTTTTGAAAAATCTATTGTGACGTTTCCATTATTTAACTAATAGATATTATTTATACCAATTTTTAAGTTAATCAAGCCACACAGTAAAATCCTCCACTGTAAAAATGAATAGGTACCCCGTTTCACTCCGTTAGAGGTAGATTTTCAAAAAATCCTGATATATGTATGTGGGATTGTAAGGCAAAATAAACGATTATGAGACACTTGTAAATCTTTTATTTCTGAGATACCAAAAAATTCAACGTTACACCGTAAGTCGTCGTGTCGTGAATCCCGTTCCAGCCATTCGTCCTCGTTCATTCGCACACACATTCTTCCCTTCCTTTCATTCGCCGCGTTCCGTTTTAAACAATTTAGCTGCGTTCATATTTAATGTGATACAATATTTTTATCCCACAGTCGGCCATCCTGATCCATGTCTGTCCTCAGACATCCACACTAACATTCATCCTAGCTTTCAACTTAATTTTAACTTAACTACTAGTACAGCATTACAACATCAAAGTACTTAACAACATAACATCACTTAATTTCGTAGTTTCATTTTAAAGAGAAGATACAACATAACATTATCAATATTCCTCTGAACAAGTGTACACACTGACATTTATCATTGCAGTGGGTATAGTACCTACAGATACAGATCTCTTAATTATAATAAACTAGACTAAGCTAACATCCTAACAATACATGGTGTTAATGAATCATTGCACACAACCTTTCACACACAAACCTACAAGACAAAGTTAAATTCAACAGGCAACTCTCCCTTTTACGTATTAGAGTTGTCACCTGGCCACACCTTCATGTAATCTGCAGAACTAGAGGTTATCCCAGGGCCTTCAGTATCAGGGTCAAGCTTTTCCACATCGTATCTGTTGTTCCCCTTTACTTTTACAACTTGATAGGGCCCTAGGTATCTGGCTTTCAGCTTCATTCCCGTGCCAAACTGCGTGCGTTTTATTGCCACTAAATCTCCTTCATTGTACTTTATACTTTCTTTTCTCTTTCTATTGAAATTTCTTATGTTTTCTTCTTGAACTTGTAGAATTTGTTCTTTAGCTTTCTCTCTAAGTTTTTCTCTCTCCTCTGAATAACTTTCTCTCTCTTCCTCTAAAAGCAAGTTATAAATCTCTATGTCTTCTTTCATTCTCATCTTAGTCCCAATCAATAGTTGATAGGGTGTAGTGTTTATGCTTCGCTGAAAAGTACTATTTAGAGAACACTGTAGTCTACTTGTATGCCTGTACCACAGAGCAGGGTTTTCTATACACATCTTTGTAAGTACGGAGATTATAGTACGATGAACCCTTTCCACTTGCCCATTTCCTCTAGGCACTCCCGTCGTAATTTTGATATGTTGTATGTTTTCGTCTTTACAATACTCTTGAAACTCATTGCTCGTATAAGCCGTTCCTCGATCAGTTATAAATCTGGTCGGATTGCCAAAATGTTGTTGTTGCATTTTCAACTTATCAATTGTTTCTTTACTTGTGGTACCTTTAGTGGGAAATATCCAGGTAAACTTCGTGAATGCGTCTACAATCGTGAGAATATGGTTATACTGCTTCTTCGTCTCAGTCATTGGACCGATGTGATCCAAATGAAGTGTATGTAGCGGCGACTCTTCCTTTTCAATCGGAGTTAGGAATCCTTCTTGTTTTCCCTCTTTACGTGTAGCTAACAAACATGGAATGCAACTTGTAATAAACTCTTCAATTTTCTTATCAAGGTTCTTGATAAAATAATCTTTACTTATTAATTCAATCATCTTTCTTTTTGAAAAATGTCCATTTGCATGAGCCCGTTTTATGATTTCGTTTTCCATAGACTTTGGGATCACTAGATGCTTTTCCATTCCTTTGTACAGCAATCCATTATCAATATAATAATCACCATAAGTTTTCTCCTGTAAAATCTCTAGTATAGCTTTTAGACCATCATCCAACTGTTGTGCTCGTCTGATCTCATCGTGCAGGGTTACTACTGCTACATATGGGTTTCGACTTAACGCATCAGCATGTTTCATCCTCGTTCCTGGCCGATGTTCAACCACAAAGTCAAACTCTTGCAGAAGCAATGCCCACCTTGCAACCCTCGTACTCAAATCTTTTTTCTTAAGTGTCATCTGGAATGCTTGGCAGTCGGTTACAATCTTAAATCTTATACCAAACAAGTAGTGTCTAAATTTTTTTACCCCTTCTATAATAGCCAGACTTTCCAGTTCATAACTGGTATACTTTTTTTCCGCATCATTTGTTTTACGACTCATGAAATATACTGGATGTAGTCCACCGTCATCGTTAGATCGCTGCATAAGTATAGCAGCATAAGCCAGACGTGATGCGTCTGTATGCATTTCTGTCTCCAATCTTGGATTAAATATTCGTAAAATTGGTTTAGTAGTCAAACGTTCCTTCAAACAATCGAATGCGCACCGTTGCTCATCATTGAATTCGAAATAGGTATCTTTCTTAAGTAAATCTGTAAGTGGCCGTGCTATAGATGCAAAATTCTGGATATACTTCCTAAAATATGATGCCAACCCGATAAAACTTTGTAATTGCTTAACTGTTTTTGGTTCTGGAAACTTTGCAACAGCGTCAATCTTTTCACTGGCTGGCCTTATTTGTCCATTCTCGATCGTATGACCTAAATATATGCTTCGACATATCAGCTGTGCTTTCTTCCAATTTATTTGCAAGCCATATTCAGATGCCACTCTTAAGACTTCTCTTAATCTATCAACAGCTTCCTGTTCATCTTTTGCTGGAATAAGAATATCATCGACAAATATTAGGACAATCCCTTTAGATATTAATTCTCTGAAGATTATAGTCACAAATCTCATGAAGTAGTTTGGGCAAATAGATAAACCAAATGGAGCCTTCAAAAACTCGAACTGACCATGATGTGTAACAAATGCAGTGTACTTTACCGACTCACTGCTGACATTCAGATGGAAAAATCCATTTTTTAAATCCAGTACACTAAATACTTTTGCCTCAGCCAACTTGTCAATGTAATCCTCAATAATCGGCAATGGAAACTCATCTTTTATAATTTTACTATTTAATTTTCTATAGTCAACACACACCCTTATAGCACCATCCTTTTTGCGAACCAGAACTAATGGACTTGCATATTCAGAATAACTTACGCGTACAATTCCTTGCTCAAGCCACTCCGCAACTTGTTCTTCAACTTCCGCCTGCTCCTTTAGCGATATGCGTCGTGGACGCTGCGCCACCGGGACATCGTCTTTCAAAATTATTTTCAGCTGGATAGGAGCTTCTTTAATTTGGTATGGTTGATAACTCTCAACCATCTGAACAACCTCTTCCTTAAGGTAAGTATTACTTACATGACCTAGGTCAACACTGCAACTGAAACAATTAATTTCATTCACCCATTCCACAGGTTTCATCCACACAGCACTACCATTCATAACTGTTATAACATCCTTAAGAAATTCGTGACCTATGATTACATCAAAAGGCATACAGTCTTTAGGTACCACGTAAAATAACACATCGTCGTATTTCGTACTGTCGATCACAACACTTGTTGTTATACAACCTAATGACTCCACTTTAGCGAAACCAAGCCCAGACAGTGTTATGTTATTGTTCATCACTTTACTGACATTAGCACAAAACTCAGAAGATACCAAGTTCACATCACTGCCCGAATCAACAAGTGCACTTGTCGTTTTTCCACATAATTCTACGATCTTCAAAGGTTTTCCCCGTTGCGATTGTTTGTTTACATCGTAGATGTCACAATCGATTTGACTTTGACATTTGCTATCTTTGTCGTCATCTGTCATCTTGTCACTGTCATTCTGTGAGTGTGACGTATCATTCGCGTTGTTGAACGATGATTGACCGAACATTACTTGCTTGTTCACTCGTTCGCTGCTCCCGCTCCCAGTTGTCGATGCTTCGTTGCGATCTTTTTTATCGCCGGAAGTGCCGGAACTACGCCATCTAGATGAACCCACACTCGAATCTTCCTTACGGCCGCCCACCGCCATGTTTTTTCTATGCGGGCACTTCGGTGAAATATGGCCGTATTCGTTGCAGTTAAAGCACTTTGGACCTTGTGCCTTCTGCGGACAGTCTTCCGACACATGATTGCCTTCACCACAGTTATAGCACCTTTTCACAGTTTTTTCATGACGTTCGATGCCGCGTTTTTCGTTTCTGTAGGTACTTCTAGAATGTTCCAGTCTCATCTTTTCCTTGACAGTCTCGTAGATTTTAAACTTCTCTTTAAGATCAGGATATGTAGTTACACCGTATAGCATGATTTTATTGGTTTCGTGGTCGACTATGCCATCAACGATAAATTTAATGGCTACGTAATCGGGTATTTTTCCTCTTTTCCCCAACTCCTTCATGACCATCATATAATCAATGCAACTTTCTTCACGTTTTTTTTTTCGTTGGCTCATAAGCTCGTGTATTGCTTTGATGTCGACGGTGTCAGGGAACTCTTTACTCAGGGCCGCCTTAAGTTCTTCCCATGTTTTGTGAGGGCGTTCTGCTTGCATCCAAAGCTGCGCGGTGCCTGATAGGGATCTCCGTGCCATCAGCAGCTGTTGTAACGGTGTCCAACCACATATTTCTCCATTTTCTTCCACGTTTTGTATCCATCGCGTCACTGGATACATTTTATCTTGACCGGTGAATTTAGGTATTAGATCCGAAGTTAGGTACAACATTGAGCTCAGGCCCGTACCTGATTCGTCTTTCGACATTTTCGTTAGCGTCAGCTCACCGTTTGCCGATACCGTCGGAATATCTTCGGCCGCCGTTGATTTTCTGAATAAGTACCTTTCGCCGCCGTTCCCCACGCCACGTGCGAGCCGGTCTCCGTCGTCCGTCGTTAATCAACTTCTTAAAACTTGATCCCGTGTCGTTATTTTGCCAATCCCGGACGAGCCCCCAATTTTGTGGGATTGTAAGGCAAAATAAACGATTATGAGACACTTGTAAATCTTTTATTTCTGAGATACCAAAAAATTCAACGTTACACCGTAAGTCGTCGTGTCGTGAATCCCGTTCCAGCCATTCGTCCTCGTTCATTCGCACACACATTCTTCCCTTCCTTTCATTCGCCGCGTTCCGTTTTAAACAATTTAGCTGCGTTCATATTTAATGTGATACAATATTTTTATCCCACATGTATTTATTTATTTTCAGTTTTAATTATAATTACTAAGTTTCCAGTTAATCAGACTGCTCGTTAAAATTCTTCCATACATACTTTGACACCCCCCAAACCTCCTTTAGGGGATGGTTCAGAAAAACTAAAAATGGCAATCTTTGTAATTTACAAAGATAAGTATTCGTGCCAAGTTTCAAATTTATTAAATCAAGGAATAAGATTTTTCATACAAACAAAATCCCCCCTTTTCAACCCCTTAAAAGTCGAATTTCCAAAAATCCGTTCTTAGCGAACGTCTACTAACTAAGAACTACCTCGCTGCCAAATTTGATCTTTATACGTCAAGCGGCTTTCGATATTTCGTGATGAGTGAGTGAGTGAGTGAGTGACCTTTCGCTTTTATATATTTAGATAGATAGATTAGAAAATAGAAGAAGATACATTATATGTATATTATTATAGGGTTAACCATACATCTATTGCCCAGTAATTGAATCATAATAATTCTTCTGTCAATGATAAGTCAGAATCATCAGAGTTCAGACTCTCTGTCAGAATTATCGGGTATATGGGTACCTTCGGGTACCTTGTGTATTTTTGGAATACAACGCATATGAAATATTTTAGAACAAGCGCTGCAGGGGGCCTACCACCAGCTCTTATAGCAGTATTATTATAATCTTACTTTGACTTTTCGTACCATGACGTCCATAAAATAAGCTTATTGTAATGTTGAAACAATCGTATTTTCTTAGCGATTTTGGTGACGTCACCTCTAGAAGTTCATTCAATTCGTACCGCGACGTGACTTTTGACAACTAGCAGGATTGTTTTAATGTCAAATTTAGCAATCTTAAAAAAAATCCTCGGACTCGACGGAAATATTATTGTTTTGCAATTTATAATAAGAAAAAACATTTTCGTGTCATGTAAAGTTGGTAAAATGTATTCATTTACGTAAACTTGCCGAATGAATTGTGTATCTATAGATTTTAGTACATGTGTAATTAATTTCTTGTTTGATGGCGAATGCATACGAAACATTTGAGTTTTTGGAAGCAGATAACACAGAAAAATAAAAAAAATCAGAGTACCTCTAGCTGCCGCCCGGAAACCCGACTGCAAAATTAATAAAAAACACTAATCACTGAGTCTGACCACAATATATTGTTTCGAACTATCTTCGTCAAAACATTACACATTTCTTTGTTTTAAAACTTATTCACTGAGTAACCTTAACCTTCCCTTGATTCCATGTCGACTTTGTAGCCAGTTAGATCATAAATTCATTAGCAAATATGTTAAAATAAGTTCAACCTCGTAGTAGTTATCCATTATCCATTTGTAAACAAAAATATCACTACATCGAGGCTGCGTTCAGAGTTACGCTGTAATCGATTAGAGCGTGCTAACACCCATACTGAATTAGTGTCAGCGCGATAACAACGTGCTGTGAATCGTCATAGATGACGTCATAGCATGCACCATGTTGCGATAGCGCTGACCATGCCCTAAATTAATATCACCGTGAGCGCTGTCAAAATGACAGTTGTGCTGTTTTGTTTTGAGTTACACGGTGCACCATATCTTTAAACTAACGTGGCATTTTCGAAATTGTGCTTTTGGCTACAGTCACCACCTAAACAAAGAAGAAGAAATTTGTTGTGTATACCTACTCAAAGAAATACTGTAATCCAACCATCTTGTGCAAGCATATCTAAATCGGTACGCAAAATATTGATGTGAGCGATTAAGGCGTAATTCGAAATGCGGTCCGAGTTTCAAATTTTGGTTCTGTTTCGATTCATATCATGTAACAGCTTAGCCGTAGCTTATTTTTAATTTTTTCAATTGTTTTTCTTATTTTTCAAAGCCAAATCTTTTAATATTTGTGTCAATTTCATGGAAATTACTCATAAAAATTAGATTCTAATACAAAGTAATATTTTAAGTAAAAGAAAATAATACATTGCTTCAAGACCAATACTTCGTAGTAGCGATTCGGACCAACGTGTGAAAGGGACAGCGCTATACAGTTCATATAGCGTTGTTTCTTCTATAGCAGGCAATAGACAAATCTTACAAATAGTTCGTTCTTTCCCAGCACTAAGCAAGAATAAAACATTCTTGAACGATGAAGGTCATGGTACGGATATGAGTAATGTCACTGTAAGCTTGAAACAAAATTCTCTTGAAATAAGATTGTTTCGTAAAAGATTGTGGTCGGCCCCCAGGTCAATGGATTTTTGATCGCAATGGAACGACAAACTTCACAATAATTACTGGCTTAGGTAATTACAGTGTCACTCAAATGGTTATCTTTCTAAATGCTGATAATTCTCATTGAGGCTGCGGCCAGCCCGCCGGTTGAACGCGTCCCAGAGGGTCATGGCCATCAGGCTGGCCCGAGGATACCGCACGGTCTCCTGCGAGGCGGCAAGCCTCCTTGCCGGATTACCGCCATGGGATCTGGAGGCAAAGGTTCTCGCCCACATCTGGGAGTGGCGCGAGGAGGCGAGACGCCGGGGCTTAACTCTGCTGCCGCGAGAAATCGCGGCACAGCGGATAGGGCTCCGGCGGGATCTCATGGCATCGTGGAGGGTGCGATTGTCGAATCTAGCGCTAGGCACACCACAATTGCGGCGATCAAATCAAATCATTTGTTACTTTGCGATAAGACCCCTCTTTGAGGAGTGGCTAGAGAGGCGCCACAGCCTCCTCACCTTCCATCTGAAGCAGGACCTCACTGGACACGGCTGTTTCGGGAGGTTCCTGTTCAGGATAAAGCGGGAGGAAACGCCCGGGTGTCAACATTGTGTGGATCGCCCGGAGGACACGGTGGAGCATACAGTGGAGGTCTGCCCGGCTTGGGCGGAGCAGCGATCAGCGGCGGTGATCTCTCGCGTCCGGCACTGGTTCAGGCCATGGTACGGAGCGAGAGGAAATGGGAAGCCGTCACCTCCTTCTGCGAAGCAATAATGCTCGCGAAGGAGGAGGCGGAACGCGTGAGGGAGAGGCAAATTTCGCACTCTTGCGCCCCTAACCGCCGCAGGAGGAGACGCCCTGGGCGTCGGGAAACACAGGCACTTTTCCGGCCACCGTAGGCGCACCGAAGGAACACGGGTAACCCACCCGTGTTCCTTCGGTGCGCCTACGGTAGTCAGTAAGAGTGTGACACGCCCTCCCTCTCCACTCAGAGGGGGACAAGTTATTTGATAATATCACAGCGAAAAAAAAATCAGTATCCTAATTTCGTAACTTACTTTACTTACTTTGACAGTTCAACAACATTCATTGCGTTATTTACGTTGTTGAGCAGATTTCTTTTCAAGTTACGAGTATGAAGCAATGGATTAGCAATCTGTTTCAAATCGAGACAAATAATTGTGATTGATCGTGCATTACGCAATTAGGGTACTGTTTCTACTTTAAACTTCTTTGGTATTGTTTCAAATTGCTGATTTTAACATCAACCTTTGGGTGGTCATTATTTTTCTCAGTTTTGTCTATTATCTCAGAATCTTTAACAGAATTAAATTAACAAAGTATTGTCCAAGGGATTTCAATGTTAATTATGCATTTCAGTTATTGTCCGGGCAATAACTCTAGACATTACCACATCGCACGTCACAAACAATAGGGTATCAAGTCGAAGAGTGCCTTTTTTTTAGTTCCTTTTCGGAATCTAGTTTTTTTTTTCCTACAAACTGGCGTGAAAATGGTATTTTTAGCGCAAATGGTTTCGGAGATATGATCAGACATTTCTTTATTGATTGTTCACTCGTAGCATTCACGCACCAATCAATACGGTCGCATTCTAGTTGAGTCAGTTGCCGTTCACCGATCTTTGGCGTCACACGTATTTATTTCGAGTTACGACGTCTTTACGGAGCGAAAACATAAAATGTGAGTATTCTATACCGTATTATTTTGACTTAATACCCTATTGCTTGTTAGATATAACAAAAATTGTAGTGTTATTTTGACTTAATACCGTACTGATTGTTTTTGTGTGTATTACACGTCAATTGTTGCGCAATGACCGAGTGTTAAATGAAGTTTGTTACTTTTTGTCTGATGTTTATTTTTACTTTTATTTTATATTTTAGTTTAACTCAAAATTATGAAGAAAAATGGTGAGGGCAGTTTATGATCGCCAAATAACACCTGAGAGCAACTCAAATGATGAAAATTAGATCCCTTTGCTGATAATGATAACATTAATGATCCGATATATTTTCCAGATGAAAATTGTCGGTCTCGATCTATATCAGAATCATCGGGCAGTCATCAAACATGCGAATATGTACCTCGTTGTTCTGAAGGTTTCTCATTACGTAGTAAATGCAACAGTTTTCTTTGCTGGGATTACTTTGATAAATTGACTTCGCAGTCCTTCGATTAAGTAATTCCATAACAGTACTGCTCAAGAAATTGGTACAGAAATAGTTGATAGTACGTTGATTGGTGAAACCAATAATTTCTTAGCAGACGTAACAGCAGCAAACAACGATTAAGTTTTTTTGTGGGCGAATCGATAACTCCAGAAAACGAATTGGGAAACTGGCACATTTTGAATTTTATGCAATTAAATTAAATAAAAAAGATTGGCAAATACAGTTGCTAGTGTATTTTTTTTTTCTTAACTTTATTGCAATAAATTGAAAATGTGCCAATTATACTGTGTTTATTGTATTGTGTTTTGTCGATTCGCCCACAAATAAAGAACTTTGTGCTAATCGCATAGAGAAAAATAATTTTGATGTGTAACATCTTTCCTCTCGCTTTCCTTGATTGATCAATTAGCGCACGCAGTGCTATAATTGGCCGTCAGAAACGACCTTGACGAGGCCGCGCCTCATTAATGTTGCTTAACTTAAAAATGTTGCTTATTACCTTAAAATGTTGCTTATTACAACAGAGAGAGAGAGAGAGATGTTGTGAGATGTCAGATGTTACACACCATATGCGACAACTATAAGGCTCGCTCGTTTTTAGGGTTCCGTTAAAAAACGGAACCCTTATAGATTCGTCATGTCTGTCTGTCTGTCTGTATGTCTGTCTGTCTGTCTGTCTGTCTGTCTGTCTGTCTGTCCGTCCGTATGTCACAGCCATTTTTTTCCGAAACTATAAGAGCTATGCTGTTGAAATTTGGTAAGTAGATGTATTCTGTGAACCGCATTAAGATTTTCACACAAAAATAGAAAAAAAACAAATAATTTTGGAGTTCCCCATACTTAGAACTGAAACACAAAATTTTTTTTTTCATCAATCCCATACTTGTGGGGTATCTATGGATAGGTCTTCAAAAATGATATTGAGGTTTCTAATATCATTTTTTTCTAAACTGAATAGTTTGTGCGAGAGACACTTCCAAAGTGGTAAAATGTGTGTCCCCCCCCCTGTAACTTCTAAAATAAGAGAATGATAAAACTAAAAAAAATATATAATGTACATTACTATGTAAACTTCCACCGAAAATTGGTTTGAACGAGATCTAGCAAGTAGTTTTTTTTTAATACGTCATAAATCGTAAACTTATCGTTACTTGCTGCTACGGAACCCTTCATGGGCGAGTACGACTCGCACTTGGCCGCTTTTTTAATTTAAAAGTGACGAATCGCCCGTTTCGAGCGAGTAAATTCGTGCGAATCGACAAATAAGCCATTTATACAGCAGTATTACATTGAGCTATTATATTTAATCTGCTTTTAATTGTAACTGGTTTTTACGTTTTGGGATACTTTCTTTAAGTATATTTTAATAGTTTTTGGTATTAAACAATAACTGTGTTTTGTGTTTAGATAGTCCCATACTTCTAGAGTTTAAACACCACATTTTGTATTTTTTATGTATCATTTTAAATGACTACTTGATAATATCACATTATTGTCAGTTTCGTTCGGGCTAGACAGTCGTAACTCAAACATGTTAGCAATTTGAACTGCTTATACAGTATTATCTTCACCCGCCCATATAAAAGTACTAATAAAATTAAAACTGCCACTGATACACGCACTAAACTTACTAAAAATAAAGAAGGATAATGTACCATCAATCTGTATATAAATTAAGACATTAAAATCCTTACTTCAGGAGTTATGAATTTTCAAACTTTCAAAACGCGATATCTCAAAACACTGTTTTTGCAGATAATCCCCTTTTGTTTATGATGTGCGACATGGCAATTACTAAAATCATGGTGGGCAACTAATTGCCCACATCTAAATAGCTTTATGTAAGCTGGCACGCCCTTTATGCCTGGAGGCTTTTATTTAGATATTTAGTTCTATTTACGTTTAGTTTTTATTTTTTATTTCTGCTTGAGTATAGTCCTCGATGTTTTTTGTTGGTATATTGGCGTGTGCTAGCTGACATATGGCGAATAATTTATCATTTAAATTATGTTTTGTGTTGCATAATGTAAGTTATTTTGCATACTATTGTATAGAATCATTTTTCTAACTTGAACAGACAGCTGTGCTGCTGGGGAGTTTGTTGCGCCACTTCTTCTTCCCAGCTAAAGGCACTAGGAAGTGGTGAAGGGTGGGCGTTTTGGGGGACT
Source organism: Agrochola lychnidis (assembly GCA_963680765.1). Lineage (NCBI taxonomy): Eukaryota > Metazoa > Arthropoda > Insecta > Lepidoptera > Noctuidae > Agrochola > Agrochola lychnidis. The sequence goes on from OY796851.1 coordinate 451,622, forward strand.
GTCTTATGTAATTTTGACGTTCGAAAAGTGCTGATTCTCAGCCTAGTTTGAATAAATGACTTTTGAATTTTGAATTGAATTTTGACCGTTACGAGTTTTAATTTAAAGTTAATTAAAATCAAAGAAAACACTACTTTTTACCGTAAATATGCTATCGAAATGAAATGAAATGAAATTGTTTATTCTGTAAATAGGATTTTGGAATCTCTTTTACACGTCACATTAACTACACTATTGAAAATAAGCTAGATGAGTTCGGCGTTTCCTATCTGACTACTCTGAAAAGAAAGGCCGAAACAAACTCAGAGGTCACAGTCTCTTTTAAAGTCCAGACCAGACATAATCTTCGTCAGGCCATATGAGGACCATGTAGATTAGTGTCTGAAATGGTATTTTGAGGAAAGAACCACACAGATTTGAGTGGACCTGTCCAGTCAGTGCAAGCATTTGTCAATATAAATCGTGGAGCTCAACTCAGAACTTAAGGAGCTCAACTCGACGAACAATATCAAAGAAAGGACATTTGGGTAGGCCGCATAAACTACTCAAACTACCAGACCATCACTAAAACTAACTTTAGACGAACTTTCAAACCCTATGATGAATTAAAAAATCCTGACTAGTTAATATGGTCTTTGACAAATTAGCAGCGGTCTAAGCTAAGGTTTGTCAGAGAGCTATAGAACGGAGTCTTCTGGTATCAAACTCGTAGGCTGGGAATTCAACCATTCGTTCTCTCACAATAATCGCTGATGTCACGTGGAAAGCTGCCACGGTCACGGTAGAATGGTGTTGTGCTGGACACATCTACCGCACGTCAGACGAACAATGGGCCGACCGTACGACCCAATCCGTCCCTTTTGTATGGCAGGATTGGCAGGCGACATGGCGGCAGGCCCGGGCGGAAATGGCGGGGTGAACTCTTTTCCTATGGACTGGTCCTTAAAAGCCGAAACAGAGAGGATTGGAAAGAGACCTTGGCCCTGCAGTGAGGAGGTATGCTAACAATAATAATATGGAGGTTGTAGACACGTGGAATGTGAGCTCAGTCATTATGCCGATTTGCCGTAACGGTAAATGGCCTGAAAGCTGAAAGCCTCGACCAACATCTCTTGAGACTCTCGTTAGGCAGCTGGATTAAGGGCTTGATTTAGAAGATAGTACTCCTCGATAACTGGCGAAATGTGGGTGTACTATAGGTACACCTCTGCCTAACCCTGGGGGGAAGTGTTACTCCTCGACACGGCTAGCGTTAGAGATTTTCAAGTAAGCTGGTATCTAAGGTTGATAACTTCTCCCGCTCTGGGCGGAGCGGGAGTGCGTGTCAGACACTTACTAACTAAAACCCACCCGTGTTCCTTCAGTTGGCTGTATGTTACCAGGGGCCACGGTAACCCTTAAACCCGCAACCCCGGCAGATATTTGGGTACCTTACATACTTCATTCATTGATTTACCTGTAATTAAGCATGGGCAAAAAATATCGATATTTTTCCATACAATTATCGATACATATCGACAATATTTTTAATCGCGATATATCGATATTCAATATTTATTTTAGAGTATCGAATTCGTATCAATTTCGATTTTTTTTTAACGCAACTTTGGTTTCGTGTTTAACCTCTTTGACAGGCGAGCACATCAAACAGAGGGTGCCTTATGTCCATATCTGATGACTACTGGTTTGATTAAATTGTGTATAATTGTTTAGGCTCGAGCATTAATAAAAAATACAATTTTCTTCTATTTTCGTCTATTCTTTTTTACGAATTTTGAATGCTTTGAGAATTTATGTATGAATAATCATGCAAAAACTGACGATATATCAATATTTTTCACTCGATAATTATCGATACTGTTTAAAAATATCGATACGATAAATATCGATCGATATATTTTTTTCACTTGCCCATCCCTACCTGTAATCACCCACTTCTATGGCATAGTCCTCCTTTCCTTTCTTGTGCCATATTGTGTTTTACAAAATAAATCTATGAATATTTTCTTTATTTTTATCATACCTCCTGGTTATGTGAGTAGGAAAAAACACCGACAACACAGCAGCGCCAGCGCCATGCCCGACGGATGGTTTGTTGTAGTGTTGTACCCACTATACATGGTGATACTATATTACTATATAACGTCATACACTAAACACTGCGTTGTATGCTATGGTACGTGGTCACGTGGCGCGTGGGCAACAGACAACCTCCTCCTTTGCTAGAAGTGGATCGCCTTGTTTACGTCGACCTTGTGTTTTTATGGTCCTTGGTTGCAACTTAATATTTTTGCTTTTCATTAAATATGTACATAATTACTACCTTTAGTAAGAATAAATACATATATCACTATTATTACTTTAACTATGCTGCCGTCCTTACGAAAAGTGCAATAACTCGAGTTTTGCGCCGAATTGAAATAAGTACATATTCGGAATTTGCAGAACAAGATCTATATATTCTTTTTAGACACTTTTTACGTATCTATGACGAATTTGCCTTGTATACCATGTATAATGTTGGAGATACCTACAAACAAAACAAAAATAAAATCTTTACCCACGTTTTTCTCGAAATCAGGTTTAACCTAGTTATTGCACGTTTCGTAAGGCCGGCAGTATGGTTCCCCTGAGGCCTGAGGCCCAGCATGTCAGTAGTGCAGGCTCGGTGCTGGACGCTGCCGCTGGTGGGCGGTGCTGGCGGTGCTGCTGGTGTATTAAACTTACTTCTCCCTTGTCACTGAAGTTGACGTGCAGGCCGGACTTGGCGGGCGAGCGCTCGGTGGGCGAGAGCGCGGGGTGCGCGTGCGCGGGGGGCGCGGGGTAGCCCCCCGCCGGCGCCGCCACACCGCACTCCATGCCGCACGCGGCCGCTCTCGCACTGCCGCGGTTCTGCAAGTCATAAGTTATTCGTTCACGGAACAGTTCACTAATTCACACATTACCATTATGATAAACTTAAAGAATGGAAAATGCACGCAACGCAACACAATTTGTTTGGTTTGGATAGGCAAAATCAAAATATTTTATTTCACACTAGCTGTTAATTAAGTACCCGCGACTTCGTCTGCGCGGAATTCTCTATACCTACTTCAGTTTTATTTATTTGTATCGTATGTATGTAAGTAGATGATTATTGAAAACGAAATGTTTAAGAGCTCTGTCACGTGCGAGAGGCGCCGTGCCCTTGCCGCCGCCAGCGCCACTGTTCACTTGCCCCCTAGTAGTAGTAGAAGTAGAACATACCCTAATTGCATAACTTATTTTCGTAAACTATTTTGCCTATTTCATTTTGACAGTTCAACAACATTAATTGCGTTATTTACGTTGTTGAGCAGATTTTTTTTCCAACTTATGAAGCAATGGATTAGCAATCTGTTTCAAATCGAAACAAATTGTGATTGTGTTGTATTACGCAATTAGGCTACAGGACGGCACAGCACTCAGCCAGCCCAAGCAAGCGTGTCTCCTCCGGCGGCGCGGCGGCGGGCGGCGGGGGCGCGGGCGGCTCCGGTACCCTCGACCTCGTCGCACGGCACTACGGTCGACGCACAGACAGACCCGAAGCAGCCGTCTTGCCTTTGTCTCCTCGTATAGCTCCGACATGACACTGTCACTGGTTTATGGCGGCCTCGCGAGTACTACGGGTATCGGTAGCTGGCGCGCTACGCTACATAGGGTTGCCACCTCTTGTTAGTCTAAATGCGGGAGCAAAAAAAACGGCGTGTTTTTTAAAGCTTTTTATTTAAATTGAAGTTATATTTTCCATTTGAACGTAGAGTTCAAAATATCTGATCTTGAACTAACAGATTTATAAAAACTTTGCTCTTTTAAAAACGTTTGGATTGACATATATATCGAATACTTTATTAAAAACACGCTCGCAGACGGCTTTTATACAAGTAATGTAAAGTAAGACGGAAAAAACGTAGTTTCGAGTGTCACGAGTTTGCGACTGCATTCAGAAATGAAATTAAATTAAATTTTTGCAAGAATTGTAGTAAGTACATTACAGTTGGTCGGGTTTTTTAACAAGTTCTAAAACTATTCGCTAAAACTAGCATGCAAAATTAAAAGAAGCTAATAAAATTGGAACGTACATCATAGTAATTAAATTTAGAATAAAAATGTCAATCATTTGTCAAATTATATTAGTAAAATGTCAGTGTAAATCTTTAAAATTTAGGTACTCTTTCACAGAATAGAATCATTTTTCTATGAGCCATTTGAATAACGCTGTTTTAAAACGATTGATTGGCAGTACCCTATATGATTTGGGTAATTTATTATATATCCTTATAACCATTGGAAAGCAACTTCTGTGATATAAGTGGCTTTTCATTGGAGGAATAATTAGCCTATCAGGATATCTTGTATTAAATGTAACAGTGTCTCCTAGACATTGAAATAATTCGGAGTGCATTTTACAAATTTACAGCATTCAAATAATATATGTACATACCGGGAACAGTTAATATTTTTAAGTCTTTAAAAAGAGGTTTACATGAAGTCAATGGTGGCACATCACAAAGGGCACGGATACATTGTTTTTGGGCTATAAATACCCTATTAATAAGAACAGAATTCCCCCATAGCACAATGCCGTATCTGATGTTAGAAGCTACGTAAGACGCTAAGAGGGCTGTTTTCAGGCAGAGTGATTTTCGCCACTGTCAATTATTCCGCCAGCGCGCGTGAATTTTAAATTGCGGGAGAATTTCGTTTATTTGAAATTCCGAATTAATGATTTGAATTCCGGGAGACTCCCTGAATTCCGGGAGAGGTGGGAACCCTAGCGCTGCACCAATAGATACACGAAACGAGATGGTCACGCGCCCCGCAGGCGTGGTGCAGAGTGCAGCACCCGCTGACCTGCATAACGCAGTGCAGGGTAGTCAATCTGCACTGCTATATGTAGAAAAGTGGCCTTAAGTGGGTGTGGTGATTTGGCATAATTATCATTTCATACAAACTCAGGAGGTGGTGAATATATTATATTATGTCTGTGGATTAGGGGTGAGACTCGGAGGTGGTCAAACAGTTGCTTTAAACACCATACCAGAATACTAATAACCGACCACACTAATAAAAAACCGGCAAAGTGCGTGTCGGACCACGCACAATGAAGGGTTCCGTAGTTGGGATGAATTTATCCCAAATACAAACTTAACATTGTAGTTGAAAAACACGTTCTCCCACACATTCCAACTGCAAATGTAAGTTTGTACGCACAATATTGAGAGATTTACCATATTTTTTAAGACCATAGACTTCTCACCTATAGGTTTTTCTGTAATCTATGAGTAAAGAATCATTCTCTGTATATTTTCAAAATTTTAGACTCAGTAGTTTCGGAGACAAGAGAGGGGAGGGAATGGTAAATTTTCATCTATTTTCTTAAGTATTTTTAAAAATAATTATTTTAAAATTATAAAAAAAAAAAAAAATGAGTACCTCGCAACAACCCCTTTCACTTGATATGTCACACGATACAGTTTGCAAAACTTTTTATTTTTATTTTCTTATTTGCCCCCCATAAGTGAATATGGGGATATTCAAAATTCGTATATTTGGGTCACAGAAATACATTATGAGTGCCAAATTTCAACTTAATCGGTCCATTAAATTCGGAGCAAATTGGCTGTGACAGATGGACAGACAGACAGACAGACACGAGTGATCCTATGAGTGTTCCGATTTTTTCTTTTGAGGTACGGAACCCTAAAAATAGGCCAGGCTAATAGGCTTTTTAAGAACAGTCACAAATAAGCCGACGACGTTCGCACGGTCGTAATAAAATCGCGGTGCGCACTAGATTTTCAACACCGTCCGGTTATCTTTAAACTCATCTCCCGCATAGGTCCCTCTGACCCTGATCAACCTCTCCCCACTAAAAAGGTGACGGACTGGAGGAAAGTAAGCGTTCAGCTGAAATCCAACACGTCCCCCTTACTAGACTCTATCCCCGATCAATTCGACTCAGTCGCCGACACGACTGCCGCGATCGACTCACTCACGGAGCACGTACAGACCGTCCTGAGCGACTGCTCTAAGGAGGTTCCAGCAACAGAACCCTGTTACTTGAATCTCCCTGACGATGTGCGTGCCCTGATGACTGAGAAGAGCGCGGCTACTCGTGCTTACAGCGTCTTCCCCTGTGCCGCCAACAAAGCCCATATGCGCTACTTTCAGAGATCTGTTAGGACACGCATTTTGGAGCTGCGTGAAGCGGGATGGGATAAGATGCTGGGCGATCTTGAGCCCACTCATCAAGCCTCCTGGGAACTCTAGAGGAAACTCAGGTCGGAAACTCAGGAGCCCGTTAGTCCGCCCCGACAAAACGATCGCCTTCGACGACATCGACAAAGCTGAGTGCCTAGCCGACAGTCTAGAAGCTCAATGCTCTCCTAGCTCCCTACCAGTAGACAAAGCTCACCTCGATAAGGTGGACGCCGAAGTCGAACGTAGAGCCTCCCTTCCTCCCGTTGAAGACCCTGATTTTCCCTTGCCCCCCATCGAACCAGATGAGATGCACGAGATAATCAAAGGTCTGCAAACGCGTAAAGCTTCCGGTTCAGACGGACTCACCAATAGGGTGGTCCAGCTCTTCCCAGCTCACTTGATCATGCTATTAACCACCATCTTCAATGGTGCTCTAAACAATAACATCTTTCCCCAGACGTGGAAAGAGGCCACGATCATAGGTATTCCAAAGCCCGGCAAGCCTAAAAACGAGCCCTCTAGTTACCGCCCAATCAGTCTGCTCAGTCCTCGGCAAAATCTATGAGAGGCTTATTTATAAGCGTCTCAGAGACTACGCCGAGACCAAGGGCCTCATTCCTAACGAGCAGTTCGGTTTTAGAACTCAGCACTCTAGCGTGCATCAGGTCCACCGTATCGTCGAGCTGGTCAAAGGTGCTTTCACTCGAGGCCAGCAGACACGCGCGGTCTTCTTCGATATAGCGAAAGCCTTCGACAAAGTCTGGCACAACGGCTTATTATATAAGCTTTACAAACTCGGTGTACCAGATCGTCTCGTACTCATCTTACGAGACTACCTGTCGAACCGCACCTTCCGCTACCGTATCGAAGGAGCCCTATCCTCCCCCCGCCCCATAAGGGCAGGAGTCCCTCAGGGCTCGGTAATAGCTCCCCTCGCGTTCACGCTGTTCACTAGCGATATCCCCAAACACAGAAGGACGCAGCTCGCTCTGTTCGCAGACGACACTGCGATCATCTGTAAAGGTAATACCCCCTCGTCTCTCCTAAATCTACAACGGGCCGTCAACAACCTTGGCGCCTGGTTTAGACGGTGGAGGATCGAATTTAATCCTGACAAAAGTCAAGCGGTTTCATTCTCGAAATCGAGATCCAGATCCCTCCCCCTCCCCCGACCGATCACCCTGTTCGGCAAGCCGATCCCTTGGGAGAAGCGAGCCAAATACCTCGGTGTGATCTTAGACCATTATCTCTCCTTTTCAGAGCACATAAAGACGGTTCGTTCGCGAGCCGCTTTCGCTCTAGGTAGACTTCATTACATTTTAAATACACGCAGCAAATTGTCACTAAAGTGCAAATTGCGAATCTATACAGCGTGCGTCCGTCCCATAATGACCTATGCGGGAGCAGTCTTCGCTCACGCGAAAACCCGTTCCATCCATAGGATGCAGACCCTACAGAACCGATTCCTTCGCAAGGCCACGGGAGCCCCCTGGTACATCAGAAACGAGATCCTCCATCTCGACTGTAAGATCCCTACGATCCACCAGTTTCTCAAACGCATGTCCAAGCGTTACTTTGACTCCGCTTCTCGACATCGGAACCCTCTGATAGTCGAGGCAGCCAATTATGTCCCGTCCCAAATCAGTCAGACCCGCCGCCCGAGGCATGTACTCTCCGACCCAGATGACCCCATTACACTCCTCCAGGAGCAGAATAGGGCCACCAGTACAGTGCACAAACACAGACGCCTCCCGTCATTCCGACCTCGCCGCCGAGGTCCTTTACGTACGCGATCTACTCCCTGAGTAAACGAATCCCCCCCCGACCCTTGCTCGAAAACGAGGTGCCAGCAGTTGTTGCAGCTGAGCACGTAGCTTTAAATACCCCGAATAATAATCATGATGATAATATAAATTTGATCCAGCCTGTCCCCTCTTGCTGTCCTCCCGTCAGCGATGCCCTAAGCCGAGGTCCGTACCCCACAGGGGGTGCCCTTAGCGAGCATTCGCTTAATTTTAATTTAGAATAGTTTAAAAAGCTCCTGGGTGGAGGCTCTAAGTGTAGAAGCTTATGGCACCCACAGGAAAATCCGGTTAAGCAGCCACGACCTTAGTGGTCAAAACTGCGAGAAGCCATTTAAAAAAAAAAAAAATAGATTTTCAACTCTCGATGTTAAAGGCTTGTGCAGACCAGCAGGCCTAACATGACACACGCGCCATATATCCACTCTCGCGCGACAAATTTTTCTCTATTTCATTGTTTTATCGTTTTCTGACAGCTACGCCGTACAAAATACTCGACTCATTCTGTCAAACTTGATGTTTTGTCGACAAACCCTAACATGAGTCATGACACGTTATTTATCTCGATTTTTGACAGTTCAACACGATATAATCAGTCATTTTGTCGTATTTAGTCGTCGTCGATTTTGACGACGATAAAGAGTAGACAAAAAGACAAAATTATGATGCATAAAAAAATCGAAAAAAGGTGGCAGATTCATAGTCGTACTTAATGTAGATATTTTTTTATTTTTTTTAATGTTGGTGTACATCGGTGTACTATAGTGGAGGGACGCACTATCACGTAGATGACTATTACTTTCAGTAATAACCAGTCGCTTTGCCAATTATGGTGATTAAATAAATAAATTAACGAAATCTCTGTTACAATATTTTACTTTCAGCATGCCAAAGAAATCATTTAATTTTTATCAAAAAGTCGGTTACATAAAAAACTAATCATAAATAATGAAATAAATAAATACTTAATAATAATTAAGAGAGAGAGACGTTTATTCAATAAAGTACATAATTCCATGCATAAAACTGAATAAATGAAACAGAACTTCAAGCCGATGTTGCTATCATAAAAATAATTTGTTTTTAATAATTTTCAACATCGGTTTATCGTCGCGCGATAAAGGAGTGTCAAAGTGCCTTTTTCGAGTTTACTCGTCGTTTGCGGTCATGTTAGGGATTAGAATGACGTCAGAATCGTAGACAAGTTACGATAAAACGAGAAAAAGAGCGTTCTCGCGCTTGTCATGTTAGCCCTGCAGCGCGACACGCGACGCGACACAAAGGCACCGCTCGTCGCGCGACGAGCGGTGCCTGTGTCGCGTCGCGTGTCGCGCTGGTCTGCACAAGCCTTAAGCCGAGCGTTGAGAATCCAATGACCTCTGGGACGTACCTCGTCCTAGCGCGTTGAAAAAACATTATGTGGGATTTTCAACTCTCGGCACTAAGCAGAGCGTTGAAAATCAAGTGTACGAAAAAAAATCGCCGCGATTTTATTACGTCCGTGCGTACGTCGGCTAATACCTAAAACAAATTATTTATACAGTCAGCCGCATCGGCAGCGGCTCAAACAAATCCGGCCACGTGCGAATCAATCTCGTCACTCGTCCAACAAGGGTTCCGAACGGAAGGGAAAATCGGATCAAATCGACTTTTTCCTCTGCAAAGTAGTCTTTAAAAAAAAAACAAAATTACCTTTGCAGGGGAACAGCTCCCTTACATCATTCACGATCGATGCTTCAACTGCAAATGTAAGTTAGTAAACGCAAAAAAAAACAACCGACCTCCAAAAAAAAAACACTACAAAGTGAAAAATAACTTTAATTTCGGAAGTCGGTGTCTTGGGTTTTGTATTTTCGTTTTTTGCCACCGACTTCCGAAATTAAAGTTATTTTTCACTTTGTAGTGTTTTTTTTTTGGAGGTCGGTTGTTTTTTTTTTGTAAAAAGTTTTTATTTTTCACTTTTTAGTTGTGGTACCTACCCCACACACATTCGAATACCACTACCTGCTACCAGTGACAGAAACTTATCATATCATCTACATACTAAGTGGAAAAAAAAAAAGTATTTTGTAGCTAACTCAAAAACTATCCAAGCAAAGTTAATAAAATTTATATGGGACCAATTCCAGAGCACACCCTTTCAAACAAAAAAAGAATTTTCAAAATCGGTCCCCAATTGACGGAAAAATCGGTGGACATAAATAAAAAAAAAAAAAAAAAACAAACATACGCGACGAACGTATAACCTCCTCCTTTTTGGAAGTCGGTTAAAAAACAGTGTTTTTATGTGATAGCTTTTGCCCGCGGCTTCGCCCGCGTGGATGTCGGAAAATATACCACAGGAACGTGCTACCGGGATTCTGAGTATCCTATTTCCTTACCCAGGTCATGGCCTATCCGTATGCATGAAAGGTAACAGGCAGATAATAAATCTGTTTTTGGGTTCCGTACCTCAAAATGAAAAATTTAAAACCTTTTTATTATTTTTTGGGTGGAAATTTATCAAATAACTTCTTCCGCTTTGGGCGGAGCAGAAAAGCGTGTCAGACTCTTACTGACTAAAACCCACCCGTGTTCCTTCAGTTGCCTGTATGTTGCCAGGGGGCCACGGTAACCCTTTCGGATAAAAACCCCGGCAGGCCTCGGCCCTAGCGGACCCCTTCAGATGTGCTGACATCTGTTTGAGGCGTGCGTGGAACACAACGCGCCGTCAACCCGGGCCTGGTCCTTATTGAACGGCGAGCTAATGGCTCACCGTCCGTAAGCCCGTGCCTACGGTGTCCGGGAATCGGCCTGCGATTCCAGACGCCTAGGGCATCTCCTGCGGCGGTTAGGGGCGTGACGGCGCGAAATTTGCCTCTCCCTCACGCGTTTCGCCTCCTCCTTTGCTAGCGTTACTGCTTCGCAGAAGGAGATGACGGCCTCCCATGCCCTCTCCCTCCGTACCATGGTCTGGACCAGGGCCGAACGCGAGAGATCACCGCCGCCGATTGCCTCCACGAGGACAACGCGATGCTCCGCCCAAGCCGGGCAGACCTCCACCGTATGCTCCACCATGTCCTCCAGCCGATCCACACAATGGTGACACCCGGACGTTCCCTTCCGCCTTATCCAGAACAGGAACCTCCCGAAACAACCATGTCCGGTGAGGACCTGCATCAGGCAGCAGGCGAGAACGCCGTGGCTCCTCTTCTCAAAGAGGTCCCCTCTTGTCTCCGCAATTGTGGCGTGTCCAAAATTTAAACCCTTAAAGGATGACTTCGTTGTCTGTCAAGATCCTTTTTCTCAGGAACGTGTGGAGGCATCAAGTTGAAATAGATATCAAAAACTTAGATCTACGGTCTCTTGGAACTGTAACGAAAATCAAACTTTCAAGTCAACGCGATAAAAAAATACGGTCATTTATGCCGCATATTTTGACACTCGCAAATAATTTAATAAATCAGTCTATTTGGTACTTCCCGTTGGCACAGAAGCATGAAGTTTGGCGAGAAGTAAGGTCAAGTACAGAGGAAAATCGGAAAATTGGTAATTTAATTTTTAGTTATATACCTAATTATGAACTGCAAAGTTAAGGTTTTTCTTCAATCTGGGATCAAAAATTCATAGGCCGTGTCTTGAAGAACATTGAGTCTGTATTTCATTACTCTATTAAAAGTTATTTTTCAATTGAAAAGTTAAGTTTGTCCTTCAATCCAGATTTGGAAATTCAGGCAGCCGAGCAAGCACAGCTTTGAGATGGAACCCTCAGGGCGCAGGGGCCCTACCACAAACTCTTATAGCAGTATTATTATAATCTTACTTTGACTTTTCGTACCATGACGTCCATAAAATAAGCTTCAAACAACAAACAATCGTATTTTCTTAGCGATTTTGGTGACGTCACCTCTAAAAGTTCATTCAATTCGTACCACGACGTGAATTTTGACAACTAGCAGGATTGTTTTAATGTCAAATTTAGCAATCTTAAAAAAGTTCCTCGGACTCGACGGAAATATTATTATTTTGCAATTTATAATAAGAAAAAACATTTTCGTGTCATGTAAAGTTAGTCAAATGTATTCATTTACGTAAACTTGCCGAATGAATTGTGTATCTATAGATTTTAGTACATGTGTAATTAATTTCTTGTTTCATGGCGAATGCATACGAAACATTTGAATTTTTGGAAGCGGATAACACAGAAAAATAAAAAAATTCAGAGTTTAGCTGCCGCCCGAAAACCCGACTGCAAAATTAATAACAAAACACTAATCACTGAGTCTGGCCACAATAGATTGTTTCGAACTATCTTCAATAAAACATTACACATTTCTTTGTTTTAAAACTTATTCACTGAGTAACCTTAACCTTCCCTTGATTCCATGTCGACTTTGTAGCCAGTTAGATCATAAATTCATTAGCAAATACGTTAAAATAAGTTCAACCTCGTAGTAGTTATCCATTATCCACTTGTTAACAAAAATATCACTACATCGAGGCTGCGTTCAGAGTTACGCTGTAATCGATTAGAGCGTGCTAACACCCATACCGAATTAGTGTCAGCGCGATAACAACGTGCTGTGAATCGTCATAGATGACGTCGTAGCATGCGCCATCTTGCGATAGCGCTGACCATGCCCTAAATTAATATCACCGTGAGCGCTGTCAAAATGACAGTTGTGCTGTTTTGTTTTGAGTTACACGGTGCACCATATCTTTAAACTAACGTGGCATTTTCGAAATTGTGCTTTTGGCTACAGTCGCCACCTAAGCAAAGAAGAAGAAATTTGTTGTGTATACTCAAAGAAATACTGTAATCCAACCATCTTGTGCAAGCATATCTAAATCGGTACGCAAAATATTGATGTGAGCGATTAAGGCGTAACTCGGAATGCGGTCCGAGTTTCAAATTTCGTTCAGTTCCGATTCATATCATGTAACAGCTTAGCCGTAGCTTATTTAAAAAAATTAAAAATAAGCTTGCAATTGTTTTTCTTATTTTTCAAAGCCAAATCTTTTAATATTTGTGTCAATTTCATGGAAATTACTCATAAAAATTAGATTCTAATGCAAAGTAATATTTTAAGTAAAAGAAAATAATACATTGCTTCAAGACCAATACTTCGTTGTAGCGATTCGGACCAACGTGTGAAAGGGACAGCGCTATACAGTTCATATAGCTTTGTTTCTTTTCTACTATAGCAGGCAATAGACAAATCTTACAAAAATAGTTCGTTCTTTCCCAGCACTAAGCAAGAATAAAACATTCTTGAACGATGAAGATCGTGGTACGAATATGAGTTATGTTATTGTAAGCTTGAAACAAAACTCTCCTGAAATAAGATTTGCCAAAACCAAAGTTGTTGATATAAAGTCAAAGTCAAATCATTTATTTCAAATAGGCCCATGTATGGCACTTTTGAACGTCAAAAATTACAAAATAATAAAATTGATTCTAGTCGCCCCTTCCAAAAGGTAGTTTTCGTATGGAGAAGAATGGGCAAGAAACTCCACCGTTACTCTTTTTAATAACCCGGATAGACCAACAAAAGTAAATAAAGATGTTGGGGACAGAAGGTTTGATAAAAGTGAAACACCAATTTGTGGAAATAATTGTTCTGTTTTATTCATAGGAATCCTGCCTTACATTATATTTTTGATTTCACACATTGTTCCTATGCTAAACACACAAATATCCAATCAACCAATAGGAGAACACCAATTAATTTATAAAACTTAGAATTAACGTTCAACGATGTCCGGGCAGCCATCTCACTCTGGCACACGCGCAACGTATAGCGCCCTCTCAATATGCACTTAGTATAAATATCATCGTCGCCAGTTCATCTCCTCGAATTTATATTCGACTCGGAGCCTTCCCTCCACGGGAAATATAGGGATCGTCTCTCCAGCCTCTTGAGCATTTCAAGAGGCGAAAACCCCCACCAGGATAACAGCGTCGCTACTTTCAGCGACGCTCTAGACACCCCTCCGACCGTAGAGTCGCCCAGACCCCCCTCCCCCTCCCCCCCGTCGGAGTCAATCATCACCAACGCCTCTCAAACGACCTCTCGATTCTACTCGCTATGAGTAACTCGCTCATTATAGCGGGCGATCTAAATGCCAAACATCCCTCTTGGAACAGTTCGGTAACCAATCTCAGAGGTCAACACCTGTTCGACCTCTCAAACTCCCTGACCTTTGACGTCATCGCTCCCATGACTCCCACCCAATTTTCCGCTCACGAATCCAAATCATGCCCCCGATATCTTAGACGTGGCGCTCCTTAAGAACGTCAACCTAAAGTTAGATTCAATAGAAACGGTACAAGAGCTAGACTCTGATCACCGCCCGGTAGTCATGAGACTATACCCCCGCATAGGTCTTTCCGACCCGAACGCCCCCCCTATCACTAAGAGGATCACGGACTGGAAGAAAGTAAGCACACAGCTGAAATCCAACACGTCCCCTCAACTAGACTCTATCCCCGACCTTTTCGACTCGGTCGCCGACACTACGGCCGCGATCGACTCACTCACTAATCACGTACAAACCGTCCTGAACGATTGTTCAAGGGAAGTTCCAGCGACGGACGACCGTCGCTGGAACTTGCCGGACGACGTGCGTGCATTACTGACTGAGAAGAACGCGGCCATACGTGCCTACGATAGCTTTCCCTGTAACGCCAACAAAGCCCATATGCGCTATTTACAGAGATCTGTAAAGACACGTATAGCGGAGCTGCGGGACGCGAGCTGGGGAAAGTTACTCGGCGAACTAGAGCCCACCCATCAGGCCTTCTGGGAGCTCCAGAGGAAACTCAGGTCTCCCCAGGTCTCAGCCATGCCCCCCCTGACCCGTCCCGATAAATCCATCGCATTCGACGATGCCGAAAAGGCTGAATGCCTCGCAGACAGCCTCGAGGCCCAATGCACTCCCAGTTCTCTACCTGTAGACAAAGCTCACCTGAAAAAGGTCGACGCCGAAGTCGAACGTAGATCCTCCCTCCCTCCCGTCGATGACCCTGATTGTCCACTGCCCCCCGTCCTCCCGGACGAGGTGCACGACATCATCAAGGGTCTTAAAGTCCGTAAAGCCCCCGGTTCAGATAGCATCACCAATAGGGTGATCCAACTATTCCCTGCCCACCTAATAATGCTTTTGACCACCATCTTCAATGGTGCCTTAAGCAACAATATATTCCCCCAGTCATGGAAGGAAGCCACGGTTATCGGTATCCCAAAGCCCGGCAAGCCCAAAACCGAGGCCTCTAGCTACCGTCCCATCAGTCTGCTCAAGGTTCTCGGAAAAATCTATGAGAGGCTTATTTATAAGCGCCTCAGAGATTTCGCCGAGACCAAGGGCCTCATCCCCAACGAACAGTTCGGCTTTCGAACTGAGCACTCTAGCGTGCATCAGGCCCACCGCATCGTAGAATCCATAAGCGCTGGTTTCCAGCGCGGGACTATGACCGGTGCAGTATTCTTCGATGTAGCGAAAGCGTTCGATAAAGTCTGGCACAACGGCTTAATATACAAGCTGTACCAACTCGGCGTGCCAGATCGTCTCGTACTCATCTTACGAGACTTTTTATCGAATCGCGTCTTCCGTTATCGTATCGAAGGAGCGTTACCCACTCCCCGTCCCATCCGCGCAGGTGTCCCCCAGGGCTCTGTGGTGTCCCCCCTCATTTTTACGCTATACACAAGCGATATCCCAAAAGGTTGCGGTAGGTCGCAGTTGGGTCTGTTCGCAGACGACACTGCCATCTACTTCAGCTCTAGATCCCCCGACATCATTCGCCTAAATCTCCAACGCGCAGTCAATAGACTGGCAGCTTGGTTTACAAAATGGCGGATAGAAGTCAACCCCGATAAAAGCCAAGCGGTTCTCTTTACGAAGCCGCGTTCAAGGCTCAAAAACCCCCTCCCCCGACCAATCACCATGTTCGGCAAGCCGATCCCTTGGGAGAAGCGAGCTAAATATCTCGGTGTCGTTCTAGACCATCATTTGACTTTCGCAGAGCACATAAAGATGGTTCGTGCGCGAGCCTCTTTCGCTCTCGGTAGACTCTTTTACCTAGTGAATGCACGTAGCAAATTGTCACTTAGGTGCAAATTGCGCGTTTACACGGCGTGCATTCGACCGATCATGACCTATGCGGGTGCCGTCTTCGCTCATGCGAAACCCCGTCATATCCATAGGATGCAAACAGTGCAAAATAAATTCCTCCGTAGGGCCACAGGTTCCCCCTGGTTCGTCAGGAACGAGGCACTCCACCTCGACCTAAAGATTCCCACAATCCATCAGTTTCTAAAACGCCTTTCCAAGCGTTTCTTTGAGTCCGCGGCCAAACATCGCAACCCTCTGGTTGTCGAGGCCGCCAGTTATGTCCCGAGTAGAATCAGTCATGTTCGCCGTCCAAGGCATATCCTCGTAGATCCCGATGACCCCATAACCCTCCTCCAGGAGAGCAATAGGGAAACAAGTACAGTGTACAAACACAGACGCCTCCCGTCATACCAACCTCGCCGCCGAGGTCCTTTGCGATCTCGACCGCCGCGCCCCCGAGTAAATAATACTCCCCCCCGACCCTTGCTCGAAAACGAGGTGCCAGCAGTTGTTGCAGCTGTGCACGTAGCTTTAAATTCCCCGACTAATAATAATGATCAAAACCTTTTGATCCAGCCCGTCCCATCTTTTGATGTCCTCCCTCCGGATAACGCCCTAAGCCGAGGCTCGAACCCCGCAGGGGGTGCCCTTAGTGAGCGTTCATCCTTAAATTTTTAGCTTAGTTATTTGTGCCCTGGCTGGAGGCTTTGAGTGTAGTAGCTTAAGGCAACCACAGGATTGACCGGTTAAACAGCTACGGTTTTCGGAACCAGCTGTGAGATGCCAAACAGAAAAAAAAAAAAAAAAAACGCCGCTGCTCAGTACGTATTTGCTTCCGAGGCCGGCATGTCGTCTGTGTCGCGCGGTGAATGTTTATGCGGGCGCTGGCGTAAGTATGTGGATACGTGAGTCCCACATCACTCCCCTCTAAGTGAAGCGTACCGTAGGCTTCACGACTCTGCCTGATCTGGTGGTGTAGGGCTGAGTAGGTCCTTTATCTTGGTGGTGACCTTTGTCTTCACTCAGCTCGTTGTATATGTAGGCCGGTTTGAGTCTGTCCAAAGATATCACTGATGTGCATAGCGGTAACTTGATTTTGTAGAACTTGTCGTAGCGCTTGATAACTTCGAATGGCCCATCGTACGGCGGTGTTAGCGGCGAACGTACCTTGTCGTTCCGCACAAAAACATGTGTGCACGTTGCGAGGTCCTTGTGTATAAATGGCTCAGTATGATTGCTGTTCGAGCGCGGCACACTTTTGATCGATGCCATTGTTTCCATTAAGCGACGTACGTAGTCGCTTTCATTAATGTCTAATTTTGTTGACACGATGAAGTCTGATGGCAGGCGAAGTGTTGTTCCGTATGTCATCATTGCCGGGCTGAGATTATTGTTGCGTAATGCTGTGCGCAGTCCCAATAGCACAGCAGGTAGCTCTTCTGTCCACTGATTGGTGGTACCGCGAGCCATTAATGCTGCCTTCAGCGTCCGATGCCATGTCTCGATCTGGCCGTTTGACTGTGGATGATATGCCGTAGTACGTATTCGTGTTATGCCAAATTTCTTCATCAGCGATTGGAAGAGTTGGGATTCGAATTGGCGGCCTTGATCCGTTGATATTCGCAGTGGACATCCAAATCTTGCTATCCAATTCTCATATAGGGCTTTTGCGACCTTTTCAGCGGTTATGTCGAGTAACGGAATAGCTTCGGGCCACCTAGTGCAACGATCGATTATTGTCACACAGTAACGGCAATCATTTAATATTTTAAGAGGGCCGACGATGTCCATATGTATGTGTTCAAAGCGTTCAGATGATGGGAACTCGCTCAATGGTGTTACGACGTGGCGATGTATTTTAGCTCGCTGGCAGTCGATGCACGCTCTGGTCCAATTGCTGACATCTTTATTCATATTCGGCCAAAAGAATTTTGAAGTCGCCTGCTTCCGTGTCGTTCTAACACCGGGATGACATAAATCATGTTGTGCTTTGAATGCAACAAAACGATATGTATTCGGTAGATAAGGTCGGGGCGTCCCAGTTGAAGTTTCGCACGTGATTGGTCGGCTTATTCCAGGCATTGTGACGTCAGTAAACTTCAAGTTAGTTTGACTTTTCAGTTGCTTTAGCACGGGATCGCTTGCTTGTTCGCTCGCTAAGTTGTCATAGTTGATTGTGGTTGGGCATTGGAAGTCTTCTATGCGTGATAGGGCATCGGCTACTGTGTTGTCTTCTCCTTGTATATACTTAATACCGGTGCAGAACTGACAGATAAAATGCAATTGTCGCTCTCGACGAGGTGTGTCACTGCTACTTGCTGGGCGTGACAGTGCATGGGCAAGTGGTTTGTGGTCCGTATAGACTGTCACGTCGCCTCCTTCAATGAGCGTTCGGAAATGCTTCACAGCTGTATATATCGCTAATAGCTCGCGATCGTACACACTGTAGCGTCGCTGCGTCACACTCATCGCTTTTGAGAAATAAGCGAGAGGTTTCCATGCGTTATCGATTCTCTGTTGTAGAACTGCGCCAAGGCTGTAGTCTGAAGCGTCTGTCATTATGGCTAGGGCACAGCCGGGTACCGGATGCGTTAGTTCAGTAGCTTCTAAAATGCTTTGACGGCACTTTTCAAAAGCTATTTCTGCTGCCGGGTTCCACTCGATGGGTGTTTTATCATTGCGCTTCCGGTTGTGTAGAAACTTGTTGAGTTCAGACTGTGATTCAGCTTGACGGGGTAAGCAGCTACGGTAAAAATTGAGCATGCCCAGGAAGCGTCGTAACTCGAAGATAGTGTTCGGTTTCGGGTACTTTGATATAACTTCTGTTCGCTCTTCTGTGGGCTTGATGCCGTTTGTTGATACTTCGTAGCCAAGGAAATTTATCTTTTGCTTGCCAAACTCGCACTTTTCTACTTTCAACATGACTCCGTATTCCTTGAGACGTTCCAGCACTTGATGTAAGAGAAGCTTGTGATCCTCTTCACTCTTTGAGTAGAGCAAAATGTCATCGATGTAGCAGAAACAGTTATCTATGCCCCGTAGTACTTGGTGCATAAATCTTTGGAACGTTTGGCTGGCGTTGCGTAATCCGAACGTCATGCATTTGAACTCAAACAGCCCAAACGGTGTAGTAATTGCTGTTTTCTGTGCGTCTTCTTCGTTTATCGGTATCCAGTAGTATGCCATTTTGAGATCAAGTTTTGAAAATATATTCATATTTCGCAGCTGGTAGGTAAAGTCTTGTATGCGGGGTATCGGATATCGGTCAGGCTGTGTGACTGCTTTTAGACTCCAAAATGTGAAAATGTGACTGATGCGTTTTACTCCTGCGTCAGTCGTCGACCTACCTTTCGTGAAACCAAACTGGTGACTATGTAAAATTCCATTTGAATTAAAATGTGACAACATCTGGTCTAGCATTATTTTTTCATATATTTTACTCAATGCTAGTAGCACAGATATAGGTCTATAATTTGAGGGATCACTCTTTCTACCCGATTTGAAAATTGGTACTACTTTGCTATATTTCATTAAATCTGGAAACGTACCGCTATCTAAACATTGATTAAATATGCTCGTTAGGACAGGCGCAATTGTGTCAATGATATCCCCAAGAACCTTAACGGAAATCCCCCATAAGTCTTCTGTGTTTTTTATGTTAAGACTTTTAAATGCTTTTTTAATTGTGACAATAGAAATGGGCTTGAATTCAGCATTTGGAATGTCCTTACTGAAAAAAAAGTACGCAAAAATACTATATTTTCAACACTGAAATCTAACCAACAAATACTTTATTTAATTAAAAAAGTGAACGCCACTCTACTACTCTGAAATAACAATATTAAATGAAATCTTTGCAAAAGTAAAAGAATGTAGTGAGTTTACTGACAAAACTACAGGCCAAAAACGGCAGCATTTTTGAAAAAATACTGAAAAAAGTTATTATGTTTATCCCGCCACTTCGGCATTCACAGAAAATATATTTTCGGTTATGAATTCGAAATGAAGAGAAGAAAGAAACAGAAGCGTATCTCATTAAAAAAATGAGTTTTTGATTTACCTTAATTTAAATATTTAATGTAATAAAGCATTATGACATTTATGACACTTGAATTAAAGACTTTTTTTAAAATGCAAGTGTAAAAAAGTATAGTTTTTATAAAAATATATATATTTTTGTCTATTTTTTGGTTTTTCCATAAAATAGGTATTATATTTTTTTGAAGTGTTCTATATTTTTTATAGCTTATTCAGAAAAATACTATATTTCGCCGGAGAAATGTTGGCAACCATAAGTCCAGCACTACGGACTCGTTGCGGCCGAGGCCGCGTGCCGCTAGCGTCGGCTGCTCGTGCACCCGCTGCGCGCCGCGTGCGCCCTCCAGCGCTCTATCTACCTAGCCACTCTGCTCTTCTGATAATTTTAATTTATTATGATAACGTTGCATGTCTTATCATTTAATATCTTTACATTGTGTAGGTATGTAATGTATTTACGTAAATCCAAGATTATGAGCAAGCGCCACACTGTGCCTCTTGGCTGGATTGGTCGCCATATTGTGTCCGTATGGATTGAGGAGCCATGTCTCATATTTAAACGCGGGTACTACCAATATTTAGTAGTCAGTTAGCCGTAATGAAGGTAATGTACCCCGCATACATTCTAATTGATGTAAGTGTACGCACAATATTGAGAAATGTACCATGTTATTTTAAGACCATGGACTTATATCTTTAAAAGTATTTATACCTATTCAAATTTAAAAAAAAAGTATTTGAGATCGTCGCAAAAAGCTATTTCATTTGAGCAGTCACATGGTTTTTTTTAATTACTTAATTTCCCCCCAAAAGTGACCCCGATATTCAAAATTCATTTATTTACGTTACACGTCCGTGTTTGGGTCACAGAAATACATCTGTGTACCAAATTTCAACTTAACCTTTAATACCCCGCGCCCCGCGTTTGAAAGTCATAGAATTAGTAAAGACTTTTCTATGACCTTCAAACGCGGGGCGCAAGGCCGACCGATAAATGTAAGGTTAAATGCGTGAAATTTAAACAGGACTTTACCGGATGCTTAAAAAACCCAGGACGTTTCTTAAAAACTATGCAGGACACCTCAATACATCCCAAAAACCAGGACATGTCCTGGGAAAACAGGACGCAACCCTACTCTAAGTTAGATATGTTCCATATAGGGTTGCCAAGCCCAAAAATAAAAAAGCCGGACACAGATTTAGAACGTATAATTTATTTACATAATATATGGTTAGTAAATAAATTATAGATTTGTGTAACTTTCCAGTTTATAAAAGAGAGTTTGAGTTTTGTTGTCTCACTCGGCGCGGGGTTGACCAAAAGCCTAACAAAAGCTGGACAGGCCGGACACGATTGTAAAAAGCCGGATATGTCCGGCTAAAGCCGTACACCTGGCAACCCTAGTTTCATATGAACTTTTCCATTAGGTTCTTATGCAACAAATCTAACTTAGAGAGATGTTATTAATGATTCCAATGATTATAATTCTGTAAATACATATCGGTTATAGTTGCGAATCATATTTACGGCGTCAATTCAAAGCACGATTCGCGCGCGAGTGTAGAGCGGGCTTTATTAATCAAACACGATTCGTTCCATTCATAAAAAACCGGAAATTGCGTGTCGGACTACGCATAATGAAGGGTTCCGTAGTTGGGATGAATTTATCCCAAGAACAAACTTAACATTGTAGTTGAAAAACATGTTCTCCCATACATTCCAACTGTTAATGTAAGTTTGTACTATGGTTGGTTGATTTTTACTTTACGTACTATACAAATATTTCTTCAACAATATATAGTACGTAGATTCGAAATATAGTACAATACTATATATTATAGTACGGTTGGCAACCCTAGCTGGACTGCAAACTACGGCTAGCGTTCTAATTAGATTATTAGTACACTATTAGGTATCTTATAATTGGTTTACACGTCCATGTCGCTAATCTAACTAAACATTTCGCCGACGGATACATTTATAGCCTCTAAAGGCTGGGTTATACGGCTCCTGCAGATAGTGACCGGCGCGACGGCGGCGGCGTCGCTTGACAGTGTGGTTGTCGTTGGACTCGACTGTCAAGGCAAAGGGTTGGTACAGCATCAACCTGCCGTTTCGTTGCTAAATGGTAAAAACAAACCTCTTTAATAACGTCGCGTTCGTCTTACTGAATCCGGATGTTACACAGCCATTTTACCATGAGACTATTTGCCTACATCGATGTAAAAAGGTGTATTCTGTTCACCGCTAAACAACGGTGTAGTGAAATTACGAAAATTAATAATTAGGAGTGGCATTCGCCTTCCAGATAAACGAAGAATTATAAAAACAATGCACATAAGCGTGTTGGGTGTTGTTGAATTCCTTACTTAATTAATAAAAAAGTACCTAAGTAAAGTAAAAGGGAACATACATTTTGACGCCAAAAATCCATCTACCATTTTGCATTTTTTATAATAGATAGTGGCATCCATGAAGACGCGGCCCACACCCCGCTCCATACTAAAGTACAGCTTACAGTAAGTACAGTTATCGCGGAGCGGGGCCCGTCTTTGTTGATGGCTCTATAGCCATATATTGTGATACTCGCGCATCTAACGACATAATATATCATTAATCAAAATCGGTTCAGTCGTTAAGTAGTTACGAGGGAACATATAGACAGACATACATACAGGTGAAACACGTAACCCTCCTTTTTTGGCTTCACCGCAGTCGGGTAAAAAGGTTATGATGTTTCTAAGTGACTTAGCCCACCATATCTGCATCTCAAAAACTAGGTAGGTACTGACTTATGTTTACTTAAGGTAGTTTTTGAGATATTTTCAGTGCAGGTGAGTTAAATTGACGTCAGTAACATGGCACCAGGGCAGGAAGAAGATGAGCTATTCAAAGTTAGGGTAACATCAGTAATATGGCACCAGGGCAGGAAGATGACGAGCTATTCAAAGGTAAAGTAACATAAGTAACATGGCACCAGGGCAGAAAGAAGATGAGCTATACAAAGTTAAAGTAAGATCAGTAACATGGCACCAGGGCAGAAAGAAGATGAGCTATTCAAAGTTAGGGTAACATCAGTAACATGGCACCAGGGCAGAAAGAAGATGAGCTATTCAAAGTTAGGGTAACATCAGTAACATGGCACCAGGGCAGAAAGAAGATGAGCTATTCAAAGTTAGGGTAACATCAGTAACATGGCACCAGGGCAGGAAGATGACGAGCTATTCAAAGTTAGGGTAACATCAGTAACATGGCACCAGGGCAGGAAGATGACGAGCTATTCAAAGTTAGCGTCACATCAGTAACATGGCACCAGGGCAGAAAGAAGATGAGCTATTCAAAGTTAAAGTAAGATCAGTAACATGGCAGCAGGGCAGAAAGAAGATGAGCTATTCAAAGTTAGGGTAACATCAGTAACATGGCACCAGGGCAGGAAGATGACGAGCTATTCAAAGTTAGGGTAACATCAGTAACATGGCACCAGGGCAGGAAGATGACGAGCTATTCAAAGTAAGGGTCACATCAGTAACATGGCACCAGGGCAGAAAGAAGATGAGCGATTCAAAGTTAGGGTAACATCAGTAACATGGCACCAGGGCAGGAAGATGACGAGCTATTCAAAGGTAAAGTAACATCAGTAACATGGCACCAGGGCAGAAAGAAGATGAGCTATTCAAAGTTAAAGTAAGATCAGTAACATGGCACCAGGGCAGAAAGAAGATGAGCTATTCAAAGTTAGGGTAACATCAGTAACATGGCACCAGGGCAGGAAGATGACGAGCTATTCAAAGTTAGGGTCACATCAGTAACATGGCACCAGGGCAGAAAGAAGATGAGCGATTCAAAGTTAGGGTAACATCAGTAACATGGCACCAGGGCAGGAAGATGACGAGCTATTCAAAGTTAGGGTAACATCAGTAACATGGCACCAGGGCAGGAAGATGACGAGCTATTCAAAGTTAGGGTAACATCAGTAACATGGCACCAGGGCAGGAAGATGACGAGCTATTCAAAGTTAGCGTCACATCAGTAACATGGCACCAGGGCAGAAAGAAGATGAGCTATTCAAAGTTAAAGTAAGATCAGTAACATGGCAGCAGGGCAGAAAGAAGATGAGCTATTCAAAGTTAGGGTAACATCAGTAACATGGCACCAGGGCAGGAAGATGACGAGCTATTCAAAGTTAGGGTAACATCAGTAACATGGCACCAGGGCAGGAAGATGACGAGCTATTCAAAGTTAGGGTCACATCAGTAACATGGCACCAGGGCAGAAAGAAGATGAGCGATTCAAAGTTAGGGTAACATCAGTAACATGGCACCAGGGCAGGAAGATGACGAGCTATTCAAAGGTAAAGTAACATTAGTAACATGGCACCATGGCAGAAAGAAGATGAGCTATTCGAAGTTAGGGTAACATCAGTAACATGGCACCAGGGCAGGAAGATGACGAGCTATTCAAAGTTAGGGTAACATCAGTAACATGGCACCAGGGCAGGAAGATGACGAGTTATTCAAAGTTAGGGTAACATCAGTAACATGGCACCAGGGCAGGATGATGACGAGTTATTCAAAGTTAGGGTAACATCAGTAACATGGCACCAGGGTAGGAAGATGACGAGTTATTCAAAGTTAGGGTAACATCAGTAACATGGCACCAGGGCAGGATGATGACGAGTTATTCAAAGTTAGGGTAACATCAGTAACATGGCACCAGGGCAGGAAGATGACGAGCTATTCAAAGGTAAAGTAACATCAGTAACATGGCACCAGGGCAGAAAGAAGATGAGCTATTCAAAGTTAGGGTCACATCAGTAACATGGTACTAGGGCAGGAATATGATGAGCTATTCAAAGTTAGGGTCACATCAGTAACATGGTACCAGGGCAGGAATATGATGAGCTATTCAAAGTTAGGGTAACATCAGTAACATGGCACCAGGGCAGAAAGATAATGAGTTATTCAAAGGTAAAGTAACATCAGTAACATGGCACCAGGGCAGAAAGAAGATGAGCTATTCAAAATTAAAATTCTGCCTACGGCCCGTAGGCAGCCTTTTAGCGAGAATTTGGTCTGAGGTCTTGGGTAACACACCCCGTAGGCTACGGGGTATGTTACCCAAGACCTCAGACCAAATGAAACACCAAGACATACGCTGCTAACAATACAGTGAAGCATGCCAAAACTACAACTCCGCTCTGTGCATACACGCTCACACATTTACAACCATTTACAATCAAACTACACCTCACTAAGTGCACACAATCATGTTTACGAAACCGGCCTCACATCACTGTTGCCAGCGCTGTCTTGTTTTTTATTTGGTCTGAGCCCAAGACGTGTAACATTCACTAGTACTCACACACAATCACAGTAGGCACGAGTGAGTGAGTACGAGTACAAATCCCTGCTGATTGAACTACCGAAGTGCCTGCGTCACAGAATACATAACAATATGTACAATTAAGTACATAATTATAACCTATACCTGCGTTTCAAGTATAAGCTGCACCCTAATTGCGTAACACAAGATCAATCACAATCTGTTTCATTTTGACAGTTCAACAACATTCATTGGGTTATTTACGTTGTGGTTGTTGAGCAGACAAATTTTTCGAACAATGAAGCAATGGATTTGCGATATCCTTCAAAATGATTCAGATTGTGTTTGATCGTGTGTTACGCAATTAGGGTGCTGATCTTGCATTGTAATGACTTTCCGTAAATTAAGAGGTATAGCTTATGAGTAGAGATGTAAGTATAGTTTTATTGATATAGAATTGTGTCGTCGTGCGTTCCAATGATAATGAACAGCTGGACGCCAGATAGCCTCTGATTGGAGTTCAATACAAGAATCTACTTGTAGGTACTGAACAAGTGAGGCTTTCGGCTAGCCAGTCGCTTTGGCGGCAGCTGGCACTTGCCGAGACTGAAAATTTAAACATTACAAAACTGGGTGAACTCACAGCTCACCGTCTCTACCGCGTAGTTAGGGTTGCCAGATCGGACGACCAAAATATCTGGACAAAACTTTAAAATGTCGGGATTTTGGGATTGCTGTCGGGATTTATTTTTTAATAGGCTACAAAAAGACTTCAAATTTTAAGTCCCTATTCAAAAAGATTTAAAATTAAAACAATATACTTCAAAGTTCCTAACAAGTTAATAACCCAGCTTTTATTAAATCAAAGGCCATACGATTTCTCTCTTTAATATAAAAATTATTTAAACACCCTTTCACAGTAAGCATTGCTTATAGGAATTAACAACACAAATGATTTTTTTATTGTTTTATTGTTGAGGTCGTTTTTTTTTAAATATGGCCAAATTTTGTCATTCGACATGTCCTAGGCTTTTGGAAGATGTTAATATATTTCTGGAAGACAACAGTAATCTGTTTATAAGGCACCTTGGTCAATATCGTTTAACTATTAAGTACGTCGGGCAATACGATAGCTCTTCCCTCGTAAATAAATTTACACCTTTTAGAGACAATACAACGAATTTTTTTATATTAAAGTTTTCAGAAAAATCATAGCGTTCTTGCAAGTATTGAATAGCTCCGAATAGCTCGTTTTAAAAACTGTTCAGCTTCGACGCAAAAAAGGGTTTTCTCACATCGAAAACATTCCATAATAAGGTTCTATTTCTATTACCAACCAAAGAATTTGTCATCATAATTATTTATCATTATCATTTTGGATAGAACTTTCCGAGAAGCTATTTTTCTGGAGATATTGAGTTTTGTCATAATTTAAAATGTCGGAAGAATCCAGACGAATCCCGACCACCTGGCAACCCTACGCGTAGTGCGTACCGACTTATTAAACCCAAACAAGACGTCACGGATGTGATCACGACTATCTTGAGTCACGAGGCCATTTAGTATTACCTACCTAATTCTACACAAAATGTAGTTATAATAATGACGACGCTTTTGCTGAAAATAAGTAGTGGTATGCGGTCAGTCACGGACCACGGTGGATTCATTTCGATGACGGTTACGACTAGCCAGTGTAGAAACACTCAGAAGCACATGCAATCATAGACCACAACGTGCATCCCAAAAAAGCTACCTATGTAGTTTGAAGTAAATTAAATTGGTCATCATTAGGTAGATGATCAGTAGAAAGGTACATGACATAAGTCGATTCGATTCAACAACTACGTGTTTCGGTATAAATAAGAGTTTAACAACAGCTTGCGGGAAGTACGTTACGCGCGAGTGTGTCGCTCGCAATCATCTCCGGGCCGTACCGAGATCGCGTCCGCGGTCACTGCCCTCTGGGCTCCCGGGCGCCGCTCTCAGCTCTTCACACGGCGACCAGCGAGAGCGCCGACCGGCGACCACCGTCAACACCGACCACTTGCACACTCCACCACCACTACGCACTCCACTGAGTGCGTGCACACTGCGTACGTCACAATCACAACAACGCTGAAACACGATCGCACAAAGAGCCACGCTAGCTTCAACTGCGGTGCGCGCGAAACATAAGATAGATAGAGCGGGGTGGCACGCGGTAGGGCGGTGGCGGCGACGCGGTAGGTCCGGGCTCCCGGCCGCGGCCGCCGCGCGCACAGCTGATAGCGGCCCCGCCGCGCACCTCAACAACACGCGTGCCCGGGTGCCTCCTGTGCTTGTATATTTGTGTACCTATTAAAGACTCCCGCAAACAGGCGCAACGCGACTCTAATAAAACAATTTCTAAAAAAACTTCACGGTAGAACAATTACCGGTTTGGCGTTGCGCCTGTCTGCGGGTGCTTTCAGTTTAATTACAAAGTACTCTGTGGCAGGTGCTCAACCACCGCCCGGACAACTAGCTAACTAAACCTCTCGGAATTGACCTACCTACCTGCTTTAAAATTATTAGAGATGCAGCGAATAGTTGTTATAGCGAATAGTTGAATACCGAGTAATCGGCATTCGCTATAGCGAATAGTCAAATACTCGCCATAATTTTTTATTACTCGACATAAAAAAGGAATATAAAAAAATAGTTTACACTCAAAAAATAATATTACACTTGTAGTAGTCTCTTGAACTTATCAATCATTCAAAGTCAAAGTCAATTAATTTATTTCAATTAGGCACAAAAAAGCACTTTTGAACGTCAAAAACAAAAAATAGAATTGATTCTAGTCGCCCCTTCCAAAAGGTAGTTTTCGTATGGAGAAGAATGGGCAAGAAACTCCACCGTTACTCTTTAAAAAAGTTTTACAATATTTTGTATACATTGATTATATAATTATATGTGAAGACGATGATGCTCCTGAAATAAGATTAATATACCACAATAGGTAAAATTATTAAAAATTAAGCAGACAGAAAAAATAATTATGTAATAGATACATGGTGTTCACATATTTACAAGCATTGTAAAAGTAGGTTCCTATACGATATTCCTAAAAAAATGACAAGTGATACTAATTAGTCAGTGTGTGAGTTCAAGTAATCACAGAATGGGATCCGGAACAGCGCTCTGAATCTTCTGATTTTATACTTGAGTAATAGGATCTTTCATTGATTTTCATAATGTCGTACGGTATTCTGTTGTGGGGAAATGCCGCTCATATTCAAACTATCTTTGTTTTGCAGAAAAGAGCTGTTCGATCAATTTATAAATTGAGTCCGAGACACTCTCTGAGAGATAAATATAAGGAGATTAATGTAATGATTGTGCCTTCTCAGTATATTTTTGATAATCTTTTATATGCCCATAAAAATATAAAATTGTTTAAAAATACAGTGATATCCATAACATAAATATTAGAAACAAACACAAATTTGTTGTACCTACAACAAGGCTCAAGAAAATAGGTGGCACGTTCAGATGTCAATGTAAAAAAATACGCTTTTATAATAAATACGCTTTTATAATAAATTTCCAAGCCACGTACAAGATCTAAGCCTTAATAAATTTAAATCATTTTTAAACACACTGAATTTAATAATGGACTAAACACGGTTTATAAACATTAATACGAGTAAAGTAATTATATAATGTGACGCGAGATGACGCGGGACGCAGGTAGTAACTGCTTGTGTGTAGTATCGTGTTAAAACTCAGATTGACTGGCCCACAGACGGGCGACGAAGTAGTTGGGTTCGCAGATTGTATGCATGTGTGGGTTACATACCACTACACATTCATTAAACGTAAGTTGTGCCAGAAAGCTTTTTATACCGTAAAAATTACATTGAGGACAAAAAGGCTTGGGACTGAGCTGCTCCAATTATTATTTTTACTTTCGGAACTTTGTTTATTTTGCTAACTTTAAAATTATATACACAATGACATGAATATTTACTTTGTGAAGTATAATATTATTATTTATACGTCTTTGACATTTCTCGGGACCCAGGGGTCCCGGACATTTGGAAGGCGTACGAGGGGCCGAAGCCAACTCGCAGAGGTCCCTTAGACGTTTTTAATTAAATGAAGTACCAACCGACGATTATCCCTGTTCGCACTATGCAAGTGCAGCCAAGGATAACCCCCGGTTGGTGTAGGACTATTGTAAGATATGGAAACAAAGATATCGGACTATGGGTTTGGGTTGCTAAAGTGGACTAGTAACCTGGAACTATGGAAGAACTATGGCCCCTGCCTGATCTATGTTTTATATGCACACGGATAAAATGGCAGGGGGTGACTTGCACACTCAATAATGGGCCCCCGAAAACGGTCGCTAGCATATAGTGTCGTAGCGACTAGGAGGCAACACGTCCTGTGGTGCTTATGAGGAGTGGAGAGGTATTCCACGGCTATCAGGACAATCCCGGAAGTATGGTCAAGATCCCTATCAGCATCTTACTGGAATACTTCCTTCCTTCGAGCACGTTTGCTCCAGCCGCCAGAGGTGAGGAACAAGACTTCTCCCGGGAGATAGGGTCCGTGGGGTCGCTACTGCTCACAGCTCGCCACATGCTGCCCTACGGGTTTTTGTATCTCTCTTGGTCTGGCTCCTCATCCCAGACCCGTTCCGGCAAAGTAAACTCTACTGGCACAGGCCTAGAGTTCGGAGCGCGCAAGCCCCACCACGACGTCAACGTAGAGATGCGGCAGTGGGGATATTATTATTATTATTTTAATTATTGTGAATGTGAGGACTATGTGGATCATATATATATATTTATTTTTTCTCAGTTACTTCTATTGATAATCTGGCAGTTTTGAGTACTTTATGCGGCCTACCCAAATGTCCTTTCTTTGGTATAGTTCGTCGAATCGTTGAGCTCCTTTTAAGTTCTGAGTTGAGCTACACTATTACTGACAAATGCGTGCACTGACTGGACAGGTCCACTCAAATCTGTATGGTTCTTTCCTCAGAAGACCATTTCAGACACAAATCTACATGGTTCTCAAATGAAATGCTCTGACCAAGATTATTTCAGGGTTTTTATATACACATTGACATTAATGAATTTCATTTATACAAAGACATGAATATTTACTTTTAAA
Source organism: Agrochola lychnidis (assembly GCA_963680765.1). Lineage (NCBI taxonomy): Eukaryota > Metazoa > Arthropoda > Insecta > Lepidoptera > Noctuidae > Agrochola > Agrochola lychnidis. The sequence continues at coordinate 482,246 of OY796851.1, forward strand.
GTATTTTATTATTTTAATTATTGTGAATGTGATGACTATGGGGGTCATTCCTTTTAGTTTTGTTTTTTTATTATTTTTTCAGTTAGTTCTAATCATGGTCTGACAGTTTGAGTAATTTAAGTGGCCTACCCAAATGTCCTTTTTTTGGTATTGTTCGTCGAATCGTTGAGCTCCTTAAATTCTGAGTTGAGCTGCACGATAACTGACAAATGCGTGCACTGACTGGACAGGCCCTCTTAATCTGTGTGGTGCTTTCCTCAAAAGACCACTTCAGACACCAATCCACATGGCCTTCACATGATCTGACCAAGATTATGTCTGGACTTTAAAAGAGACTGAGACCTCTGAGTTTGTTTCGGCCTTTCTTCTCAGAGTAGTCAGTTAGGAAACGCTGACCTCATCTAGCTTTAAAATATGATTGACGTGTAAAAGTGTTTGTACAAACCTACTTACAGAAATAAAATCATTTATCCAGGACAGATTTTTGGCTAACTTTTATATTAATGATAATAATACTAAGTGTGTTTTGTTTTTAAAGATTAATAAAAGTTTAATTATTTTTAAGTCTATAGTTTTTCTGTTCATTAATAGTTTATTTTTATTTAGACAATTATTTGTCGAATGTCGAATAATAGACACTATTATTCAGTATTCGACGAATAATAAAAAAATGTCGGGTAATGCCGAGTACCAAATAATAGCGAGTATTCGCGGCATCTCTAAAAATTATGTTATATACAGAGTGTCAGGGATATCGACGCGAAAACTGAAACCATGGATTCAGTTCACGATTCTGAACCCCCCTGCGTTGAAATTTTTCGTCGGTTATTAAAAAATAATCTGCTGTTTCATAGAAAAGTGCAATACCTACGCGGTCAAAATGTATGGAACAGCTGATTTTTTGAGGAGTTGATTCTTTGAGGAGTGGCTGGAGAGACGCCACGGCGTTCTCACCTTCCGCCTGACGCAGGTCCTCACCGGACACGGCTGCTTCGGGAGGTTCCTGTTCAGGATTAGGCGGGAGGAAACACCCGGGTGTCACCATTGTGTGGATCGGCCTGAGGACACGGTGGAGCATACGGTGGAGGTCTGCCCAGCTTGGGCAGAGCAACGCCGTGTCCTCGTAGAGGCGATCGGTGGCGGTGATCTCTCGCGTCCGGCCCTGGTTCAGGCCATGGTACGGAGCGAGAGGAAATGGCAGGCCGTCACCTCCTTCTGCGAAGCGGTAATGCTCGCGAAGGAGGAGGCGGAACGCGTGAGGGAGAGGCAAACTTCGCGCCCTCACGCCCCAAACCGCCGCAATAGGAGGAGACGCCCGGGGCGGGAATCGCGAGCCGATTTCCGGCCACCGTAGGCGCGGGCTTACGGACGGTGAGCAATGGGTAGCTCGCCGTCCGATAAGGACCAAGCCCGGGTCGACGGCGCGTTGTGTTCCACGCGCGCCTCAAAGAGATGTCAGCAGAATTGGCGGGGTCCGCTAGGGCCAGTGCCTGCCGGGGGTTCGAAGAAAACCGATAGGGAAATCGTGGCCCCCGGCAACAGGGCAACCGAAGGAACACGGGTGGGTTTTAGTCAGTAGGAGTCTGACACGCCCTCCCGCTCCACCCAGAGCGGGAGAAGTTATTTGATAATTTCCCAAACAGAAAAAAAAAAAAAAAAAAACAAAAAAGGGGGGTTCAGAATCATTTACGAAATCCATGGTTTCAGTTTTCGCGTCGATGTCCCTGCCACCCCGTATATATGTCACCGTATAATTATGAACTTCGTTAGTTTATAATCTATCGTCATTATTTCCGTTAAATTATAAACTGTCGAAAAATTATGAACTGTGGCAAATCATTTACAATTTAACGCATAATTTTTCGATAGTTTATAATGTATCCATGAAAAACTGACAAATTGTGAACTATTATCAAACTTGCTTGCGACGTAACGCACCTTGCGCTAATATTAAATAGCCTGCCTGGCTGCGAGCAACTTGGAAGTAGCGCTCGCCGGCAGCTACCGCGGCACCGCTCGCTTCGCTCGCTCGGCTCGCGCGCGTTTTGTCACAGTTCTATCCTAACCAAACCCATTTCACCCAGTTCACAATTTTTCGACAGTTTATAATCTAACGGAAATAATTCCGACAGATTATAAACTAACGGTTCTCACAATCTTACGGTGACATATATATATTTATATTATATTTATTTTATTTCAGACCAAATTGCAAATATTTGCAGATATTATAAGAGATATAAAGAATAAAGCCACATTTCATAAAACTTTCAAAAAAACAAAGTTGCATAGCGATTATACTGAATTTTCAAAGTACAGAGCTCGTATTAAAAAATCAATAGAAATTGCACACAAAGAACACAAGTTTAAAATACAAAATCAATTTTCAAAAGATCCAAAATCATTCTGGCAGTATATTAGGTCCAAACGAAGTAGGTTAAATAGGCAAATTATCATAAAGGATGGTCAACATCTTTCGGATGAGGAGTGTGCTCGACAGTTTGCGTCATTTTTTGAGTCGGTGTATAATAGAGAGCGGCCGCGGCTGGAGGCGCGGGCGGCGGGGGCGGAGGCGGAAGCGAACAGTGCGCGAGTGCACATCGAGACCCTCAGTCTTCAAGACGTAAGGGATGCGCTCAGAAAGCTCAAGCCAAAGCGCTCATCTGGCCCCGATGGCATTCCAGCTTTTCTATTCCGAGACTGTGGCAGGGTGCTAGCTGAGCCCCTGCATCATATCTTTAACACTTGTTTAAAACAAGCATCGTTTCCGCCTAGGTGGAAAATCACGCGAGTGATTCCGGTTCCCAAGGGTAAGTCAGGTCCGGATGTCAGTGGCTACAGACTGGTGGCAGTGTTGTCGACACCGGCAAAAGTATTTGAGTCTGCCATCCAACGCTGCGTGCAGGCTCAAGTGAGCGCACAGCTATCGGACGCACAGCACGGGTTCCGACCGGCGCGCAGCACTACCACTAATCTGCTTAACTTCATGGCGAGGGTGGTGCCGGCCGTCGATGCTGGTGTGCAGGTAGACGCGGCATATTTTGATTTTAAAAAGGCGTTTGATACCGTCGACAATGATGTACTGCTAAGGAAGCTGGCAAAAATTGGCTGCACTCCACACTTACTACAGTTCTTCGCCAGCTACTTGAAAGACCGACAGCAGTACGTTGACTACAACGGGATCGAATCCGAGCCATACTATACCAGGTCGGGTGTGAGCCAGGGCAGCAATTTGGGTCCTCTCGAATTTATTTTAATGATAAATGACTTACCAGACGTAGTCAAACATAGTTTATGCTTATTGTTTGCAGATGACCTCAAGTTGCTGCTCGAGGTCAAGGGTGAGTCGGACTGTGAGAGATTGCAGGAAGACATAGATAGAGTGGTAGAGTGGAGCCATAAAAATAAACTCTATTTCAACACAGCGAAATGCTCAGTGATGACATTTACGCGCGCGAAAACTGCCTTAGCCTACGAATATAAAGTAGAGGAAGCGCCAATGCAGCGAGTGTCTCAGGTACGAGATCTAGGAGTACTGCTTACCCCGGATTTAACTTTCTGGGATCATATAATTAAGATTTGCAAGAAGGCGTACAGAAACCTGGGTTTCGTGCTGAGACAGTCGCAGGGATTCACAAACGTTACCACGCTTAGGGTGCTGTATGACGCTTTGGTAAGGAGTCACTTGGAACACAGTGCGGTGATTTGGGCTCCTCATGAAACGAAATACAATGTCATGCTGGAACGAGTACAGAATAAATTTACAAGACACTTGTATTTTAAACTTTATGGGGTTTACCCTTTTTACCCGCTGATGTATCCGACACTGTTTGTACTGGGTGTGGTGGGGTACAACGAACTCAGAGTGCGCCGGGAATTTACACTTGCGGCGTATGCGCTAAAGCTCCTGCGTGGAGTAGCTCATAACCCGGGTGTGTTGCGTCACCTGAAGCTGTGCGCGCCAGACCGGTATGTGTGGAGGCGGCGGCGACCGCCACTGCTGGCCGTGCCTGCTGCCAGAACCAACCTGCTGTCAAAAACACCTCACCCGCACAATATGTGTACTCAACGAAGTGCATGAGAGAATTGACGTATTTTCGTGCAATCTGAGTGAATTCGCAAGAGTTTTGTTGAATTTTGTTAGTTATATTTAAATACTAATATTCTGTGTTAAGTCTGATTTTATATTTTATTGTTAGGTACGTATAACTCTGTAGTCGAACTTCAGATTGTGTTTAGTTTAGAGTTGTTCTGAATTTAAAAGTTTAAATTTTTGAGTATTAGCCGTAAGTTTTTGTTTTTTTTCAATTTATTTGTTGTGTGTTTGCAAACCACTATTGTATTGGGGTCATCCTTTAAAGATAGTGTGTGAAGTTTAAATAAATAAACAAAAAAAATTACACGATCCATAAGTTGTTAGTAAAGGTCTTAACCTAATGTTAGTAAAAACCACACCAAATACAAAATTGAAACGACTGACACCTACGTGTGCAGCCGTATCCAGTGAGCCAGCATGGGGCTGTCCCACTTATCACACAATACACTCATGATGCTGTGGGAGCTAGCACGTATTCTACCGAAAATAGAAGGGCACCGTTTCCGTATAATGGCATGAAAACCATCAACCCTGGCCTCGGTGAACATCCCGGAAGCGCTACAAAAGCGTGGTAGACCCAACAGCATCCTGGATACATTGTTATACTGGACACGCAGGGCGTTGTATGCCCTCAGCGTATACCTGACTCACAGACTGCACGTGTAAAAAGACTGGCAGTATGCTCTGAAAAGGGTTATTTTGACTTGCGTCGTGCAACGTGCAAATCTGCGGATCAGCATATTACCTCGGACAGCCATCGCCCTGCGTTCCCTTTCTATGTCCAGGTCATCACTCAGGTCATGAGTGACCCAGTGACCCAGGTACTTAAATTTTGTTACTCTAGCTAACGGAGTAGGTATCATTTAACATTTAATACCCGCCTTGAATGCCAATAAATCACATTTTTTTACATCGTACCTGTCCCTGAGCGACCGCGTAGTCTTCACACATCCTCACAAGACGCCTGAGTGCGCTTATTGTTGGACTCAGCAGCACCATGTCGTCAGCGTAATTTATATTGTTAACGCAAACTCCGTCAATGTGACAGCCTATACTGCTGGTGCTGCCGAGTTCAACAATCAGCTGACTAATGTAAAGGTTAAAGAGACGTGGTGAGGTAATACCCCTGTCTCACCCCGCACTTCAACCCAAACACATCACACATAGTTCCACCCCAAATAACAGTACAGTCGACGCTGCTTTCCTTTCGCAGCTTTTCCCGCAAGATATCGTATGACACCAGGTCAAATGCCCTAGATAAGTCCAGAAAACAAGCATTGACTGGTGTTTTTCTATCAGCATAATACTGAACAGTCACACTGCTACTGTACACACGGCTACTGTTACACATCAAGCTAACATTACCAGTTTATGCTGATCTCGCATTGTACGGGATTTCCGTACAATGCGAGGTCAGTAAATACTGGAAACTTGCTTCTGCCCGCGACTTCGTCCGCGTGGAATAGTTACTTTGGGCGTATTTATAGGATTAAAGGATGCATTTTTTCATTTGAAGATTAGGGAAGACTGTATGAAATACACTTCTTTTGTTACCCAATCAGGCCAATATGAATTCACGAACGTTTGGATTGACCATATGTCCAAATTACTTTACTAGATTTATTAATGCGATTTTCCGCGACTCTATCTCAAGGATTTATGCTAATTTTTATCGACGATATTATTATTTCATCTAGAACTTATGAAGAAGGGTTAGATAGGATAAAACAAGTTTTGAAGGTGGCAGCTGAGTATGGGTTAGTCATTAACTGGGAGAAGAGTGAATTGCTCACTACACGTGTGGAATATTTGGGTCATATAGTGGAAAATGGTACTGTTAGACCCTCAACTGAAAAAGTGGAGGCGGTGTTGAAGTATCCCATACCAAGGACGGTGAAACAGGTACAGAGCTTTATTGGTCTTACTTCCTATTTTAGAAAATTTATTGAATGCTATTCTGCTTTAGCTAAGCCGCTAACAGATCTGTTGAAAAAAACACACATAAACTCACGCCTTCTTCCCATGGGGGTAGGCAGAAACTACAGAACGCCACCTGCTACGATCCTTACATAGTCCTTTTGCCTCATTTACGTTCATACATCTGGTCATACACGCACGCCGGTTGCGAGTACTACGCACCTGGCCTTTCTGAAGAACATCACCAATAAGGTCAGTATATGTCCTCCAAGGGCGTCCCCGCCCGGCCTTCCTTTTACATCAGCCTTGTAAATACATTTTGTTAGTCGCCTTTCATTCATCCTCTCAACATGCCCAAACCATCTCAGCATACCCTTTTCAATTTTTGTCACTACATCTTCTTCAAAAAAACAAACAAGATTGCTTTTGAAACATTGAAGAATATCCTGTCAGAACAGCCAGTTTTAAGGATATTCGATCCCAAGTTGACTACAGAGATGCATACGGATGCTTCGCAACAAGCTTTTTCAGCAATTTTATTATAAAAGGATCCTAATGATCAACTACTGCATCCTGTGTACTACATGAGTAAGAAGACAACAGATGCTGAGAAGAAATATTCAAGTTATGAGTTGGAAGCTTTGGCTGTGGTTGAAGGTGTCAAAAAATTCAGAAGAGACGTATTGGGTATTCCATTTAAAATAGTAACAGATTGTTTGGCTTTCGAAATGACACTCAAGAAAAAAGATTTGTCAACACGAGTGGCCAAGTGGGTTTTATTATTGCACGAATATAATTATACCGTGGAGCATAGAGCTGGTACGAGGATGAGACACGTAGATGCTCTCAGTCGTAATCCCTATATTGGTACGATCACCAGGAATATCCATGAGCAGATAAGGAGAGCTCAAGAGATTGATGAAGGAGTAAAAGCAATATTGGACATACTAAAAGATAAACCTTACTCTGACTACTATGAGCAAAATGGATTATTGTACAAAGGGGCTGAAGGATTATTGGTAATACCTAAAGGGTTGGAATATGATATTATAAAAATGTCCATGAAAATGGTCATTTTGGGAAAAAAGAAGATGCTAGAGGTGCTAGTTAGAGATTATTATATGAATAATGTTACTGAGAAGATAGAAGAAGTGTTAGTCTCTTGTATACCATGCTTTTTGGCCATGAAGAAAGCCGGAAAGCAAGAAGGCTTGCTAAATAGGATCGATAAGGGAAACATACCATTAGATACTTTACATTGCGATCACGTCGGACCCTTGTCGGAAACCAAAAAGCAGTATAATTATATACTAACTGTAGTGGATGGGTTCACAAAGTTTGTGTGGTTGTTCCCAACTAAAACCACAAACACCAAGGAGGCAATAGAGAAGCTATAGGTTCATCAGCAGACTTGGGGCAATCCACGAAGGATAATATCAGACAGAGGTGCAGCTTTTATAAGCAATGATTTTGCTGAGCATTGTACAACAGAAAACATTCAGCATATTAAAATAACAACAGGATTGCCTCGTGGCAATGGTCAAGTGGAGCGAATCCATGGAATTGTGGTGTCAGTATTAACCAAGTTATGTTTGCAAGATGATAAGCTGTAGTATCGCCAAGTAAGCAGAGTGCAGAGAACAATAAACAGTACATATCAACGAAGTATTGGGTATTGCCATTTGAACTACTTACAGGATGCAAAATGAATCAAAAGGAGGACGTAGAATTGATGTCTATGTTGGAAGCAGAATATAGAGAAAGTTTTGTACAAGAAAGAGAAGATTTGAGAGAAAAGGATAAAATCCAAATATACAAAATACAAGAAGAAAATAGGAAAAATTATAACAAGAAAAGGAAAGTCAGTACAAAGTATTCAGTTGGGGATTATGTAGCTATTAAAAGAACTCAATTTGGTACTCACATGAAGTTAAGACCCAAGTTCCTCGGGCCATATAAAATAATCAAAATATTGGGGCGAGATCACTATGAAGTTGTGAAGTCAGACAGTTCAGCAGAAGGACCTACAAAAACTACTACTGCTGCTGACCATATGAAAAGCTGGCCGGACTAATGCCACAGTGTAAAGAGTAACAGTGGGCCGACGCCATTGATGTTTGCGTAAATGCCGACACCGCACAAGGCCACAGTACTTACCTAGGGTTGTCACAGACTTTACACAACTGCCCAAAAAAGTAGGGTAATGTTTTTAGGTTTTATGTATGCACGCATGTATGTATGTATGTACGTTTCTTTGTTCTGCCATAACTGCTAATTAATGCCTCAACAGTTTGGACATATGGGGTATCGTTACAATTTTTACATCGTACCGAGTGACGTTGGTTGTTTTTTTTTTTTGCGCGGCAGTCTTGAATTTTATTTGGGAATAAGAGCTTGTTAACAATATAAATAAAATATAATTTTATTATTCAGTGTGTTACTTTACCTATTGAATAAGTTTTATGTCCGCCATCTTGGATTTCAAAATGGATGTCATTTTCGTAATCAGCACCACGAGGAACCTCGAAAATGACACCCATACCATTTTATTAAAAAACATACGTCCGCCATCTTGGATTTCAAAATTAATGTCATTAATGTCAAATCCAAGATTTCAAAATTAATGTCATTTTCGTAATCGGCACCCCGAGGAACCTCGAATATGACACCCATATCGATTTTGAAGAAAAATTAACGTCCGCCATCTTGGATTCCAACATGGATATCTTTTTCGTAATCAGCGACCCCAAAAACCTACATAATGACAAGCATTTATGTTTAAAAAAGTCATTTACGCCATTTTGAATTGCAAAATGGATGTAATTTTTTGTTTACATAGAAACAAAAAATTTGCGAAATTTTTGTCGGATATTTTTTGCGGTGTTTCAGTTTTTGCTGGCAGGCGTCACGCTTTTACATCCGCTATTTTGTTTACGTTAGCATGACATGACAAAAATGTTACAAATTAAGCACTATAAAATAATATATTCACCTTTCCACTGAGTGGAAATTGATGAAATCGCAGTTCTTTATTTATGCGAGATGACGACTTGCATTCTCGCACAGCACATGTCGTATGCACAATTTTAATTGTGTACAAATCAAAAAAAATATTTAAAACAAGACACGCGTTAGCCCTGAAAGTCATGGCCCGAGCTACTAACAAAGGTGACGTATGCAGCTCGGGCTTGCTCTACTCGCCCCTCGCCCGTCACACCCCGCACGATTGCCCTGTCTAGACGGCTTCGTCGAATGACTGTGTTGGTTTATAGACTGTGCTAATGCTAAGGTAGCATTTTATTTTATTTAAACTGCTCAGTCTAATTATGATTGCTATGATTGCAAATTAAGTTAGTTGTTTATTATTGAGTTATCATTTTATGTGATGTTGTTTCTCTGGCAGTTCATGATTGTTTTGTATTTCATGCTAATTAGATAAAGGGTAGGTTGTTGTAAGTTGTTTTTAAACTGAAATGTGTTTGTTTAACTTAAATTTAATAAGTGTGATGATTTTTATTTTTATTTCATTTAACTAGAAGTCTGAGGACAGACTTGTAATAGGATGGCCGAGCTGTGGGGGAGTAAATCCTCTATGTAGGATATTAATTTGCTTTTCACTGCATATTTGACTTTGGAGAAGAGGTAATTTGTTTTTTTCGTGTGTCAGTCAATTGCCAAGACAGATGTGTATTTTTTGCTTATTTTTAATCCTTTATATATTTTAAATAAACCTGAGTTGATCGAGAAAAGCTTTTATTTGCCCTACCATTCCTACATATATACATAAACTTATAATATTTAATAAAAAAAGGTAAAATTTGTTTGTTTGTAAGTTTTAGGGGATAATCTCCAGAACTACCAGTCGGATTTGAAAAATTCTATTTGTACTGGTGTACAGCCCAACTCTTGAGGAAGCTTCGCGGACGAAGTCGCGGGCAGAAGCTAGTAATCAAGATTTTAGTTCACTAATTAGCCATATTTCATATTTCCATACAGTCATTTAGTGTCAAATTACCTAATCAAAACGGCGAAATATTTGACATCCATTTACGACGTCGCCCACTTCCAGACTGCACGCTCTTAAACAAATATAAACACACGTCTCTTTCCCATGGACGTACGCAGAAAATACAGAACATTCAAATATAATAAAACCAGAAATACCTACTAATAGCAGCAAGGGTAAGTAGCAGGTCGGCAGCAGAACTGAGTCCACACCAGACCTCAGAAACAGCACTTGAGAACATGCACAGACTCCTAGTGGTGCGGGTGGCGCTGAAACCAGAGCCTCGCCTGTGTCTGTGGTGATATACAGTCTGGCATTACGCTTTACGCGTCCCGAAGTCCCGGACGAGCGCGGCGCCGCTCGACCACCTGCGCAACCCCTGGCGGCCTGGCGCCCGACAACCACCCAACCCCACCCTGCGCACCCTATGCACAACACTCTACTTAAATAGTTACAAAGTACCTATCTATAGGTACCTATCGTTTACACAACATAACACATCAATATTACAGACCAATAAAATTACTTCTACACTATGCACTAGGCTCTGCAATGAATGAATGATCTCTCATTGTGCGTTTGCACTAGCGAAACATTCACATAACATGTTACACAACACAAAACAACATGTTTTATGTGAATGTTTCGCTAGTGCAAAGTACAGTAATTTATCTTAAGAAATCTTTAGGGCTATCTAAACCCCAAAGATTTCTTAAGATAAATTAGGCATTGATGTGATGCTCATGCAACGCGGTCTAGCACAACCAGCATCAGAACATAGAAAATCACAAGCAGGTATTGTGCTGGCTCACAGCTGAGTGAGGCAGGTGTTGTGGAGCAGGCGCCGGGGGCCGGCGGCGGCGTTGCGGCAAGCATTCGGCGCCCGGCGCCCGCTCGCACTCGCGGTACTCACGCCGCTCCTGAACTTGAAGAACAGCGACATGAGGGCGGCGCGTCGGGCTGCGGCCGGGTCGCGCCGACACTACCGCGCCCGGCGCCGCACGCAGCCGCCCGCTGCCCGACCACACGTAATTTAAGCTTCAGAAGGTGCGCTTCTTACGGCCCTCCGGGCTGATCAAGCAAAACGATCAATTATTAACTTAATGGTTGAAATCTAAGGTTGAAGACCCAAGATTTTCGGGGGTCACCATATACGGTGCCGAGGAATATTTTTAGAGAAATATTTAATTGTACACACTCTAAAAACTTTTTGACCTTCTAATGTTTTTTTAGTCACGCTTAGTGGCCATCACAGCCTCGTCTAATGGTCGTACTATTCTTGTTTTTTCTGTGTACATGCCTACAAATCGTCCAGATAACTTACCTATTTTTACAGATGTGTTAAGTGAGATAAGTGCTACCATAGCAGGCTGTGATATAGAAAATGTTTTTATGCTGGGTGATTTCAATGCTCACCGTCATGAGTTGTTTTATAAAGAGTTAATTAACTTTTGTACTGACCAATCCTGGATTTGTGCTGATATGGAAAAACGGGGGGTTGATAGTGATACATACACTTTTATAAGTGATGTTTATGGGAGTAGGAGGTGGTTGGATCACTGCTTGGTGTCGGTAGCAGCTTGGCATACAATTGTTGATGTTCATGTATCCGAGGATATTTACGTGTCGGATCATCTACCTTTGTGTGTAGAGTGTAATTTAGAAGTGGTGCGGTCTAAACTGTTGACTCGGAGCGCCTGCCGTAATTCTGTTGTATAGGGAGAAAGAACTAAGACAGAAACGCTCAATTACCAAAATATCTGTAACAGTAAGTTGCGCGACGTTGATTTTCCTCATGAGTTTGAGAGTTGCGGTAGTGGATCTTGCAGTTTGGCTGAACATAAAGTTGTTCTGGACAATTTGTACAAACAAATTGTAGAAATACTATGTGTAGCAGCTAGGCAGTCTAAAGTGACACGCGAGGGGGGACCGAGACAGGGTAGGCGCGTGTGTGGGTGGAATGAACATGTAAGGGACGCTCATCTCGAGGCCAGATGTAGTTTTCAGGCCTGGATACTTAACAAACGTCCCTCTTCGGGTCCTGTCTATGATATAATGCATGATAAGCGAAACGTTTTTAAAAGCCGGCTGAAATTCTGCCAAAACAATGCTGAGCAAATTATTATGGATAGGTTAGCCGAACAACGAACTGCTAAAAAATTCGATGAATTCTGGAAATCCACTAGTAAGTTGGATGGGAAACCCGGTCTTTCTGCGAGTGTTGGAGGGATAAGTGATCCCCGGGGAATTGCGAATATGTTTAAAGATCATTTTCAAGTTCATTCCCCTCTCGGTCCCTCAACCGTGAAGTAAGACCATTCTGAGCCCAGCAGTCATGGAGAGAAACCTCTCATGCGTTTCTCAGTTAAGCAGGTAAGTGTAATCATAAACGGTATGAGCCGAGGCAAATCTCCAGGACATGATGGGCTCAGTATTGAGCACTTGAAGCACGCAGGTACGCATTTGCCGCGAGTTCTGTCTATGTTTTTACAATGTGTATTAGCCACGCGTATTTACCTGCTAATAGAAGAAAGAAAGAAAGAAAGAAAATTCGTTTATTTGCGGTAAACATGACGCAAAGAAATAAAAAAAACACGTAAATCACAATTTGGGGGAAAATATGCGTCACATCCACGCAAAACGGCCATCGCTCAGCATAAAGCTGCGACCCCATGCGAGACAGAGCCCCAGCGCTGGTTTTCAGCGATAGCCGGCGCTGACGTGATGACGTCAACCGGTGCAGCATATAGTGAATCTGATGAAGACCATCGTGACTCCTATTGTGAAGAACAAGACGGGTGATATCTCTGACAAGAGTAACTACCGTCCCATTTCACTTGCAACCATAATAGCAAAAGTTTTGGACGGTATGCTTGACACTTGTTTAAATGATTACATACGAGTACATCTTCATGATGCGCAGTTCGAGTTTCGTCCCGGACTTTCAACTGAAAGCGCTATTTTGAGTGTCAAGCATACAGTTCAATACTATATAGATCGAAAGACGCCGGTGTACGCCTGTTTCCTTGATCTTTCCAGGGCCTTCGATCTTGTCTCGTATGATGTGCTATGGGAAAAAATGGTAAGCAGGGGTATACCCGCGGAAATATGTGGTTATTGCAGCATTGATATGGTAATCAGACCAATTATGTGAAGTGGGACGGTTCGCTCTCCGAACCGTATAGGTTGGACTGTGGGGTGAGACAAGGAGGTCTGACGTCTCCCAGGCTCTTCAACCTCTACGTAGATGACCTCATAGAGGGACTCAGCAACATGCGTGTCGGATGCAGTGTTGATGGAGTTAGCATTAACAACATCAGCTATGCTGATGACATGGTGCTGCTGGTTCCGTATGTGGGGGCAATCAGAGAGTTGCTAGCCGAAGCCTACGCTGCCGCACATGGATTAACTTATAATGTCAAAAAGTGTGAGTACATGGTCTTTGAGGTTGGCGGCAAACGCCGTGAAGTGGGACCCGAGCTACTAATAAACGGGTCAGTAATTAAAAGGGTATGCTCTTTTAAATACCTAGGTCACTTTCTTTCCACTGACCTGAAGGACCATGTCGATATAGAGAGGGAGCGCAGGGCACTCGCCGTCCGGTGCAACATGTTGACCCGTAGATTTGCTCGATGTACGGACCTAGTAAAAATCACTATTTTCAAGGCTTATTGCCAGAGTCTGTACACGAGCAATCTATGGGTCAATTACACCAAAAGGTCGCTGGATATGTCCTGCGCGTCCAGTACAACGATGGTTTCAGGATGTTGTTGGGACTTCCTCGCTACTGCAGCGCTTCGGAAATGTTTGCGCAAGCCCGTACTGACGGTTTCCATGCGATTGTTCGCAAAAAAATTGCTTCACTACTGAGAAGAGTGAGAGACAGTCACAACACCATCCTGAGAACTGTAGAACTGTACCTACTTATATTTGTACGCCGTTAAGGCAAAACATGACTGTGATAATTGTAACATCTTGCATGCCATGTGTGTGTATTGTATACTCATGTTTTGGACAAATAAATGATCTTTATCTTTATCTTATCCAATTGTAAAGCAGTTTGTGCAGAGGGTGATTGGTACTAACACTAGATAGTAAGTTATTTTTAGGGTTCCGTTGCCAAATGGCAAAAAACGGAACCCTTATAGATTCGTCATGTCTGTCTGTCTGTCTGTCTGTCCGTCCGTATGTCACAGCCACTTCTTTCCGAAACTATAAGAGCTATGCTGTTGAAACTTGGTAAGTAGATGTATTCTGTGAACCGCATTAAGATTTTTACACAAAAATAGAAAAAAAAACAAATAATTTTGGAGTTCCCCATACTTAGAACTGACACTCAAAAAATTTTTTTTCATCAATCCCATACGTGTGGGATATTTATGGATAGGTCTTCAAAAATGATATTGAGGTTTCTAATATCATTTTTTTCTAAACTGAATAGTTTGCGCGAGAGACACTTCCAAAGTGGTAAAATGTGTGTCCCCCCCCTGTAACTTCTAAAATAAGAGAATGATAAAACTAAAAAAAATATATGATGTACATCACTATGTAAACTTCCACCGAAAATTGGTTTGAACGAGATCTAGCAAGTAGTTTTTTTTTAATACGTCATAAATTGTAAACCGCAATTTACCTTTCATTCAATATTACTTGCTGCTACGGAACCCTTCATGGGCGGGTACGACTCGCACTTGGCCGCTTTTTTATATTATGTTACTAACACACTATGGACTCTGTTCCGAAATAAAAATAAATATATATATACATAATGATGCACACTTTTTTAAATAAGTACCTACCTAAATGAAACTGTTGTATTATCGACACTGGAATCGTTCATTGCCCCATCAGACATGTCCTTTCCAGTATCGATATGATCTTTTCTCACAGTTGGTCACAGTACTAAGCTCCCGTACCCCGACCAAACGGATTAGTTTTGGTTAATTGAACATTGAAAGAAATTCAATTTGCCAATTTTAAAATGCGTAATCCAAATGCGGCAATGACATTGAATAATTATCTAATTAGCATACTAATTTAATCGAAAAACTTATCCAGGGTAAACAAATATTTTATATTTCGTGAGTTCGTGACAGAAAAATGGGATAATTTTTAAAAATAAAATTTATTTATTTATTTCAGGTAAATAACACCCATTACCAAAACATAAATTAATAGAAATTTTCGAGATAAAATCAAACAAGATCAAATACAATTAAACTAAAACAAATCAAATCAAATAAAGTAAAATTAAATCAATTAAAATCAAATTAAGTACATCAAATCAACTCAAATTAAATTAAATCAAATCAAAATAAATTAATAACGTCGTTTAATAAAAATAAAAAAAATATCATCTCTCCGACACTGGTACAGCAACATGTCTGCTGGAACAATGCCGGATGAAGGGGCAGTCCAGCCTTCCCGCAATCATCGCCAGTATGACGTTGGGGCTAACCCGTACCCTCTGCACCAAGGACGCGGCGCACTTGCGCATGGTCGCGTGAAAGCAGTCGATGCGCGCTTCTGCGAACATACCCGAGGCGCTGCAGTATCGGGATGACCCCATCACCGCCCTGAACGCGTTATTATACTGGACGCGGATGGCGCTGTAACTTCTCTTAGAGTAGTGAGCCCACAGACTGCATGAGTAAAGCGATGTACAGTACGCTTGAGCGTAGCCTTAACTTCATTAGAGCACCGCGCAAATCTGCGGGCGATCATGTGAGCTCTAACAGACAACGCCCTCCGCTCCCGTTCCATGTCTGCGTGATCTTTGAGGTCCACATAGTCAAAACATGCCCCAAGTATGTAAACTGGTCAACGGAACGGAAAGTAAATATGTTAATTATTATTATTGTTGTAAAATTCTAGTTATCAATGGCTTCTAATAACATTGTGATTTATTATCAGAACTGTAGAGGGGTCAGCATGAATATTGTGGCGTGTTCCTATGACGTCATTATACTGACGGAAACCTGGCTGATTCCCAGCATCCAGGATAACGAATTTATTGACGATCGTTATGTGGTCTTCCGATGTGATCGTGATCGTTCTGTGACAAATAAGGGTGATGGTGGAGGAGGTCTAATAGCTGTTCTCCGTGAACTGCGTCCTACTAAGTTACCGACACAATTCGTCCGGGCAGAAATTGAACAAGTAATTGTCCAACTGCCTGCTTCCTAGCACCGCGAACACATGAGGTAATATACACACATTACTTAGACATGCTGCAAGACTTAGCTAACGATCCTACTACCGACTCTTACTTAATTATCGGTGATTTTAACCTACCTGACATTGACTGGTTGGACCGTGGGAATCAAGCAATCGCACAAGTTTCGAGCACAATCGGGCAAATATTATTGAATTTCATTAATTTAATTGGTGGCTCACAATTCCATATTACTAAAAACAAATTGGGTCGAATACTAGACTTGTTTATCTCAAATGTTGACTGCCAGTCTATATCATGCAATGCTCTGCTTGACCGCGATGGTCATCATCCAGTTTTTTCTATATTGACTTGTCTGAACACGCATTACACTCCGCTAAAATACCGCTCGGTCCGTAGACATAACTTTCATAAAGCTAATTACGATCAAATAAATTTTGACCTGAGTAAAATTAACTGGAACTTGGTACTATCCCACCTTGACTCTGATCAAGCTGTTAACGTCTTTTATGAGACATTATACGGTATTATCAAGTCACATGTTCCACTGACTAGAATAAGAAACTCAAGTTTTCCTGTCTGGTTTACACCCTCTCTCATAAGAATCTTTAAAACAAAAGAACGGGCTTGGATAAGATGGAAGAAGTACAATAATCAATCTGACTACTTTAAATTTTCTAACCATCGCAAGCTTTTCCACGGAGAGTTAATTGAATGTTATTGGAAGTACATTGATTCGGTCGAGAAAAGCATTCCTAAGAATATAAAGCATTTCTGGTCCTACATCTCATCTAGAAAATGAAAATCGAACTATCCGGCTAGTATGTATTTCAGAAATGTTTCTTCAGATGACCCCACAGACATTTGCAATCTATTAACACGCTTTTATTAGGTCGACCTGTATGTAACTGTGTAATGGTTTTTTTTTTTTATTATTATTATTTTATCGGGGTGGAAATCCTCATGGATGTCCTCCGCCCTGGGGTGGGCAAAGGGGTCTGTCAGACTCTTACTGAATAAAACCACCCCGGTGTTCCCTCTCACACTTGCGTCGGGGGCTGCGGGTGCAAATGCGACTTCCGCTGCCCCGGACTGGTGACGGCCCGCGCTCTGCGGGCCCCAATCCGTAGGGGGAGTGAAACTCTCCCAATTACGTCTTATAGAGACGCGCGTGGAACACTACGCGCCGCCATCTCGAGTCCTGTGTGATGGGGGGCGACGGATGTCCCCGAGTTCGCCACCCCTGGATCCATTTAGGGGGGCTGGAAGAGGGCATTATCTGCCCTCCGCCGCCGTCCAGTGCGCCTGCTGCAGGACGGGAGAGTACTAGTGATCTCCCTTTCCCTTTCCGCAGCCTCCTTCTGCGAGATAACTGTTTCGCAGAAGGATCCCAAGTAGCACACAAGCTCTATAACAAGCCGTACACCGGCTGGTTAGAGGTTCTTAATAACGGCATAGCCTCCATAAGTAAGCTCTACAGTAGATGTACAAGCCGCTGTAGCGCCGCTGTACCCCCAAAAGAGGCACCGGTTTATCCGGCCCACGGTTCTACAATGTCGATACAATGGTCGTAAATATATGTTAGTACGGAGATACAAAGGTGCTATGCGAGCGATAGTGTACGCCTCAGTATCTAAAATAAGCTCTTGTAGCGCGACTGTAGCGCTTGCATCTTATTTAGACACGTCTGTATCTCTGAATTAGAGTTTACAGATCTATATTAGATATACAGTAGCGATATTTTGGGGAAATGAACAAAACTTATTGAAATTTTTACAATGACGTCTAAGAAAGTGTTTGATGGAACAACTGGAAATAATTAAAAAATAAACAACAGGTTCCTTCCAACATTTTTCCTTTTATGCATGCAAAGTATTAGTGAGAGTATCAGTGTATTGTAAATATACACATATATTTTAGCTAAAATTTTCACGCTTCTGCTGTTTATGCAGTTTTTTGCATATTTTTTTGATAAAAAGTACATTTAATTAGAGGGTTTGAATTTTGAATTTAGTTTATGTAAGATAGTTTAGCTTTTTAGGTAGTTTCTTTAGA
This sequence comes from Agrochola lychnidis, assembly GCA_963680765.1. Taxonomy (NCBI): domain Eukaryota; kingdom Metazoa; phylum Arthropoda; class Insecta; order Lepidoptera; family Noctuidae; genus Agrochola; species Agrochola lychnidis. The sequence goes on from OY796851.1 coordinate 500,495, forward strand.
ATCCTGGGTGAGAAAGAGTGACGTTTATTCGGTTTTTATACATATTTATGATATAAATAGATTATAAAAATCATGAAAATTGCTTGTATTAAAAACTATAATGGCGTCTAGGTTACAACCGCCTTCAGAGTTTATTAGAACCATTCTATCGCTTTTAAACCGCTAGTATCCATCATCATTGTAGACCTTCCGGTTCTATGATTGTGGTATTGACGCGCTATTGTACTCTTTTAGGTGTACAACGGTAATTAATATATTCTTTTAAGAGTCTAAGGTTGGACAACGGACTATTTATATTCTATTATATTATTTATTTAGGGGTCCATTGTCTGAATCTTAAAACCCCTGTTAAACCTTCTTACACTTTTTCATAATTCGTTTATATGTTTCTATTTATACTCTACTAATTAAATAAGACTTACTGCAATATTTCTTGTTTATATGTATACAATCAATTCAATATTTACAAATAACATCTAGTCTAATTATTTGAACTTTTAAATATGAAAACATTAATTGCACTTAAATACGAAAGAGTTTGTGAGCAGAGTATTATCTTATGTTCTGGTCGCCGTCACTATGTTCTGGTCGATTATTAATTATATTCCGATATTCTTTGCAAATATTTTTTCTCACACTACCATGTTTTTTTCTTAATTTCCACGCTTTTTGGTTATCCATGACAAATTCACGCGATTATACTTCAGGCTTCGTCCTCGAGATTAGCATTTTATACACATGTAGTAACGCGTAGTACACACCATTCCACACTATTTTGAGAATATTTTAATTTCTTCTGCATTTTCATCTTTTTTTTTTTTGTGGGTAGATTAGTCGACTTGATTCCTGCGCCCGCAATCCGTGCCATTCGCTTTTTAGTGCTGCGCCGTTCCACACTCGCTCGCGATTACACTTACTTAATTAAAAAGTTAATATCTAGTGTTGTTGTTAAGTATAATACTATAATAATGCCTAAAAGAAAAGGTAATGATTGTGATCGTATAAAATTAGAAGATTACAAAGAAAATTAAGACGCAAACGGCGTCGATCGCGTGATTCATATGACTCGGATGAATCACAGTTATCGTCAACAGCAAGTTTTTGCCGCCGTTCTCCGTTAGATGATCAAGGTATGGTTTATTTTCGTACTTAAGACGACAATAAGTGACAGCGACCTCGAGCGAGTGGGCGGAGCCACGCGTCACCTCCCCGCGACCCCGCAACTGCACGCACGTAATTTCGTAGGGTAACCATACGTTTCAGATAGTGAGGACTATCCTGTCTGATTTTAGATCACCAACTAATTTTTTTTTCAATATATTGTTAATAAGTAAGCTAATGTTCTGATAATAATTTAAGATTTTAATAGTTTGCATTGAATAATATGGTTTATTATATTTACGTAAATAATAAATGTGTCCATACATGACTAGGACATACCTACTTAAAATAATAACAGAAGATGACAAAAAATATAAAACAAAGATGTGTGGTTTGTCTGCGTGTATGACCAGCACCCTTTTTTTTTTTTTTTTTTTCTTGCTGGGAAATTATCAAATAACTTCTCCCGCTCTAGGTGGAGCAGGAGGGCGTGTCAGACTCTTACTGACTAAAACCCACCCGTGTTCCTTCGGTTGCCCTGTTGCCGGGGGCCACGATTTCCCGATCGGTTTTCTTCGAACCCCCGGCAGGCATTGGCCCTAGCGGACCCCGTCAATTCTGCTGACATCTCTTTGAGGCGCGCGTGGAACACAACGCGCCGTCGACCTGGGCTTGGTCCTTATCGGACGGCGAGCTACCCATTGCTCACCGTCCGCAAGCCCGCTCCTACGGTGGCCGGAAATCGGCTCGCGATTCCCGCCCCGGGCGTCTCCTCCTGCGGCGGTTAGGGGCGTGAGGGCGCGAAATTTGCCTCTCCCTCACGCGTTCCGCCTCCTCCTTCGCGAGCATTACCGCTTCGCAGAAGGAGGTGACGGCCTGCCATTTCCTCTCGCTCCGTACCATGGCCTGAACCAGGGCCGGACGCGAGAGATCACCGCCGCCGATCGCCTCTACGAGAACACAGCGTTGCTCCGCCCAAGCCGGGCAGACCTCCACCGTATGCTCCACCGTGTCCTCAGGCCGATCCACACAATGGTGACACCCGGGTGTTTCCTCCCGCCTTATCCTGAACAGGAACCTCCCGAAGCAGCCATGTCCGGTGAGGACCTGCGTCAGGCGGAAGGTGAGAACGCCGTGGCGTCTCTCCAGCCACTCCTCAAAGACGGGTCTTATCGCCGCGATAGTGGCGTGCCCAATGACCAGCACCCTAATTGCATAATAAACGATCAATCACAATCTGAATCATTTAAACAGATTGCCAATCCATTGCTTCACAAGTTCGAAAAAAAAAAAAAAACCTGCTCAGCAACGTAAATAACGCAATTAATGTTGTTGAACTGCAAAATGAAACAGAATAGTCTTAATCATTTACGAAAAGGTGTTACGCAATTAGATAGCAGATAATATGAACGTAAACGAAGTAAATAGAATAGGTAACTATATAAAGATCGTAGCAGTTGGCGTCCATGGGAAACGAATGGAGCATGGAATGGAGAATGGATTTGTTTATCTACAAAGATTTAAAATGATCAAATAAAACATGTGAATTATGTATATATTTATAAGGTGTTCTAAACTGTATGGGACAGCTGTTTTTTTAATGCGATTTCAAAGTTGCTGCTATAGCAAGTTATTCAGTTCAATGGTCTAAAGCACCTCTTACAAGTTTTTAAAGTAAATTTTTAGGGTTCCGTACCGGAAGAGTGCTAAACGGAACCCTATTACTAAGCCTCCAATGTCCGTCTGTCTGTCAGCGAGCTAAATCTCATGAACTGTAATAGGTAGACAGTTGAAAATTTCTCGATATTATTATCTTCATGTATTTTCATGAAACTTTCACCATCTAGAAGACAATTTAACTAAACAAATTTTATTAAACGGCTTTTATTTGTATTGTGTTTGATAAATCAAGGTGGGTTGTTTTTCGAATAAACTTGGTGCGCGTTGAAGCCGGGCCTCTTGTGGGCACGAGCGGCAGTGCATCGCTAATACTCGAAGCAATTTTATTCGCTTTTAAGTTTTGTGATAAAAATTGGTGGTAAATCGAAATCATTGAAAAAGAAACGCCTAGACAAAAAATAGATTACAGAGTAAGTAACGTACCTATTTTAATCGAACTAATATTATCAATAGTGGTGCCGATTCTCTTGTACACCGAACTAAACTATCACTAAAATTCCTTACTTTTGACTATGAGAATCTCAAAGCTATTCTGCAAAATAAATTCTCTAAATTAAAAAATAATTTTGACACATCTAAATCGAATTTGACAATCGCGACTCCACACGTGATACCTAACCATGTGAATCTTTTTAGAGCCGGAGGCACGCAGGGGGGCAGCGTCGACGTGTTTTATATGGAATTTTTCACTTTTTGTATGGAAAATAAAAAAAAATATTACCTACATGTAGAGTGTTATGGGTTTAAGAGTTTTATAAAGGGGGTCGAAATTGTTATTATTTTTGCGATTGGACACACCGTCTTCGAGATACCAGCAAAAGAAAAATAAAATCAGTACTGTTTTTGCATCTGAAGTCGAGGTGTTGGTGTTAATTTAAAGTTCATGACTACCAATTTTATTCCCCACGTTTTTAGTCGCGATTAAAAATAGTCAGATTTAGTAAGAAAACCTAAATTTTAGATGAATAACGTCAAATTCAGAATAGCAAAACTGCCATTTTCACTAAATTAATATCTCAGTACCATCTTAGTGCTGTCAAACTAAAATATAGTTAAGATGTGTCACTTTAGTCTATTTCAGAATGGGAAAATCGTCGTTTGACAGGAATAAACTAAATTTTGGTGATTTTTCGTCCAGTTTAGAGGCATTTGTGACAAGAGAATCGGCACCAATATCCATCGAAAGGTTACTTAAATTATTTTTCACCAGCTTCCGCCAGCGCCTTCGCCCGCGTGATATATCTATATAAATTATAGCCTTACTAGCTTTAGCCCGCGGCTTCGCCCGCGTGGATGTCGAAAAATACCCCACGGGATCGTACTACTGAGATTACATACCTAATAGCCGAGGAAAGGTCATTGACTAATACCGCTGCGCCCGCGTTGCCGTCAACCTTATTTATGTAGTAACGCGTAATTTTGAATCTGTGATATCTTTTAAACCATTCATTTAAATGATATGATGTCAGGCGTATTTTAATCTAAATTAAATGCCCAATTTAAATAACATATTTTATTAGGTATGGATTAATATAATATTGGTCAAAAAAGTTTAATGGTTTCATAATTTACAATATATTAACGTAATAATAATACGTTAATCATTTGTTGTTGTTGTGTTGTTTGTTGTTATTGCAACAGATAATGTAGGTACAAATTCACTCCTAGGTTGTTTCGTTTTATTTATCAGTGTAATTTTTTTTATATTTCCAAATTTATGCACACACATATAAACAGACAAGAAGAGAGGAAAAGAAAAAATACGTACAAAGGAGTGCCTTTGTACGTATTTTTTCTTTTCCTTTAAAAAGCAGTGGCTTTTTCTAAAGAAATCTCTTCCAGCATACCTGCGACAGGAAAGTAAATAAAAAGAGATGTAGACAACGTGTGTAACCATAGAAGAGAGAACAAAAACATAAATCAATCAAAGAAGAAAAAAAAAAACCAATTCACTCATTTCAATTATTTTTCATTTCTGAAGTGATTGAAACAACATTTACTGAAGAGGAATCCTTTTGTTGTAAATTATGGAACTATCAAACTTTTTTCTTCCAAACTAGGCGGTATCACTCTGCGACATGTATCTAAATATAGGCACCGGCATGAAAGTAAAGGCATGGGCGAAAGTAGGAAAATAGTTGTGCACAATGTACTGTAAGCCGACGTTCGCACGGACGTAATAAAATCGCGGCGCTTTTTTTTTCGTGCACGTGCCCACACGAGAGTACGTCCCAGCGCGTTGGATTGTCAACGCTCGGCTTAACACCGAGAGTTGAAAATCTAGTGCGCGATAAAATCCCGCCGTGATTTTATTACGTCCGTGTGAACGTCGGCTAAGTTCGCAAAACGGACACAAAAAAAAAAAAAACAAGAAACCCCACTGCAAAAACTCATAACTGAAAAGAGAAAAACAAGCATTATAAATATTATAATCTATAGGATTTTGGTATTGCAGGCGCAAACCAATAACCTGAAATTTTGGTGCAACTTTTGTTTGTCCAAATGCCTGCGATACCAAAATCCTATAGATTATAATGCTTGTTTTTCTCTTTTCAGTTATGAGTTTTTGCAGTCGGGTGTTTTGTTTTTTTTTTATAATTTGTTTTATTTCAAACTTTTTAGTTTTATTTTACTGGCGAAATGTGGGTGTCCTATAGGTACACCTCTGCCTAACCCTTCGGGGATTACAGGCGTGATGTTATGTTTTATGTTATGTGTTAGTTTTATTAATATGGATATATGTATATTTGGAATTGACTCATTACTAACTTTTATTTGTTGTTATTTTTTTTTAAACCTACCCCTCTTTTTTTGTATTTGCAGATGCAATATATAAATATTAAATAGCCTATGTCACTTCCACTATTAAGACGAACCTAACGACACCTCATATGTTAAAATCCATAAAGCCGTTTAGGCTACAGAGCGTGCCAAAGAAATAGACATAAGTACATACATACATACATACTCTCGAAAAACATTACCCTCCTTCTGGGACAGTCGGGTAATTACATCTCCGCAGTCAAGGTCATACTACTTACGAACCAAGAACACCCCCACAACTTGTATGTCAATAATAGCATTCAAATATTTTTTGAAACTCTAATCCGGACTGTCCCTACAACGATGTAGTATGGTTACAAAAAATTTACAAAAAAACCTCGTCGCTGAATTTACGACTAGAGAATTTTTATTTGGTGTTGTCCTAAAACAAAAATAACACAATTATTTAAATTAAATAAAAGTGTGGTTACTACAATTCAAAATAATGCAAACTTTCGATAGAGATTAATGATAATTTTATTTCGATTAAAATAGGTACGTTACTTACTTCAGTAATCTATTTTTTGCCAGTGTAAGGCATTTCTTTTTCAATCATTTGGATTTACCAGACATTTATAGCATGAAATTTAAAAGCGAATAAAATTGCTCCGAGCGTTAGCGTCTACCCGTGACAGTGGTCAGCGATGCACTGCCGCCCGTCGCCCGCAAGAGCCCCGGCTTTAACGCGCACCAAGTTTATTCGAAAAACAACCCACATCGATTTATCAAACACAATACAAATAAAAGCTGTATACTAAAATTTGTGTAATTAAATTGCCTTTTAGATGGTGAAAGTTTCATGAAAATACGCCTGATAGCTTTTGCGTTATTATCGTTTTTTTGTCCGCGTTAGACATTACTTTACAAATTAATTACACTATATTATAAAAATATAATTTGAATTATTCGTATATCAAATTACGAAGAAAACTGTCTAGTACAACATATATTTTTTTCAAAGAAGTAAGACTAGTCGTTTAGATGTGGTGTCCAATTTAAAATCATTAGAAGTCGTATATCTGCGCCTTAATCAGTTTTCGACCTACATACCCACTACAAAATTATTTTTTGTTAAATTTTGTTGAATAACGATCTCCGTCTGTTGTTAAAATGTATAAGTATTACACGATTTGTTTACTTTGTTTAACATTGTGTATACCTACCTACCAACAACAATGTAGGTACATACTTCATAGTTTTTTCTACTCGAATAATTAGTGTTACGGACAGTACAGTGGGACTGTTTTTTCACTAATACAAGCCTGACAAAATAAGATTTAATTATTCTTTAGGAAATAATAGTTTGCGGACAGTACTTGCTTGAATTGGGACTGTTTCTTACTGTTCATTTCTAAAAATTCAGTCTTTTAGACTTTTACGTAATTAACAAGTGTTTTACATTGGAAACATTAAAGATTTTAAGATATTGAACAATTTGTTCTATTTTGTTGTTACGATAATAATGCAGTCATTACCCGGCCCACCGAGCAGTACAATGGGACTGTCTCATGGTGCTAAATAAATTTGTTTGTGGACAGTACGTGTTATCATAACTTGGGACTGTCACTTACAATATAATATTGACTCGTATTGCCAGGCTACATGGAACTTTACGTCATCTTTTCAGACGGAGAATATATGGGGTTGTTTGACAATGAAGCGGTCATATCAGACCTAGATCAGCCTTCTCCCGAGCTACAAACAGATGTAGACCTAACGCAGCCCGAGATGGAGCTGGAACCAGATCCACTCCCCAGCACATCACGCGATGAAAACTCAGTCCAGATTCAGTCTGCCGTGATAGTTGCGCCGGATCCTGCGGACCCTTCACCGTCCGTAGTCCCAAAGCCTGTTCCACTTGCAGACGCGACGATACCTGCAACAGAAGACTCAGGACTTGATAATGAACGGTTAGATATATTAGGCACTGATCCTACAACAGATAAAAAGTATGGCAAAAATATACAAAAAGATTTATCGATTAGATTTCAACATTGGACTACGACGGGGATAGCAAAAGAGCTGCGTAAGGAGCTTAAAGAAAATTATTTAACTCCTGAAAATGCCAAGTTGATTAATCCTCCAGAATTGAATGCAGAAATAAAAGCAGCTGTCTCAGATATTATTGCTAAACGCGATAAAGCTATTGAAGGTAAACAAAAACAACTTACCTTAGCCATTACTTCCTTAGGAGAAACCATCACGCTTATATTATCTGCTAAGGAGAAAAACACCGCTTTACTCAAACTTCTGATGGATTCTACTCGTATCATCTGCGACTGTCAACATGCTGACTCTGTGACGCGGAGAAACTTCCTATTGAATGCTGTAAATAAAGAAGTTAGAGAGCAACTACAGAATACAAAAATAGATAAGCTTCTTTTCGGTGAGAACTTAGCCGAAACCATAAAAACTGCGAAAGCCATCAATAAATCTGGTACAGATCTTAAACCACCGGCACCTAAACCTACAAATAGGAAGTTTACACAGAGCTTAACGAATCCTTCACGAAATTTAAACTGGAGGAATCCGGGTCTGTATTGCAGGCCGACGGGTCCACCAAGGATGAAGCAGCCTGCGACGACCTCGATGCCCAATCGGCCAGCCAGCTCGTCCAAGCAGTCTCAGCATCCGCAGCAGAGACAGAACTACAGACGTCGCTAAACACGGTAAAACCTGCTGGTCGATTGTCTTTATTTTATAAAGAATGGTCAATGATTACTCATGATCCAATGATCCTTTCATATATAAAGGGTTATAAGATTCCCTTTTCTCGGTTACCAAGTCAATCAGTACCCCCTAGCATTCGGAAATATTCTGGGTCAGAAAGGGTACAGTTCATTGAAGCCATTGATAATTTATTATCATTATGATAATTTATTATCACCAAGATTATGTCTGGACTTTAAAAGAGACTGTGACCTCTGAGTTTGTTTCGGCCTTTCTTCTCGGAGTAGTCAGATAGGAAACGCCGACTTCATCTAGTTTTAAAATATGATTGACGTGTAAAAGTGTTTGTACAAACCTACTTACAGAAATAAAATCATTTATCATTAGGAGCTATTTCAGAATGCGAAGCTCGGTCCGACCAATATTTGTCAAATGTCTTTTTAATACCCAAGCCAAACGGAAAAATGCGTTTTATCTTAAACTTAAAATCTTTAAATAAAATTATCGATACTAATCACTTCAAACTGGAAGACTTGAGAACTGTTCTGACTTGAACACTGCTCGAGTGACATGTCAAAATTTTGTTCTGTATTATAAAATTAGTTTTAATTATTTTTAAGTATAATTATAGTGAAATAATATAACTAAATATAAAGTAACTGCATAAATACTCAGGATTATTGTTTTCCTGAAAATATTCTTAGTAAAACACAGTGTTTGGTTGCCCACCGTTACCGGTAACCTATCACGAACAGCTGATGTTCGACCTGCGGATTTAAAGGGGGAGTATTGTTACTTTTATTCTTTAATTACCACGCAGTCGTCTCATAGACTCTGTAACACGCTTTCATTGATACCTAGAATCACTTTTCTTAGTTGATTTGGAACTCAGCAGTGTGTCTAAGTCGCTTTGTTCACATTTATGATAACGAAACTTATGTAGTGAATTTTCGAAATAGTTTTAATCTATAGCATAATAGTATTAGAATACACAACAACAAGAACGTTGTTTACCGTTTTTGCATCATCTTTATGAAAAACTAAATTTTATTTTAATCTAGGCATCCTACCCACATAAGTAATAGAATCAATATAACTTAGTATTTGATCAAATCAAGTTGCAGTTCAATTATATTTAACAGCTTACCTCATTTCTCTATAAAGCAACACTAATTTCTCTCATTTTCCTTTCATTTCTAGCTTTCCTTTTTTGTTTATCTGTCTAAGTACTTCTCACCGTTCCTTTCATTCTACTTTCAGTACTAATTCCTGAAACCATGCCTGTGATGACCCGTAAGGCTGTTGCTCAGGAGTTGGAGCTTAAATTGAGAACGGCCATTCAGGATCTTGAGGCTTCAAACAGTAAATGTCAACAGCTGTTACAGGAGATAGATGAAAGTGAGAAGGAAGTCGAGAAGGTCGTTTTCAAAAACACAAGCTTAAAACGGGAGCTAGTGGACCTTCATCAGCAATACCTGGTTGTTGTTGATGAACGGGACAAACTGCGGGTGGTCACAAATGGTTTCAACAACTGCAGTAACATATATGAGGAGGCTTTATGTAAGGTTAGGGACCTAGAAGAAGAATTAATTCATGCAAATGTACGAATTAATCATTTACAGAATCAAAAAGAATGTACTCAGGCTAAGGAAAATAATAACTTGTATAATGAATTATTAAACACTACTTGCAACCCGCATTCCTTAATAACAATAGACCTTACTGAAGATTCGATAATGAAATATTATAATAGTAGTTATAAAGTAAGTCAAAATAAAATTAAGAAATATGCAAAGCTAAATAAAATCATTAATAAATGCAATAAATATAGAAAACAACAAAAACACAGTTCCAATAATATTAAACTAAGGAAGGAACGTGGTTTTCTGATAAATAAATTAAATAACTATAAAATTAAATTAGAAGACAGTAAGAACATTTATGAGTTTGACACTCAACAGTTACAGTCTGAAATTCAGGTTCTAGAAGCATCACTACAGTCACTCTACACTAAGTATGTGAGGTCTGAAAAACAAATTCAGGAGCACATCCTTGCTGCAAATGAGTTAGTGGAAATGTGCAATTCTAATGTAGTTAAAGTGGACCTGCTGACTCCCAGCATATCATGGATATCATCATTGCATAGGAAATCCAATCTTGGCACTCTCCAACCTGAGGCAACGGAGGACCCGTACCAGTCAGGTAGTGCTCAGATCTCTATTCCGCATAAAGATTTACCAGATGTTAAACAAGATCCATTGCAAGTAGTTCAGACAGAAATTAGTTCTCCCCCTTGTAATGGTAAAGTTTGTTACCGCTCCATTATGTTTTCTGATAGTTTTGGAAAAGGGTTAGGAAAATTACTTAGTGACAACCTGAGTCATTCTTCTGAAAACTATTGTAGGCCTCAGAATTCCTACAAACAAATAATGTCTTCAATAACTAGGAAGGAATATGATCCTAATGCCATTATTACTGTATTAATAGGTAATAGTTTTAATGTTAATAAAGATGATATTACTGATAGTGTCACCGAACTATTGAAGTTAAATTGTATGAAAATAATTTTGTGTGCTTTTCCATATTTTGAGCACTTGTCAAACAGACAAAACAACTACATTCACATGTTAAATAATTACATGCATTTCTTAGTTAGTCACCATAGTGACAAGTTTATATTTTTTGACACCAACATTTTTGTTGATAAGCTCAGGTCGACTAGGGATACTGTGTATCTGCCCATTAGTTTTAGACGTCAAATAGCTAGGCTATTAGCTTTTAATATTAACCCAGACATAATTAGTATGTCGAAGTCTTATAGAATTAGTACCACAATTAGTAATAGTACTAATGTTAAGGTGGTTAGCACAATTAGTTTAAACTAGTTTGTAAGACAACAGAAGGTACCAATAACAGTATAATTAAACTTAATAACAAAAAGGTATTTTCTAGCACTAACATAGTTAACTGTACAAAAGAGGCTAAGCAGAAATCCTTGAAATTATTACATCAAAATATTCAAGGTTTTTCTTCCAAACAATTGGAAATTGAATTGTTTTTAGAAAAAACAATGTTTGACATTATATGTTTAACTGAGCATTGGTTAAATGATTATGAAATGTTAATTAACTATGAGAATTATAGTGTGGCCAGTTGTTTTAACCGAAAATCAATGCTGCGTGGAGGTTCATTAATCTTAATTAAAAGTTGTATTAAATCAAAAACCCGTAATGACATAGTTGAACTGTCGGTTGAACATAGCATTGAACTGTCTTGTGTTGAGCTAGATAAGCATGTTATAGTGTGCGTTTACAGACCCCCAAATTATCAAAACTACTCTATATTTGAGTCAGTAATGGAAGATGTTTTGGCAAAACTTGCAACTTGTAATAAATCAGTAATTATTTGTGGTGACTTTAACATTAATATTTTAGAAAATAATTCAAATACCGGTAGATTTTTAAATTTGTTCAAATCATTCAATTTGTCACATGTGTTTGTGGAACCGACCCGAATAACTACATCTACTGCTACGTGTATTGATAATGTGTTTTGTTGCTGCGACTATTTAGATAAAGCCATAGTTAATTATCTCCCTTCGGATCACAGTGGTCAATCCGTAACTTTTGAGTCTAACATACCATTACAAAAAGTGCAGATCAAATTCAGACCAATAAAAGCTGTTAATTTAAATAAATATAATAGCACTTTAGTTTGTAAGTTAAGTAATCAGGTCCTTACAAGGAACAATGTTAATATTTTGTATAAAGAATTCTTTTCGTTAGTCCAATCCGAGTTCAATAATTGTTTTAAGAAGAACACTAAAACTATCAGCCCTAAGTTTTTATTTAGTGACTGGGCAACTACAGGACTCAGGAAAAGTAGGGATAGACTTTTCGAGCTGTATGGCCTTAAGCCTTATATTAACACGGAAACTTTCAATAAGTATGTTGCTACTTACTCTAGAACTTTTAAGAACACTTGTAAGGCAGCTAAAGCCTTATACATTAGCAACAAGGTTAAATCAGCAGACAATAAAATACAGACGGTTTGGAAAATTATTAATAATGAAACGAACAGAAACAAAAAGCATAATTCTGATTATACACTGAAGACGTCATGTGGTGGTCTTATTTGCGATAGCAAAGAAGTTGCTCAAGAATTTGTAAATTTCTTTACCAGTATCCCACTTAAAACTACTGAAACCTTAAACTCCTCGTCCTCACTCTCTTTTGATTTATTAAGGGCCAACGTTTCAGCATGCCCGATTGAATTTAACTTTAAGCATATTAACCCCATAACGGTAATAAAAGCTTTTAAACAAATCAAGATCAAATTGACCGAAGATCTTTGGGGGATGTCCATTAAAGTCTGTACCTCCATAATTGAGACCATAGCGCCTTACTTAGCCTTAATATTTAATTTGTGTGTAGATCAAGGAGTCTTCCCGGATTTAATGAAATACAGTAAGGTAATACCACTTTTCAAATCCGGGGACAGTAAAGACACCAATAATTATAGACCCGTATCCGTGTTGCCGGTATTCAGCAAGGTGTTTGAAAAAGTAATGCTTAATCAAATGCTCAATCATTTTAACACAAGTAAAATCCTTCACGATCAACAGTATGGTTTCACCAAAGGACGTTGTACAACCGACGCTGGTGTAACCCTATTAAGACACATTTTTAACGCGTGGGAAGAGGCCCAAGATGCCATAGGGATCTTTTGTGACCTCTCCAAAGCATTTGATTGCGTCGATCACGAAACCTTACTCTTGAAACTAGAGCATTACGGACTTGGAAAACTTGCACTCAATTTAGTAAAATCTTATTTAAATGATAGACAACAGCAAGTTCAAATAAACGGTATCAATTCACTAGGTTTAAAAGTAAAATTAGGTGTGCCACAAGGCTCGATATTGGGTCCATTCCTCTTCTTAGTATACATTAATGATCTACTCCATTTATTAAAAAATCAACCACAAATGGTGTTATTTGCTGACGATACTTCTTTAATTTTTAAGGTAGATAGACGTGCTATAAATTTTAACGACGTAAATAACGCCCTACAGCAGGTCCAAAATTGGTTCACTGCTAATAATTTAGTATTAAATGGAAAAAAAACTAAGTGCATACAATTTTCTTTACCAAATGTCAAAAGTAGTGATTGTGAGATAGTATTGAATCAAGAGAAACTAGAATTCGTTGATAAAACTATTTTCCTAGGGATCACACTCGACTCAAGGCTGCAATGGGGTCCTCATTTAACATTTCTTGCAGGACGGCTAAGTTCAGCAGCATATGCTGTCAGAAAAATCCGTCAGTTTACTGATGTAGATACCGCGAGGCTAGTATATTTCAGCTACATTCATAGTATCATGTCCTACGGTATTTTACTGTGGGGACGGGCTGCAGACATCGAGTCTATTTTTATTCTCCAGAAAAGAGCGATCAGAGCCATATATTGTCTCCGCAGGCGCGATTCTCTAAGGAAACTGTTCAAGGATATTAACATCATGACGGTACCTTGTCAATATATCTATGAAAACATCATGTACGTAAGAAAGAATTTACATCTTTTTAGCAAAAGAGGTGATAGACATAATTATAGTACTAGAAATAGGGACCTATTAGTTCAACCAGGTTTCAGACTGGCTAAAGTAGATTCATCTTTCATGGGATACTGTTTAAAATGTTACAATAAAATTCCTCCCCACATACTTCAACTGAATGAGACGAAATTCAAATCTTGTATAAAACGCACACTATGCAGGCAGGCATATTATACGTTGGGGGATTACATCACTGATAAAAATGCTTGGCTCAATGCTGGTCCTGCTCCACAACCACAACTAATTGATTAACATTTGCAAATACTGTTGGAGCTGCTGAAGATTGTAAGACCATCTTTGCATTGTATAAACTCAATCTCTTTTGTATTATATAATTGCATAGCACACTATGTGAGCACTATGTACTAAAGAGTTACCATTTACCGGGTAATATGTCTTGCATTGACTTGAATGTGCCCTGGCGGCTGTGAGTATGTCATGCTCACTCAAATGTTTCGCTGATGGTGGCGCGTGTGTTGGATCATTTAGCTCCCTTCAAAATGGTTGAGCTGAATGGTGCTAATTCATGCGTCATGTTCGTGAACGGGCGACGTCAGTTGGGACTGGTCATCTCTTAGCTGCCAGGGCTTATTTTTTAACCGACTTCCAAAAAGGAGGAGGTTATATGTTCGTCGCGTATGTTTTTTTTTTTTTTTTTATGTATGTCCACCGATTTCTCCGTCAATTGTGGACCGATTTTGAAAATTATTTTTTTGTTTGAAAGGGTGTGCTCTCGAATTGGTCCCATATAAATTTTATTAACTTTGCTTTGATAGTTTTTGAGTTAGCTACAAAATACGTATTTTTTTCCCACTTGCTATGTAGATGATATGATAAGTTTCTGTCACTGGTAGCAGATAGTAGTATTCGAATGTGTGTGGGGTAGGTACCACAACTAAAAAGTGAAAAATAAAAACTTTTTACAAAAAAATACAACCAACCTCCAAAAAAAAACACTACAAAGTGAAAAATAACTTTAATTTCGGAAGTCGGTGGCAAAAAACGAAAATACAAAACACAAGACACCGACTTCCGAAATTAAAGTTATTTTTCACTTTGTAGTGTTTTTTTTGGAGGTCGGTTGTTTTTTTTTGTAAAAAGTTTTTTTATTTTCATTTTTTTGAATTGTTCTTTTTTATTTTTTTATTACGGACGCTTCTCATGTGCACGTCTTTCTACATTGTTCTCACATGTATAATTTCAACATGAATGATGTAACCAATATTTTGTAACAATTTTTTATTTAAAAGAGTGTCCGTGGAGTTTCTTGCCAGTTCTTCTCCATAGGTACCTACTACGCTTTGGAATGGGCAACTAGCTTCATACCTATTTCTGACTGACCGATTCCTTGACAATTCAAAAGTGCCTGTAAATGGTTTAATTGAAATAAATTATTTGAGTTTGAGTTTTCTGTTCTAAAACTGATATCACGAAATTGTTACTTATGCACTATTGACTTAAAAGACGCATATTATTTAATTAAGATTAATAAAGATGATCGAAAATATCTCAGGTTTCAGTTTGAACACTCTATTTATGAATTTAAAATTTTACCTTTCGGCTTGAATACTGCTCCATTTGTATTTACAAAGGTTATGAAACCTGTGATGAAATTATTGAGAACACGTGGATACTTATCTACTATATATTTAGATGACATTTGCCTTATTGGTCATGATCAACAAACATGTTATAAAAACCTGCAAGAAACTCAAAACCTCCTTACGAGCCTAGGTTTTATCATAAATAAGGAAAAAAGTAATTTCAGTCCTTCACACGCTTGCAGATATTTAGGATATGTTATAGATACTAGAAAGTTTCAGGTCACATTACCAAAAGAAAAAGTTAATAGAATAAAATTAAAAGAATGTCGAATTTAAAACAATGCAAAATCAGAACTTTCGCTAGCTTCGTTGGTCTTTTGGTGTCTGCCTGCCCAGCTGTGGAGTATGGCTGGCTCTATACCAAATTATTTGAAAGATGTAAATACCTGAATTTAAAAAACACAAACAATAATTATGAGACAGTTATGAATTTACCAAATTCATTAAAATTAGACTTTGAATGGTGGAATCATGCTATCGATCATTCTGTTTGTAAAATTAAAATAGATAAATATGACCTTGAAATTTTCTCTGATGCCTCAACAACGGGGTGGGGAATTGCGTGTGGTGATCAGAGAGCTAGTGGCCTGTGGGGAGACAATGAACTCAGCCAACATATCAACTATCTTGAAATTATGGCTGCTTATATTGGCCTTAAAATATTTGCTGAAGATCTAACTAACTCCCAGATTCTTCTGCGAATTGACAATACCACTGCTATTTCCTACGTCAACAGGATGGGAGGCATCCAGTTCCCCCATTTGACAGAGGTTACGAAACAACTTTGGCAATGGTGCGAACATAGAAATTTATATGTTTTCGCTTCATATAACTCTTCAGATAACTTTGAAGCAGATCAGGAGTCAAGACGTACGCATCCAGATATTGAGTGGCAACTTGCAGACTATGCCTATCGTAAAATTGTTACAAAATTTGGTCCCCCAAACATAGATTTATTCACCAGTCGATTAAATAATAAATGTCCAAATTCTCTTGGCACAGAGATCCGGATGCGTACGCAGTGAATGCTTTTACAATATCATGGTCTGAATTTTATTTTTATGCGTTTCCTCCTTTTACTATGATATTAAAATCACTACGAAAAATTCAGTCTGATAACGCCAAGGGTATCATGGTCGTCCCACACTGGCCAACACAGCCGTGGTACCCATTATTTAAAAGTCTTTTAGTGTCAGAAATGTGTCTTTTAGTGTCTCTTGGCACAGAGATCCGGATGCGTACGCAGTGAATGCTTTTACAATATCATGGTCTGAATTTTATTTTTATGCGTTTCCTCCTTTTACTATGATATTAAAATCACTACGAAAAATTCAGTCTGATAACGCCAAGGGTATCATGGTCGTCCCACACTGGCCAACACAGCCGTGGTACCCATTATTTAAAAGTCTTTTAGTGTCAGAAATGGTAATATTCAGGGCTAATGATAATTTAATTTTATCTACTGATTTCAGTCGCCTCCACATGCGCAACAGCATTACCCTGGTGGCAGGGATCTTATCCGGTGGTGCACAATACGGAACATTAAATTCATACCGGTCCGCTTTGAGTTTAATTACTAAAGAAAACATTTCCGGGAATGAAGATATAAAAAGATTCTTTAAAGGAGTATTTCGTTCTAGACCCCCTCTGCCTAAGTATAATGAAACTTGGGACACGTCTTTGGTGTTAAATTATCTAGAAAAATGGTACACTAATGGAGACCTAAACCTAGAAAAACTTTCAAAAAAATTAATTACTCTTTTATCTCTCGTCACTGCACATAGGGTGCAAACATTATCAAAAATTAAAATTTGTAATATTCAAAAGTTTCCAAAAGAAATCAAAATTAAAATTCCCGACCTTGTAAAAACATCTAGAATAGGAGCATCTCAACCCATGCTCGTTATTCCGTTTTTTGATAAAAAACCAGAGATTTGTCCAGCAAAAGCTATACTCGATTACTTCGAAATGACTGAAGGACTTCGTATCAATACAGATACTTTATTTATCAGTTTTAAAAGGCCTCATAAGTCGGTAGGTGCACAAACTTTATCTAGGTGGATAAAACATACCCTAAGTTTAAGCGGAATTGATACTTCCACGTTCACTGCGCATAGCACTCGGCATGTGCCACATCTGCTGCGCAAAGATTACGTGTTAATATTGATCAAATTAGGAAAACTGCTGGTTGGAGCCCTAGCTCTCAAACATTTGCAAAATTTTATAGTAGACCTGTTAATAATGTGTCTAATGATTGTTTTGGTATGGCTATTATGAATGATTCCATTAACAAGTAAACGTTTTAGTTACCTACTTAATTACAGCAATTTTAAAATTAAGAGATTTTTTGTTTTTTCGTTATAACAATATAAAATACTTTGCAACCTGCTCATGTATTTCATTTAGTTATTTTTTACGATTCATATCTCTAAAAGTCTACATGTGTATAAAATGCTAATCTCGAGGACGAAGCCTGAAGTATAATTAGAGATTAAACGAACTTACCTGTGAGTGAAGTTCGATCCTAATTATATGAAGGCTTCGTCCGAAGAGATTAGCAACCCTCCCACCCACTCGTTCAGTCTCTACCCTTATCAATCGTAAAATATGAATTGAATGGGCTAAACTCTAAACTATATGACACGGATTGCGGGCGCAGGAATCAAGTCGACTAATCTACCCACAAAAAAAAAAAGATGAAAATGCAGAAGAAATTAAAATATTCTCAAAATAGTGTGGAATGGTGTGTACTACGCGTTACTACATGTGTATAAAATGCTAATCTCTTCGGACGAAGCCTTCATATAATTAGGATCGAACTTCACTCACAGGTAAGTTCGTTTAATCTCTAATAATCTTTTACAAAATGGAGTCACAATGAAGCAATTAAATGAGTAAAACACTTTTGTGCCACTTCAGCCGCTATATTGACGCAAGAAACGAAATTTTTGAGCTTTCAGCATTATAAGGCGTGATTTTCTTGCCTTATTCAGTTATTTACGATACAGTTGCTGTAAAATTCACAACTATAACAACCTACGTACTACTATAGAATTATAATTCTCTGCTGTAGATACAGAGTTTCAAAGGCGGTAATAAGCACTATTTAACAGCTTAGACATTTAGAAATATGCAATATACAACCCAAAGTGCTTTAAAGGAAGCTTATAACTCCATTTAAACACTTTTAACTATTAAAGCACTCTTTAAGACTTAGCGGTGTTTTAAACGGTATTTATAACTCTACTTTATATCAAATGCTCGTACAATAACTCTATAACACGCCTTTGTATCTCCATTGGGATTTTATTTACTGTTGTACGGCTACTGTACCACATGCCTGTTAAAGAACGATTAAATACGCTACTGAACCACCTAAGTATTATAGTAATCCCCTTGAATAGCTATTATAGCACATTCAGGTGGTAAAGAAGTGATATAAGCAGCTTGTGTGCTAGTTGGGATACCACCGCGTCCCAGGACTCTGCACTGCCGACCATCGAACGAACCACGGTCGGCAGTGACAGGTCATTCCCGACTTCTGAAACGAGGCCACGGCGTGGCTCCTGCCATGCGACACATTCGGCCAGCGTATGCCGCGCCGTGTCCTCCAGACAGTGGACGCAGTGATGGCACCGAGCGTCCGGCTCCCTGCCTATGCGACACAAGTACTTGCCGAAGCAACCGTGCCCCGAGAGCACCTGCGTCGCCCGAAACGTCAGGGAGCCGTGCGTCCTCCCGAGCCAGTCGTCGAGCACTGGCCGGATTGCCTCGATTAAATCCAGGCCGGCGGTAGGTCCCGCCATTCCGCCACCATGACCTGACGGAGCTCTGACCGGCGCAGTGTGATCTGCCGCTGCATCAGTCTCTCGCCCCGTGTCTTGGCCTCCTCGCGCCACAGATGCAATGTCGCGAGTGTCTTCGCCTCCAGGTCCCAGGGTGGGGATCCGGCCAATGCGCAAGCCGCCTCGTAAGAGATCGTGCGATCCTTTTATGACTCTAACGGCCATCGCTCTTTGCGGTTTTCGCAGTACTGCGATGCTGCCGGCCGTCAGGTCAGCTGCCCACCGTCAGGTCAGCTGCCCACACCGGGGCTCCATAGAGGGCCATTGATCGCACGATCCCCACGTATAACCGCCTGCAAGCGGTACTCGGGCCCCCCAAATTGGGAAGCAGCGTTGACAACGCACCCGCCGCGCCCATCAGTTTGGGCACCAGCCGCTCAAAATGGGGGCCGAAGTTCCATCGGCTGTCAAGCACCACTCCTAGGTACTTCATAGTTGACTCGACAGCGATACAAGCCCCTCCAACCACAATTTGTGACCCCGGCGGCGGCGCCCGTCGAGGGCCATGTAATGGAATCTAAGGTAACTAATTTAACCATCTTCCAAGGGTCGTAGCGTAAGGAAAATTGTATGTAGTTCTGATGACAATACAATAATATGGTACTGTCGAACTGATCTGATGATGGAGCCGGAAGATATGAATTGGAACTTCATGATGGAAAATCGTATCATAGCTGTTTTGGATTTCTTAGAAAAGTCTTGTAATGAACTTTGACCACGATTAGGTTTCAAGGTCTGATCATGAAGCCGGAAGGTAGGCACCGGCATTCCATGATGGAATATCGTATGATAGTCGTGTTTGCACTTGTGAGAAAGGCTACGTAATGGACTTTGAACACGATCAGGTTTCAAGCGTGTTTTTCTAGTGTTTTTTAAACAATTAATTTATTTTCGTCTTTCTTTTCTTCTGTCTACGAATCCTCTACTTTGGACCCTGTTAAATGGCAGCCATCTGGTCGCTATACAGGTAGCATGGCCGAAATCTCTCTATCTACGGAAGATGTACGAGCGGCTTTAAAGTCTTTAGATTCCTCTATAGGGGCCGGACCTGACGGCTTACCAGCCAGCTTTTTCGTAAGAACACGTGATGGCTTGTGTACTGCATTACATATAATTTTTATAAATGTTTGCGTGCGGGTGTTTTTCCTGCGATTTGGAAACGTGCGTTTATATTATAACCCCTGTTTATAAAACTGGTGACAAGAACATTGTGGAGCATTATCGCCCCATCTCTATCCTTTCTACTTTGCCTAAGGTTTTCGAGAGTCTTGTGTATGGCATCGTGTACCCCCACATTTATCAGCTTATTTTACCCGATCAACATGGTTTCGTCAAACGTCGTTCAACGGTAACTAATCTGTTAGTATTTACCAACTACTTATTTGAAAAATTGGATCAAAAAGTTCAAGTGGACGCTGTGTACACGGACTTTCAGAAGGCTTTCGATAAGGTGGATCATACACTGCTTTTAGAAAAAATTGCTTTCAACGGAATACGTGGTAAATTGCTTAGATGGTTTGTTTCATATATTTATAACAGGACCCAAAGAATTTTTGTTAATGGTTACGAGTCAGACCATATAGTTGTTACATCTGGCGTACCACAGGGATCCATTTTAGGCCCTCTTCTCTTCATTATATTTATTCATGATATAAAACAATGTTTTATCAATTCTAAGTTTTTAATGTATGCGGATGATATAAAAATTTACAGATCTCGCAAGAATATACAAGACTGTCTTCTTCTTCAAATGGACCAATAATAGGCTCTTTCTCAGTCTTCCCAAATATCATGCCATCTCATTTACCAAAAAGAAAATTAAAATAAATTTTAATTATTCCATTCATAACGCACTCTTAAATAAAGTTAACTTTGTTCGTGACTTAGGTGTTACACTGGATGCCAGTTTACACTTCGACAAGCACGTTGACAATATAGTAAACAAGGCGTATCAGATGTATGGTTTCATCATGAGATCGTCACGTGACTTTGTGCGGCCCTCTACGTTCTTATTGCTTTATAAGACTTTGGTACGATCCCAGTTAGAATATGCCGTCCCCATCTGGAATCCTTTCTATGACAAATACGGCACTAGAATGGAAAGGATACAGAAGAAGTTCTTACGGTCTATGAACTATAAGTGCTTCCGATCAAAGGTTCCTTACGTGCAGCTTTTGAAACGGTATGGCGTTCTGAAATTGAGATCTAGGCGGCTGTTACTTGATGCTATGATACTGCACGGCATATGCAATAATAAATTTGACTGTATTGACCTTACAAACAAATTGTGTTACAAGGTACCCAGAAGTGTTATTCGAAGGAGGGTGCGCGTGCCTCAACTGTTCCATACAGACATATGCAGGACTAACGCTGGGGAACGTGCACCTCTTCGTCGCCTTGTTGATTCT
The DNA here is from genome assembly GCA_963680765.1 of Agrochola lychnidis. Classification (NCBI taxonomy): domain Eukaryota; kingdom Metazoa; phylum Arthropoda; class Insecta; order Lepidoptera; family Noctuidae; genus Agrochola; species Agrochola lychnidis. The sequence continues at coordinate 522,237 of OY796851.1, forward strand.
TACAACACGCATTTTATGGAACTGGATATAATTTGTTTATCTAAGCAATTATTTAAGAAAATGGCTCTGGATATTTTGTTAAGCGAGTAATTTAAGTTAAAGTAAGCTAAGCTAACACAGCAATATTGTGGCAGCGACTTTTGTTTTATTTTTATTTTTTTTATCACTTGTCTTCAGCACTTCTTTTAACCTTTTGTTAAAACGTGGACAATGGTGTGGGTTACATGTTTGTTAAATCTTAGTTTATTTATCTATAATATATATTTTATTTATTTGTTAGGAACAAAAAACAGTTACATACTGTTTTTTGTCCCTAACAAATAAATCTGTGGGGATCGGCAGCTGACGTAGATTCAATTTTCATTTTACAGAAGAGGGCAATTCGCGCGATCTACAAAATGAGTCCTCGTGAGTCCCTTAGAAATAAATTCAAAGAAATTGATATACTGACTCAGCCTTCTCTTTATATCTTAGAAAGTATTTTGTATGATCGCAAAAACCTAGGACTTTTCAAAATAAGAAGCGATTTCCATAATATAAATACACGTAGTAAACATGAAATTGTGATACCCAAATTTAGATTAACTAAAAACTAGTAAGTCATTTCTTATAAAATCCGCTTTATAACAAGTTGCCAAAGTCTGTTACAGAACTAAGCGATGGAAAGTTCAAAACCCACATCAAACGTGTCCTTATCAAAAAAGCATATTATAAAATTAAAGACTGCGTTGAAGACAAGGAAGTCTGGCAATAATTCCTTCTGCACATGTGGCTTCCCTGGTACCTCATTAACGGCATAAATAAGTAAGAGTCTATTAACTGCTAACAAATTACCATGTTTATTTAAATCTTTATTTTTACATTCGTCCTTGACATATTTACTATTCTATTATATTATTTGACATTATATACCTACGATATAATTTAACTTTTTATTTGTGACTTTTGTGGACATGATAATTATTCAGATTGCTTACAGTTGTAATAGCAATCATATAATTGCGTTTTATTAAAATACATATAATAACAATGTAAATGTCTATTAACTGCTCCCAAACTACGATGATTATTTTATTTTACTTTTTTTTACCTACTTCATTGACATAATCTTTTCAGTATTTGACATTATATACCTACAATTTTCTATATATTTTTTTAATCAAATTAGATTTGTTACAGCTGACTACAGCTGTATCATGCCACTAGGCAATCATGTCATTTGGTTTAAATAGGTCCTTATTTTTATTATTTTGTTTATCTTTTATATAGATTCTTTTCTTTTAGATTTTGTGAATGTGAGAACGTTGTAGGCTGTAGACTTGTGGACCATTTTCTATTTTACTAAGTACCTGGTACTTGTTGATAGGCCTACACTGTCCTCCCATACCTATTAACTCTGTAATTTGAAAACATTGTAGAAACAATTTATTTTCAAAAGAGTAACCGTGGAGTTTCTTGCCGGCTCTTCTCCATAGGAAGCGACCAATTGGAACCGTGCACCTAGCTTCTGACGTTTCATAAGTGCCCTTGTAGGTTTATGTGAAATAAAATATTTTGATTTTGATTTTAACACCATCGACGCTCACAGGAATCCGGGTCGCAAGTTTTCTTTTTTGGTGCACTTCCAGAAACCACGAAAATCCCCCTTACAATGTTTCACAGCTAGAGCGTCCATTCTTATTTGGTCCTGATGATTTTGGCACCATTTTAATCGGGACTTGAACACTCTTCTGCTATCGCACTTTCTTTATATGAAAATACTGACTTAGACCTACCACACAACACCCATTCCAAGAACTTAGATTTGGCCACCCTGTCAGCTTCGTTGACATGTTTGTTCAACCCTTCCCCCTGCCTACCCGACTCGCCACTGCTGCGTCTCGGAGGGCAGTCACAATGTCGGAGTAAAGCGTATCCAGAACAAGCCTATGGCCACGGTCACTACAAAAACAATCAGCACAGCTGACACACTTAGGAGGGAAGTCAATTATTTTAATAGAATAGAATAGTTTATTGTCACAAGAAAAATACATTAGTATACACTGATTAACAAGATGCTAACTACGCTGCAGAAGTCTGTAGATATTGTGAGCCCTGCCTCTCAAACTAGGATAACATGTATCTTAAGAGACTGTGTTCAGCTGTGGTGTTACTTAAAATTAGGGATTATACAACTGCGGACTGTGCCAACCTATAGTTAGTGTTAACAGTCAAGATTTACTTTATACATATATATTCTAAGAAAAAGGAAAATAATAAAGAATAACAACTTAATACCTATGTAAAATGAATGGGTGAATGTGTGTGGGGATGTGTTTATGATGTGTGTATATGTGGTGAGTTTTTGTGTGAGAGTAGTGAGTGTGAGGTGAAAGGTGAAGAAAAAAAAAATTAAGTGCAAAAATAAAGCAATACTAGGCAATGTATTTGATATATTCAGTTCTTTATGAATTTTCTTGTAGATTAGTGTACTTAATGTGAAGTATTGGTCAAGTGTTGGGCAAAAGCGGTTTTGTGTCATGTACCTGGTGGAATATTGGTTCGTTTGGTGGGGTCAGACGGTGGGACGCTGGAGTGTCTTCTGAGAACAGATTGTACCACGAAGAGTTGACGAACTGTTAGTACCTTACAATCTGAGTAGAGCTGGGTTGTTGGAAAGCGATAAGGTTTCCGTAGCATCACTTCCAGTATTGCTCTCTGGGCTCTCTCCACTTTGAGAAAAATAGTTTTAGCTGCACCGCCCCATACATTGATGCAATACCCAAGAACGGACTGACACAGAGCATAGAATACCATTTTTAGAGTATCAGGGTTTGCAGAAACTCTGAGTGACTTAAAGATATATATATAAGTCTCAGCGTTCTCGAGGTTAGTGCATCAATGTTTTTATTCCAGCGTAAACCGGCATCTATTTGAACACCAAGATATTTGACGTGATCGGTACGCGTAAGTGTTGGACACTGGCATGAGGATGACAGTTGTGAGCAAGTGTGCGCTATTATCGTAAAGGTGTGGTCTGGTGCGGTGCTCTGACGGATGGCGAATGGAATGTATGATGTCTTGTTACAGTTGAGGGTAAGCAGGTTTAAGTTAAGCTATTTTCAGTGCAAAACAACTCACCTGGATCCGCATTAAAGTCACCTAAAATAAAAACAAATTCAATTCCATATTCGTCAATAATGGCACTTATCTCACTCAAACAATCTTGTAAATTATCAACAAAGTTAGTTGGTAAGTAAATACTCATTATGATCACTTGTCTATTGCTCGTTGTAATTTTAATGGCACAAATACGGACGTTATCACACTCTAACACTGACACCTGTTTCAACGCACTATATCTCCATAACAACGCACCGCCGCCATAGGGACGCCCGCGCAGTATCCCCGCGGATGTATCAACAGCGGGCACGCCCTTTATGGAGGCTTTTATTTAGATATTTAGTTCTATTTACGTTTAGTTTTTATTTTTAATTCTGCTTGAGTATAGTTCTCGATGTTTTTGGTTGGTATATTGGCGTGTGCTAGCTGACATATGGCCAATAATTTATCATTTATGTTACGTTTTGTGTTGCATAATGTAAATTATTTTGCATACTATTGTATAGAATCTTTTTTTCTAACTTGAACAGACAGCTGTGCTGCTGGGGAGTTTGTTGCGCCACTTCTTCTTCCCAGCTAAAGGCACTAACTAGGAAGTGGTGAAGGGTGGGTATTTTTGGGGGACCGTCTTATGTAATTTTGACTTTCGAAAAGTGCTGATTCTCAGCCTAGTTTGGATAAATGACTTTTGAATTAATTATGTTACCATCAAACTATATAGGTACTTAGATTTATATTAATTTAAGCTAAGTCCACGAATTTACATCGTTTAAAAACTATCAGACATAATATAATAATATGTACAAGTATATAAAAGGGGGAAGGAATAATCAAAGGGCATCAAAAAATTCGTCCGCATCGCTGTCAATAGGAAAAGTGCCCAAAAGGCTGGCAGCATTGCCACGTTGTATGGCAATGCTGATTCTTTGACCAAAGAATAAGCCAGCCCTCTGGTCACGTGAAGAGTCGACCAGCCACTTGGCGATGTCTTGAAAAACTAGGTGGGCACTCGGACCCCATGGTCCCAGTGTTTCAACCCCAAACGGCTCAAACATATAAGTCCCAATAAGATTGGAGTATTTGCACCGTTTGAGGTTTTCCGCACTTGCAGCAGCAGCCCCAGCACAGCCCACCGTGCTAGGAAGATGGGATGGTGCAAGGGTGTCGACACACGTTGCATCCCACACCAAAGGTCTACCTACCTTCCAAGGCATTGTGGTCATTCCGTCTGGTCGCTTCCCATCGTCGCGTGCCAAGCCATTGGGTTCTAAAACTGCTGGCACTCCGGCGGTGACAAGAGCACGACGGATGATGTCATTGATGCTGGCGTGCCGTGCTATCCGACCTGCGCTCTTACTGCAGGATAGGCCATGGTGTCCGAGATAGTCGACACCTTCTCCGCATTGGCAGCGATGCGGAGCCACACAAGGAGCGCCCAGACGCAGACAGATAGCGAGCCAGAAGGTGGTATCACCCAGCATAGTGCCTATGTTGGGTGACGGTAGCGCCTGAAGCCAGAGGCCCGACTCCCACTCGCCCACAGCCAGCAGGCAGGCACGCTCAGCAGTATTGGTGGACGTATTAATAAGATTGTTCCGTACCAACCTGCAGAGCGGCTCATCCCACTGCCTCTGGGAAGATGGGTTCACGGGCCGATCTGTATTCGGGCAAGTCGCTTTCCAGGCGTTCTCCGAATCGGTCAAGTACGGCACTTCAGAGTTAACAAGGCAGGGGGCTAAAATTTTCGCGGTCAACTTTTCAGTGCTGTGGTCAGAGGACAGGAACGCGGGTAGGCTAATACTGGTAATTTTGCGGAAGCCGAGGCCACCAAAACGGATGGGTAGTGTAGCTTGTAGCCACGTTCGGTCGTCCAGGGCCACGTTTAAAATGGATGTTAATGTGCTGCGAATAATTTAATAAATTTTGTCCAAGAGGTGTGACTGCTTCCATAAGGGGGAAGAGCGCAGACAATATATAAAATTTGAACCAAAACAACAGTATCTAATCAGGGTGAATGCCGAATGTAAATTAATTTTGGAGAGTCTGTCCGAAACGTCGTTGAAGTTTTTGATTTTTTCGTTGATGAAAGGAGAAAAACTGTCTTCTAAAATTGGGGAACCTAGGAGCTGAAGTGAACTTTTTCTAAAATTTTGATTCGTGGGTGGATATTGCATAAAATTTCTCAAAGGTCAATTGTCTGTCGGTAATGTCAGAAAGGAAAATTTCGCATTTTGATGGGTTTTAAGGTCCAAGCCAATAGATTTAAATTGTTGTTTGAGGAGTTGTAGATCTTTCAGAACGGTGTCTACATCACCTCCTAGCGTTCCATCATCTAAATACCACAGGTTAAATTTTGAATTTAGTTTCTGGATTATTGGATGGATAGCCAAGCTGAAAATGACTGGCCTGAGAGGGTCACGTTGTTGGCACCTACTGCAGATTCCAAAACATTGTCCTTGTATAGTAATTTAGAGGGGTACCTGTAACACTGCCACATAAGACCATAAATTTCGGGTTTATAGATAGAACCATAGAACCACTAGTTTTTGGGATGTCTATCTAAATATATTTAACTTATTCTAGTTAGAATGATTGAATAATAAAAAACCATTTTAGGACATGTCCTTTACCAGCATGGTTTTTTTTGGGTGGGAATTTATCAAATAACTTCTTACGCCCTGGGCGGAGCGGGAGGGCGTGTCAGACTCTTACTGACTAAAACCCACCCGTGTTCCTTCAGTTGCCATGTTGCCAGGGCCACGGTATATTTCGGACTTTCCCGCGACCCCGGAAGGCATCGGCCCGAGCGAACCCTGCCAGTTCTGCTGACATCTTTGCCAGCATGGCTAACATAATGAAATTTTTATTTTGACTACTGTGAGAATCGGTGTAGGTAAAGTTCAAGTTTCACATTCATTTTCTTTTCCTTGCGGTATAACTTCTTCCAATTTATTCAAATAATTTTGGAGTACACAATCAAATTAATTTAAATACTAATGCAACAACCACCTGATTTTGTTAGAAAGAGACAGTAAACAAAAATATGAATCAGTGTACGTTTGATATTTCGTTTTGAAGAAATTCGTTCTATGTAGATGTATCACTTTGAAAAAACTAAGGCACTTCGCTGTACTTTATGATTGACTTATGTGTCGTTTAAGACAATTAGTTAAGACCCTCATGGAACCCTATAGGAATGGAGTAAGAAACGACAAAAAAAACAAATTTGAGTTTTTGTTTGTTTTATCGCTTTGTGAAAACGCTCCTCAATTGCGAACTGCGACGTGGTCCAGTCCTACATTTATGTTGGAACGTTAATCTCAAACGGGGGTGGCTGCATCGATGAAATTAAGAGACGTATGGCGATAGCTAAATTATCAATGGGCAAACTGAAAAAAGTCTGGAAGAACAGAAATATTACAAAAGCCACTAAGATCCGGCTTGTTCAAACACTGGTTTTTCCTATGATCCTTTACGCTGCTGAGACGTGGACGCTGCGTGACAGCGAGAAGAAGAAAATAGACGTTCTGGAAGTGTAGTGCTGGAGAAGAATGCTTGGGGTTTCGTGGATGGAGTTTCGCACCAACACCTCTATACGCCAAAAACTCGGCATTAAAAGCGTCTTTCTGTTCTGTTCCAAAAGTGCATCCTTAAATACTTCGCACACGTCTCGAGGCATGAGGGTGACTCGATAGAGCGCCTTGTCGAGGATTTTCAGAATTCTCTTAAAGGCCGAAATTCTGGGCTGAGGCCTTTTGCAACGCGGGAACCTGGAGGATGTCGGAATCAAAATTTAGAGTCTTGCTCGACTGCTACGTTCTTCCTTCGACACTGATTAGACCTTGGCTTCTTTTCTCTCGATGTCTGTTAGTCCAACCGGAAAATATGTATGAGGATGGTGAGCACTGCAGCTCAAAAATCCTCGCCTGCAGGAGGGGTACGGTATTTGTTGTGGCTGCGCCACGATCGGCCTTTCTTGCCCTCAACCAGCGAGTACACCCGAATAATTAACTTATTTGAACGGGCAAAAACACATTGGGTGTAAGGACAACAGACTTTCAAATCCATAGGTCAATTCGTGTTGTCATTCATTCTTAGATCGGGCCCTAAACTAATCCGCACGTCATTTCGGCCGAATCTCCGGATTTCGTATTTAGGGAGTATACCTGCTGGAAGAAAACATGAAAGATAGCTTGTAGTTTTAGCGTTCGAAAATATTTTATGCTACCCTATCAACGCACTTCTATGATTTGACGGTGATGACCTATTTTTTTTCCTGACAAAAAAACATGACATCGTTCAATAAGTAAAATTCAAATTTAAAACTGGCCATGCACTTAGGCCACGCACAATTAAGAATTCCGTAGTTGGAATCAGTTTATCCCAACAACAAACTTTAACATTGAACTTGAAAAACATGTTCTCCCATGCATTCCAACTGCAAATGTAAGTTGGCCGATTATTACTCGTTAACTTGTAAAACATACTTATAGTCCATAGGTTTAGGTAGTTAAAAAAAGGTAAACAAATCGTAAAAAGGGTTTTTATAGATGACACTTTCTTGTTTAAAAAACGATAAAACCAAATTCAATTTATTTTAGTGTTTTACTATAGTTTCCTCTTTTATTAATGTATGTTAAACTTTATCGTTTATTCTTAAACTACTTTTCGTGGCTGTATCTGCTTGAGCACAATTTTTTTTGTCTGATTTATAATATTTTGTAATCTGTTTAAAGAGCCCAATTTCTAAACGTCAACGAAATATAACGTTGCTAAATTGAAGAGTACAACAGTGACGTAGCATGATAACTGAAGTGACAGGTATTACATTTAGTCGGTTACTTGCCAGCTGTCTCGTCACGTGGTTTTTTTTGTCAAATTCAAACTCAAAGCATTTATTTCAAATAAACCAATTACAGGTACTTTTGAATTGTCAAGGGGTCGGTCAGTCAGAAAAATGAAGCTAGTTGCCCATTCCAAAGCGTAGTAGGTACCTATGGAGAAGAACGGGCAAGAAACTCCACGGACACTCTTTTAAATCAAATTTTGTTACCTTTATTTAACTACCTAAACCTATGGAGTATAGTTGTTATAGTTTTCCTTTTAAATTCGTTATATATTGTATACTACTGCCGTGATTTTTCCAAAAATAACCATTTAGCTTGCAGGGGGGCTGTGCCTGGAGGCTGGAGTTCCCTTATGGATGCGTCCGGGGGGAAGGCCAGTCTCCGGGACGGTGCACCCTGGGGTACGGACAATGACTCCCCAGCTAGGGGTCTCGTTGTCCGTATGCCAATATCCTGTCGGAGGATAACGCTCTAACGGGTACTCACTAGGGAGCACTCGTTGAGCAGCGTTAGAGTAGGAGCGGGCTCGGCGTGCACTAACCCTGCCGTCGGGCGGGCAGGAGGAAGTCTTTTCTCCTGTCACCGCTGGTCTCGTAGCCCCGAAGAGTGTCAAGGTCATGTCTCTGGCACTTGACGGGGGTCGAGGGTCTTGGCTTAACCGCCCGGGCCGCGAGGTAGAAAACCTCTATAAAAAATCACCCCAAACCTCCAAGCGGCGGCGCACCGTGAGGGAGGTTGGTAGCTTGATTAATGGGTAGCTTAATTAGTCATTAGTGCGAACCACACTATTTTGAGAAGATATAAAGTTTATACTCGTGGGAACTAATATGGTAAAAAATAAAAACAAAAATAAAACGACGCAAAAGGAGGGGAGTGATGCGGGGTCGGAGTCCGACGCTGCATCGGGCGCAGAGGGCTCCAGCTCGGGGCGCGAAGTGGTGGGGGCGGATGGTATCATCCGCAAATTCTTCCGGAAGCGCCCCAATTCGGATGATGGTGAGTGGTCCTCCGCCGACAGCAGGCGGAAAATGCACACCAGCCGGCGGGGGAAGGCCCAAGAAAAGGGGAAAGGTGTGGGTAGAGGGCTCACCACCAAGAAGGCTGGTGAGTCAAGCCGGGCCGGCCCAGTCGAGCAGGTCCGGCGAACCGAGAGTCTCGCCACGGAGGAGCACCACCCGGGAGAGACCAGCAGCGGGCCGGTCCTCTCAGAGGCCTCTGGTGGTGAGCCGGACGTCGCTGTCGGCGGGGACAAGCCACAGCAAGAAGTCAGGTTCGCGGAGGTCGTGGAGGCCGCGATCAGGGCGGTGGCCTTGAAGAGGATTCAATCCTCTAAGGACAAGGCCATACCCGCGGCCGCGGCCTCTATTTTGGCGGCAGCGAAGGAGCTGCACTTTGGGCCTCCGTCGGACGGTATGTCCGAGATGCGGGCGGAGGTCGCAAAGTTGACTGCCGCCATGGAGCTTCTCCGAAAGGAGAACGAGAAGCTCCGAGCGGACCTGGCTGAGCTGCGAGCAGTCGCCCCCCGGGAGGCGCCGCAGGGAGGGGAGCGGCATGGGCAGGGGCCCGTGCCTGTGCCTGCTGAGGACCGGGTTCTGGTCCTGGTGCGGCAGGAGATGGCTGCCCTGCGGAGCAGATTCTCCGCCCTAGAGGCCATCGTCTTGCGCCCCCCGCTAGCGGCGAGCCAGCCGGCCATAGACCAGCGGAAGGCGGCGTCGTATGCTGCTGCCGCATCTGCCGCGGCCAAGCCAAGCCAAGGCAGGCAGGGACAGGCCAAGGGTGGAGCGGCTGCGCAGGCGGCGAAGGCCCCGGCCCTGACGGCGAGGGCTTCGGCCCAGGCGGCGGCGAAACGGCCACCTCCGCCTCCTAAATCTTCTCCTCCGGCCGACGCCGGATGGCAAGTAGCCGGGGAGAAGAAGAAGGCCAGTAAGGAGGCAAGGGCGGCTAAAAAGAAGGCGAGGCGGCAGCGGCGCAAGGAGCGCAGTGCCGCGGCTAGGCTCCGCGCCCCGAAGTCCGCAGCTGTAGTGGTCACACTGCAGCCGGAAGCGGAGAAAAGGGGCGTGTCCTACCAGCAGGTGTTCGCGACGGTGGACCGGGTGATGAACCTGGAGGAGATCGGCGCCGCCAAGGGCATAAAGATCAAAATCGCGGCAACCGGGGCCCGGATGCTGGAGGTCCCTGGTGCGGCCAGTGGCCCAGCCGCTGACGCTCTGGCTGAAAAGCTCAGGGCGGCCCTAAATGCGGACGAGGCCCGAGTCTCCAGGCCCACCAAGTGCGCTGACTTGCGCATCCAGGGCCTGGACGACTCCGTGACGGAGGCAAAGGTGGTGGCCGCCGTCGCTAAGGCTGGAGGTTGCTCTGTCGAGCAGGTCAAGGCAGGCACCATCCATCCTGACCACACGGGGATGCAAGCCGTCAGGGTGAGCTGCCCCGTGACGGCGGCCAAAAAGATAGCCGGGGAGGGCCAAAGGCTTTTGGTGGGCTGGGTTTCGGCGCAGGTCAAACTGCTGGAGCCCAGACCTCTGAGGTGCTTCCGGTGCCAGGTGGGCCACCACGTGGGGGCCAAGTGCACCTCGGAGGTAGACCGCAGCAACCTTTGCTTCCGCTGTGGTCAGCCCGGTCACAAGGCCGGCTCGTGCAACGCCACGCCGCACTGTGTCGTATGTGCGGCGGCTGGCAAGCCGGCCGATCACCGGGCTGGGAGCAGGGCCTGCGCTCCACCCGCCGAGGCCAGAGGCAGGGGCAAGCGCTCCGCCACCACCGCCGTCACCGCCGCAGCCGCCGCCACTTCCACCGTGGCCACTGCCGCGTCCACCGTCGCTGTCGCCGCTGCCGTTTCCGCCGCGGCAGGGCCCTCGCAGGGGGCTCGGGGGGAGGTAGAGATGGAATGCCAATAACGGCCCCATTTCGCTTCCTCCAGGCGAACATCAACCACTGCGCCGCCGCTCAGGATCTGTTGCTCCAGAGCATGGCGCAGTGGTCGATCAACATCGCCGTGGTCGCTGAGCCGTACTTTGTCCCGCCCAGGGATGACTGGGTGGAGGACCTGAGCGGCTCAGTGACCCTCATTTCATCGGCCGCCGCCGGTACTCCGTCCCTCGAGTCGGTCAAGAGAGGACGGGGTTGCGTTGCAGCACGGTTCGGGGAGATTGTCGTGGTGGGTGTTTACTTTTCCCCGAACCGAACTCTTGCCGAGTTCCACAACTCCCTTGCGGAGTTAAGAGTCGTCGTCGTCGGGTTTGGTTCCCTCCCCGTGCTCGTACTCGGGGACTTCAATGCCAAGAATCTGGCTTGGGGTTCCCGGTATACGGACACACGGGGCAGGATGGTGGAGGACTGGGCTCTGGAGACAGGCCTGGTCGTCCTAAATCGGGGTTCTGTCCCCACGTGTGTGCGGATGCGGGGCGAATCGGTGGTCGACATTTCGTTCGCCAGCCCCGCTCTGTCGCCGCGTGTCATTGACTGGCGCGTCATGGAGGGGGTGGAGACCTACTCCGATCACCGGTACATCCGGTTTGACGTCTCCACCCAGACCTCGAGTGCGCCGGTCCGACAGGCCCCGAGTGGTCCGCGGTGGGCGCTGAAGCAGCTGGACCGGGAGCTTCTCCTGGAAGCCTCGATCGTGCAGGCCTGGGTGTCATCACCGGACAGGCCTGCCGACATCAACGACGAGGCGGAGTGGTTCCGGGAGGCCATGTCCAATGTGGACTGTGGATGGCCATCCGGCTGGCCCGAGGATACCGCACGGTCTCCTGCGAGGCGGCGAGCCTCCTTGCCGGATTACCACCATGGGATCTGGAGGCAAAGGTCCTCGCGCACGTCTGGGAGTGGCGCGAGGAGGCGAAACGCCGGGGCTTAACCCCGATGCCGCAAGAAATTGCGGCACAGCGGACAGAGCTCCGGCGGGATCTCATGGCGTCATGGAGGGTGCGATTGTCGCAACCCCGCGCTGGGCACGCCACAATCGCGGCGATAAGACCCGTCTTTGAGGAGTGGCTGGAGAGACGCCACGGCGTTCTCACCTTCCGCCTGACGCAGGTCCTCACCGGACACGGCTGCTTCGGGAGGTTCCTGTTCAGGATAAGGCGGGAGGAAACACCCGGGTGTCACCATTGTGTGGATCGGCCTGAGGACACGGTGGAGCATACGGTGGAGATCTGCCCGGCTTGGGCGGAGCAACGCCGTGTTCTCGTAGAGGCGATCGGCGGCGGTGATCTCTCGCGTCCGGCCCTGGTTCAGGCCATGGTACGGAGCGAGAGGAAATGGCAGGCCGTCACCTCCTTCTGCGAAGCGGTAATGCTCGCGAAGGAGGAGGCGGAACGCGTGAGGGAGAGGCAAATTTCGCGCCCTCACGCCCCTAACCGCCGCAGGAGGAGACGCCCGGGGCGGGAATCGCGAGCCGATTTCCGGCCACCGTAGGCGCGGGCTTGCGGACGGTGAGCAATGGGTAGCTCGCCGTCCGATAAGGACCAGGCCCGGGTCGACGGCGCGTTGTGTTCCACGCGCGCCTCAAAGAGATGTCAGCAGAATTGACGGGGTCCACTAGGGCCAATGCCTGCCGGGGGTTCGAAGAAAACCGATCGGGAAATCGGGCCCCCGGCAACAGGGCAACCGAAGGAACACGGGTGGGTTTTAGTCAGTAAGAGTCTGACACGCCCTCCCGCTCCGCCCAGAGCGGGAGAAGTTATTTGATAATTTCCCACCCAAAAAAAAAAAAAAAAAACAAAAAAAAAAAAAAAAAAAAAAAGGGGGGGCAGCACTCTAACAAAAAAAAAACAACTGACTTCCAAAAAAACACTACAAAGTGAAAAATAACTTTTATTTCGGAAGTCGGTGTCTTTGGTTTTGAATTTTGGTTTTTTGCCACCGACTTTCAAAACTTTTTTTTTTTTTTTTTTTTTCTTTATTAATAAGAATTGACGTTCTTATTAATTGATTACAATCTAGCCTAATAGACTAATAAATAATTTAATTCTAACTTAATATATTACGAGACAGATTATATCTAAGAATAGTGTCAATTTGCACTTTTACACAAGGTCAATTTCGTAGCACTTTCTTAGGGTCTGATAATTGATAAAACACTTTGTTCTTGTGTTATATGTATAGCACAGCATTGTTACTATTTATTAATTCACTATTTACGCACTACACTAACTCAAATGGTTTAGTTCTCTTTAGCCTACGCACTATGTCCGTGTTGTCTAGCAGCTGAATTGCCTCGACATTCACATGTCGGTGGAGTCTGTGTTCGTGGGCTTCAGCAAATTTTTGGATAATGGTGGTGACGAGTTCCATTTTAAGGTCATGGTGGAGGTCGTCATTTCTAATATACCATGGTGCATTTACAACATCTCTGAGTACTTTGTTTTGAAATTGTTGAATTATTTTGACGTTGCTTTGTTTAGTACAGCCCCAAAGTTGGATGCCATACGTCCAAATTGGCATAAGAATATGCTTGTATATTATAAGTTTATTATGTATTGATAGGCAAGATTTTCTTCCGAGTAACCAATACATACTTTTATAACGTATGTTTAGTTCCTGTCTTTTCTTTTTGACATGAGATTTCCAACGCAGTTTCGCGTCAAGAGTTATGCCAAGGTATTTGGCTGTATTAGCATAAGGCACTTGCATGCCATTTATATAGATTGGGTGGTAATCGCAGTGTTTATTAGTGAAATCAATATGAACTGATTTTGATTCATTCAGTTTGATCTTCCACTTTTGTGTCCAGTCATAAACTTTGTTCACAGCTAGTTGAACTTTTTCGACTGCTTCTTTGTGGCTTGATCCGGTAGCCATAATAGCAGTGTCATCTGCAAATGTCGCAATGGTGTTGTTTTCCAGCTCAGGGATATCGCAAGTGTATAGCAGGTACATGATTGGGCCTAACACACTTCCTTGTGGTACCCCGGCTTTTATAGTTTTTAGCTCGGAATATGCGTCCTCTTGCCTTATTCTAAACATTCTGTTACTTATATATGATTCAAGAATATCTGCAAATTCTGGAGGTAGCATGCGTCTGAGTTTAAATACCAGACCCTCATGCCAAACTTTATCAAAAGCTTGCGCGACATCTAGGAATACGGTGGCACAGACTTGCTTGTTTTCGAGTGTTTTTTCAATAATGTTAGTTATTCTGTATACCTGGTCTATTGTAGAGTGTTTTTCCCTGAAGCCAAATTGATGGTTTGGTATTAGGTCTTTTTCTTCTATTATTGGTTTCAACCGTTTTAATAACAGTTTTTCAAATAGCTTCGATAATACTTTCGAAATGAAAGTTATTTTTCACTTTGTAGTGTTTTTTTTGGAAGTCAGTTTTTTTTGTTTGTAAAAATATTTTATTTTTCGCTTTTGAGTTATGGTACTTAGAAGTCGGTTAAAAAAAGAATCATCAAAATCGGTTGGCGTGATATTGAGTTATTCGTCCATTTGTCGCGCACATACTTAATGCAAATTTAAGACTTATATGATTTTCTCAAGGATGTCATTGTCAGAACGGGACCAAATTGAAATGGGACCACATGGAAAGCACCAGCTTTCAAATAAAAAAAGTATCATCAAAATCGGTTCACCCAGTCGAAAGTTCTGAGATAACAAACATAAAAAATAAAAATCTGTCGAATTGAGAACCTCCTCCTTTTTTTAAGTCGGTTAAAAAATTAGCACTTAATAGCTAAATATTTCGCAAGTGAGTCAAAAAATAGTTTTCACAACACTCCATAACATAGGAAATCATCCCCACTTTACGTGTAGGAAGGAACCCTAAAAACAAATATTTACCATGATTTTATTTTACCACTTTGTCGGCCGGCGTGTTTAATGTATGCTAAATTACAGCTTTCTAGTACTGAGATTCTCTGAGCTAAGCCGCGGATAGACAGACAGACAGTCAGTAGACATAGCGAAACTATATCGTTTCCTTGTTGACTACGGAACCCTAAAACAAGAAAAATGATGAGTAAAAATTTGAGCAATTTACTGTATTTTGAGAAGCTATTCTGCTCATCATGCAGAAGATCCTCATCATATCTTCACCAATTTCTTTTTGAGTACAACATAGAATTACTACCTTTCAAATACAAAAATAAACTAACGAAATCGGATCTCATAAGGCGGTAGCCTCCCTTTTTGCTCCATTTTGGAGGAAGTAGCCCTCGAACCAAAAATCCCCGACGACTAAAAATTACAAAAAATTCGTCAAACCTGTACACCAAATTTCGTCCAGATCGTTTGTAAAATACGACCTGTAGACGAGTACAAAATGACACACGAAAGCAAATTTTGCCAGGCCATCCAGAGACGCTTCGCTCGCTACGCTCGCTCGGTCAATTATCTTTCAGAATTTGATCAAAATTTCATTGTTATTTCTGATACAGTGTGATTCTTCATAATGTGCACATATCGAAATGATAAATAATCTATACTTAATTTTAACGACAGAAAAAATATTTTAAAAAATCTAAATATTTAAAAAAAATACTTTTTACGGAATTAAAAAAAAAAATTGCAAAACTGTGTAACTTTTAAACTAACTCATCTATCGCGATGAAACAAACTCCATAATGATTGGAAGTAATTAGGCGTCCACATAAAATGAAAATTGAGAAAAAAAACTACCCTCAATTGAAAATAAACATGTTTTTGTAGCAAAAATCTGTATTTTTTTCATAAATTTTTACAAAAATTATAAAATTAATAAGTAAGATGGCAAAGAGGAAAAAAAATTTTTTTACATAAAATTTAAAAAAAGGAAAAAAATTGTTTTAATATTTTTTCCGTCGGTAAAGTTAAGCATAGATTCCCTAATTTCGATATGTGCACATTATGAAGAATCACACTGTATTGACCGGTATCTGCCAATGCCGGTATCATATTAATCCTTATCCAATAAAATATGTTATCTAAATTGAGCATTTAATTTAGATTAAAACAAGCCTATCATATCATTTAAATAAATGGTTTAAAAGATATCACAGATTCAAAATTACGCGTAATAAAATAATTATGGTTGGAGCGCAGCGGTAGGAGTCAATAACCTTTTCCTGGACTATTAGGTGGTAGTGGGCGATATAAATCGATATTTCAAAAAATATCGATACATGTACGCCAGCGGTTCTCAAACTTTTTTGGTCACGGAACCCTTTTGACAAGCAAAATACTTGACAGAACTCTACAATAAAACAATAGTTTTTAAAAGTGTATTCTTTATTATATAAGCATAATAAAAGTACAATGTAACAGTTACTAATTATTACTTACTTTACCACATGGCAAATACAATAATAGAAGATATTAAAAATGAAAAAATCTTAACTAATGGGAGGTATGAAACTGTTTTTTATTTTTCATCAATTGGTTGATATCAGGTTTGATAGAAGACATTTGAAGTCTCATATCAGGTTCGGCGTCCAGTCTATTGCGATATTTTGTTTTCGTGGCTGCATAGGTTGAGAATCCTGTTTCGCACAAATATGTTGTTGGGAACGGGAGAAGAATATTCAGAGTCATTCTGCCAAGCATTGGATATTCATCACGGATTCTGCACCGAAAATCGTTGAGAGGCGTCGTTTTGAACAGTGACTCCATACTTGTGTCTGATGACATTTCTAAAAGAGATTCATATATCTCGTTTGACATACTTTCGGGCTTTTGCAAGTTGGGTGAAAAAGGATTATGAATCCATGAATTCAGCTTCATTTATGTATTCTGTTCTTCGGGAAAATACTTTTCAAAAGATGCATCGATGCATCTTGAAACATTTCTGAGTCGTTATCGCTAACAAACTCACTAAGTGACGTAAAGCTTTCTATTTCTCTCTTACCAACGCAAATAATCCAAAAATCTAATTTTCTTTTGAAGACAGTTATTTTGTTATAGGCCTGGAACACTGTTGTCTGTTTACCTTGCAATGATAAATTCAATTCGTTCAGTTTTTGAAAGATATCCGCCATAAAAGACAATCGGAACAACCAAGTTTTTGATTCTTGGGGGTTTTCCTGCATTTATCCAATTCCTTATCAAGCTGCTCTTGAAGAGTTAGCTTATCAGTTACAACTTCAGCGTCAGATATTGACGATAACGATGGTATGGACCGCTCGAAGAAATCTACGGAGATGGTATCGATGGCTCGAAGAAATCTACGGAGATGGTAGAGTCCTTGAGCTTATATTATTGGCTGTTGCAATAAGTTTGTAATAGTATCAGATATGTCAGCATGAATATTTCTTGAGTGCGTTCGAAAAAAGTTGATTTAAATCAAAATGTAATTCAAGAACGGGAAAACCGGAGGTAAAACCGGTTTTGTCTCTTAACACCGGTTTCCGGTTTTTAGCAAAACCGGAAAGCCGGGTTTGCACGCCCTAAATATATCGTAGTGTTTTATCGATAGTTTGCGATATATCGAACAAATATATCGATATTTTAAAAATATCGTAAGTAATTACTTGTATTTAACTAGTCTATAATATTAAATAGGGATCAGGTTAATTATGAGTAAATTCACTTTAGAGAGAAGAAACAAATCAACTTTATTTATAAATCATACGAGAAAGAATCCAAGGCCATACGACCCAAAAGCCATGTTTAGCATCTGCGCCTTTTTTTTTTTGTGTGGGAAATTATCAAATAACTTCTCCCGCTCTGGGCGGAGCGGGAGGGTGTGTCAGACTCTTACTGACTAAAACCCACCCGTGTTCCTTCGATTGCCCTGTTGCCGGGGGCCACGATATCCCTATCGGTTTTCTTCGAACCCCCGGCAGGCATTGGGCCTAGCAGACCCCGTCAATTCTGCTGACATCTCTTTGAGGCGCGCGTGGAACACAACGTGCCGTCGACCCGGGCTTGGTCCTTATCGGACGGCGAGCTACCCATTGCTTACCGTCCGCAAGCCCGCGCCTACGGTGGCCGGAAATCGGCTCGCGATTCCCGCCCCGGGCGTCTCCTTCTATTGCGGTGGTTAGGGGCGTGAGCGCACGAAATTTGCCTCTCCCTCACGCGTTCCGCCTCCTCCTTCGCGCATTACCGCTTCGCAGAAGGAGGTGACGGCCTGCCATTTTCTCTCGCTCCGTACCATGGCCTGAACCAGGGCCGGACGCGAGAGATCACCGCCGCCGATCGCCTCTACGAGGACACGGCGTTGCTCCGCCCAAGCCGGGTAGACCTCCACCGTGTCCTCAGGCCGATCCACACAATGGTGACACCCGGGTGTTTCCTCCCGCCTTATCCTGTACAGGAACCTCCCGAAGCAGCCGTGTCCGGTGAGGACCTGCGTCAGGCGGAAGGTGAGGACGCCGTGGCGTCTCTCCAGCCACTCCTCAAAGAGGGGACTTATCGCCGCAATTGTGGCGTGCCCAGCGCGGGGTTGTGACAATCGCACTCTACATGACGTCATGAGATCCCGCCGGAGCTCTTTCCACTGTGCCGTGATTTTTTGCGGCAGCGGAGTGAAGCCCCGGCGTTTCGAACATAACTGGCGAAATGTGGGTGTACCTACTACAGGTACACTTCTGCCCAACCCTTCGGGGAAACAAGGCGTGATGTTATCAGTTATGTTAAGTATGTTAAATTACTGAACCCTTCGTGTGCGAGTCCGACTCGCACTTGACCGTTTTGTTTTTGGGTGGCTTTTTCTAGGGCGATATCGTTATATTATTTCTTAGGTAACTACCTACATTATATTAGGTTTCATATTTTTCTTTCCTGCGTATTATATTTTTAGGTACACACAGCCTCGTTGATCAAATGATTCTCGAATTAAGGAAGTAATCTTGAATTTTATTATCTGTAGTTTTTTTTTTTTTCTGTAAGGTACCTATATGTTATTATGCCTAACTATATCGTTATAATATTTATTAGGTACATTTTGTTGAGTAGAATATTTTCTAGACGCAAAAACAATATTTTTACGCGTGATGATAACATGTATACTTACGCACATTGATCAAACGCAAATAA
Source organism: Agrochola lychnidis (assembly GCA_963680765.1). Lineage (NCBI taxonomy): Eukaryota > Metazoa > Arthropoda > Insecta > Lepidoptera > Noctuidae > Agrochola > Agrochola lychnidis. The sequence goes on from OY796851.1 coordinate 541,142, forward strand.
GGTGCTGATTGCAATTGAGGAGGTGCTCGCGCAAGTTTTAATAATAAGTTTTTTTTGTAATAGTCCGAACGCAGTTTTGAGCTATATTCCTTCCTTCCCAATTCCCATACAACGGAACGAAACGGATGCTCATCGCACGCACCAATCAGAGGCCGCTGCCGCTGTAGCGAGAGCCAATCGCATCTCCTGTGATTTGAGTTTGCTTCTCAAATTTTGGACACTTGTCAGTGACCGCTCACCGCTACCGCACGCCCACGCGCCGTGCAGCGCGCGTACCGCGCCGCGCGCACACCGCGCCATCTTATATCAATTCACGAGCTCTCTATTTGTAAGGTCGATACCATTGTGACATATAAACACTCAATAAGTGCACCACAGTGATTTGAATCAGTGAACACCAGGATAGCCAGAGCTGTCCTTGAGTCAACGTGTTTCGTCCAGAAGATTCCCAAGTAAGTCCATCCATCCCTATTCCTTATTCATACCTGTGTGTAGCTCAATTCTGTGTCGGCTAATATTCCACACCACGTAAATTATTTTTTTTCTTTTTTTAATTGTTTTCTTTTTTTTTTTTAAGTCGCTACAGCTTATACACCAGGAGGTTAGGATCAAAATCACAACATATCCACTTTTGGCAATTTTGTTTTTTTTTGCGATTTCTGCACAAACTGATAAAATCTACCATTAGCAGAGACAATTTGGTTCAAACTCAGCAAAAGTGAGACTGTGCTATGCTACGTATACCGCGGCTGTAAAATTAATACCAATAAAACCCAAACAAAAAAAAAAACGTGTGGCACTCGGGGACTGCCGCGATAAAGCTATTGCATACCATTTGTAACCTCCATACTTCCTATTTGTCAACGCAACAGTTGGGATGATGATGTGATGACATAAAACAAAAATTACGTTCCCATGACAACGTGATGTTGTCATGGGAACGACCGTCATTACATGGTAGGCGGAATCAGAATCAGAATCAGAAATCTTTATTTTTGAATATAGGTCAAGTTACACATAGTGTGAGGTGTTATAAATAGGTAGATCCTCCATGTTTTGCCCAGAGGCGTACAATTATAATTGTTTAAGTTTTAAAAATAACAAATTGGTGAAATTATGTCAACTTTCACGTCAGTTATAAAAAGTATAAATAGGCATAGCATATCAAAAAAAAAAAAAAATTACAATCAATTTCCAAATAGATGTCAAATGGTTAAGTTTCATGTCATAATTAAGTTAACATTTTAAATAATAAATTTAATAACTATTTTAATAGTGAATGTAACTAAATAACTAATTTAATAACTATTTTAATAGTGAATGTAACTAAATAACTAATTTAATAACTATTTTAATACTTTTTGTTTGTCTAGTAAATTCAAATGATGTTATTGCATAAATCCAGAACTTACTGATTGGGAGAAGACACTGGCCCCTGTAACACAGGTGTTCTTACCTAGCGCAGGAGTCAGGGCTTCACTTTCCTTGTACACATTTTTTTATGCCAATAAAGTTTTTTTTAAATTTATTATTAAGTTAATGACAATGTCGAACAAAATTCAAGGTCATTAAAACAGGTCAGGTAGGGTGTTCTAAGGCAGTAATTATAGAATTGTCGTCGAAATAATCCTTTATTGAGTAATATCATTTATTAGTCAAAATTCTAAATACTGAATTAAATTTAGAGACTGCACATGGCCCCATCAACTCAGATGTAGAAATAGCTCATTTTGAATTTGTCCAGATTTAACATTTTAATTTTTTCGGGTAGTTTATTAAATATTTTTTAGCCATACAGAACGTGCTTTTATTCATTAGTGCAGTTTTGCCATAAGTCACTTCGAGTTCTGACATATTTTTATCGCGTAATTTTCTGTGGGAACTTTTAGTAGCTATTTTGTATGATGAAATGTTGGATTTGACGAATACATTTGTTTCGTATATGTACAACGATGGTAAAGTAAGAATTTTTAGTCGTATAAAAGTCGGTTGGCAACTGTCTGTGCTTTTAAGGTCACACATAACTCTGATACATCTTTTTTGGGCTATAAAGACTAATTCTCTATCAACTGAATTTCCCCAGTACATTACGTCATATCTGAGTGTTGATGCAACATAACCGTGATAGGCTGTAAGAAAATAAAAAGTTGTGTAAAAATTTTAACTATCAACTTATAACCTCATTATACACAATTTATATGATCATAAAAGCTTGTCGCGCGATTACACTTATAGGTACTAACGCAAACCTCGCGACAAGCTTTTATTATCATACAAATTGTGTATAATGAGGTTATAAGTAGATAGATAAAATTTTAAAAGAAAATTTTATTTTCTTCTTTTAAGAGCATTTAAATAAAAGGTTTTTTTGACTATTTTTTTTAACCTAGCTAGGATGCCAGATTCAATTCCGTCATTTGTTACTCTTTTCTGATTATCCATAAATTGTAAATTATATTTATTGTAACTGACTGTACCACACTTTTTTGAAATAAATAAATAATTATTGTGGTGGGGGCAGCCTCGACGTGTTTTATATGGAAATTTTCACTTTTTGTATGGAAAATAAGGAAAAATATTACCTACATGTAGAGTGTAAGTGTCGAAATTTTCATTATTTTTGCGATTGGACACACCGTTTTTGAGATATAAGCAAAAGAAAAAAAAAGATTCAGTACTGTTTTTGCAAAATTTGTACTGAATCTTTTTTTTTTTTACTTTAAACACAAACACCGAGGTGTTGGTGTGAATTTAAAGTTCATGACAACCAATTTTATTCCACACATTTTTGGTCGCGATTAAAAATAGTCAGATTTAGTTAGAAAATCTAAATTTTAGGTGAAAAACGTCAAATTCAGAATAGCAAAATTGCCGTTTTCATTAAACTAATATCTCAGTACCATCTTAGTGCTGTCAAACTAAAATATAGTTAAGTTGTGTCACTTTAGTTTATTTCAGAATGGGAAATCGTCGTTTAACAGGAATAAACGAAATTTTTGTGATTATTAATCTAGTTTAGAGGCATTTGTGACAAGAGAATTGGCACCAGTATCCATAAAGGGATCTGAGACACTTGCGTGAAAGACATTTCCGCGAAAGACACTTGCGCGAACCCACTTGCCCCAAAAAGTTGCGGAAATGAGATTACAAGTTGCGGAAAAGAGTAACATCACGCCATCAATTTCAAAGGGCGCAACACTTTGAAATTGATGGCGTGATGTTATAAAGAAATGTGAAAATTTTCGCAGCCGCCATCTTAGATTTACGTTTTGACATCAAAATCTGCTTTAGAATCCTCAAAAACTATAAAAAGACACCCATCATTTATAATAAAATCCCAAAACCTATTAGACAAATGCCTACTGCTCTGTTTAAAATACATTTAAAAAAATATCTCATAGGCAAATGCTATTATACCATATCGGAATTTTTAAATGAGCGCAATTAATTAAATAGATTCATTTAATTACAACATTTTCACAATTTGACTCTCAAATCTGTAAAAACCAATATTTTATTTAAATTTTTTATATTTTTTCCCCCTTTTTTAATTTAGCATTAGGATTAAGTTATTAATCTCATAGTTTGTTGTGTAGACTCAATTTTTTATTGGTTTATTCAAACCAAAAATATGTTGTTTTGTACGCCATAAATGGCAAAACATGCAGATCTACCTGTTATATTAAGACCTTGCACATATTATTTGATGTATACTCATGTTTTACAATAAATATATTCTATTCTATTCTATTCTATTCTATTCTATTCATGACAAAAATTTAAAAATTTTAACAGCCGCCATCTTGGATTTATATTTTGACCTCACTATCAGCTTTAGCATCCTCGAAAACTATGAAAACGACACCCATGATGAAACATTTTTAAATGTTCGCAGCCGCCATCTTGAATCCTTATTTTGAGTTAAAGTAGTCTTCAGTAGCGTTAAAGAACTTCGTTCAAAAAATACTTTACTTATTGCTACAACAGCATATCGGTGCGGGCATGTCGGTGACGCGAACCCATAACTTTTTCCCCTACCAAAAATCACTTAAAACTATGAAATCTAAAGTCAAAATATAACTAGTGAACCCAGCAGGCAGATGTTGTCCTGCGACAACAGCGCCACGTGGGTCCAACTATAGCTTTGAACCATCCAAGTGACACAAAAAGTATAAAAAAACATCTAAATCAGTCAAGCCGTTTAGGATAAGAAGAATTACGAACACATGTCCACCGGTATATTTTTAACCGACTTCCAAAAAGGAGGAGGTTATATGTTCGTCGCGTATGTTTGTTTTTTTTTTTTATGTATGTCCACCGATTTCTCCGTCAATTGTGGACCGATTTTGAAAATTCTTTTTTTGTTTGAAAGGGTGTGCTCTGAAATTGGTCCCATATAAATTTTATTAACTTTGCTTTGATAGTTTTTGAGTTAGCTACAAAATACGTATTTTTTTCCCACTAGCAAGTGGGAAAAAAATACGTATTTTACAGAAACTTATCATATCATCTGCATAGCAATGCAGATGATATGATAAGTTTCTGTCACTGGTTGCAGGTGGTGGTATTCGAATGTGTGTGGGGTAGGTACCACAACTAAAAAGTGAAAAATAAAAACTTTTAACAAAAAAAAAACAACCGACCTTCAAAAAAAACACTACAAAGTGAAAAATAACTTTAATTTCGGAAGTCGGTGGCAAAAAACGAAAATACAAAACACAAGACACCGACTTCCGAAATTAAAGTCATTTTTCACTTTGTAGTGTTTTTTTTGGAGGTCGGTTGTTTTTATAAGTAAAAAGTTTTATTTATTGCCAGGCGTGCAAAATTTTAATGTTCTTCAAAAACAAGCAAAGTACTTTAAAATAAAATGCGGATCAAAATGTGGTAGTCGACGTACAATTTCTGGAATATGTTAACATCGGACACGTGCGTGCGTGTGTGCTTGCTGCGACGCAAAGTGATACGTCCTCGAGCTGGGAAGGCCCGTTCGCTACTGACGGAATACACTGGTCGTAGTCGTCTCTACGTCCCCTAAGAGGGCGCGAGGAGTCGGTTTGGGGGCTTTTTGGTCCCTTGGCCGAGGAATTATTTCTCTCGGTCCCCAGAATCGTGGGCCGGTCATTGGGTTTCCCTCCCCCTACAGGAGGGGGTGGGAATGCTTAATACACACCTATTCGTCGAGGGGTATGCCTCCCCTCAACGCCTTGGGTATGTTTCTGGGGTGTATCTGTAGGAGCGCCCGAAGTGCTTCATGACGCCCTTGCGACCAGGCCCCTGCCGGGTGAGATCCCTAGTTCCCTAGGGAAGGCCCAGCAAGGACCGATCTAGCAAGTCGGTCAGTTTTGGAATTTTCCCCACCCCTATAACGTGAACCGGATCTAGCCAGTAGCGCTGCAGGGTGCGGGGCGTTGTAGTGTGTATCGAGTAACTTGAGTTGTGTGTACGTCGCTCGTGTAGTACTTGTTTGGGTTTCTCTGCGAGTGTGGAGTCATGTGTGTGTCAGCCGCGCGCGTGGCGTCTATATTAACCTAGTACGCTTTGCTCGCGGCTAGTGTCATGTAGCGAGTGTGGAGTTCTAAATGTCATGGGTAAGCCGCGTGTAGACTGAGGGCGGCTTACTCAGAAGGGTCAATCCGGTGGTGGTTGCTTTTGACTGACGGAATAGGTTTTCCGCGATCGTTTATATAGTTCACTTTGCCATTTATTTACGAAACGAAGTTATTGTTTATTTTTAAAATAAATTTAGATTCTATTAAAAGGTTAACTTAAGATTAATATTTAATTTTTACAATTTAGTAAAAGTGTTTCTAAGAATTAGAAAAAAATATTTATTTGGCTTGAAGTTTTGAGAAAGTTACGTTATTTCAACATTTTTTTTCTGCTATATTTTGTACGAAAGTTGAAAAAAGTGGTTCCTTATGTACAGTACCGACCAAAAGTCCATAGGCAATCTCACAAAGCAATAGCTTGACGTTTAGTTTTACTTACGACCTTTTATTTTCAAGAGACACATGCATCATTGTCGTCAACAAGTGATTGTAGTTCATAATTTCAACATTAAAATACAAGTCACTACACAACCTAGCGGTTAACGCGTTCAGATAGATGCGTGAATCGATAAGCCATGAGTTCAAATCTCATGCAGTACTATTAAAGGTTTTTTGTAAGTTTTTACTCAATTGGAAGTAATGGGACAGAAATATAATATTCTTTATGTTCGCTTTGTTCACACGTTTCGTAAAGTTAGAAAGGTAGATCATAAAAAAAAAAAAAACTAAATAAGTTTAGACTTGTGAGGTAGAATATGAGTTTAATGAATATTTGACTTGATCGGAATGAACGTTGTCGATTTGTTGTAACTGTTGGTGTGATCTCAAAATGCAGGCAAATATTATCTAATATTGAGGCGAGGGCGACTATTATTGCGCTGCATAAAAGTGGTCTTAATAGAACACAAATATCTGATGAAACCGGTTTGAATGTGAGTATTATATTTACGAATTGTAACTTAAACTTTTATATAAAATTTACCTAGACTATTTGGTGACATGGATTAGTTCTTTTTATTGTTATTTTTTAAATCCATCATGAGCTCTAAAAGATAAATAATTAGTGTTTATTATTGCATTTGTAAATGCAGAGTTTCAATATTACTTATACTGTTATTTTAAATAAATATTATTTTATGTTATTATAAAAATTATAAAATGACGTCACTTTAGTATGTTTTTATAACTGCTTAATATCACTTTTCTTTTTGTTTTAGAGGAATACTGTAATTCTCTGGATTAAACAGTTCTACTTATGTAGAAGTATTAGACGATGTCATGCTACCTACTGTGCGCATCATTCACCCTGCTGATGAGTTGACACAATTGACATTTGTCCAGGACGATTGTCCTATTCATCGGGCGAGCATTGTGCGTGAGTGGTTCCAGAATCACCCGGAGATAACTGTTGTTCCATGGCCAGCGCGATCACCCGACCTCAACCCCATAGAAAATCTATGGGGTTCGATGGTGCAAAGGTGGGAGTCACGGGATGGGAGGTGTATACAACAAATAAAAACCCATTGCATGGAGGTGTGGGAAAATTTAAGAGGAACCGAAATATGTGGTAATATTGTAGGGTCCATGCGCAAACGTCTACTTGACTGCATTGAAAATAATGGGGGTAATACAAAATATTAATACCTAGATGTTTTAGTTTTAATAATAAATTAGACGGTGTAATTAAATATTTAGTAGTATTAACATATCTGTAATTATTTAATGATCGTAAATTGAGGTTTAGTTTCAATCTTCTTTTCGTCAAGAAAATGAACACTTAAGCTATTACCTCAATATTACATTAATTGTGACGTTACATAAAAAATCGAAACAGATTGTGATTGTGTTGTATTACGCAATTAGGGTACTGGTTATGTTATTATGAATTGACTAGGTAAGTGGGTACCCACTTAGTAAATAAAAAAAATCTTGTGAATGGTAGGTAACAAGAGAACTTCTTTTGTCTAGGTAGGAATGTGACATCACAATTCTCATAAAAGTTTGTTAATTTTATAAATAAATAAAACGAATAAACATTTTTGTTATCATTCAACACGACTTTTTATTTCCACCTTCTAACACCAAAAAGAGAAATTAAAAATCACTTATATAGTTAAACAATAATACAATAACTAATATTTAACTTCTTATAAAAAAAAACAAATAATAAGAAAAAACAAATATAAATACAATTTTTCTATGAAACTAGTAAAACCAGCCACACGTTGTAATTACTTAGATTCGAACTCAGACCTCACTGATCGTGAATCCATTGCTTAGCCCAGACAGCTACCAGCACATGATATTTCAATGCGAATTTTAGCATCAGGTCGCCACTGTGACGCATATTCTAAATGCAACAGAAATATAATGTTATTTCTAATGGTACTATACGGACAGGAAGACTCCAGTTTATGGATGCTTCCTTGATTTATCGAAATCTTTCGATTTGGTGTCGTATGAACATCTTTGGGAGAAACTAAGGGCCACTTCACTCCCTGAGAAGATTATTAATGTTCTTGATTACTGGTATAACAATCAAATTAATGTTGTAAGGTGGGCGAACGTTGTGTCCGATGAGTACAGGTTGGAGTGTGGTGTAAGACAGGGTGGTTTAACATCCCCTCGACTCTTTAACCTGTACATCAATGAGTTGATTGAGGGTCTCAGTAGCACTGCAGTCGGCTGCACTATTGATGGCACCACTATTAACACTTTAAGCTATGCGGATGATATGGTGTTGCTGAGTCCTTCAATTAGCGGTTTACGGAAACTTGTTGGGAGATGTGAGGAGTATGCCGTGGCTCATGGGCTCAGGTACAATGCGAACAAAAGCGAGTTGTTGGTATTCCTACCGCGGAATTTTAAAGTCGACAGCGTCCCATCGGTTACACTAAATAGTGTACCGCTTAACAGAGCGACGCAGGTTAAGTACTTGGGTCACTGGGTCACGGAGGACCTCGCTGATGACATGGACGTTGAGAGGGAACGTAGGGCGTTGGCTGTTCGCGGGAACATGCTGGCTCGCAGGTTTAAACGGTGCCCGAATGAGGTAAAGTACACAATGTTCAGGGCTTACTGCCAATTGTTTTATTCGTGCACCCTGTGGGTCAGCTGTACTCAGCGAATTTGTGTCAATTTGATGTTTTATTTTTGCTCCAACAGCATTCTGAAAGTAATAGCGGACCGTTTAGACGATCCTTTTCTTAGACACTGGATCACACTCCATGTGTCAATTTGGTGTTTTATTTTTTGGTTTACTAACATAGTTCCTAAGTACTTACTAATACAAATATGGATAATTCTGAAATAAAGTTATTATATATATTTCACGTTACTGTTCGACGAGTGACGACGATTCATTAGTGTGTGTTATCTGTGGAATGTTGAGACATCACTCATACACGCATATGCACACGCACTGACTGTATCGTGCTCGAGTTCATAGCAATGTAAACCTTAGCATACTTACGGAGTTTTGAGGTGTACTGTACAAGTAGACCATATAATAATGTTGATGATATTTTTTAATTTTCAACATCAAAAGCAGTTTCTTCTAACGAAACGATCAAACGTCAGTCTCGCGTCATTTTTTGGAAAACTTGTTGCGAATTTTAGTGATTTTCCACGAATCCTTAATTTATTTGAAAAATCCCTTTCCCCTATGTACAAGACAAAGAATTGGACTTTTCAAATCAGAAATAATTTTGTTTAAATTCTGGTCCTCTTTCTCACAACTAATGAACAAAATTGATCAAAATCTGTGACTTCGTGCAGTGCGGCGGCACGGAGCCTTAACATCCCTGATAATGATGAGTTCCATGGTGTCCCCTTGTTTCGCAGACAGAAATTTCATAGAATTTCGTTTCGCAGAAAATGTTTCATTTAAATATTTGGTCTTTGTATTTTTATTTTGAATATTATTGTTTTAAAGACTATTTACTAACAAACATATTAAAACATATTTCACAGAAACAGAATTCAATGAATTTTATAATAACGTTTTTTTATTTAACAAACTTATCAAACAGTAGAATAATTTTTTAACGAACATTGTTTGTTCGATGTATCTTTCCATGGTATTTTATTATATATTATATATATTAACAGCTTGTCGCGAGGTTTGCATTAGTACCTATGAGTGTAATCGCGCGACAAGCTTTTATGATCATATAAATTATGTATAATGAGGTTATAAGTTGATAGTTAAATTTTTAAAAGAAAATATTATTTTCTTCTTTTTAGAGCATTTAAATAAAAGCTTTTTTTAAAAAGGTTTTTTTGCTTATAATTTATTTTTACTTTTTAGTTATCGCTGGCTAGGTTTCTAATAATAGGTAATCGAGGTCTCTACACCTTTCGGGTGGATTAGAGCAACGGAGCTTATAATCACGATCTTTTTTTAACCTGCATTTTTATTCTCAGCGAACCCTTTCATTTAATACCCATACTATAGGAAAGCATAAAAACTTCAAATATCCGCTATATTGGATTAAGAGTGACGTCAGAATATTTTTCTAATTATTCTCGGCAAGCCCTTCCATTTGATACCCATATTGCAAAAGTGCATAAAAAATAACTATTCCGCCATCTTGGATGTTCCGCCATATTGGATTTAGAATAACGTCACATTATTTTTCGAGTTACTCTCAACAAGCCCTTTCATTTGATACACATATTGTAGAAATGCATTAAAAATAATTATTCCGCCATCTTGGATGGTCCACCATATTGGATTTAGAATGACGTTACTAACTTATCGTGTATTGTCATCCAAACTAAACGTGTATACAAAATTTCAGCTCAATCGGTTGAAGATAACTGCTTCAAAATTGAGTTGCAAGAGTCCACCCGAACAAACATACATACATACATTGCAAGTTAAATAAAAGCTTTTAATTTAAAATAGACGTTACGCTATCCATAATTTTATAAGGGTACCTAAATATTTGAACGTCGAAAATTAAGTGTCGAATCAAAGTCGAATGAGAATTTAGGCTGCAAGAGCGAGCGAAGCGAGCTCGGGACTTGGGGCACCCCGACTCGGACAGGTTAGGTTAGAAACCTACCCCCATACCCTATAAAATTATAAAATACTATGGACTATTGAATATTTGTCAAAGGTATGAATTGAAACGTTTAGAAACTGTCACTTGATAAAATATTTTTATTATTTATTTATTTAAACTTTTCACACACACAAAGGTACAAAGGTGGACTTAATGCCTTAGGCATTTTTCTTGGTAAGTAATAAGTTTTTTATTAACTAAACAATATGAAGATAAATGGCCATTTTTTTTTTGTATTTTAAAAGACAGTTATTTTAATAACCATATTATATACACAAACATATTTACAACTAACTACTATATATATTATGTACAAGTATGTAAAGGAAAAAGTTTAAAATAAAGACAGTTGCAAGCCTTATTTTAAGCAGTACAATATCTTGTATTAAATTTGCGTATTCCCAGGGTTCTCGTGGTAAATTATACTCACAAAGGCAAGTAGGAACAGTTTATTCATAGACACATTAAGTACTACAGGATTAATAAAATATAAATCGAGACACAACTTATCTATCTGACAGCTAGTCGACGACTCCTTGTGCCAGGCCCGCGCTTTTATGAACGACGCCCACAAGACATAAATTTTAATTTATTTGATGAAAATGAAGCCAAAATTACAGAATATATTAAATAACTAACAGACGGCCATTCTGCCGTGGGGATGACCCCATCCCCAACTCAGCTCGGCCATTCACTGTTAGGTATGACCTCATACCTTGATTTCTTTTATACAATAAATTGAAATATGTTGAAAAGTATTATAATTGTTTTTTTTTTTTTTTTCTTGATAGATACTAGATAGATCGAACAATATTATATATTTATGTTATACAATATTATCTGATATTTAAATATATAAATGATTTCTACTTATTGTACATTTTATTTTTAATTGTACTTATTTATCTTATTCTAGTATAACATAAATCTAACAATGATCCAATGATGATCTAATGATAGGTATTTTTCCGAGTTCAAGAGATCAGTCAACAGTGTTATGTATATAAATTTATATTTCACATTTTAACTGTACCCATTTATTTATCTCATTTTAGTGTAACACAAACATAAGTGCAAATAATTATTGATATTTTTAAGACTATAACAGAACAGGTAGTAGTAACTTCAATATCTATAAACTTAATAAAAATTATAATTATCATTCACAGTTTTTAATTATTAAGTGTAAGTAAATTAGTCCAAACACTAGAGCCACACTAGGGGCAAACAAATTATAACCTAAGTACCACACGAGTTAGATTTGATTAACTGCAGCCACACTTGGGGATCCTTATTGATTTCAGTGGACAATCATCGTTAGTGTTCACACTTGGGAGCTTCATTAGGTACCACACTTGGGGTCCATTGTTATCTATTTATATTGGCCACACTAGGGGCTAACAGCCATACTTAGGTACCACACTTGGGGTCCATTGTTATCTATTTATATTGGCCACACTAGGGGCTAACAGCCACACTTAGGTACCACACTTGGGGTCCATTGTTATCTATTTATATTGGCCACACTAGGGGCTAACAGCCACACTTGGGGATTCTCATTGATCTCGGGTAATCATCATAGTGTTCACACTTGGGAACTGTAGTACCACACTTGGGGTCGTATTTCATCATTTTCTCACTGCTATCTATGCTGTAATGGTATGCTGTAATGGCCATAATAGGGAAAATAGTTGTACGTGTATAAGATGTAAGTCAATTAATAAAGATATACTTAGATAATAGATGCATTAAATTACTCTGAAAGAGAATCGTCAGTTGTGGAGCTTATTTCGTCAGTAACAGAGGGTGCCCCCATCGTTATCCACGGTTTTAAATGGTCTGCCGGGAAAATATTGCTGTATGCACGATTAGCGTGTCCGCGAATGCTAGATACTTCGTACCTGTCATTATCTAGGACGCGTGTTATCTGAAAGGGTCCCCGAAACTGGGGCTAACTTCTTACTTTTGCCCTTTTCTGTTTTATGATTGGGAATCATAACAAGATCATCCTGCTGAAATACTTTAGTGGGTGCTTTGTTTTTGTCATAATTATTTTTCATTTTTAGTTGATTATCTTCTATATTCTCTTGAACAGTCATTCTTAATTCTTCTCTTTCTGTACTTGTCATTTGCTCTGTATCTTCCAAAGCGCCTTTAATAATTCCTTCTGAACGGCCTATCGTTCTTTGTCCGAAAACTATCTCAGCAGGACACTTTCCTGTGCCTTTATTAACAGTGTTATTTAGGCTCCATTGTAGCCTTCCTAAATTAAGGTCCCAATCTTTTTCATCAAGACCATGATTCATTGCCGCCAGTGAATTCAAGATGGTCCTATTATACCGCTCGATCTGCCCATTAGCACGCGGTGTCGCCACTGCGTTATACACATGTTTGGTACCAATCGAGCCAGTAAAGGCCTTGAATTCACTGGAAGTGAAAGAGGAACCTTGATCAGATATAATTACTTTAGGATGACCAAATACCGAGAAGATTTCTTCTAAAACCTTAATAGTTGTTTTAGTTTTAGTGTTTCGTACGCCTTTAACAAAAATAAACTTGCTGAACGCATCTATAATTCCAAGAATGTAACAATTCCCTCTTTTGCTTTTAACAAATGGGCCAAGATGGTCCATGTGGACGGTGTGGAAAATAGCGCTAATCTTTGGAATGGGATGTAATTCCCCACTTTTCTTGCCCGAAATTTCCTTATTATAGGCACAATTAATGCATGCTTTCACGTATTTCTTGACGAAGCGGTTCATTTTTGGGAACTAGTAATCAGATGCGATTTTCTCAAGTGTTTTCTCAACAGAAAAGTGACCCGCTTCGTCATGATTCCTTTGGCATATTTTCCAACGTGCTGAATTAGGCACTACCCATCTCATTTTGTTGCCCACCTTTCTATAAATCTTGTCATCTCGGATTGCATAATTTTGATATATGTCTTTTATGTCAGTTTCGTTTTTCTGTAGGATCTGCTTAACCGCCTTTAAATGTGGGTCTGCCATTTGAATAGTATGGAGCCAGTCATTAGTCGACTAATGACTGGCTCCATACTATTCAAATGGCAGACCCACATTTAAAGGCGGTTAAGCAGATCCTACAGAAAAACGAAACTGACATAAAAGACATATATCAAAATTATGCAATCCGAGATGACAAGATTTAGATGTTAAGAACTTCTAATTCTTCTTGCTCCGGGGGAAATACAGGATTGCGGCTAAGCGCATCTACATGCTGCATACTTTGGCCGGGTCTGTATTCAATCGAAAAGTTATACTCCTGAAGTATAAGCCACCACCTAGCAACTTTCGGGAGCAAATCTCGTTTTGATAACGTTGACCGTAAAGCATTACAATCAGTGATGACTTTAAATTCTATACCTATAAGGTATACCCTAAATTTGTTCAAAGACAGTACTACAGCCATTGTCTCTAATTCAAACGAGTGCCAAAATTCTTCTTCCCGTGTAGTTTGACGGCTGAAATAAGCCACCGGCCGAAATGGCGTGTTATCATTGGGTCGTTGTAGTAATATTCCGCCTATACCCACCTTACTGGCGTCACAGTGAACTTCTGTAACATACTCGGCATTGTACAAAGCTAAAACAGGTCTCGTAACCAGTTTAGATTTAATGTTTTGAAATGCCGTTTCTTTTTCTTCGCTCCATAACCAAACAGCATCAGTTTTGGTTAGTTTCGTCAGAGGCCTAGCTATAGACGCGAAGTTGGGAACGAAACGTCTGAAGAAACTGGCTAGTCCGATGAACTGTCGAACCTGATGAACATTACTTGGGCGGGGAAATTCCGACACCGCCAGTATTTTTTTACTTTCAGGTTTAAGTCCGTCTTCAGATATTTCGAAGCCTAGATAATCAATTTTAGACTGGAAGAAGCAACATTTTTTTATGTTTAGGGTAAGGTTTGCTTTTCGTAAGAGCTCTAAAATTGCCTCAAGTTTGTCAAACATTTCTTGAGGCGTGCTGGCCGTTGCCAATAAGTCATCCAGATATGGTATAGCCAATTCGAATCGTTTTGTACCAAGAGCTTTGTTTGTCATACTTTGGAAGACTGCAGGAGCATTGACAAGGCCAAAAGGCATACGTGTGTACTCGTAGTGGCCATCGGGGGTTACGAACCCCGTAATATGCCTTGAGTTTTGAGCCACAGGAATTTGATGATAACCCGATGCGAGATCCAGACTCGTGAATAACGATTTGCCACTAAGCCGATCTAACTGATCGTCGATAACAGGCATTGGGTAACTGTCCTTGATCGTCTTTTTATTCAATGCTCTGTAATCTACACAAAGGCGATAGTCGTTATTTTTCTTACGCACGAGAACTATTGGACTCGCATAGGGTGACTGAGATTCCTGTATAATGCCATTAGCCAATAGATCCCCAATTATCTCTCTCACCTTAGCGCGTTCACTGAATGGTAGCCTATACGGCTTATAGTAGACAGGAGTAGTATCATTTAATCTGATACTCATCTCAGTTACGTGAGTCACTCCCAGTTCACCGGTGTCGAGAGCGAAACAATCTCTAAAATCATTTAATAGCTGAAGCAATCTATTTTTGTCCTTTTCGGTGATAGCTGGCCCTAAATTTAACATCTCCATCGTTATTGGAGGTTTAGACTCAGTAAATGTTGGTAAATTTGTCTCTCTTACATTGATATTGTTAACTTCAAGCAAGTCAGAGTTCGGTAAAAATACATCTTTCTCAGATAATTGTACTACACGCGATATTAGCTTATTTTCCTTGAGACTGATATGTTCATTGGACATATTTATTATAAGAATTTTACCTTTGCCAGCTTCGAACTGATAAACTCCTTGCAAAATTGAATATTCCCTTCCAGGTCTCATACATATATTTCCGGGCACAAAAAGTAGCCCAGTATGCTTGTTAACTGTGTGTACTTCTAAATTATTTAACCCTTCTTGCAATACTGTGTCGTGGGTGACATTTAAGTTGATCTTTTCTAGCTCGGAGTCATCGCAATATAATGTCAAACTGGAACTTGTTTTATGAACAACTACAGTAGGTAATTCAGTCAATGATTGCCCGATTAAAACATCAGTTTCTAATAAATGATCATCCACAATATACGCTTCAATATCAGCTTCAACTGCGTCAACCACGACATTAATATTGGTTTTACCTATCGGTACTATGCTTCCGAAAGCAAATCCTTTAATTAAGGGGAGACCTGACTTTACTATAGGGAGATGAGCCTCATCTGCCACTATTTTGCGAATAAGGGTGCATTCACTACCAAAATCAATATATGCGGATAGTTTAACTCCATTTAAAGTAATAGATTTAAAATACTTGCCATTAGTTTGACTGTCCGATGAGATTTTTAAAACATTTTGAACTGGCTCAGTTTTAGTACTTGTCATATTACTCGCTTTACTTTTACTGCCATGCTGCTCACGAAAATTTTGAATTACTTCGCATTTTTGGGTATCGTGTCCGAGACGAGAACATTTCGTGCACCGTTTAATTGGTCTTGTACAAGTGCGTGATGTATGTCCGTACTCTAAGCAGTTGTAGCATTGAACATTTTTATTACGTTCTTGAAGCTTATTTATTGATTTTTGAGCGTTGGGTGTTATATCACGGTTTGTCATTACATTCTCGTTTCGGCTTAAGTTGAATTTACGTGAGATTAGGTTGCTTTTTCCTGAAATACGGCGTAGATATCTAAGTAGCTGCGATGGCCTACTAAAACTTGAACCCTGAGCGTTTAAACGAATGTTACTGTCAAAAATCCCATTGACAATACAGTCAACCGCGTTACGCCCTCTTATACCACACATTTTTACTAATCTCACTTTATCATGGTAATAATCCTCTAGGGATTCCTCTCTTCTGCTCCTTCTGTCTAACATTTCATTTAAGCGGTCAGCATAGTTCCGGTCATCAGGGAAGGTTCTAATTATTTTCTTTTGCCATTCACGCCAGGTCAGGTTTAGCGTACTAAGACCCTGGTACCATTTCTTTGCATGACCTGCTAATTTTGGAATGGCGTAGAATGTAATCTGCTTTTCACTCCATTTATAAATTTTAGCGGTTTCATTAACCTTGCGAATCTAATTTATAGCCGATTGTTCATTAGCATCTGGGTTGAATTCGGGAATCACATTTTGCGCCCCTTCAAAGTGGTGATCGGTCTTACGGAACACACGTGATAGTTCTCTTATAACGTCGATGTCACGGCGAGGTGATGAATATGATCTTCTCTTACGTTTTGAGTACTTGCTTAGCCGTTGTTTTGGGCGCGATGATCTTTCGGATGCAGTCGATGAAAGCGAATTATCAGATGATGACGTGTTACATTGGGAACGATGCCGTCGTTTCCCACCTTTTGCGTGTCGATTTTTAATATAGTATAAATCATCAGAGTTTTCAGACGTACTGGTAGCAGAGCGGCGAAGGCGTTGGTAAGAGGAACGTGGTCTACGTGCATGTCTGCCACTATTCGTGCTACTGAACGAGCATCGCCTTCGAGATCTGCTACGGTCAGTTTGTCGTTTATGATGGCGGCGTTTATCACGTGAACTTGTCATGGACCGGCTAGTCTCCGTATGGGCTGGTCATACCGAGTGATGCTGCGACTCTCTCTAGTTCGCCCGCGATCGCGGGGTGGTGGCGGATAGCCTGACGCTTCCGTGGAAGACATGTTTAAGATATACCTCGGGAATCTGGTATGAGTGGAGACTATGTATGCGTCCACAAAGTAGTAAAACAAGATAACAGGTGTGAGTGTATAAAGCAAAAATTGGTGAGTGAATGTGTGTGTGAATGAAGGAAAAAGAAAAAAAGAAGTAAAAGGGGGTAGGTGAAGGGGAGAGGAAGAGAAGAAAACAATAACATTTATTACTATGCAATGAATATGTGGGTACGTGTAACTGAACGTTATCACCCT
This sequence comes from Agrochola lychnidis, assembly GCA_963680765.1. NCBI lineage: Eukaryota > Metazoa > Arthropoda > Insecta > Lepidoptera > Noctuidae > Agrochola > Agrochola lychnidis. Next base: position 558,701 of record OY796851.1, read on the forward strand.
ATAATTCTAAAATTATTAATTTATGTTTTTTTTTTTTGCGTAAGCTATGATTATTTTAATGGAATTTAACCATCGTTATCTGTGGTCATACACACATGCAATAACTTATACAAATAAAGCCCAGAAATTAATCATGTATACAATTGCTAACAATAGACGTACTATGTGCGTAGTCTTTGTTATCATAAACATAGAAAATAAAACAAACAGATACAAGACCGGTACCCTACTTCCAACGGCTGTGGGTAGGTGAAGCGTTTTGCGCTTTGTGACCATAATTTATCTACTTACAACTTTTGTTCAAAGATACCTACCTACACAACATAGTTTACATGTACACCCTCAGATACACTATAAAACCACATGATTTTACCACACCCGCTGTAAACATATTTGTAAAATAATAAGTGGGCTAATCATTTCAGTAAAATGAAACGACCTGATACCAACTAAATCAGACACCTATTATGTTTAGTTCTAGAGGTGATTACGCTTGTTTATAACAGGGCAAGTACCTACTTGCTGTAGTGTGAGTATTGCCATTGCTCGTCGCCTTTTAAAACAGGTGACGTATAACCTACTTCGTTCTTAATTCCCGAAAAACTAAGATTGTAAAATAATGTAAGTAACATCTTTGTAAGTAGGTATACAAACCAATTATGTAGTGATTTATATTATAATAAAGAGGTTACATACCAGCAGATTTTCTCCAAGGGTTATCCCACTTCTGAAGTATTAAATTTGCGTATTCCCAGGGTTCTCGTGGTAAATTATACTCACAAAGGCAAGTAGGAACAGTTTATTCATAGACACATTAAGTACTACAGGATTAATAAAATATAAATCGAGACACAACTTATCTATCTGACAGCTAGTCGACGACTCCTTGTGCCAGGCCCGCGCTTTTATGAACGACGCCCACAAGACATAAATTTTAATTTATTTGATGAAAATGAAGCCAAAATTACAGAATATATTAAATAACTAACACTTGACACTGCCTTGTCTATATATTTTCGAAGTTGCTATGTTTGTCAAACAAAATCCAAGTCGTTTCGAACGTTTAGCTGATGTATTTCCAAGAAATAGGCGTGACAATAGTAAATTACGTCAATTGCCGTGTCAAACTACTTTGGTGCGCAAAAGTGTATACTGTATGGCTCCAATTATTTACAATAAATTACCAAGTGGTTGGAAAGACTTGACAACAGTGCTGTTTAAGAGTAGACTACGTAATTTTTTAAAGGATAAGGCGTACTACAGTGTGACTGAGTTTTTATCAGAGAAATTCTTTTGCTGAAATGTTGCTCCCTTATGGTTATTTATTGTTTCATTGTATTATTTCATATTGACATTTTTGTTGTTGTTATTTAATTTATTATTTTAGAAGAGAATGTGACTAAATACCTATCTGTTTATGTGTCATCTTAATTTATTGACATTTTATTATTATTGGCATGAAATTGTGACATGTACCATGACTTTTTATTTTTATTTTCATTTTGTTAATGTTACATTTGATTATCTATCTATTTACCTAAACAATTTTGTATGCCTTCTGGCGGGACGTAGTATGGACCGATATTTATTTGTAACAGCTGTATAATCTTTTACCCTATGTTCACAAAATTAATAAATGAATTTGAATTTGAAAGAAAAGAGCTCATTGGGCGTCAAAAAATTCGTCCGCATCGCTGTCAGCGGGAAAAGTGCCCAAAAGGCTGGCAGCATTGCCACGTTGGATGGCAATGCTGATTCTCTGGCCTAAGAATTGGCTAGCCCTCTGCCCTGGTCACGTAAAGAGTCGACCAACCGCTTGGCGATGTCCTGGAATACTCGGTGAGCACTCGGACTCCATAGCCCCTAGTGTTTCAACCCCAAACGGCTCAAAAATATAGCTACCAGTAAGGTTGCTATATTTGCGCCGTTTGAGATTTTCTGCACCTGCAGCAGCTGCCCCGGCACAGCCCGCGATGCTAGGAAGATGGGATGGCGCAAGGGTGTCGACACAGGTTGCATCCCACACCAAAGGCCTACCCAACTTCCAAGGCATTATGGTCATTCCGTCTGGCCTCTTCCCATCGTCGCGTGCCAAGCCATTGGGTTCTAAAACAGCTGACACCCCGGGGGTGACAAGAGCCCGATGGAGGATGTCATTAATGCTTGCGTGCCGTGCCAACCGACTAGCGCTCTTGCTGCAGGAAAGGCCATAGTACGCGAGGCGGTCGACAGCTTCACCGCACTGACAGCGATGTGGAGCTCCGCAAGGAGCACCCAGACGCAGACTTGTAGCGAGCCGGAAAGTGGTGTCACCCAACATAGTGGCTATGTTGGGTGACGGTAGCGCTTGAAGCCAGAGGCCCGACTCCCATTCTCCCACAGCTAGCAGGCGGGCACGCTCGGCAGTGTTGGTGGACGTATTTATGAGGTTATTCCGTACCAACCTGCAGAGCGGCTCAACCCACTGTCTCTGAGAAGACGGGTTCTCGGGCTGCTCCGTATCCGGACAAGCCATTTTCCATGCGTTCATCGCATCAGTCAAACACGGCACTTCAGAGTCAACCTGAGAAGCGGTCAAAATTTTTCTGGTTAATGCTCGGGCCACACCAACGGGAAACGCCGTTAGTTATCACGATGATGGACCTTAACCCGTCGGAATAAAGTCTATCATCGCGATAATTAACGGCGTTTCCCGTTGGTGTGGCCCCAGCATTACTCTTTGGTGCTGTGGACCGAGGACAGGAAGCTTACACTAGAAATTTTGCGGACGCCGAGCCCACCGAAGCGGATGGGTAGTGTAGCTTGCAGCCACGCGCGGTCGTCCAGGGCCACGTTTATAATTGATGTTAGAGTATGAGGATAAATGATATGAATATCGAAACATTACATTTTATTTTTACTTAACAAAAATCTATGGTTTAAATTTATTCAAAAGTAAGTATTCTGCGTATTGATTATTTTATGAAATAATAATATGAGAAAAAAAATATGTGAAACGAAATTCTATGAAAATGAAAAATATAAAACAACGTACAACCGAGTTCCACAAAGCCTTTACGAGTTTTCAGTTAGGTATTTGTAAAGTTAAATTAGGTAGTTATGTACATCTTGTATAGGTAACGAAACAAAACCGGTGTGCGGTGTACTTGTACCGCATCTAGTGTCTTTATTATGTCCTTGTGCGCGCGAGTGCGCAGACGCGACTATATCGACCGCGGACAGGCCGCCGCGCCGCACTCGGCGCCCGCTAATGTAGGTATGCGATAACAATTCGTTAACAAGAACACGCAGCGAGCCGCCAGTGCCGCCAGCAATCACGGCTACACCTGCATCCTACGTGGACGGCGGGGATGCGAACATCCGCACAGAGGTCCCACGTATCCGTAAAGACAAATTCGGGAGTGTGTTCAAGGAAACGGAAGTGTTTTGTGTATAGTCAGCGGTGAGATCGGTATTGCGAGGTGCTGAGTGGTGCGAGCGTTGAGAGCGATGCGCTTGCGGGCATGGTCGTGGTGGGCGGCGCTGCTGCTGGGCGCGGTGGGTGCGCGCGAGCTGGACCCGGGAGCGTGCGCGCCGCGCTTCGACGTGCAGCGCGACAAGATCATCCGCACAGAGGAGTCGCGCGACATGGGTGCGCGCTACCTGTCGGAGCTGGACGTGGGCGCGCGAGCCGAATGCCTGCGCCTGTGCTGCGAGACTGACGCTTGCGACGTCTTCGTCTACGAGGAGAAGGTAACCGGCCTTGCCAGCTACTGACACCGAATTGCCGTAAACAAACCAAATACTTTGAAATTTTTCGAAAAGAACTAAAAAAGGAGACGTTTCATTTTTGTATGGGACTCCGGCCATAACATGTACACTTTAGAAAACCTGGGAAACGAACCCCTAAATACAATAAAGACTGTTATTTTCCATAATATCTAATACATATTGGGCACAAAATAAAAACAGAAAATGTTTGACGTTTGTCAGGAGAAATACGACCATCGACAGCTAGCCATTTTCGTCCAGAAGTACCTACAAATCTAAAATCCACAAAAGCAGTTTTTTATTTTTATGATGAATCACACTTTCTAATTAATCAAAAAAGTTGTAAAAGATAGCTATCTTAAGAGGCCGGCGTCACTGCTCGCAACTACAAATCGAGATGTTTACAAAATTCAATTCAAAGCACGTTGCGCTAGTGTGAGTGCCTGTCGGAGCGATATACACCTACAGTGAGCAATACTACCACACACACATTGACAATTATTGCTTGACGCGATAGTACTACTAGCTTTCGAAAATTTATGATAAATTTGGATGTGTTCCGTAATACAAAAAATTATGAATTAAAACTTAATGTATTTCCATTTTTTTTTCGATAATTTGTAAGTTGATAACATAAACTATGCTTCTACGGATACAATATTACAAATATTGTTGTTTATAATACAGACAAAACAATATGAAAACATGTCATTTACGCTGTAAAAATGTAAGAAATGCAATTCGCTTACACTTCATTTAAAGGTAAGTTTTTGGAAATAAAAAGACGTAGGAGCCTAGATAAATACTGTCTCAATCCGAATATCAACATAATATGGTGGAAATATGCTCAAATTGCAAATGATTTATGTACTACGTTTGTATGGACAATTCATGCGTCGCCGCAATCTTAATATAGTACAGAAATACATGCCTTTCATATTTATTTAAATGACGTCTACGTGATATTATTATGTTAAAATGTAACATGATTTCTGGACGAAAGCAGTATGCAAGTAAAACGACGCCATGATGAATAGAATATGGCAATAATTTGTTAAACTATTATTTTTTGTGCCGAAGTAATCAGGGGAATAAACAGGAAAGAATATTTTTCCTAAATTCGTGGAATTTTTTCCTTTTTTTACGTTAACGTACACTTCATGGCCGAAAATGAAACATCTCCTTTGTTAGGTACCTATACATAAAATTAATAATGGTGCACTGGGACTGGTTCAAAGTCAAAGTCAAATCAATCAATCTGCCTAGCCTTTTCCCAACTATGTTGGGGTCGGCTTCCAGTCTAACCGAATGCAGCTGAATACCAGTATTTTAAATGGAGCGACTGCCTATCTGACCTCCACAACCCAGTAACTGGGTAATACGATACCCCTTGGTAAGACTGGTTGTCAGACTTTCGGGCTTCTGACGACCCGTAACGACTGTCAAAGATCCACGAATGACAGCCGGGACCAACGGCTTAACGTGCTTTCCGAGGCACGGAGGAGTCTCTTTATGTAAAGATGGTCACCCATCCACGGACCAACCCCGGCAAGCGTAGCTTAACCTGATAGATCGACCCGTGCGGCTGTTATTACTAAGCCACGAGTCAAATCATTTACTTTAAATAGGCCCATATATGGTACTTTTGAACGTCAAAATTAGTAATAATAGAATTGATTCTAGTCGCCCTTTCCAAAAGGTAGTTTTCGTATGGAGAAGAATGGGCAAGAAACTCCACCGTTACTCTTTTAAAATGTTTTACAATAGTTTGTATAGGTACAGTACAGACCAAAAGTCCATAAGCAATCTCACAAAGCAATAGACTGACGCTTCGGTTTGACTTACGACTTTCTTCTATAAGTTGTTACAATACTGTAGGCACGCACATTACACACACACACTCACTTTGTCTGCAACCAATGACTAGTTCGATAATCATTCGTTTTTTGTTTCATTCGTCTAGTTCACATAAATAATAATAATAATAACCCCACCGTCGTATCTCTACGTTGACGTCGTGGTGGGGCTTGCGCGCTCCGAACTCTAGGCCTGTGCCGGTAGAGTTTACTTTGCCGGAACAGGTCTGGGATTAGGAGCCAGACCAAGAGAGATACAAAAACCCGCAGGGCAGCATGTGGCGAGCTGTTGGGCAGTAGCGACCCCACGGACCCTATCTCCCGGGAGAAGTCTTGTTCCTCACCTCTGGCTTGCCTTTATTGGCCGGCTGGAGTGAACACTGACGAGGAACAGAGCTCCCGCCTCATTCTTGCCTTAATTGGCCGGCTTGAGTGGAGATTCGCAAGAGCAAACGTGCTCGGAGGAAGGAAGTATTCCAGTAAGATGCTGGTGGGGATCTTGACCGTACTTCCGGGATTGTCCTGATAGCCGTGGAATACCTCTCCACTCCTCATAAGCACCTCAGGACGTGTTGCCCCCTCGTCGCTACGACACTATGTGCTAGCGACCGTTTTCGGGGGCCCATTTTTGAGCGTGCAAGTCACCCCCTGCCATTTTATCCGTGTACATTTAAACATTGATCAGGCAGGGGCCATAGTCCTTCCATAGCTCCAGGTAACCAGTCCACTTAAGCCACTCAAAGCCATAGTCCAATATCTTTGTTTCCATATTCTGCAATAGTCCCACACCAACCGGGGGTTGTCCTTGGGTGCCCTTGCATAGTGCGAACAGGGATAATCGTCGGTTGGTGCCTCAATACTCAAAAATGTCTAAGGGGCCTCTGCGAGTTGGCTTCGGCCCCTCGTATGCCTTCCAAAGGTCCGGGACCCCAGGGTCCCGAGATATGTCAAAGACATTTAGAAATATAATAATAAATAAATAATAAAAAACTTTATTCATATAAAAAGGTAAAACACTAAATACTAATTTGCTTAAATCGACGAAAAATTCAACTATGTTATGTGCCTGAACTAGGTCATCCTGTGTTTCAGGCGAGGCAAGGTATAATAACATTTCTAAATAATCACATTAATTATAAAAATCTAGTCATCTAATAGGTATGTAAAAAAGTGTTAATAGTACAATAAATCCTACTTGCTAAAATCTTAGTAACTATCCTTACTTAGCTAAACTTAATTAGCACAATATTTAATTTATTTAAGTACAATTAATAGTTTCTCTGTATCTTCATAGGACATACTTTGAAGAGCTTCCTTGAGAGTTCTTTTACAATTATTATAATTTAGAGAATAAATTTTAGCTCTCGCATTTAGTCTGTTATAAAGTAATGGTCCTAGGTAGACAAAAAATTTGGCTGCGAAGGCATGTTTTGTACTTTTTGTAGGGCAAACTATGTCTTTCCGTCTCTTTTTAGTAAATTCAGTGCTATATGGGAGGGCTGCGTGTTGTTTTAATACGATGCTCATTATGAATAACTGTCGAGCTGTTAGTACTTCACAGGATTTATAGAGTAGATTAGTGGGAAAAAGGAAAGGGCGGCAAGTAGACACCTTAAGAATTGCTCTTTGCGCTCTTTCAATAGGTAGTAGCAAACTTTTACCTGCTCCACCCCAAGAGGTAATGCAGTAAGTCAAAATTGACTGACAGAGAGCAAAGTAAACTCGCCTAATTAATTTTGGGTCTGCAATATAGCGTAGTTTTTTGAAAACGAATATTAGTTTACGCATTCTATTATTTAAAGCTTCTATGTGTTGTTTAAAAGATACGGTTTCATCTATTACAATTCCTAGATATTTTATTTTATTAGTTATATTAATATTAGGACACGTAAGCAGGCAATCAGCAGGGGCCATACAACAGTGAGCATACATCGTTGAGGGCAAAACAGATGTTTGTTTGCACATTGAAAACTTAATATAATTTGTCTTTGCTGCATTTAGGGTTAGTGAGTTATGTTGAAGCCACTTATTTACAATATTAAAACCGTGTTGCGCAAACTTGTAGACTTCATGTTCCGATTCAGCAGAAAAAAGGAGGGCAGTGTCGTCAGCGTAGGATATTATAGTGCCGTGCTGTAGGTTTAGATTACAAAGGTCATTTATGTATATCAAAAATAGAGTAGGCCCTAAAATACTTCCTTGGGGCACACCAAAGGACGTGTTTTTTTCGTCTGCGCTGAGAACATTGCCAATCTTAACACACTGGCTTCGGTCTTCTAAGTAACTTTTGAGAAGTTTCAGTTGAATGCCTCTTACGCCCACCGTCTCAAGCTTGCGCAAAAGAATAGGAATGGAGACTGTGTCAAAAGCTTTGGCGAGGTCCAGGAAAACTCCTACTGTATGGTTACCCTTGTCAAGTTCTTGGGCTAGATAGTCAGTCAGTTGATGTACGGCATCGGCAGTTGAAACTTTAGGCCTAAAACCATACTGACGCTCCGACAAAATTGATTTATCCTCCAGATATTTAAACAGTCTTTTATTTATGATTTTTTCCAAAATTTTTGACATGGAAGGTAGTAAAGAAATTGGTCTATAATTTGTTACTTGCTGTTTACTGCCTGTTTTGTAGACAGGGACAATAACTGCTTTTTTGAGACACTCGGGAAAAATACCCAAAGACAGGCACATTCGGAAAATATAAGTCAATGGTGGTACTAAAATATTCTTGAATCGTTTGATGATTTTATTTGATATATTATCCCAACCAACTGCACAGTCATCTTTCAAAGTCATGATTATTCGTTCTACTTCAGTTTCGTCAGTATCTAGCAGGGCGAAGGATGTTAAGGTGGGATTACATTCAAAAGGCGTGCTTGTTTGATAGTGTGATTGAACCCGATTTCTTTCTGCCAGATTCTTTCCGACGTTAACAAAAAAATTATTTGCTAAGTTAGCAGATGTCAGCGGTGTCGAGTGCGCTTTTAATAAACCTGAAGATGACTCATTTTGTTTCGAGGTATATGTTACATTTTTAATATATTTCCAGATCTGTTTACTATTTGTTCCAGCCTTTTCCAGTGCAGTTTTATCGAAGTTACTTTTAACCTTTTTGAGGAGATCATTACAGAAATTACGATACCTTTTGTACGTCAGTTGCAGTATTGCATTATCTGGATGAGATTTAAGCCTTCATGTGCAGTTTATCTTTATGTTTCATACAACGAATAAGACCTGTCGTGATCCAGGGTTTTATGTTACAATTTTTACGGCTCAATATTGATATGTCTGTATTTTTCTGAATCGCATGTCGTATATTTTCTATTACATACAACATACAAAACTGCGGATCAGGAGAATTGTAAACTGGATCAAAGTTGATGACGCGTAAATCTTCTTCAAGTTTATTTATGTTTAATTTAGAAATTGTGCGAGTGTTTTGTTTAGGTAATTTACAGTTTATGATTAATAGGGCAGCATTGTGATCGGTTATTGTTGAGTTAACAACAAGTGCAAGTGAAGGGAAATTTGATTTAAGCATGATATGGTCCAAGCAGGAGCCACTTTGATGTGTAGGAAAATTGTGTGCGGGGAGCAAGCCATGAAAGGCGCATAGGTTGAGGTAGTCCTGAGCAGATGCATCAGCACTTCCTGGAAGAATATTAATATTAATATCACCAATTAAAATCGTGTTTTTGAAGGATGACAGGTTTTGCCAGGTGTCATTCAGAGAGTTGGTAAAATTGCTAATATTTTTAAAAGAGGGAGGTCGATATATGGCTAATATCGCAAATTCTGATCCAATTTTAACTAACAAACTGTTACAGTCGACCATATTAGGTTCCTCAACGGAGACATTCAGATGATTTCTGACATAAACTATCACCCCATCATTTTGATTATAATTTACACTACTTTTGTACATATTATGTCCCGTGATTAGTGGTATGTTATATTGCTTGGCAAGCCAACATTCGGTCAAAACAATTATGTCACAATTTATGTTTATCCGTTGTTGAAAAGTGCAAAAACTATCAAAATTCTTAAATATGCTACGAATATTTTGTGTTAGTATGGTTAACGGAGTTTTATAGCCGGAAAGATATTGTTTGCAATGTTCCGCTTCACAAACTTTTGACTCGGATACAGAGAAATTATCTAAGTCATTAATTAGCGTGTTAATCATATTAAATACAAGAATAAAAAACGAAAATAAGTAAAAGGTCTAAAAATAACTTATAAACGGCGCTCTTAGGCGCCTCCATAATCAATAGAATTAAGGTATCTTTTTCAGCCATTATTTTAGCCGGGCAGTCAGTAGCACCTGTTATGTGTTTGTCTGGCTTTTTGAAATGCGAGCAAGTGGCGCATTTTGGTTCATTTGCCTTCTTTGGACAATCTTTGATCGAGTGACCTTGATCACCACAGTGGCCGCAGCTGTAAGATGTCTGTCGACATGACTTGGCAGCGTGTCCATACTGCTGACACTTATAGCAGCGTGTGACTAAAGTGAAGTCTCTAACAGGGCACGATGACCAATTTACAAAAACACGTTCTTTTGACATCAGGGCTTTTCGAATGACCGGAGATACTTCCACAATATAATTGCAGGTCTCAGCGTCCTTCTTACCTGACTTATGGCTCAGCTTTATAGAGGTCATAAATGACTCAAGACTGCAATCCTGAAGTTTTTCGGCCAAGTTTTGATGGTACAAACATGTGAAGACTTCATTTTCTGTCATGGATATCGGCACTCCTATGATGACTACTCTGGGCTTTCTTTTATGAGGCTCGTCGACGGTTAGACCCGACCTTGTGAGCTGCACCGATTGTCTCAGCTTTTCAATGTCGTCCTTCGTCTCGGTGCTGATAATCACTCCGCCGTTTTTAGTCTTGCGCAGGCCCCTTACGTGAAGTTGCATTTTTTCTGGGCAAATAATTTTTTGCACCAGAGATTTTGTCTCATCACTGGTCTTCAATTTGTCGTTCGGATAGATAGCCACTGAACTTAAGTTAATTGGCTGGATGTAGTTGTTGGTACCTTTTTTTATCATATCAGAATAGGAAGGTCCTGGGGCAGGTTTTAATGAATCTCCGATTCTCGACTTAAGCTCCAGTAGCTGCTGCGAAAGGTCAAGTTTGTTTTCTAGATTTATAATGGCATGGTGGAATTGGACGGCTTTTGCTTTAATGGACTGGTACTGGACGGCCATTTGCGATGTCCCATGGCCAACCTTCCGGCATAGGGCATTGATGCGTAATTTTTGGTCCATGTTCAGCTTGCCTTCTGCTGCAATAGCGCACACCTCCTTCAAATATTAAAGTTTAGCAGGTAGACCACAGAAAATTAACTAAATTATTTCGATTTCTGTGGGGTAGACAGATGCGATTCGTTACGAGTATTCACTTAATAGAACTTTGTTGGTTCGTGATTATTGTCGGTGACGAGTATTTAGCTATTAGCGGTGTTGTGGTTTTCAAAATGCAAAATGAAATATAAATATAAGATCAAATATTATGGCGCTGCGTAAAAGTGAAACCGGACTAAGTGTGAGTGTTATCATTTAAATATTTCATATTAACATAAATCTTAATCAAAGGCATTGTTGATAGAACAGAGGTATTGTTGAGACAGAAGATGTCTTTAAAGTTTTAAATTCATTATGAGGTTTAGTTCGATTAGTGAATAATAAATAATTAGGTATTATGTTAATAAATACAGTGTTATTCTTTGTTCTACAGAAATACTGTGAGGGTTAAGAGATATGAGGAAGGGGCTTATTATCGAATAACAGCAACGTCAAATGGTGAATGAATATAAAACAAATGGTTTCATACCAACGAGATATTTTGCTGAATTATTAAAAACACGTCATTATGAACCGTTCGCCGTGCACTTTCAGAGTGCATATAAAAAATGTAAAAGTGAATGTGAATGAAACCGGACTAAATGTGAGTGTTATCATTTAAATATTTCATATTTTACTAAACATAAATCTTAATCAAGGGTATTGTTGATAGAACAGAGGTATTGTTGAGACAGAAGATGCCTTTAAAGTTTTAAATTCATTATGAGGTTTACCTCGATTAGTGCATAATAAATAATTAGGTATTATATGTAATAAATACTGTTATTCTTTGTTCTACAGAAATACTGTGAGGGTTAAGAGATATGAGGAAGGGGCTTATTATCGAGTCGCAGCGACGTCAAATAGTGAATGAGTATGAAACAAATAGTTTTATACCAACGAGATATTTTGCTGAATTATTAAAAACACGTCATTATGAACCGTTCGCCGTGCACTCTGAAGGCTTGCATCACTGAAGACAGCTAGAAAACCGTTATTGACCTTAAAATATTGACCGTACCAACTTAATAAACAACAGATTCGTTATTGCATGAATTTATGGTAACGAATTTTTTAAGCACGTTTCAATATGGTGTTTGTCGTATTTCTAGCAGATAGGTCGAAAATGTTTAATATTATTTTAGTAATATTATGGATTAAGACATTTATTCCTCAAAAACAGAATACAATTATTCACTTAGAATGAGAAACACTGGTTACATAAACGTTCTTTGGAACGAGTATCGGAATGGTATGTTATAATTAGAAGTAGGTATAATATTGTTAGTCGCTAACTTATCATTATGTTAGTAAAATAAACTATGCTAAAAAGATCGAGTTTAGAAGGTATTTTATACATTTTTAAAAAAAATGTTTTGGTTGGTGTAGGTAATCTGCAAAAAATATTGAAGCTATGAGTCCATATTACGTATCGAAACACAGTTTCTATCATAGTTGCTATTCAAAGTGTAATCACTTTTTAATAATTATTTTTAGGGTTCCGTTGCCAAATGGCAAAAAACGGAACCCTTATAGATTCGTCATGTCTGTCTGTCTGTCTGTCCGTCCGTATGGCACAGCCACTTTTTTCCGAAACTATAAGAGCTATGCTGTTGAAACTTGGTAAGTAGATGTATTCTGTGAACTGCATTAAGATTTTTATACAAAAATAGAAAAAAATCAAATAATTTTGGAGTTCCCCATACTTAGAACTGAAACTCAAAAAAAAAAATTCCCCCCCTGTAACTTCTACAATAAGAGAATGATAAAACTAAAAAATATATATGATATACATTACCATGTAAATTTCCACCGAAAATTGGTTTGAACGAGATCTAGCAAGTAGTTTTTTTTTTAATACGTCATAAATCGTAAACCGCAATTTACCTTTCATTCAATGTTACTTGCTGCTACGGAACCCTTCATGGGCGAGTACGACTCGCACTTGGCCGCTTTTTTATTTAAACTTAGGTTAAATTTGCATTTAGTTTACATTTTCTTGTTTTTGTTGTTAATAAAACTATATTTAAAGTTTTTGTTATTGATAATATAGTTTATGTAAATATTGCGAGTTATTATGAAATATACTTAAAATAATTGAAAACTTTTCATTATGTGGAATTTTAATTTCTTTTTAAATAGGGGAAAAGATTGTATTTCCTTAATATGTTTCAGCAATTCATTACTTATACATTTTGGCACCCTCATACTTAATATTTCTAGTACAGACGCCAGCACATCAAGCTACCCGAAACTGTCAAATTTTCCCAATCAACTTTGAACCTTCAGCGATAAAGTTGAAAATTTATTAAATAAATTTGACAGATTGTAGTAGCTTGATGTGCTGGCGTCTGTACCGTAGTTGGTTCGTGGTCTACTATATAGGCAAATATCGTTAGCATTTCTCAGTAACCGAGTCTGAATTTGCGCTTTTTTTTGTAAAAATTATTTGAGAATGTGTATCTTTTGTCAGTATCTTCCGTATAAGGATGCAAGTATGGAATTTATACATTTGTGCAAGTGTCATTAATTTGGTTTTATGAAAAGCAGTTTTGGTTGGCGTTAAGTAATTAAGATGAAAGAGCAATTTAATTATTTTGTTTTGAGTGATTTGTAAATATTGATTTTGGATTTATTAGACCAAGATATTATTATTATTTTAGGATTGAAATTTGAGGTTTAGTTTCAATCTTCTTTTCGTAAAGAAAATGAATACTTAAGCTATAACCTCAATACCAAACAATATTTAAAATAAAATCTAAAATAATAACTGCCTTAACCTTAAAATCAACTATTTTGTCAGTAGTTTTTTTTTACATTTTAAGTAGTCTAATATTCTATATATTACTAATACAATAACATGCTTTTGGGAACAACCTGAATTAATCTAAATTACATTCCTCCACTACTTTTTGTTTTAAGGACGGTCAGTAGATTGGTCACCGATGTTCGCTCGTTAGTAATAGATGAATATTTCGCTTATTACACTCATTGTGTTTTTGTTATTGTTTCATTTTATAATTAAGAACTTAAGTTTGTTTTAATTGTATAAATCATGTGGTCGATGATTTTGGTGCACGGTAAAACTCTAATGAGTTTATGTTTGCTCGTTTATGTATAAAGATGTAAGTATACTACTGAATAAATAAATAAATAATAAATAATTGTAGCAGTTTGTTAATTAATTATACTACTCATCTATCAAAAAAGGCCTGAGAGGTTATGTAAAATAAATATAACGAATAAATATTTTTTAATTTTATTATCACATATCACGCATTTTTTATTCTAAGCCCTTTATTGCAATAACAACATTAATAAAAAGGCAGCAATATTTACAAAATATTAGTATTGCAAACAAAAATAGTAATATTTGCAAAAACAGCGCTGTGATTCACGATATTAGAACCTTAGCCATCTTGAATCTAAGCCCAACGCTTAACGCCTTCTGCTATCTACACATACAATTTACTTGCGAATTTTAGCAATGCCATACACTGGCCAAGGTCACGCGTAAGATGCGTGTCTAACAAAAGGCGCCCGCGAACCGTGACGATACGATAGTGTGCATTCTCTGTGGTGTGTGTACGGCACACCCACCACAGACGTCTGACTGTTTACACATACACATGTACGGACTACAGCGCATGTTCACAGCAATACGAATCTTAGCCTTCCTATGCACTTTTACGGTCGACTGTACGTACAGGGCCGAATTTTCCATTAGGCAGTACAGGCAACTGCCTAGGGGCCCCGCAAACCGAGTTCTTTTTTTTTTTGAAAATGTTCATCGAGTGAAAATTTAATAATTCAAGATTTGTATCCTCAATGACAATATTATGGCCGTGTTTTTTTTTTTTTAATTAGACATGTCATATTTCAAATTATTATAGAACTAGCTGACCCGTGCCCACTTCGTTGGGCGGTAAACATTTTAACTTGTGATGAAATTATGAGTGTAGTTCGGTTAGTATTGAGTGCTATGATTTATTTCCTGACTGCCAAAAGGAGGGTTTTGTTTTTATTGCATATAAATCCGAAAGACGCTGCGCACGTTCAACGCTAGATTCCCGAGCACGGGCCTGCAATGTTCTCGCGCTTTGGCTAGCGAGCCTCTGCGAGAGCTCAGCTCTAGACTCCCTATCCCTTGTTGTAGAGACATGCTACCTTAAATCACTGAGACGATGCGCACGTTCAGCGCTAGATTCCCGAGCACGGGCCTGCGATGTTCTCACAGTTTGGCTAGCGAGCCGCTGCGAGCGCTCAGCGCTAGACTCCCTATCCCTTGTTGCAGAGACATGCTACCTTAAATCACTGAGACGCTGCGCACGTTCAGCGCTAGATTCCCGAGCACGGACCTGCGATTTTCTCCAGCTTTGGTTAGCAAGCCGCTGTGAACGCTCGGAGCTAGATACCCCAGCGCGTGCTTGCGAAATATTTTCTCTATTCCTCGAGAGGCGCTGATGATTTTCAAGAGCAAACTCTTCCGTACGGCGTACTCGAGCTGCTCTTGTCTCACCGCGATTCAGAAAAATGACATAATTGCACAACGCCATCTATGGGTAAATGGATAAAACGTCCTTACAAAGCTTGTTCTAATGCGGTTCGAGAATGGATGGCGGCATTTTGCGATTTAGTAATTTTCTATTATCTTCGAAACTATTTAACCAATTGACATACTGTTTCCGGCAAATCGTATTTCTATGATGTTCTTTTGATCATAATAATATTTTTTTCGATAAGGTTTAATATTTTGTTGTTTAAAAAATCGTCCAAAGGTAAGTACATCGAAAAATACTTTTTTTAACACATAAAAGCTACTATATCTGCTAAAATATAAAAGATAGAAATATGGTGTCACGGACTTTTTTGGTAGAACTATTCAAAGCGGACCAGGTTGCCATGCATTGTTTTCAATTGTATACAACTGTTAAGGCAGCGCATGCAAATAACTCTGTTGTAAGAGCTATTTTTTTCCGCCTGGCTAGACAAAAATTGAGATAGTTCGGCTAATATGCATGATATCTTTATAATTTATAGCCTATAGCACTCACGAATAATGTGGCTTTCTACCAGTGAAACAATTTTTAAAATTGGTTCATTACTTCCGGAGATTACCCCCTACATACAAACTTACAAACATACAAACTTACAAACAAATGTTACCTCTTTATAATATTATTATATATTATATAGTATAGATGATATTCGATTCTTTCGCGGCTATTCCCCAGCTGTCTTTCATAAGCGACATCATCTTCGCCAAATGGTGACTCGCGTGGCTTAGATCTCTGTTTTTTGTGTTAAATAAGGGATAGTATAGCCTGTGGGCAGTTTAACTCTATGGTCTGACAGATTCTAATCAGTTTTTTATTTAAAATGTCGAGCGATTTTTGCTCGTCGCGACGTGATTTCGGGGCATTTACCGGTTAACGCTGACTGATCAGATGACTACGACGGTACGGCAAGCAAAAGCAAGCTTTTTAGGGTTCCGTAGTAAACAAGGAACCCTTATAGTATCGTCATGTCCGTCTGTCTGTCTGTCTGTCTGTCCGCGGTCTAGCTCCGAGACCCTTAGTACTAGAAAGCTGTAATTTGGCATAGGTATACATATTAATTACGCCGACAAAGTGGTAAAACAAAATTATGAAAAACATTTTTTTTTAGGGTACCTCTCATACACGTAAAGTGGTGATTTTATTCTTTTATTTTTTTACCCCATGGTTAGGGGTAGCATTGGAAAGGTCCTTCAAAAATATTGTGAGTTTGTGAAAACCATTTTTGGATTCAGGGATCCGTTTGCGAAATATTAAGCTTTAAAGTGCTAATTTTTGTTAGAGTCAAGTGTCCCCCCCCCGTCGGCTAAATGGTTGGTTTTGGGTGTGTGAAAAAAAATCACAACAGTAGTTTATATAACGAAATTAAAAGGATAACTATACACAGCTAAGTTGGCTTTACAAGTTAACGAGTAATAATCGACCAACTTAACTTTGCAGTTGCAAAAACATGTTTTCCTATACATTCCGTATGGGAGAACATATTTTTCAACTACAAAGTTAAGTTTGTTTTTGGGATAAATTCATCCCAACTACGGAACCCTTCATTGTGCGTGGTCCGACACGCACTTGCCCGGTTTTTTAACGCAGGCTTCAAAAATTCTACATTGTGAATGTGAATGCACAAGTATTAAGCGCCTTATTCACGATCCATCCCAGTTGTACGTCCGCTCAAGGCTGCGGCTTGCTGGACGTAGCATATACACTATCGTGCGCGCATCCATCCGTGTTAGACTCTTACTGACTAAAACCCACCCGTGAGAGATCACCACCGCCCATCGCCTCCACGAGGACACGGCGATGCTCCACCCAAGCCGGGCAGACCTCTACCGTATGCTCTACAGTGTCCTCCGGGCGATCCACACAATGGTGACGCCCGGGCGTTTCCTTCCGCCTTATCCTGAACAAAAACCTCCCGAAACAGCCATGTCCGGTGAGGACCTGCGTCAGGCGGAAGGTGAGGACGCCGTGGCGCCTCTCTAGCCATTCCTCAAAGAGGGGTCTTATCGCCGCAATTGTGGTGTGCAGAAGTGCAGTCACCTTGCGACGCAAGTTTTAAATGCTGAATCTGCTGTACAACAAGTTTATAAACGATCAAGCACGCACGACCCACGCTTGTTCAGACGTCCATTCGCGTTATTCACTGTCTACCGCACAACGTTCGCGGTGGTGGGGGGTTTTCTCAGTCTATGTTTTTTTAGAAACATAAAGTGGTGGTAAAATTAAATGAGAGTGGCTCATGTTTTCTCCATATACTGAAAAAGTATAGTGTTTTCCATGTTTTCCATGTTTTCTTTGTGATAGAGCTTAAAGCCAATCGCAATTACAAACTGGATTTTCTGATTGGAAAAATGCATTGCACCGAATTGTATTATATTGTAATAAAAAAATAAAATACGCATACTTTCCTTCCATTTCTTAATTTTTTTTTTAGGTTGATGGCATACTTTTGTAATGTAGTAAAAAAAAAATTGCGTAATTATGCATTGTGGTAGAAAAAAATCATTTTAGGAAGTTAGAAAAGGGTAAAGGGGCCCCGAGAATTCCATTGCCTAGGGGCCCCGACACGGTTAATCCGGCCCTGGGTACGTACATTAGTTAGATAAATAATTATATGTGAAAACGATGCACCAAGAATAAAATTACTAAGCCACAATAGGTAAAACTAAAAAGAATTAAAAATGAAGCAACGACAGATAATTTAATTTTGTAAGGACAGGGGAAGCGTCTACCACTAGTAAAAAGCAGCTTTAGTGGAAAAGTCAATAAATTATGAACGTTTTATAATTTATAGGTTATTTTGTGTTTGTTGACTTTAAATTCGTTTTTTGTTAAAGACCTAAGGCGTACGATAGAACTAACCTGACTAACTGATCAGAGTTGAAAACCAACTTGAGCTTGATCTTCCTCACTGAAAAACCTCAGAGATAGCACTTCTAGCACTGATCTAATATGATAATATAAACACACATATACTTTACTATCATTTACATAATATCACATCACAAGTGCCTGTATGTAATGAAAACACACTTAGTTCTCTTGGGAGCATCACTAGGGAATGCAGAACCGGTTCTATTTTAAAGAACCGGGATTTTTGGGACCTTCTGGCTAAAGAACCGGGATTCCCGGTACTTTCGATACTTTCGGTACTTTAAGTAAGCCTTTATAAGAAAAATATAATAAAAATTAATAAATAATTTATAATCAAAAGTGTTGAAACGGTGAAAGTAAGAGAAAGACGAAATGACAGGACAAATTAACATTTGAATCAAGAAAAATCAAATAAAACGTTTTATTTCTTGTTTTGTAGATGTCGTGGCCAGATCTTAGAATTGTTCATTTCATGAAATAATCGACCATTTCATGAAATGTTTGCATTTCATGAAATAGAACATCGACCGCTGGCCACATCATGATGTGGTCTGGCCAGATCATTGAATACTCAACGTTTGACGATATGAACAGTAAAACGCATGACTACTTCATGATGTGGCCAAACATTAGTGATCATATCATAAAATAGTTAGATTATCCACCGGTAAAGGCGTTGATGTCGCTTTGTTTTTGTTGTGCATCATGGCGGCAGACGATAATTCGTTTGGAAAAGGAATTATAAATATGCAAATGGAAGATAAAAGTGCAGTGAAGTATTGTTATTATACCAAGCTACGTGACTTTTACGTGACGCAGAGCAGTGGTGGCCCAGTGGTAACGGCCGCGACTTACGAGTTGTAGGTCGTAGGTTCGAACCCAGGCAGGCGCTTTACTTTGTGTAAATTATTTCATCACCACTGCTCTCAAAACGGTGAAGGAAAACATCGTGAGGAAACCGGCATGTCCTAGAACCGAAAATTTGAAGACATGTGACATCTACCAACCCGCACTGGGCCCGCGTGGTGGATTACGGCCCACTCCCTCTCACAGAGAGGAGGCCTGTGTCCCAGCAGTGGGAACATTTATAGGCTGATGATGACGTGACTTTTATGAAATGCACTCGAAAAACGAGCGCAATCTTAAAAAACTTTTTACAAAAAAAAACAACCGACCTCCAAAAAAAAACACTACAAAGTGAAAAATAACTTTAATTTCGGAAGTCGGTGTCTTTGGATCAGATCAGTATTTTAGTTTTTTGACACCGACTTCCGAAATTAAAGTTATTTTTCACTTTGTAGTGTTTTTTTTTGGAGGTCGGTTGTTTTTTTTTGTAAAAAGTTTTTATTTATCACTTTTAAGTTGTGGTGCCAACCCCACACACATTCGAATACCACTACCTGCTACCAGTGAGAGAAATTTATCATATCATCTACATACTAAGTGGGAAAAAAATACGTATTTTGTAGCTAACTCAAAAACTATCCAAGTAAAGTTAATAAAATTTATATGGGACCAATTCGAGAGCATACCCTTTCAAACAAAAAAAAAATTTTCAAAATCGGTCCACAATTGACGGAGAAATCGGTGGACATACATAAAAAAAAAAAAAACAAACATACGCGACGAACATATAACCTCCTCCTTTTTGGAAGTCGGTTAAAAAACCATGGAGTTTGGAACGTATTTCACAGGTTAGTATTTAACTGTTCAAATCTTATTAATTATTATTTTTCTTCTGGAATGAAAGCTATTTATAATGTTTTATTCATCCACTGACCTAGATTATTTAAATTTAATGAATGCCAGTAATATTTGCATGGATATCCTACTTAATGATATGGCCAAACGTCAACTGACATATCATTAAAGATAACCATTTCATGAAATAGTCGATCATTTCATGAAATGATCAATTCTAAGATCTGGCCACGACATAGACACTAAATCAGTTTTATTTAGTACTAGCTGTGCTCACGACTTCGTTAGCGTGCATGTCGGAAAACAATAATGTGTCACTTAGAGAAGATGTAGGTCCCACTCCTCCATTGAAATGGAAGAATCTTCCGATCCTGCCTGGTGGGAATTTGTGATCTGAGGTTCTCTACAGCCCTTTCAAATGCACTACGTCTTAGGGTTTATAATGTCAGTGCGACGAAGTGTTACTTTAATTATTGAGAATAAATGAAAATCATGGCGCCTGGTCGAGGCTCACTATCTGTACACCTGCCGTACTCAATAAATCGCGACTGCCCGTCTGGCAGTGTGCTGAATGAAACGTTATCATGGTGTAGAAGGATCACACGATCAAGAAAACAGGCTAAAAACGATGAAATGATCAATATGATATTATTGTGTTTTCTATTGTAGCTGTGTATCCTTCGTTTTTGGAGATCCCAAATGAATTAATAAATATCTTAAGAGCTTGTTTTAATTAAGAAAATGCTTGTCTTGAATCTATGTGAATGTTCGGAAAGGATATCCATCCATAATGATAGCTGACATTCGGGAAACTATAAGTTCCACGGCAGGATTTGCGTCAGATTCGTAGTAATCAATTAATTTCCCTTTTTACTTTGGTATTAATTCAACAGTTTCACTATTTGTCGATGTTGAAGGAGACTTGACACTTTGAGGAAGTTGACTATCAGCTGTGTTTAAGCTTATCTGATGCACATTTTTAACCGACTTCCAAAAGGAGGAGGTTCTCGATTCGACTGTATGTTTTTTTTTTACTTGTTTTTTTTTGTATGTTTGTTACGCGATTACTCCGCCAATTATAAATTGATTTTGATGATAATTTTTTTGTTTAGTAGGTCATACTTCAGAGGTGGTCCCATATAAATTGTATTAAGTTTGCTTGGGTAGTTTTTGAGTTAGCTTCAATAATACGTATTTTTTCTCACTTAGTATGTGGATGATATGATAAGTTCCTGTCACTGTTATTTACATGGCAGGTATTCGAATTCGTGTGGGGTAGGTACCACAACAAAAAAGTGAAAAATAAAAACTTTTTACAAAAAAAAATCAACCGACTTCAAAAAAAACACTACAAAGTGAAAAATAACTTTAATTTCGGAAGTCGGTGTCTTTGGTTTTGAATTTTTGTTCTTTGTCACCGACTTCCGAAATTAAAGTTATTTTTCACTTTGTAGTGTTTTTTTTTAAGTCGGTTGTTTTTTTTATTTTTCACTTTTTAGTTGTGGTACCTACCCCAAACAAATTCGAATACCACTACCTGCTATGTAAATAACAGTGACAGGAAGTTATCATATCATCCACATACTAAGTGGGAAATAATACGTATTATTGAAGCTAACTCAAAAATTACCCAAGTAAAGTTAATAAAATTTATATGGGACCACCTCTGAAGTATGATCTACCAAACAAAAAAAGAATCGTCAAAATCAATTCATAATTGGCGGAGTAATCGCGTAACAAACATACAAAAACAAAAAAAAAGCATACATTCGAATTGAAAACCTACTCCTTTTGGAAGTCGGTTAAAAAAAATACAACCGACTTCCAAAAAAAACAACAAAGTGAAAAATAATTTCGGAAGTCGGTGTCTTTGGTTCAGAATTTCCGTTTTTTGCCACCGACTTCTATACATATATAAGCCCTCCCGCACCGCGCAGCTACCTCAGAACCATTGAACAGTATTAGTTAATAGCCTGCAATACACATGCTACTAATAAGCATGCTTGTTTACTATGAGGTAGCATGCTCATTAGTCGCATACTCATGCTCTTTTTGTATACACATGCTAGTTGAATGCTACTAAGTTGCATTTACTCGAAAGTAGCATGCTCTTGTACTACTAGGCAGCATGTGTTGGGCTTTGGGCAACAAAATTAGAGATTTAGAGAGATTTTTTTTATTAGAGAGTTTTTAGATGACAAATCAATTGCAAACTAAAATTATTCTTTCTCTCATACACCAAATATTATGAAATGTAATATAATAAGGAATATAGGAAATCAAATATAAATATGAATACATAAACAATAACATAATTTAATATTAATGAAAATACTTCTAAGAATTTAAATAATAATTACCTATATTATTCTTATGCAATATTTAAAATCCCTAATATACTATACCTATATACACAAACCTAATAATATACAATATATACATAATTATACACCCTATTAAACAAATCTAATAATTTATAATAATATTGAATTGCTACTTAACCCTCTTCCTCTCTCCTAATTTTGCTGTGCCCGACAGGGTCCATATTGATCTTTTACTTGTTATACCATCTATGTAATACATATGGAATGCAATAAAGAATTGAGTATTGAGTATTGAGATATTTCAAACGCGAAGTACCTTTACCCGAAAGTACCGAAAGAACCGGGATTTGGTTTGAAAATCCAGGTTCCTAAAACGACTAAAATTTCCGGGATTTCCCGGGACTTTCTGTTCCGGGATTTCCCGGGACTATTCACTAAGCATCATCATCAGTTACTGGAGTCGCACCGCAACGTCAACTTCAAGGCGTTTGTGGTGCGAGTACCGAATTGTTTTCTGTCCATCGTCATGGAGGAAGACTTTTGGCCGCAGGGCGTGGTGTTCCGTCGCTTCCGCGGACAAGTACCACAGGACAGCACAAGGATAAGCTAGTGAAGTGAAGTGCTACTAATATAGTTTTAAGCTATTTATTAACACAAGTTTTTAAGTTTTGTTATAAATATTAAAATATGTATCTTTAGGTTAAGGTATTTTTCTATGGGCCTGTGACGCCTGAAATAAATGGTATTATTATTATTCTATATTTTAACAAATCTCGGGACCATGGATCCCGGTTCTTTGGAAGGCGTGCGAAGGGCCGAAGCCAACTCGCAGAGGCCCCTTAGACATTAATGGGTGAATATTTCATTTCGTGCATATTACATGGCAGACGATAAAGAATATATGAAACGCTGAAAGAATTTGAACCTAACATTTTTGTTGTATAGTTAATATGGTGTTCTATTAGGCACAAGGCTTAGAACAACTTTTTTTTAATTAGAAATGCACTAAATTTAAAACAAAGAATCTAAAATCTAATTACCATCTGTGTCCCTTTTACCAGATTTTACCAAATTGGCACATCCTGTTAAAAACTGTGTTTGAAGAACGACATTTTTATTACTTATAAGGATAACAGGACAGTTAAACTATACATAGACGATTTATGGTTGAAGGAAGATGATATTTAAGCGGTTTCATACAACTTTGAAAAATGTCCCTACACGTTCCCATAATTACCATTCGACGGTATGTTCGATCAGATATTTCAATATTTAAGCGTCACTGTGTACTGCGCTTCGCACAAAATATTTGACGACGTCAACGCTCGGCTACCGAGTCGAACACACGCATGAAAGAGTGATTTTAGCTACGTAAATTAAAGTTCTCCTGTCCAAAAAGTGACGTGGTTCGGAATATTTCTGCTT
The DNA here is from genome assembly GCA_963680765.1 of Agrochola lychnidis. Taxonomy (NCBI): domain Eukaryota; kingdom Metazoa; phylum Arthropoda; class Insecta; order Lepidoptera; family Noctuidae; genus Agrochola; species Agrochola lychnidis. The sequence continues at coordinate 582,532 of OY796851.1, forward strand.
ACCATTCGTGTTATGAAAGGTAGTTATATTTCTTTTTATCAAAGAATTATTTGCCAGATGTATTCGGTATAAGTCTCTTTTTCCGCTGATAACCTTAACAATGATGTACCTGTTCCAAATAACGGTAATTTATAGAAAATATTTACAAATCTAATTACCATCCTTCTAATTACCGTCCTTTTTTATGGTAATGAGAAGAGACGAACGGTAATGATTATATTCTGTGATTCAAAACTGTATACATTGTATTTTTCCTTACTTGTCTTATTTGGGATATAACGAATACGTTATGATATGTAGATTAAATTAATTCAGTCATTATATTCAATAATTTCCCAATCTATTATAAAGTCTTTGGTTACCAGCACACCATTATATTTTTCAAACTAAGACAAGTAAGAAAAAATGCACAGGGTTTGTCAATTTAATTAATAACGGACTAAAAGGGACTTACCTACATATTGTGATCGTTTGTCATATAACGTCTCTATAAAAACAATAATATTGTTTTAGACCAAAATGACTCGAAGAAGACGTACAAGAGAAGAAATACTAGAAAGGGCAAAAATAGCACGCAGAAAAAGATATGAAAATATTAAATCAGATCCTGTTCTTTATGCTTTACAAAAAGAAAAATAATACCAAAGATACCTAAAAAGAAAGGAAGAAAAAACAATTCTGTCAGTAGGCGATATGACCCCAAGAGCCAGGAGACAGCAAAGAAAAAGCTACAATAATAATAAATATTTTTTTATATTTTTAAATGTTTTTTTAAATAATTTTTATAAGAATATTTAAAAATGTAAAAAGTATGTTTAAAAATGAAATAAAGGAAATAAATAATAATAAAGAAAGCTACAATATCAAAGATTATTTTAAAGTTTTGTATGATTAAGTTTTGTTTCTGTATTATTTTATAGTTTCATTATTATATAAAGAAAGAAAGAAAAAAGATGTACCTATCTCGAAGTTTAATTATAGGTTTGTTGTAGTGCAATTAAAGGCTGATTTATCGAACAGTTGTTGTATTATTAATTACCATTTTTCTACCTCAGTACCATAAATAGATATCTATCTAATTACCGTTTGTGTTAAATCTCATTACCGTTCCTTCAAAAAAAACAAACGCTAATATCTTCAAAACTAAAAGTCTGATTACTGTCCCTTTTTTATATTTCACATAACATCATTAAACACTTTCAAAAAAATAAATAATGAACATGATTAGGCACATTTTTTTAACAATTCTCCAAAGATCATAATGTGCATGAAATGAAATATTCACCCTAATAAGTGTTGAGGCACCAACCGACGATTATCCCTGTATGCACCATACAAGTGCACCCAAGGACAACCCTCGGTTGGTGTAGGACTATTACAGAACATGGAAACAAAACATATTAGGCTATGGATTTGGGTGGCAATAATGGATTGGTTAACTGGAACTATGGAAAGACTATGGCCCCTGCCTGATCAATGTTTTAAATGCACACGGATAAAATGGCAGGGGGTGACTTGCACACTCAAGAATGGGCCCCCGAAAACGGTCGCTAGCACAAAGTGTCGTAGCGACAAGGGGGCAACATGTCCTGAGGTGCTTGAGGAGTGGAGAGGTATTCCACGGCTTTCAGAACAATCCCAGAGCCCGGAAGATGGTCAAGATCCCTACGAGCACTTACTGGAATACTTCCTTCCTCCGAGCACGTTTGCTCTTGCGAATCTCCACTCAAGCCGGCCAATTAAGGCAAGAATGAGGCGGGAGCTCTGTTCCTCGTCAGTGTTCACTCCAGCCGGCCAATAAAGGCAAGCCAGAGGTGAGGACTTGTCCCGGGAGATAGGGTCCGTGGGGTCGCTACTACCCATCAGCTCGTCACATGCTGTCCTGCGGGTTTTTGTATCTCTCTTGGTCTGGCTCCTCATCCCAGACCTGTTCCGGCAAAGTAAACTCTACCGGCACAGACCTAGAGTTCGGAGCGCGCAAACCACACCACGACGTCAACGTAGAGATACGGCGGTTATTATTATAAACCACTTTCTCCCATAAAAGGCTTAAAGGATAGCACATTGTCTCGACGAAATATCTAATTCCAATTTTTTTCGGAGATCTCCCACAGTTTTCTTCTTATACTTAACATCTTTGGCAAATACATGGGGCCCTGTATTTTTGCAGTAAACAGCTGCGCAACTGGGCTCAATAATTAATTATGCGCAAAAGAAGTCGCTTGTTTACAAAGAATGTACGACTAGCTGTCAAATTATAAGACGCTGGAGATCAGCGCCATCTGAAGTGAGCAAGTGGCAGTTTTTAACCCCATTTACGTCAAGCGCTGATTAATTTGACAGGACTAAACTAAAATTTATTTTGTGTCCTTTTCTTAATAAAATAGAAAGAAAAAGATGCACTGAACTCTAATTTAGTTTAGTTTGTGAACAAGGGAATCAGCACCATTGTAAAAGTAGACGATTTTCCTAAAATTTTATAGGTAATTAATAAGTCAGTGTGTGAGGAAGTAACCACAAAATGTAAAATCAATGTTATAACTAGTGATCGGATAATCGGATGCATATTTACCTAAAGTAAAGTGTTGGCTATTATGGAATGCACTTTTGTATCGAAAAAATTCCGGGAATTCGGAATCGACAAATTTAGTTTTTTTTACTATAGAATCAAATCGGATGTAGGAATATTTACTTAGATTAAGGTGTTGGCTAATATTACGGAATGCACTTTTGTATCGAAAAAATCCCGGGATGTCGGAATCAACTGCTGTTTTTATTATAGAGTCAAATCGTGTGTAGGTACCTACTACCTACTATTCCTCTTACACTCAACATAGTCATAAATTGATGGGGAGCTTAAAATTAACTTCAAGTAAATACATATAATTATGTAATCCGCTGTTTTTTTTAAAAATAAATACTACACGCTAAAGATGACGTTTCCTCACCATGTTACAGACTAGTTTCTTATTCCCGAATTTTGTGGAATCCCGGGATTTATATTTAAAAATATATGTTTTAAGAAGCCGCTTCCATAACTTCCTAACCACCTACCCTACCTACCCTACCTACCCTACCTACCCTACCTACCCTACCTACCCTACCTACCCTACCTACCCTACCTACCCTACCTACCCTACCTACCCTACCTACCCTACCTACCCTACCTACCCTACCTACCCTACCTACCCTACCTACCCTACCTACCCTACCTACCCTACCTACCCTACCTACCCTACCTACCCTACCTACCCTACCTACCCTACCTACCCTACCTACCCTACCTACCCTACCTACCCTACCTACCCTACCTACCCTACCTACCCTACCTACCCTACCTACCCTACCTACCCTACCTACCCTACCTACCCTACCTACCCTACCTACCCTACCTACCCTACCTACCCTACCTACCCTACCTACCCTACCTACCCTACCTACCCTACCTACCCTACCTACCCTACCTACCCTACCTACCCTACCTACCCTACCTACCCTATCTTTCAAGTTGGATCAAACTGCAAATTTGATTAAAATCGGTTGAGTAGTTTAGGAGTCCATCGCGGACAAACAACGTGACACGTAATTTATATATATTAAGAAGGAGTTTTTATTACAGTTTTTCGACAGAAATGAAAACATCAATTTGTACTGAAACTGAATTAACGTTGTCTGGTGACACTAATGGGAACTACAATTCCCGCAGGTCGAGCCTGTTGACTGGTGTTGACATCCGTGCAAGGAACTCGATTATGTCGATTATTGTCGTGCATGTTCCACTTTTATATCGTTTTAGTTTTCTGTGTTGCAATTCGATCATGAGAGTTTATCAATGTTGATCGACGTAGTTGTCGTGCAACACTGATGTTATAGTCCTGTCCTGCTCCTACCGATACCACGGTACCACGTAAAGAAATGACATAGAGACGCTCGTCAGGTGTCAGGACGACAACTACCCGCGCTAAAACTACGGCGTAGCACATGCTGTTGTTCTAATTTTGCTATTATTTCATTAAGTAGAATCTAATAATTATTTTGGTGAACAGCCTTAACAGCCAATGAGGAAAGACGGTTGACGGTAGTTTTCTTGACTTGCACCGATAATGTTCTGGGCATAAGGACCTACCTTCATACAAATATTGATTCTTTTCTGTTAACTCGCATCAGCACAGTCCGAACTAACAGTTATTGAATTACGCGCAGGGCCCCGGCAGCTGCTACCTGTTCAACTGCGGGCCCCCGGAAGACTTCCGCTGCAAGTTTACGGCGCACAGCAACTTCAGCAGTGGTGTGCTGGCCATTAGCCGGCGCCTCGCTGAGCTGCAGGACCAGGAGCGCCTCGCGCACCACGAGCAGGAGCTCGCCAATCTGAGGTCACTACCCACTAGACTATGTATACCACTCAGCAGTCATCAGCCGACGAAAAATAAATAATTGGAAAAATAAATTCAAATCAACGTAAAACAAACAGCCAACAATGCCATTGATCTGGCAGATATTTTTTTGACAGTTTGACATTATAAATGGTGTCAGTGTTACCAGGTTTAATTATTTTGGTAATCGGTTGACGAAATCGATTGGGTGATTAGCAGCGATCGGAGTAGGTAGATTGATTTTACGTACTCGCTTCATGAATAGTCATAGAAATCATAACATGGATAAGCCTTTTTTCCGGGATTTCATTTTGGTACTTACGGGATTTAATCAAATATTGTTAAAGTAAGGATTTTTAAACTACTACATTAGAAATTTATAGAATGCGATAGATAAACATTTAAAATATAATGTATTATTATATTGTTTTATAGTATACCTATTCTTTTCTTGGAGTCCGATCACCTATATACTATTAAAAAGACAGCAAAAGGGTTAAACATTTCTTATTCATATTTATGTATTCTTTGTTCTACACATCACAACATTTGAAATTCCTTAAAAAATCTTAATAATTTCAAAGTACCGGAATCCCGAAGGCGTATCCATACTAATATATACGTGCCAGTTCATTGACCTCAAATCAATCTACCTACTCCGATCACTGGTAGTTTATAAAATAACATTACTGTCTCGAAACACTTTTAAGTTTTGAGTATATTCAGACCATATAATATTTTATTTATTGTAAAATCATAATTTTACATTATTTGAGTATAATAAATAGCATATGAAACACACTCGTGTAGTGGATACTCCAAGTAGTCCATGTGGGTTAGTATCGATATTTTCAATCGATTACAAATTATTTTATTGGAATAGTCTGTCATCTGGCAACATTCAGGTTAGGATTGAATGGCGGATGTGACTTTAAATATCAACAAAATAAATATTTATTAGGTTTTCTAATGCTAGCAGAAATAAATTTTGATAAAAAACGAATTAACTTGAAAAAAATACGACATAATTTTTGATAAACAAGCTTTGACACGGTGCCATACCGTGGGCCTGCTTTCGAGAAATCTCCTTTCAACTTTCTAGTTCATCCGGAAGTGGATTAAAGGTTTTTGATGTCCGTGATAAGTCATTGATAAAAATGCCGATTTTTAGACGTTAATATCTCAATAACCGTTTGAGTTTTATTTATGAAATTTGGAGTTCTAGTTAATCTAAGGGGTTTTAATAAATAAACCAAAGGATGATGGGCAGAATGCATGGAATCTGGTACCCGCTCCAATAGAAACATGTTATACATAGTTGAAAAGGTATTTTTGTGTAGAATAATGTAAACTTGAGCGCTTGTCTCAAATATTAGTATTTAAGGAGTTAGAGCGAGAAGGAGGTAGATTTTTGTGTCATGCATTTTTGCTTTAACATGCGGGTGTGAGTACTCACTAAGAATAAAAATACACGTTTATTTTTTTCAATCATTTATTTGATTTTAATTTTGTAATAGTTATGGACATTGTCTGAAATAAATGAATTGAATTGAATTGAATAAATCAAAAACAACTTTATTTTTTATAGTTTTATAATTATAGACTGTTTTCGTTGTCTACAATGACATCATTGAGAAATGCTGCTGGAGCAAGGAACCCTTCGCGTCTGGCATATCCTAAGTACCATATAATAGAAATAATATGCGCGCATGTGCCCATTGTACGTCGCCCAGTTAAGCATGTGCAATAATAATGTAATATATTGTTGTTTTGACCTATGTTACATTTTATCATAATATAACAATAATACGTCCTAGAACGTGCATGACGCGACTGTATTCGTCCGCGTAATAGCCAGCGGCATCATTTATACCGTAGTCTGATAAGTCATCAAGGTTATGTTGTTGATATATTTCTATTAGATAGAGTCCATTTGTTAATTAATGTTCGTTGCAATAAGAACGGGCGAGTTTCAATTGATAAGTACCCAATGAAAGTAAAATAACTTCGTCTTCAGTTAATTCTGGAAAGTTTTGAATATCATTAGTTTCTATTCTTTCAAAGTTAGCTCTACGCGCATTCAATCGTTTTCTTTCGACATTTATTTATTTATTTATTTTAAATAGAACGGCCGAAGCCAGTTACACTACTTAAACGTATAATTTATTTAACACAGTCATGCATTCTTCTCACAAAAATTCAAACATTCTGACAGTATCATCTTCCATTCATTCGCAAACATATCAAGATCTGTGTTTGAGTTCAGGAGAGCGTTAATAGCGGCTAATGTCCGAGGAATAGGTGACTTGGAGTGTGCAACAGTACGGCAAGTTGGAACAGCCAGTAAGCGGTGTTTCCTGCCACGACAGTAATTATCTGGGACAAATAGTTTGCAGATTTTATTATGCAGATCAGGAACATCTATAATCCCTCTAAGAATTTTAAATATTACAGTCATCTGATCGCGCGACCGTCTTACTTCTAGGGAATTATAACTTAGGCAACCCAACAGGAATTTAGTGGGATATAAGAGAGGATAAAATCCGTACAAGTGCTTGTAAAGATATCTAAGAAATGCTTTCTGAACCCTTTCTAAAGCTAACGCATACTGCTTCTCAAAAGGATTCCATACGCACGCACTAGACTCAAGTTTGCTACGGACCAGTGCCTCAAAAACAAGTTTGATAACGTGGGGATTATGGAAGTCACGACAGTTCCTTAAAACAAAGCCAAGGCGCCTGAAGGACTCCTTCGCAGTGGATGTGATGTGGTCGTGAAAAGTGAGCTTACGGTCGAATATGACTCCCAGGTCTTTCATGGAATCAGTTCTTGTAATTGTATCTCCATTCAGTTTGTATTGAAAGTTGACTGGGTGCCGCATCCGACCGAAAGACATCACGTAGCATTTTGATTTATTAAATTCCATTTTATTTTCTAAACTCCACTTATATACTGAATCGATGTCTGATTGCAGAGCTTGACAATCGAGCTCAGATTTTATTTCATAAAATAGTTTTAAGTCATCAGCATATAAGAGGGATCTGGCATTCGCAATTACACCAGGGAGGTCATTAATCATCAAAATGAAAAGGAGAGGGCCGATTACCGAACCTTGACTCACACCTGAGCGAGTGTGGTATGGGAGTGATTCGTAAAAACCTAATCTGACAAATTGTTGTCGGTCCCGCAAATAATCTGCAAGAAGCCGTAGAAGCCCCGGAGCAACACCTATGGCACTGAGCTTTGATAGCAAGACGTCATTGTTGACTCTGTCGAACGCCTTTTGGAAATCAAAGTAAAGAACGTCTACCTGGCGTCTGCGATCAAGACTAGTAGAGATATAATTAACTAGTGTAAGTAAGTTAGTATTGACTGATCTTTTTTCGCGAAAGCCATGCTGCTCATTGCACAGGTACTGCTTCACTTGCTTGTAAATTCCTTGATGTAGGACATTCTCGAAAACTTTCGCGGGAGAAGATAGTATCGCTATTGGACGATATTCATCGACTGAAGATTTATTTGAAGATTTCGGAATGGGAGTCACACGTGATATCTTCCATGGTGGTGGATAGACTCCAGATTTAAGTGCTAAATTCAAAAATGTGGTTTAGGGGCCGAATCAGAAATTCCTTTCCCTCTTTTAAGAACCACGGAGGAATATTATCAGGACCAATAGAACTGTTGATACAATTTATTTATTCCGGTGCTTATATCACTTTCAGTGAAGTTCAGTAGATTAATGTAATTACTAATATTACAGTTGCTTGGATTGGCTATATTCTCGGGGTCTAACTTTGGTACTTCAGTTTGGAAGACACTCGCAAAATATTCTGCGAACGCTTCGGCAGCTGCCACACCACTGTCAATTTTACCTTTGTGGGTTATATTAGGCAAAATTCACAGTGGTGTGGCAGCTGCCGAAGCGTTACAACATAAGTATATAAAATATTTGGTGTATCTGTTTTAGTCTCGATTATGTTGAGAAAGGATTCTACATGTATGTTGTCGGTAATAGGAATATGAAAATGATTTAACATAGCTGCAGCAATTCTAAAGTCAACAAACATGTTTGGAAGCGTGTTATTAAAGTATTTTTGTCTTAAAAGTTTGAAATCGCGCTTAAAGCGCCCGTTAACCACCTCGACAACCCATCTGCAAATCGTAATTGAGCGCGACTCATTTGCTTGCTCAGTGGTTAACTGTGTCTCGTTTCTATTTTTTGTTGGTGGCATGTGGGGTTCATAGCCATTGGCTTCAATGTCACCTACGCTGTCCCTAAAACCCCTGTCCAAAATAAATACGTCTTCCGGATGTAACAAAATATGTATGGGATTCTCCCCATCATTCATTACATTAGACATAATATTCGCGTCCGTTTTTGTTGCAGCATATGGGCCAAGTACTTCTACAATGTATCCATCTATCTATCAACATACGATTAAAAAAGGTTTAAGTAAGTTTTGGAACTTATGTAAACTGTAAGATTGTCTTTGAAATAAAAAATTCGAACTTTTATTAATATAAACATAAGTTCCATCAAATATTAAAATGACCTTATCGTTATTCTCATTACCGAACAAAGCTTTTGGAATTGAGAGATTCCTCTCTAATATATTATTTCTAGTTATGTGGTTAAAACCTAGATGTCTTGGAACATAATCGAGACTAAGGCATTCTCGAATTATTTTCAAAATTCACTCTAACTGTCTGCGGGACATATTAAATAATGTGGATAACCTGTTATTTTAGTCCCCTGTTCTTAATTTTGTCAAATAGATACCTAGCGCATTTCTGGGTTCCTTGCATCTCACACTAAGAGAAGGTGTTTCGTCTAGTATAGCGTCAAACTGGTCTGGTTTCCACCCTGTCCAAAAATGCATCTCCTCTTCAGATAAGGCACCTCTTACATTGAAATCTAACTTTATTCCATTTTGTACAGCTGTTCGCAACATGTCACATATGTCAGTAAATTGCTGCGCATTAAAACTGTGAGAGACATTGCACAATTGAGGCAAATCATCCCAAGCATTACCCTGAAGGTGTTCTGCACAGACTCGAGCACTATCAGGAATGTATAACGAATACGCACAAAAAATATATGTCTTGATAGCTGCTGGTATTCGGCATCGGGTTGCATGAACACAGTTGTTGAAGATACAATGTCTTGGTGTATTTGGTGCTCGCATATAACCTGAGACCTGAATCTCCCCATCATTAGGTCTTCTTTCGGGTGCAGCAGGTCTTCTTAAATCGTTTTCGATTCTCTGCCAACAACGGTGACACATACGCTGCGTATTGTTAAATGCCACCTGAAACCAACATGTAATTATATTAATTAGTTTTATATATACTTATAGGTCTGGGAAGCGATTCCACTATTTGGTCATTACGTTTACAATGTTCATTCATTCATTGGATGAATGAAAACGTCAATTCTGTGGTACATTGCATTGCTTTCTCGCTCACACAAGGGGGCTTCTTATGAGGCTTTTATGAAGCCTCATAAGAAGCCCCCTTGTGTGAGGCAAGGCACGTGTTAGATAATTTATTGAGATTATTAAATTGAATACATTGGTACTTCGAGGACGAAGTACTTGTCAGTCTGGCCGTGTTAGATATTTAGTTTTGAGGTTAGTATAATATTAAAATATTGTTTGTTTGATACTGACATCTGTCACATTTACGAAGCTTGGAACTAATGTAAAAGTATCTAATTTGACTAGGTATTGTGTTTACCTAAAAATAATACTTAACTTGTAAAACTCATTTAGTTTTACTAACATAAATTATTACCTGTATTAGAAGTTATTAAGGCAAAATGTATGACGATCTATGATTTAATCAAAATGGCGGTAGATGTTTAACGTAGTGACGTTTGGTAGGATATAAAAAGGATTGTAATGGCGTTATCGAGTCAGAGGATTGGCTCGTGACCACGCATGGTCGCCACCTTCGCGCACGCAGTCGGTTGAAAAAAAAATTCATAACCTCAAAAACACGTGTCGGGAGTGCTGGTGAACTTTGATCCGCGCGGACCGCAAAACTTTTAGTGTTCGCCCTGTGTGTGCGCGAGTACCCGTCGGTGCTGGTGCGGACACAGGGGAAGCCTTCCGGACGGCTCGGTGAGCAATCACCGTAGCGGTCGCGGAGGCCACACGCCCCGGGGAGATGCCGAAGCCCGGCAAACGCGGCTCTACGGGCCACGATGCCGGGTCCCAGGAGGAGAGGACCCAGCCAGCGTTGGATCGGGCGGTGTCGCTGCCGAACATCGGCGACGCGCCGCTCGGGTTACCGCTGGCCGGGCCATCTACAGCCACGAAAAAGGACAGGAAAAGTGCAAATCCAAAGGTAGGAGATGCAAAAACTATTAAAAAAGTGAGTGCCACTGCCGACATCGGCCCATCGACGTCACTGGCGCCTGCGCGCGTTGCGCCGGCGCCGTCGACGAGCCGACAGCAAGCGGTGCCCATACGCCCTGCGGCGTTCCGTCCCGTGCCGATTCAAGCACCGGGACCGGCGCCCAGCATAGGCCGAGTGCCGCACGTGCGTGCCGCGGGGTCGCATGTACGAGTACTATTACCCGTGCGTGCGGCCGCGCCCGCCGCGCGTGAGGCAGCGCCGCCCAGGCCAACCATCTTACGCCCGGAGCATCCACCGGTGCCATCCGTACGCCACCGTGCCCCCGCGCCCTGCGCCACCGCGCCCCTGGCGCGGCTTACATCGCCGCCCGCGCCCGCTCGCGCGGTACCGACGGCTACACCGAACCTAAAAGCTGTGCCAGCTCCGCGCACCGCCGACCCCTTGCTGGTGGGACCGGCGATGGCTGAGCGGGAGCGACCAGCGAGTACCGGGCCCTATATAGGGCCAACCCGGACCAACATCGAGGTGCCCATATCACCCGCACCCCCCTGTGCCTCCGCCTACGACTCCCCAGCGGCGTTATCGGCATGCTCGTCACCAGCCGGCTCGAGCATGTCGATCGCATCCGCGGGGTCGGCCGCGTCCGGTCGCGATGACGTGTCCTTGGACACGACCCCGCGATCCGGACGTCGGCCCACCGAGGGAGCAACAGGCATCGTTACCACGGCAGTGTCACCAGCGTCGTCGACGACGTCGTTGGAATTCAACTTCCCGGGCAACAGAGCCCAGCGACGTCGGAGGAGCTCCGGCGAGGCTGTACCAGAGGAGGCGAAGAGGTATTGCCTAGACCCGCCGCGGCCACAGCGCGTTAGCGCGCCGCGGGGTCGGGGCGCACAAACCTCGCCCTCTTTTGTCGACGTGGTGCGCCACAACACGCCACCACTTTCACCGGATTTGTCACCAGCGGGGGTAGCTAGTAACACGCTACCCCCCCCCCGCCCCCCCTCAACACTACCCCCCCTCCCCCCGCTGCCGCCTCCGGCGCCGCAATGGCGTCGTCGATAGCGAAGCAGGGGAAGGGGAAGAAGATGAAGAAGATGCGCTTCCCACCACTGGTAGTCGAGACGCTACCGAACTGGGCCATGCATTTCCGGGCCATCAAGGAAAAGCTGGGCCGGCCCCCTAATGCTCGTCCATACGGGACCGGGGTGAGGTTTACCCCGGAAACCGAGGATGAGTACAGGCTGGTCCAGCGCTACCTCACTGGCCTGGAGAAAAGCAGCGGCGTGTCCTGGTTCGCGTACTCGCTACCAGCAGACAAAAACCTCAAAATCGCCATCAGGGGCCTACCGGCGGACACGGACCTGAAGGAGATAGAGGAGGAACTCCGGACGCTGGGATACCAGCCGGAGTATGTGCGCCATATCAAGGGCGCACTAGGAAGACCCGGCGCGTGTTTCACGCCATTTTAAAGAAGACCCCAGACGTCCGGGAGATCTATGGCACCACCGTCTTTATGAATATGTGGGGTGTCAAGATTGAGGCATGGAAGGGGAAACGTGGGCCCGCACAGTGCCACCGGTGTCAGAGGTTCAGACACAGCTCGCTCCAATGCCACCGACCGCTCGCTTGTGTGCGATGCGGAGGCGAGCATGCGGCACGTGACTGCCCGCGTCCGCGGGAAGAGCCGGCCACCTGCGCGAACTGCGGTGGCCCGCATCCCGCGAGCAATATAAAGTGCCCCGTGTTCGATAGAGAGATAAAGAACAAGCGAGCGGGGACCGTCGCCATCACGGCCACAAACCGTATGAAAGCGGCTAAACCGCGAGAAGAGGCCACAGAAGAGGCACAAGGCACGACGCTGATGGCGGCGGCCAACGGGCCCACTGACAGAACACAAGCCTCCTCCTCCGGGCGGAGGAAAAAGAAACGCGGGGGGAAGGGAAAGAGGGAGAAGAAGACCCCCCCGGAGACAAAAGAAGACCCCCCTAAGGCTGGCCCTGCCTCAAATATTGCGCAGGTTGCACCAAAGGCGGTTACAAAACAACTAGTAAGCGAATCTACCAGTGGCGCCAAGACGGCGCAGCGGCGAATTGAGGAACCTGGTAGGTTCGCCCAAAAGCCGCACGGCGCCGCCACGGCCGCGGTCAGAGTCACAAAGACACAGCGGCCAATCACCGAGCAGGAAAACTTCCCTGCAACGACGTGTGGGGGCGCTGCAATCGCACTATCGGCTAAAAATGCGACGAAGCATACGCCGATAACGGACGACAACAAAACAAAACAAACAAAAAATGAATTTACAACCTGCGCAATCAAACTATTGATGGATCTAATTAGGGCGATTAGGCAGGGCCGAGACATCGAAGCGGTCATCCTCGACGGTCTGGCAACCTTACTATCACTTTGTGATGGCTAGGCCGTTGAGGATTTTACACTGGAACGCCCGCGGCCTTAGGGACAAGGTCGCCCCCCTCCGCCACCTCCTTCGGGATCAGGACATCGACGTGGCGCTAATTAGCGAGACGCACCTGGGACCTGAGGATAGGGTCAGGTTCCCGGGTTATTACCTCTATCGAAAGGATGAAAGGTCGGCACTACACGCCCGCTACCGTGGTCTGGCGATATTAGTAAGGCGTAGAGTCGTCCATCAAGAGCTCCCCTTGCCGACGCTCAGCACTTTTTACGCGCTGGGTGTGCAGCTGCACGTCGCCGGCGAGGACCTCAATATTTACGCGTGCTACAAGCCGCCCGCGACCCCTCTGGACACGGTCGAGCTGCGGGCGCTACTTAGCACGCTAAATAACAACGCGACCATCCTTGCCGGCGACCTTAACTGTAAGCACCCGGCGTGGAACTCTATGCACACAAACACAGGGGGGAGACGGCTCTACGCGGATGCGGAAGCCTTCGGGTACTCGGTGTCCGGCCCGGACACGCCCACCCATTACCCAGACGCAGCCCGGCAGATGCCAGGCGTGCTGGACGTCGTAGTCCACCGAGGGCTACACTGCCAGATCACGCAGCAAGTGATCGACGACGAGTTGCAGTCCGACCACCAACCGGTGCTCGTCGTCCTAGCGGGCATGCCGACCCGAATGAAAACCATAGCGCCACGTCGATCAACGGATTGGACAGCCTTTGGAGAGATGCTAGACACCACCACGCCGATCGGACCTATTATTACCTCCGCGGACGTGGACCAGATGGCGGGTGACGTCACTGCTTGCATCCAGAGCGCCTTACAAGCGGCGACAACAATACTGCAGCAGGGGAGAGGGCTAATGCCGCCCCTGCCGGCACGCATCACAGCAATGATCGCCAAGAAGAGGCGCCTTCGCAAGCAGTGGCAACAACTTAGATGCCTGACGCTAAAGACTCAGCTGAACCGTCTCGCGGAGAAGGTCAAGGCCGAACTATCGGCCCATACCGCCGCGGGCTGGGAGGAACGCATCGACGCGACAACAGACACTTGGCCGTCGGTGCACAAACTCTGCCGCCAGCTCACGAATACCCCAGCCCCGGTGCGCCCGCTATTCAACAGCGACGGGGCGCTCAAATATGTATCGGAGGACCGGGCGGAGGTCTTCGCCGAGCACCTGGAGCGTCAGTTCCAGCCGAACCCGACCAGCGACCTCGAACATGTCGCAGCAGTCGAGAAACACCTGAGGGACTACTTCGCAACGCCGATAGCTCCCGATGAAGACCCTATCTTCTTCTCGCCTGGCGCAGTTAGACGCGCCATCCTAAAAACCAAGCCTAAGAAGGCCCCCGGTGCTGACGGTATCACCAATACAGTGCTGCGCCACCTGCCGTTCCGTATGGTAGCGGCACTGGCGCGCCTGTTTACGGCGATACTGCGCACGGGGGTCTTTCCCGCCTCGTGGAAGGAGGGGCGCGTCATTATGCTGCCCAAGGCGGGAAAGAACATCCTGAAGCCGGAGAGCTATCGGCCGATCACTCTGCTGCCGACGGTCTCCAAGGTGTTCGAGGTACTCCTGCTGCGACATCTCCAACCCCATATAGAGCCACGACCGGAACAATTCGGGTTCCGGCCAGAACACAGCACGACGCTCCAGCTGTCGAGGGTACTGCACCACCTCGCAACAGCTAGCAACAAAAAGGAATATTCGGTGGCAGTATTCCTCGACATGGAGAAGGCCTTCGACCGCGTGTGGCACGACGGCCTTATTTACAAACTTGCCACCTCGGACGCGCCCCGTCGCGTCGTAAAGGTGGTGTCTAGCTTCCTCTCCCACAGGACTATCAGGGTGGTGGTCGACGGAGCGCTATCTAGCGCCCGTCCTGTGCTTGCGGGTGTACCGCAAGGCAGCTGCGTGTCGCCTGCGTGTTACTCACGTTACACCGACGACATCCCCGCCACAAACCAAGTAATTCTCGCGCTGTATGCAGATGACGCCGCGTACATTGCTACATCGCTTAATGCGAAGTACGCGGTGGTCAAGATGCAGCGCGCCCTCGACGCGCTCCCCGAGTGGCTATCCAAATGGCGGCTCTCGGTTAACGTGGGTAAAACGCAGGCACTTATCACAGGAAACGCGCCCCTCCCACCACCCCTGAAACTACAAGGAGCCGCCGTCGATTGGTCGCCCCGGGCTAAATACCTGGGTGTGACCATCGACCGCCGCCTCACGATGGGGCCCCATGTCCGCAAGGTCGCCGCACAGGGTAGGGTAGCCCGCAACCTCCTTAAACCCGTGCTCTCGTCCCGCATCCCGGTGCGCGTCAAGCTGAGCGTGTACAAGATGTACATACGCCCAGTCTTGACGTACGCCGCCCCCGCTTGGTTCGCCCTCACGAGCGAGGCGAGCCGAAGGCTGCTCCGCGCGCAACAGCATCTTGCGCTGCGGACCATATTAGACGCCCCTTGTTTCGTGAGGAACAATGTCATCAAGCGGGACCTCGGGATCGAGAGCCTGGATGAGTTTGTGGGCCGGCTCGCGAAGGTCATGTTCGCGCGGGCCGACGCATCTGCCTGGCCCCATGTCAGGCAGATAGCGCCACTGCACGCGCGGCCACCTGACGCGAAAGCCCTGCCCCGTGACCTGGTAGCGGACCCTGACCCCATCGTACCGGATTGACGCCTCGGGTAAGCTGCATCCAGGTTACACGCAGCTTACTCGAAATAATAAGACTCTACAGATGTACACACACATCTGTTGTGTGGCGTGTACTAGGTTGATATAGGCACGTCACATAACTGTACAGACATCCATCACTATACATGCATCCATACACAACACGCACGGGCGCGATGCGGGTCGCGACGTGCGTCTACACTGAGCGGTGTTACTCTACAACACTAACCGCTCATACATACGTGACTGCCTACCCCTCAAACCGTAAACGGCTCGATCTGTAAGCGGGGAGAGGGGGAAGCTACATATTATACCTGTAGGGCGTCGAGTCGGCATCTCCGTCGCTGGTCGTTCTCGCTGGGCCTCCCCCGGGCAACCGGGGGTCTCACCTGGCGGGGACAGACCGCCGGGATGTCGTGAAGAAAGCGGCGCCACTAAGGGCGTCGTGGCGCGCCTACAGAAATATTCAATGCAACCAATCACACCGACGCAATATTGCTTAACAATATGTGGTCGTTTTCATTGCCGTCCGAGGCAAACACAATCGAGGGGCCCATCTTGATGGGCCAACGTAAAGCCTCCGCGGGCGAAGGGCGAGGCTCTGACCCCGCTCGCCGCGCCCCCTTGCGGGGGCGCAGCGACCTCTTTCGAGTGTATCGAGTCAGTTGCTCGGTAGATGTTCAGTTGGTTGGTTCTAGTGCCGTTGTTGTGTGGAATAGATGGACCAGGTGTCATGTAAGTTAATTAATTTGATATTATACAGTAATTATTGCTTATTATGATTATGTTGTTGTGTATGGTATATTATTGCCAATATTGCTAAATATAAGAAATGTATTGATAGAATACTGTAATACTGTTTCCATGGAGTTTCTTGTCCTTCTTCTCCATGAAGACCTAGTTTTGCGAACGGACAACTAGCATTCTGATTAAATACTGACAAGTCTAATTAAAGAAATATCTAGCCTTGTCTTTCTGTGGTTTAATTCATGAAATCCTTTCCCTATAAACATATACATCAGAACTTTCGTACATAGTAAATAACCAATAATCATTCTGACATTCAAAGCTTGCTAATTTGGGTAATACCTATATATACATTTACAGTGCCCACCGCACTTTCTAACACACGCAAGGCATTATTATTAATAATATTTGCATTAATATTTTATATACTGGCATATAATAAGAATTGTCTCATCTTTCGCATGGAAAATTGTTAACGTTGTTGGTACCATTAGTATGTACTCATTTCGCGAAATGTTCTAATTTTTAAGCCCGGCTTTTGATTTTTTATGAATGGAACGAATCGTGTATTTGATTATGAATATTAGGAGTAAAGCCTATGTCGTTGCAAGACGCTGCGCAAGACGCTGCGCAATGCGTGATTTTCTATAGAATGATACAATTTTCTAGTTCAAATTTGTTTTGAGCGGCTAATGACGCTTTTTTTTTTGCTTTGATATTTTTTTCATTTTCTGTGAATTTAAGTGTTGTGAATTGTGATTAGTTTTTGCTGTGATTATTATCTTTGTTTTGAAGTGATTAAAAAGTTTCTTATCATTAATGAAACGCATGCATTTGTTCCTTGTGAAGGACTAAAGTGTGTGAAATTGTTACTCGGAAAGGTAATTTTATCATCAAAATGGGAATTCGGAAACTGTGTTCGTAAAGGTATTTATATTGATTTTTCTGACAATAAGTAACTCTTTACTTCACCGTAACCAACCTCAAATTATTGTACCTATTTCTCGAAAAAAAACATGTTTTTTGTCAGTCGAAGAATAGATTGAAATAGGCATTCGAATGTCTATTACACAAACTTATGTAAGTAGCTGGTGCCATGAAAGCATATGACTAGTGTTGTTTTTATGGCAATGTAGTTTTGGAAAACTACTGAAAAATAAACCATCCTATTACATTTAAGTACATCTCATTGAGATCACAAAACAATAATGTCCGTATCGAAGAGATTCTTCATAGGTGTTTTGAAATAAAGATTAGAGTTGGCTATTGTCATTATGATTATGATAAATTATAAAATTTTGTTTAGGTAGGTAATATCTCATGTTAACATTTTCAATCGACATTAAATTTTAAACTCATAAAATTATGCGTTTGGCAATAGTGTTAAAAAATGTGACTACATGGTCTTTAAGGCCGCCGGTAAATGCACACATTATGCCCCTAATCTTACCCTAAATGGCTTGAGCATAAAAAGAGTGAATACATTTAAATATTTGGGGCACATACTTACCGACAGATATTGAGAGGAAGCGTAGGGCATTGGCGGTCCGAGGTAATATGGTGGCACGTAGATTCTCCCGCTGTACAGACCAGGTTAAGATTTAAACACTATTCAAGGCATATTGTCAGGGTATGTACACGGGGGGTCTATGGACCAGCTACACCAAAAGGTCGCTAGATGTCTTACGCGTCCAATATAATAATATTTTCAGAATGCTGTTGAGACTGCCCCGTTTCTGTAGTGCGTCGGAAATGTTTGCACAGAATCGAACTGACGGCTTTCATGCGATCATTCGAAAAAAAGTCGCATCATTAGTAACTAGAACACGGGCCAGTAGCAACAGCATTCTGATGACAGTGTTTGAGAGTTTTTATTCTCCCATTTTGAGGCATTTTGTGGAGAGGATGGCCAAGTGAGAAATTTTTACCTTACTTAGTCATCTTCTGTGCAAAATGTCTCAATCTCATTTCTCAATAAAAATAATATTCTACTAACACTAGCTTTAAGATATTACTAACATAATGGATATTTTGTTGTCCGAATAAATAAAATTGTATTTAATTTAATAGAACAACAAATCGATACTATGGGAGCCATCTAGTGGCTTTTGATTGAAAAATTTTGCATGAGACAAGCCAATATGAATTATGGTAAAAAGGTTCGACTAAGCGGTGTAATTACTCGCATTCGTGGCGATAGATGGCGCTTATGACAATTACGTGCCTGACCTGTCATGACCTTTTCGCATTAGAAAGGTTTTCTAACCAAAATTATAATAATGTTGTACCATGAACAACATAAATGAAAATAAGTCAATCCCTCACTTGGCAGATTTTTTTTTCGTAAAAAATCTGGCGGCTTGCCCTAATTTTGACCCCTAGGCACGCCACTGGTAATATCATTGATTAATGGTACCCATTCATAAACTAATAAAACGTGCACATTTACATGATAGCTGGTTAAAAGGTTCATTGAACACCTACTAACATGAATTCAAAGAACTCTATAAAGAAATACAACTTTTACATACCTCTAAAACAGCATTTTCTTGAATATAAGCGGCTAACTCAGGACGCAAGCTAGGTAAGTCGTCGTAAGTCGTCACGTAAAATATGTTCCTGATATCTTTCATGATATAAACCTCGCCGACACATCACACAATTGTGATTTCCTTCCATTTTGGTAGAAAATCAAGTCCATAAAACAAGCCGAAGTCAACGATTTTAGCGGGTAACGGGTCCAAAAGAAAAGCACGGGTCAATATGAAAGATAAAATAAAGTAGGTAGTAGAAAGTAGCGTAACGTAGTCTCACGAACGGAACGAACGAGCGACTGACTGACTGATAGATGGAGATGTATCAGCCGATCACGCGCACTGCACCCACCACTCCGCTCCCGATATATCCCGTGGTGCCTCCAAGGTTGGTTGGTATCAGTAAATCAAGCTTTCAGTTGTGTCGCTACCTATTGTTAACATCTTCAAAATATTGTACACTTAGTTCGCAATAAAGAATTTGAATTTTAAGTTTTTAATATATTGTTATGTTGAACAAATGAAACATATTCATATATCAATATCTCTGAAGATACTAACATTCAGGTTTCGTCGCCATACAATTTTTTTCTCCTATAGGTTAGACCAATTCAATAATACAATAATTATTGTTATTGGACCGGGTACCAAAATGTCTCATCATCCTTTCATGTGTTTATGTTACATACATTTTGAGTTATTAAGGGGTCAAAAGTGGCTCCAAATGGTTCGTGTAATATAATAATAATATAATAATAAATAAATTTCCTTTTATTCAAAAAGCCAAATACAATTTCTCCATCCCAAACAAAACATACAAACGCACTATATTAATACATCGTTAAGCATTATGTGAAACAGAGTGAACGTCTGTGTCTGTGCTAGTATAAACTGTGTTACAGACACAGGCGCCTTCCTCTTACAATTCATTAACAATTTGCTGAACTATTGTCATAGTATAAAGAGAGGAAGTAAGTTATCTTCATAGAAACGCACCGCGCGCGGCTTGTATGTGTGCGCGGCTTGTATCTATGCGTCGCCGCACGCACACTTAACAAAATCAAGCCCGTTTATGAGTGCGCCAGTCGGGGCTAACGCCACAAGAATAAAAAACGAGCAGAAGGCAAGCTTCCTAACAGAGTTCAAAATTCTTACCTACTTTCATAGGGCTGTCACTCGGTTATTACAGATTAAAAAACCGGGTAAGTGCGACTCGAGATTCGGCGATGAGCACAGACGGACGGACGGATGGATGGACGAATGGACAGCTGGACAGACGGACAGACGGACAGACGAACGGACACGCACTGTGACTGAGGTGATCCCGTGAGTTTTCCGTTTTCCAATTACGGTACCGAACCGGTAATTATTTTAACAGTTTGTTTAAAATTAAGTAATACCTATTTAATTAATCATACTGTGAAATAATTATACACACAATGCGTGCATCGTTGTTGAACTGAGACCCTCCCATTTTTGAAGTCGGGTAATAAAATGAGCAGTGGTGGCCCAGTGGTAACGGTCACGACTTACGAGTCTAGGGTTCGAACCCAAGCAGGCAGTTTATATAAATTATTTCATTACCACTGCTCTCAAAACGGTAAAGAAAAACATCGTGAGGAAACCGGCATGTCCTAGAACCAATAATTCGAAAACATATGACATCCACCAACCCGCACTGAGCCCGCTTGGTGGATTACGGCCCACTCGCTCTCACAGAAAGAGGAGGGCTATTTCCCAACAGTAGGAACATTATACCTGGGCTGATTAAGCTTATATGCTAATAAAACACGATAGTAAAGGATGTAAGTAATTATTTATACTGTCAAATAGTTACGAGTATACATACATAGATGCATACGTTGCTTGCTTTTTTTGAAGTTGGTTACTTATTAAAATACCGTGACTTATAGACGGACGGACAGACGGACATGGCGAAACTATAAAGTTTCCTTTCTGGTTTTACTATTTCACGAACGTAAGTGGTACCTACAAACCTACTAAAACAAAAATACGAAACAAATAGGAGACAAACAATAACTCGCTAATATAGGCGGTAAACCATAAGATTAATAAATAATAATTCTTATGGGAAAACTTTATGGCCATCTTTATTTAGGATACTACCTATCTCGTAACTAAATAATTCTGCAATAAGCATTAAAAATGAGTAGTTATGGGTAGATATAGATAATAACCTGACAAAATCCTTTGGATAAAAAAAATAAACCTTGTTTTTCCTACTATTATTGATACACACAGTACTTACAACAATTTGCCATTTTTATTAACCTAAATGTCCGCGTCACTCGTACCGCTCTGGCACACGGCGCGCGGCGTACCCCTGAACGTTGGCTTCCGAATGAGCCGGCTCAAACCAGTTTGCCTCTAGCGGGCGCCGGTGCACCCCCCGCGCGCCTTGTCTGTGACACTGCACGCACACAAAGCTGTGCGTGTAGTAGTGATCTCGCGCAAAGCGTTAGTATGAAGCTTGCAGTCTGTTCCTTTTTAGGGTTCCGTTAAAAAACGGAACCCTTATAGATTCGTCATGTCTGTCTGTCTGTCTGTCTGTCTGTCTGTCTGTCTGTCTGTCTGTCTGTCTGTCTGTCTGTCTGTCTGTCTGTCTGTCTGTCTGTCTGTCTGTCTGTCCGTCCGTATGTCACAGCCACTTTTTTCCGAAACTATAAGAGCTATGCTATTGAAACTTGGTAAGTAGATGTATTCTGTGAACCGCATTAAGATTTTCACACAAAAATAGAAAAAAAACAAATAATTTTGGAGTTCCCCATACTTAGAACTGAAACTCAAAAAAAATTTTTTCATCAATCCCATACGTGTGGGGTATCTATGGATAGGTCTTCAAAAATGATATTGAGGTTTCTAATATCATTTTTTTCTAAACTGAATAGTTTGTGCGAGAGACACTTCCAAAGTGGTAAAATGTGTGTCCCCCCCCCTGTAACTTCTAAAATAAGAGAATGATAAAACTAAAAAAAATATATGATGTACGTTACTATGTAAACTTCCACCGAAAATTGGTTTGAACGAGATCTAGCAAGTAGTTTTTTTTTAATACGTCATAAATCGTAAACTTATCGTTACTTGCTGCTACGGAACCCTTCATGGGCGAGTACGACTCGCACTTGGCCGCTTTTTTTTAGTCTTGTGCTATCGCCGTACAAGGTTTGCGCGTCGCGGCTTTTCGGCACTGCTAAATGTATGAAAAATGAGTGATAATCGCAGGAGAAATTATTGCTGTGCGTTTGGGTGTCTAAATAATTCATCGATTCCAGAGTTGTCTCTGTTCAGATTACCTACTGAACAGAAAAGGTAACTAAGTCACTTATTCTAGCATATAATTTTTACTTGATGATGAGATACCTACTTATTTTTTGTTGTATTAGTTATCTATCAGACAGACGAAGTAGGCAGGCCTACTTTCCCACTAAAATGTATTAGGTACCTACTTTTGATCTGTCAATTGACATGCCGCTAATGCTTTGTTTCCGTTTACCTAATCATGCCGATTTCTCAGTAATGTAGGCATAGTAAAGTAACTAAGTACTTACTTACAGTTATAAAATCGTAATTTCAAATATTTGGCGAATTGTGAATCAGATAAATAGAGCAAAGTTCGAATCGTAACCATTCGTAACAACAGAACAAAAATTTATTATAGTCCTAGAGACGGGCGTTATTTTTTTTAGGTTGTTATTCGATGTTTTTTTAATATAATATTTTAGTCACTTTATTCAACATTTTATGATAGATACCTAATGTATATTAAATGTGCTTTCCATTTCAGACGCCTTCAGTGGCTGCGCTTAATTGACGATTGAGATCCGAAATTATATTTGCAAAAGTTATTTATAAGGATGCGGATATATTACACATTAAAGTTTAATAACAAGGCATTTCGTAATAGTCGAAACCGAAGAAAGTATTTTTCTGTAGCTAATTTGTAGTTTTGTTATAAATGTGTGATTTAATATGTGTTTTATGTTTGCTTTAATTTAAAAAAATTGTCCTTTATTTGCAAAAATACTACATTATGCCTATTAAAAAAAAAACTGACTAGTAAAATAATTTACTAACCAAATAATTTAAACACAAGCTCTTAGTCAATAAATACAAGACGTTTTTTTTTTTGGTCAGTTGCAAGCACGAAACCACAGCTTTTATTCATAAAACTGAACAACTTTCCCCAAGAAACATGGATTGAAATATGAAAAAAAAATTGGACTTCCCATAGTACCTAAATCGATCACGTGATCAGCAAGTTTTGTATGGGAAGTCCTAATTTTTTTTTGGGGTGTCTATGGATAGGTCTTTAAAAATGACATTGAGGTTTCCAAAACCATTTTTGCTCAAAGTCAATCGTTTGAAAGATAAACTCTTCCGAAGTGGTAAAATGTGTGTCGCCCCCCCCCCCCCCCCCTCTAACTTTTAAAGTAAGAGAGTAAAACTCTCTAATAAAAATATATGCTGTAGATGTCAAAAAACACTTTCAACGAAAATTGGTTTGAAGGAGATATAGTTAGCAGTTTTTGAGATATAGCACTTTTTCAAAAACCGTAAATATAACTTTGCCATTCATACAAACAGGTAAAACCGACCTCACAAACCCTGAACCCAGACAAAACATAAGTAAAAAATAGAACTTCCCGGCCCTTGCCAATTTCTAGGCACTGAATTAAAATTTAGCTAAAAGTGACAACCCTGAGACAGGCAAGTATGGTAGGCAATTATATCGCGGATTGGGCCTGAGATAGCCTACTTGAACTCTTTATACTATGCTATTGTAAGCATAAACTTAGTTTATCTTAAGTACTAATCACTGATCATTTATATTTTTTATTTTAATTTTTATTTTATTTGAGCAAGGAATGGTTGTGTGTGGTGTGGGTGTATGTGTTGATGTGTGTGGTGTGGGTGTATGTGTATATATGTGCAGTGTGGGTGTATGTGCGTGCGGTGTGGGTGTGTGTGGTGTGGGTGTATGTGTGTACGGTGTGGGTGTGTGTGATGTGGGTGTATGTATGTGCGGTGTGGGTATATGTGTGTGCGGTGTGGGTGTGTGTGTGGATTCGTGCGTGGGTTTAGTTTTGTGTGTCGTAAGTATGCGTCACAGTATAAAAACGGATAATAAAGGAGCAATTTAGATATGTTCTTAAGCGGGTTAGTAATATTTTTTTGCAAAGAGTTGTTCAGTCTCATCGTACGTTAACTTTTGAAGAAAACCACCAACAACAGTTTTACACTTAAATTTAGGTAGAGGGTATACGTAATATAACACACTGCAGCCGTATCTTGCCTTGAACTTGACTCGACATGCTTTTTTTTTTTGTGTGGGAAATTATCAAATAACTTCTCCCGCTCTGGGTGGAGCGGGAGGGCGTGTCAGACTCTTACTCACTAAAACCCACCCGAGTTCCTTCAGTTGCCATGTTGCCGGGGGCCACGATTTCCCTATCGGTTTTCTTCAAACCCCCGGCAGGCATTGGCCCTAGCGGACCCCGTCAATTCTGCTGACATCTCTTTGAGGCGTGCGTGGAATACAACGCGCCGTCGACCCGGGCTTGGAAGGACAAAGCCGCAAAGCAATCGGAAGGCGAGCTACCCATTGTTCACCGTCCGCAAGCCCGCGCCTACGGTGGCCGGAAATCTGCCTGTGATTCCCGACGCCCAGGGCGTCTCCTCCTGCGGCGGTTAGGGGCGCGAGGGCGCGAAATTTGCCTCTCCCTCACGCGCTCCGCCTCCTCCTTCGCGAGCATTACTGCTTCGCAGAAGGAGGTGACGGCCTCCCATTTCCTCTCGCTCCGTAGCATGGCCCGGATCAGGGCCGAACGCAAGAGATCACCTCCGCCGATCGCCTCCACGAGGACATGGCGATGCTCGGCCCAAGCCGGGCAGACCTCCACCGTATGCTCCACCGTGTCCTCCGGACGATCCACACAGTGAAGACACCCGGGCGTTTCCTCCCGCTTTATCCTGAACAGGAACCTCCCGAAACAGCCTTGTCCGGTGAGCACCTGCGTCAGGCGGAAGGTGAGGACGCCGTGACGCCTCTATAGCCACTCCTCAAAGAGCGCGGGGTTGCGACAATCGCACTCTCCATGACGCCATGAGATCCTGCCGGAGCTCTGTCCGCTGTGCCGCGATTTCGTGCGGCATCGGAGCTAAGCCCCGGCGTTTCGCCTCCTCGCGCCACTCCCAAATGTGCGCGAGGACCTTTGCCTCCAGATCCCATGGCGGTAATCCGGCAAGGAGACTCGCCGTCTCGCAGGAGACCGTGCGGTATCCTCGGGCCAGCCGGATGGCCATGACCCTCTGGGACGCGTTCAACCGGCGGGCTGGCCGTAGCATCAATGAACGCGCCCACACCGGTGCCCCGTAAAGGGCCATGGACCGCACGATCCCCGCATAGAACCTCCAGCAGGAGGCGTTTGGATCCCGTTGATTGGGCAGGAGCCGCTTCAATGCGGCCCCGGCCCGCTCCACTCTATGAGCCAATCGTCGGAAGTGTTCCACGAAGTTCCACCGGCTGTCGAGGACGAGTCCCAGATACTTCATCGTCGACTCGACACCGATGTGAACCCCTCCCGCCATTACCTGGGAACCCGACGGTGGCGCATTCCGAGGACCATGAAAACCCATGGCCTCAGACTTGTGCAGGGCCACCTCGAGTCCCAGCTGCCGGATCCTGTCAACGATTGTCGCAACCCCGCGTGTCGCTAAATCGGCCGCCGCCTGGTACGACCCCCCCTGCGCCTGGACAAGTGTGTCGTCAGCGTAACAAACGACGCTGATGCCGCTAGGGAGGTCGGCGCGCAGCACCCAGTCGTATCCGATGTCCCACAGATACGGCCCCAGGACCGAACCCTGTGGGACACCGCACGACATCTCTTGCCGATTCCACTCTCCTTGGTGACCGGGGTAGATGACGGCCCTGTCCGTCAGATAGGCCTCGACCACACGACAGAGGTAGGTCGGCATCCGGTGATACCGGAGTGCCTCCGTGATGCAACTCCAGGGCAGGGTGTTGAAGGCATTGGCGATGTCTAGAGACACCGCCAAAACGACCCCACCCCGGGCCACAGCATCCCCCGTCGTGAGGGCCCGCACGCGCATGATGGCGTCCACCGTAGAGCCCCCCTGCGGAAACCGAACTGGCTCTCCGCCAAATCCGGCCCCACTCGCACCAGCTGCCCGACGAAGCGGTCTGCAATGACTCTTTCAAAGAGCTTGCCCACCTCGTCGAGCAGCACAATACCGTTGCGATTTGCGGTTATATCGAGCCATTTCAAAGATGGACGCGGAAGAAGTTGCAGCTATTTACTACATTTACACACGTTACGTAAAGTAGAAAAATCGTATCGAATTCAATTTTACGTAAAACGTAATTAGACGTACAGACGCCAGCACTTCAAGCTACTACAATCTGTCAAATTTATTTAATAGATTTTCAACTTTATCGCTGGAGTGTAAGGTTCAAAGTTGATTGGGAAAATGACAGTTTCGGGTAGCTTGATGTACCACCAGCACACAATCTCACTCAATGGCGGGCAGCCGCAGACTGAGCCGCACAGTGTGTATAGCAATCACAATTTGATGTTTTAACAATTTTAGGGGTAAAAAGGCATTTGGAAAGTTTCCAAAAACTTTTTTACATCTAAAACTATATATTCGGTATTACGATATTAATAATTACATTTCATAATCAATATTTCAGTTCCCTAGTTAGCCAAAATCCTTAATTCCATACAGTAATATAGCAAAATTAATCAAAACAGGTAAATATTTGACAGCTAGGTATTTACGACGTTGCCAACTTTTAGGTTTAACTAATAACGAAAAAGAACAATTATTACTATATATATAGATACACATAACAACAATCATTAAAAGAAATCGAATAAAAATACAAGTTGCTTACTTTTTGACTGTCAAAAAACTTTTTACATTGGTTTTTCGTCGGTGTCTATTGGTTCTATATTTTCGTTTTTGCCACCGACTTCCGAAATAAAAGTTATTTTTCACTTTTTTGTGTTTTTTTGGAAGTCGGTTATTTTTTTTTTGTAAAGAGTCTTTTGTTTTCACTTTTTAGTTGTGGCACAAATTCGAATACCACTACTTGATATGTAATAAAAAATATCCGCATAGCCTATAAAAGATTCGGCCGAGTATCGTTAATTTGCTCCTAAGAATTGAAGAGTTCCGTTACTTTGTCATGGATCCCATAATCAGAACCTAACCAAACTCTCATCAAACTACTCTTGAAGTACATCCTTTCTAATAAAAGAAGAATCATCGAAATCAGTTTGGCGTGAAATTGAGTTATTCGTCCATTTGTCGCGCACATACTTAATGCAAAGACTTATGTGGTTTTCTCATGGATGCGATTGTCAGAACTGGGACCACACGGGAAGCACTAGCTTTCAAATAAAAAAGAATCGTCAAAATCGGTTCACCCAGTTGAAAGTACTGAGGTAACAAACATAAAAAAAACATACCGTCGAATTGAGAACCTCCTCCTTTTTTTGAAGTCAGTTAAAAAGTAATGAGAGCCACTGCTAACATCAACGTCGTGCGTTGGCTGACGCAATATTGTGAAACACGTTCAGATTGTCACAACCGTACCTAGTCTACCTATGTTTCATTTAACGAAGTGTATTGAAAAAGTCTTTTGCAATTTCTGAGTTTTCTAGTAGGTAATAGAGGTGTGCGCCGATGGGCGTGGCACACGCCGCCGCCGTCGATGTTTTTTTCGGCGTCATCGGCGTCAATGTCAAAATATTTTATATTCTAAATTTAGGTATAATGCAAATATACTAGTAAACAACACACAAGAAATGTCTAAATACAAGCTTATTGGTTTATTTCGACGTACCTACCTAGTTGTTTTCGCAAATTTAATAAAAACAGGCACGACGCACTGGTTAAACACCTTAGTTTTCAAACATTGCAGTATGGGCGAAAAGAAGACTTGACACAGTTTTCTAAACGCTTCTTGATGAAAGGAGAATTTTGTTATAGTGGTTTGATATTAAAGGTACCTACTTTTATTTTCACCATTCACGCCGATTACGCAAATGACGCCGCCGCCGCCGACAAATAAAACGTCAGACGCCGCCGCCAGTAGAAAATACATCGGCGCACACCTCTAGTTGGTAATACCTACTCAAACCTCAGATGGTCCATTAGAGTTTTTTTATCTTTATAAGAAACAGGATCGATTGCCCAATTTCTTCACAGGAACAGTGGCGCAAGCAGCAGCACGGCCAGCACTACGACGGCGAGCACGGCGCCGCCGCCACCCGCGCCCGCGCCGCCGCGCCCCACGCCTCCGCGCGACGACCGCCCACCCAGTACGATACGTATGCATCTCACCTCCTAAGCACACACAGCTGATACAGCCGCAGTGTTGGCAGGGACGCCGGACGTAGCCAGCATCTATGTTACGGGGCCCCCAAGCTAATGGGGCCACCGACGCGACGGTGTACCTAAAGCAAAAATTCCATCCAAAACTGCTCCCATAGAATTTTTGCATTCTCTTAGTAAAGCGACCAAGACAAGCGACCGAGCCAAGGGGCTCAAGCCCCTCCCCTCCCCCAAAAGCATCTGAGATCTTCTGTGACAAATCTTAAAATGAACCTGATATACTTAATTTTTATTATTAAACTTTTTAGGAAGCATTACATTACCTTTTTTTTTTGGGTGGGAAATTTTCAAAAAACTTCCCCCGCTCTGGGCGGAGCGGGAGGGCGTGTCAGACTCTTACTGACTAAAACCCACCCGTGTTCCTTCGGTTGCCATGTTGCCGGGGGCCACGATTTCCCTATCGATTTTCTTCGCACCCCCGGCAGGCATTAGCCCTAGCGGACCCCGTCAATTCAGCTGACATCTCTTTGAGGCGCGCGTGGAACACAACGCGCCGTCGACTGGGGCCTGGCCTTATCGGATGGCAAGCTACCCATTGCTCACCGTCCGCAAGCCCGTGCCTACGGTGGCTGGAAATCGGCTCTCGACTCCCGACGCCCAGGGCCTTTCCCTCACGCGGTCCGCCTCCTCCTTCGCGAGCATTACCGCTTCGCAGAAGGAGATGACGGCCTGCCATTTCCTCTCGCTCCGTACCATGGCCTGAACCAGGGCCGGACGCGAGAGATCACCGCCGCCGATCGCCTCCACGAGGACACGACGATGTTCCGCCTAAGCCGGGCAGACCTTCACCGTATGCTCCACCATGCCCTCCGGGTGATCCACACAATGGTGACACCCGGGCGTTTCCTTCCGCCTTATCCTGAACAGGAACCTCCCGAAGCAGCCGTTTCCGGTGAGGACCTGCGTCAGGCGGAAGTTGAGGACGCCATAGCGCCTCTCAAGCCACCCTTCAAAGAGGGGTCTTATCGCCGCAATTGTGGCGTGCCCAGCGCTGGGTTACGACAATCTACCTAAGGTACAATTATTAGGTTTTATATTTTCGAGTATTTTTTTCTATGTAACGTTTTGTTTACGCGATGAACTTTAAATCCTCGCGCCACTCACGCTGCCGTTTGGCCGCCATGTATATTCACCGAGATATCTCTGGTAGTGTGGTAGTCCACAACCCAACAAAGTCATTGAGGAATTTCAGAGAAGTAATCCGAGGCAGACAACATTTTATTATGCGAGCAAAATAATATGTTGTGTGCTTTTTTAGTGTTTGTAATCCTGGATCCGCCACTAAATTGGTGTAGCTACTTCCCGCCATCCAGGGCCCGCTTCGACTTTCCATCCTGTTTAGGTCTGTAGCTGTAGTCTGACAAGGTATCCGAGGAGAGCCTCCTACTTGCGCTAACAGGGAAATGAACGGTCTGTTTGGGTGTTGTTTGGAGCATTCAATGTCGAAGTGGGCTCGTGATTGCGGACGCGCCCACTAGTAGCTTTTTATGCATAACTAATGAGCGGTGTAGCGCGAAGTCATTCACCCGCGTCGCCTACCGGCCCACCGGCTCATCGGCCCGGAGCTTTAATTGCTTGATCAACAGGTTACTTTGACACTGAACTGATGGGAGTGTTCCTTTGTTACAAAACACTGATGGATTTCAGGTCTTCCGGGCCGCCTTCGAGAACCAAAATATAAGAAACTACCAACCTATTACAGAGTATTGCCTGACTCCATTAGTAGGTACATAATGATTGACATAGATAATCCTTGCATGATTCCCGTTAATTGTTGAAGATACTTACAAATAAGTACCTACAATCTTTAAGCGATCGCAATGGATTATAGGTTTAACCTGCACGGACTATCTGACTAAACAGGTGGCGATGGCGGCACGGGCAGTGCGTCCCGCGCCCGCTGCCCCCGAGGCCACGACCTCACAACGAACCGCCCGCGCCGCCGCCGCCGCGCCGCCGCGCCCGGGGCAACCATGTCCACAATACCATTACTATTATGTACCTACATAATATGAGTCGCAGCACTCGCGACTAATCACTGTGGATAACGGTCAGGGTTACGTCATAAGCACAGCCATGATTCCCGTTCCGACAATTAACTGCGAGTTTATTACAAACCGAAAACCGGGACAGGAAAATACCAGCAAATGAAGGTTCCACCAACGGCCCTATTGTCAGACTTACTACCACCGATGGACAAATCTGCCACGATAAAACGTATGGAAATCCTGCCAGTCTTGTCCTACGTGTGCGTTATTGCATAGATTTCCATAAATTCTATCGTCGCGGACAGAGTGTTCGCGGACAAATTGTTCATCGCCTGCTCAGCGCCTTATAGGCAGTCAAATTGTCGTCAAAGCACGCACTGTCCACGGCCAGCTCCGGTGGCACGGGGTCATTACACTAGTTGGCAATCTCCTCTGCTGCCTATGTGTCGACAGAGGCGGCGCGGGGCTCGTCCGTGGTCGGGTTCGTGCGAGAGAAGCAAGTAGTAGGCAGCTGCCGATTGTTGCAGCTTCGCGGTGCAGCCGCTACCAGTTCGCGTGCCGGCACGGCGGCGAGTGTATCGCCGTGTACAACGCGTGCGACGGCGTGGTGCAGTGCGCGGACGGCTCGGACGAGGCGCCCGAGCTGGGCTGCCCCCCCCCGCCCGCGCCCCGCGTGCCCTCACCGCCCTCCACCACGCCCGCGCTTCTCAAGCCGCTGCAGGTGCTGTCTTATCTCATACTTGCGCCTTTAACCTCTACACATTGTTGATAATTTGTCAGGCAGTGCTTACAGTCAGAGCTGGTTGTGCAGGAGAGCGTGGAGGCGGCGGGCGACGTGCCGGGCGACGGCGCCGCGCTGCCAGAGCGCTGGCCGCACCGCCTCACGCAGGCACAGCCGCAGCACCGTTACAACGGTACGTACTGCACGCGACACGCGCCCTCGTTGATCACAACTGCTGTACATTCAGCAAACCCTTCTGGCAACAGCACAGATGAATGCAATAGACAAATCTGACAGGATCGTCACCTGTCGGTTTATTCTGTAAAAATCTCACCGTGAAAACTTAGGTGAAGTGAGCTCTAAGTGAGCACACCCCTACCTAATCGTGCAAAAATTTGAAACTTAATTAGATCACCCACAAACTTAAATAAACATGGTCCGTGCGCTGAACCTAACTGCTACAATGATTGAACTACGACATTTAAGCAAGGTGAAGTTACACGAATAACAATTGTTGGCAGAGGGCCCTGCGAGTTCGCACATCTTCAGCCACAAGGGCGGGCTGCTTCAGGAGCCAGAAAGCGGCGCGCAGTTCCCGCCCTTCGAGCCGCCCTGGCCGCGCCGCGCCTGGGCGCCGCCGCAGCCCAACGGGAACGGTAACCACAGCTGTGGCATACTCATAACAGTACATTATGATACAAGTGTGCTGTGTCATGCTCATGATCAATGCACACGCGTTTCATACGACGTTTTTCAACACTTGCGAGAAAAAAAGAGACTTGTAAGAACTTAAATATTAAAGTTTTATTCGTAAGGACTAGGATATAAATAATGTGAATAGACAGCTAAAATTATATCGACGTTTGAAAGGCAACATTGACTAAGCGACATGGGAACCCATGTCGCTTAGTCAATGTTGCCTTTCAAGCGTCGATATGAATTTACAGAATCTTGAAGAAACCAGTACGGGTTAATTGCGTAATGCAACACAATCACCATCGGTTTTGATTTGAAACAGATTGCTAAGCCATTGCTTCATAAGTTGGAAAAAAAAATCTGCTCAACAACGTAAATAACGCAATGAATAGATATTGTTGAACTGTCAAAATGAAACAAATTAGGCGTAATTGTTTACGAAAATAAGTTACGTAATTAGGGTACAGATCTATATGGGGAGCAAAATTAAGTCTGGAGTTAGTTGGCAGACTTAATTTTGTGCTCGTTTCATCAAGCGAAGGACAGTTACAGGGTGTAAGACGACTACAAATATGGGACTGCGTCAAAATGGATTCTGAATTATGTACTATCAATTGATTGTGTGACATTTCATAGAGAAAACTTTAAAAAAATTGTTTTGTCAACATTAATGTTAAGAGATTACATCTCAGCTACTGGTTAACATGAGCTACCTCTAAAAATAAGGACCGTGTTGTTTGCAAATAATCTTCCCATTTTGGAGTTCAAGGTCACAAAGGTCATTAATGTAAATAAGAATAGAGTAGGTCAAGGACGCTACCTTGAGGAACTCCGAATGGGAAGGTCGTCAGTTATTCAATCGCCAACTTTGACACATTGAAATCTGTTATTAAAGTAGTCTGTGAAGAGTTTAAGCTTAAATCTAATGCCCATTCGCTCAAGTTTGATTAGCAACCTGGAGACAGTGACTGTGATGCCGGGGCCACACCAACGGGAAACGCCGTTAATTATCGCGATGATAGACTTTATTCCGACGGGTTAAGGTCCATCATCGTGATAATTAACGGCGTTTCCCGTAGGTGTGGCCCGAGCATCAAAAACCTTTGCCGGCGATATACCGGATGATTTATTTTACCGTCTCGAAATTTTTACAGGGTGTTCCACCCATGAATATAAACAACTTTCACTACGGGAGCAACTCTGAAATCACGAAAAAATATCTACTGTTTCATATATTTTGGTCAAGTAAGTAGGTATTGAACTTTTGTATAAACAGCAGATTTTTTTTTTTCGTGATTTCAGAGTTGCTCCCAT
Organism: Agrochola lychnidis; assembly: GCA_963680765.1. Lineage (NCBI taxonomy): Eukaryota > Metazoa > Arthropoda > Insecta > Lepidoptera > Noctuidae > Agrochola > Agrochola lychnidis. The sequence goes on from OY796851.1 coordinate 615,805, forward strand.
AGTGAAAGTTGTTTATATTCATGGGTAGAACAGCCTGTAAAAATTTCGAGACGGTAAAAAATCACTCGGTATAGGACACTGACACTGGGTGCGGTATGTGTGCGCAGGTATGGAGGGGATGTCGGCGGAGCGCGGCTGGGGCGGCGCCTACTGGCCCGAGCCCGACCCGCGCCGCGCCTGGCCCGTGCCGCGCACCGAGCAGGTACTTCAGTAACACTATGTGCTTACTTTGATAGCAAGAAAACCCTTCACAGTCACAAACAAAACATAGTTTGGTTGGCTGCAATGGCCTCAGATATAATAGTGTAGTACAGTCACGAGCAAAAATATGCAAACACTTAGCAACATTTTCTCGTGGAATAACGATTGCAACTAGACTTAAGTCCTATGTAGTGCGGGACTGTGGGTTCCAAAATACTTACTATAGTCCTAAAAACATACAATAACAATCAATAGAGTAGGAGAAAATAACTCTAAAAAGTTGTATAACATCCTATTGTATTGAAACCTACATTTACGAATAAATTTGATTTGATTTGAAATCTCAGTCGTCTCGAATGCGCGGCAGTTCCGCACGGATATTTCATGCTCACTGCTTAAACATAATACCTACTGTTACTTTATTACTGTGCCATAACTGTGCCCAAAATGTTGAGTTGGCCAGAAGTTTATCATTGTTTTGTGACAGTTATGTTTTAAGTCCCATGTAAATATGCATGTAATATGCATGGAGCGAGTAAATAACTTTGATGATTGAACCTGTTAGGAAATTCCGGTGTACATCCCGCCAAAGACGATGCCGGAGATCCCAGTGGTGTACTCGAGCCAGCAGCAGACGCTTCGGGACAGCCCTAAGAAGGGCTTCGAGTTGATGAAGAAGGAGCCGTCCGAGGCGCCGGCGCCGACTGTCGAGCGCGCACCGCCGCCCGCGCGCGCGCCTGGGCCCGCCGACACCAGGAAGGAAAAGGTCACTCTTGCTAACAATACCTAACCATGATTGGGAGTTCTGCCATAAACTAGTCAGTCAGTATTTAAGTGTATTATCTATGCTAGTCACGTCAATATTTTGATAGAACTATTTTACACGTGGCATTAGTTATTTGTAGGTAGTACTTCTCAAAATGTAGTTATTATAATTATGCACTTCATTCTGTTTTGTACAGACTGTTCAGCCGAGCAAGTCTGCGGAGAGCGCGGACAAGAAGGTGGTGTCTGCGGCGGCGCACGTGCACTACCCCGCCGGCGAGCACGACGAGCACGACGGGCTCAGCGAGCATCCGCCCGCCGCCATGATGCTACTCGTGCTAGGTCGGTACTCACGTATTTTTTTACCCGAATACGACGAAGCAAAAAGGAGGGTTTGATCTTGACCCGGGGGCCTACCACCAGCTCAAAAGCAGTATTATTTTAATATTACTTCTGTGGGAGAAAGAGATGGAGCTATACGCCCTGTAGAGCTTCATCTCTTTCCCACAAGTAATATTAAAATAATACTGGTTTATGAGCTGGTAGTAGGCCCCCAGTATGTATGTATGTTCATCTGTTGCCTCATAATTTCTAAACTTATCATAATTTGACAAATAAAACTTCTAAACTAACGGAGATCAAGACGCCTCCACCGATACTTTTATTGGAGACGTCTTGATCGTCCGCTTAATCTGTTCGATTTATGCCTAACACGTGTGACTCCGGATTTTTTGTCTGTCTGTGATGGTACCTTTTTAACCGACTTCCAAAAAGGAGGAGGTTATATCGCTGACTGAATTCAATAGTGGCACAAGACAAAATTCAACAATTTGAGAAAACGCATAAATAAGTAATCGAAGGCAAGTGCGCGCGCACAAATTAGCTCTTACTGACTGTACTTTATGGAATATATAGTTCATGTTTTGTTTTTATACATCTACGTTATAGTTTCAGTTGCCGGCAATAATAATTTTGAATTAGTTTTTGTTATTTTGATTAATATGAGGCTCAGAAGATGGCGACTCCGAGTTGTGCCAGTACTGCATTGTTTTGTTTTTCACTTTTTTGTTTAATGCCAGAAATTATCATATAAAAGTAAGAAAATAACAATACATTTTCACGTAAAACTAGCTAAATAGAATAGGTATTCAAAAAAACTGGAAGTTCTCATCAATGGAATTGTTAAATCATAATAAAACTACCATAAATGTTAAGTTACTTAATATTTATTAGCATACTTTTGAGTCTGTGATTTCCTAGAAAACGTATTAAGAATCATCATCATCATTTCAGCCGAAAGACGTCCACTGCTGGACATAGGCCTCCCCCAAGCACCGCCACTTCATCGGTTCTGTGCTTCCCACACCCAGCGGATTCCTGCGGCCTTCACCAGGTCATCAGTCCACCTTGTGCGAGGCCTTCCGACGCTACGTCTTCCGGTACGCGATCGCCACTCCAGAACTTTTTGGCCCCATCAGTCATCTGTTCTGCGAGCAATGCCATTTAAGTTTGGCAATTCTTCGGGCTATGTCAGTTACGTTGGTTCTCCCGCGGATCTCTTCATTTCTGATTCGATCACGTAGAGAAACTCCAAGCACAGCCCTCTCCATTGCTCTTTGGGTGACTTTTAGTCTTTTAATAAGGCCCATTGTGAGCGACTACATTTTAGTGCCATAGGTCATCACTGGCAACACGCACTGGTCAAAGACTTTCCGTCTTGAGACACTGCGGTATGTGATGACAAAATATTGCGTAGCTTCCCAGACGCGGGTAGCGTTTTGGAAGCTACGCAATATTTTCTCGCTATTTTCTAGCTGAGTTGGATTCGACGATTGACCTCTTTCTCGAAGTTGGACCTTCCTAACTGGACAGTTTGTCCTAGGTAAACATACTTGTCCACCACTTCGAGTGAAGACGTATCTCCGATCTTCATGAGAATCAGTATTACCTACATGGGCATTTGACATGAGCTTTGTCTTGTCCATGTTTATTTTAAGACCCACTCTTTCGGAAGCTCTACTGAAGTCATCAAGCATTGTACTAAGCTCCCCCACAGTCTTAGCCATGACAACTTTGCTGTCGGTAAAGCGAAAGTTAGTGATGTACTCGCCATTGATGTTGATGCCTAGATTGCCTAGCCCTTTCCAATCCAGAACTTTGAAGACATCCTCCAGTGCAGCGGTGAACAGTTTTGGAGTGATAACGTCTCCCTGTCTCACACCTCGCTGCAGAAGGATAGATTTCGACCTCTGGTCCTAGAGTCGGACTGACATAGTGGCGTTTTCTTACAGACATTTCAGCACCTCGATGTACCGGTAGTTGAACTGGCACCGTTGAAGAGACTGCATTACAGCCCATGACTTGATCGAATCGAAGGATTTCTCGCAGTCCACAAACGCTAAGCAGAGAGGCAGGTTATACTATTCGGTCTTCTGTATAACTCGCGGCAGCTTATGTATGTGGTCTACGGTACTAAAGCCTTAAGGAATCCGGCTTGTTCGGGAGGCTGGAATTCGTTAAACCTGCGCGCTAAACGGTTCGTGATGACTCTTGAAAACAGCTTGTAGACATGGCTCACAAGTGAGATGTGCCTATAAATTTTAAGGAGGGCACTGTCGCCCTTCTTAAGAAAAGTATCACCTCTGTTCCATGCCTGTGGCGTTTTTCCCTTGAGTATTACAAAATCAAACAGCTTCTGGAGTTTGTTTCAGAGTGGGTTTTCCGGCCGACCTTTAGGAGTTTGGCTGTAATTCCATCATCTCCCGGCGTCTTATTGTTTTTGAGGTGCTTCTAAGCCATCCTAATCTTTTACAAGCTGACGTCCAGGATGTCTTCGGTGTAGTGTCGGGTCAATCCAGCTCTTGGGTCGTTTACCAAATTAGCTCAGGTTTGGTCTTCAGTTTCGCAAGCTGGCTCTGCCCAATCTCTTACAAAGATCTTATAGCCTTTATTCCGCTCTATCGCGTCCTTAATGTGGTCTGCACCAAAACGGTGAAGGTCGCTTTTCAAGAACTTAGAAATCCGTCTATTGAGCTGCCAGTACTTGAGTTCATCGTCTGAAGACTGCAGGATTATCTCGCGCCTCTCCTCCATGAGCTGTATAGTAGGATCAGAGAGCTTCTTGTTTCTATTGGTATGATGGGTAAGCGCAATATGTCTCTCTATGGCTCGGTTAAGAACGTTGGTCTATCGTTTTGCAAAGAAATTACACTTTTAGATTGTTTGTCCAAGCTTTCAGGTTGATATTGCGAATACTCAAAATCTGATGCAGTCAATAGTGAGTCACATAAAATCTGAGCTACATTTGAGACACAAAAATTGTCTTCTTGCCTTCATTTAATCATAATTAAGTCCGGAGAAACATTTGTTTTTATTAATTGTGTTTCTAGCACCACAATTTTTTTACACTTGTACCCTAATTGCGTAATACAACACAATCACAATATGTTTCGATTTGAAACAGATTGCTAATCCATTGCTTCATAAGTTGGAAAAGAAAATCTGCTCAACAACGTAAATAATGCAATGAATGTTGTTGAACTGTCAAAATTAAATAAATTAGGCAAAATTGTTTACGAAAATAAGTTACGCAATTAGGGTACAGGATCAGGTTTGTTCTTGAGGTCTGTAAAAAACAGTTATTGTATATTAATGGTGATTATTTTTATTTAAAACAAAATAAATGACTACTTACCGTGGAATACTTATCAGCACAACTAAGAAAACTCCGCGATATTTGTGCAAAACTGCCACAACTCAAAAGTGACATTATTGCATAACATTAAGCGGGCGATAGCCGCGAGCGCATGCGGCCGATTAACGATGAGCCGGTGTTGCATGAAAGAGACGCAACGTTATCGTTTATTCACTAATGACACTTATGCCTCCAATCGGGTAGTTTATGAACTAACGAGTCGGGTCTTTAATGCATAAAATAAAGTACCTAATTTAGAACAAGAATTCATTACTAACTCAAATTGCCACAATTTCGACTTGTGCCACTAATGAATTCAGCCAGCGATATGTTCGTCGCGTATGTTTGTTTTTTTTTTTATGTATGTCCACCGATTTCTCCGTCAATTGTGGACCGATTTTGAAAATTATTTTTTTGTTTGAAAGGGTGTGCTCTCGAATTGGTCCTATATAAATTTTATTAACTATGCTTTGATAGTTTTTGAGTTAGCTACAAAATACGTATTTTTTTCCCACTTGCTATGTAGATGATATGATAAGTTTCTGTCACTGGTAGCAGGTAGTGGTATTCGAATGTGTGTGGGGTAGGTACCACAACTAAAAAGTTAAAAATAAAAACTTTTTACAAAAAAAAACAACCGACCTCCAAAAAAAAAAACACTATAAAGTGAAAAATAACTTTAATTTCGGAAGTCGGTGGCAAAAAACGACAATACAAAACACAAGACACCGAGTTCCGAAATTAAAGTTATTTTTCACTTTATAGTGTTTTTTTTTGGAGGTCGGTTGTTTTTTTTTGTAAAAAGTTTTTAGATGAATTTTTGTCGTAGTTGGGTTCTGATTTCAAATTTTATTTTGTCCCATGCCATTGAGGGAGCTCCAGGGAGCTTGCACTACTTTGTGGTCGAGGTGTAATGGCGCAGTTTCATTGCATCGCACGATGACGGCTAAAATACGCATGTGTTCTTAGCTTCACTGAGCATAATAAAATGTCGGGAAGGCGGTAGGAGCCACTGCCACCCTCGGCCATTACACGTAGGGGCCCAGGGTTGCATTGCAGTGCGTGGCTGGCAAACAAATGAACCCGCGCAGCTATTATCCTTAGTAACCTCTCCATCCTACGCAGCAGCGCCTGCGTGTGAAGTGTCTGATACATTTGTGGCGCAGGTCTGTTCATGATGACGGCCATCCTGGGCATGCTGACGTGCCGGGCGCGCGCGGCGCTGCGGCGGCGGCGCGGGCGCGGCAAGTCGCCGTTCGCGCACGACGCCGACTACCTCGTCAACGGCATGTACTTGTAGCGCCGCGCACTGTCCGCTATCATACTAGGCTAGTACTCTAGCCGTCACTATCGATCTGTGACTTACATTTTTAAAAGAAATGAGTTTTTTAATGTAAATATATCGTACGTACTTATTAAAAGCCCGTTTTTACTGTAACAGTCGCACTAGATTGATATACCTGTAGTGACACAGTACCTGTCACACAGTCACCAGAGAACCGTATACCACATACCACCGAACCAGCTACCATATACCACTGAACCAGCTACCATATATCACATACCACTGAACCATTACCACGTTTTTGACAGTCCGCAAGAAATAGAGAAGCAATCATCTTGATAAAGACGAGTAACGAGTATCTTAATAAAGAAACAAGATAATCGACGCAGCACGAGCGTTATCACAACGCCGCACTCGTTCGCCGGTTCGCTTCGAAAGAAGCGGTTTGTAAGCGCAAGCAAAATAAGCAGAAGCACCAGCACCCTCCGTATCTTCACGCTTCGAGACCACGCAGATGAACATCTTCACTCGACGACGGCTCACGGCGAAAAGGACCGAGCTCTGCGCGCGACTTCTATTTATGCCTTCGCAGCGAATAATGCCGCGTGCAACGCAGCGCCCCGCGCCCCTCGCGCGGCGCGCCCTACGGCGCATCGCTATTGGTCGATTTATTGTTAAGTAACATGCTAGTGCCTAAGAGTATCAATGTATGAATAGTATAAAATAAGGTGTTTTAGGAAATAAAATATAGTCTATCTGATTTCGTTCTTCTGTACAGTCTAGTTTTATTTACGACAGTAAGAGTACCCTAATATACTCTACCTAATTAGCGACCCAAACGCTTAAAGTGGTGACCCCGTGAAGCTGAACACAATCCTGAAGCCGAAGCCTAAGTTCCTGCAACATCGAACTCCTGCAAGATCCCACTAGAATCTCAGAAGAACCATCATCATGCCGAACGATACCGACGGATTTAGCGATGCTCAGGGCATCACAACAGTGAAGAGCGACGTGGCATCAGTCTCACTTCCTGCACGTCTACCACCATTTTGGCGCCAAAACCCACGCCTGTAGTTCGCGCAATTTGAAGCCGCCGTTGCTGCCAGCAAGATAGGTGATGAGCAGAAATTCAACCTCGTCGTACCGCTACTAGGCAACAGTGACCTAGAACAAATCGGAGACATCATATTACATCCACCGATCACCGGCAAGTACAGTGCGCTCAAGGACAGACTCATTTCTACGTACCAAGAGTCAGACCACCGGCAGTTACAGAAGCTACTCAGCGGCCTCGAACTCAGCGATAACAAGCCAAGCCAGCTGCTGCGTAAAATGCGAGACCTCAGTGGCAAGCTACTATCAGATGAAGCGTTGAAGGTTATGTGGCTCAACCAGCTGCCCACACAAGTTCGCGCCGTGCTCTCTGTCAACACCGAGTCATCGCTCGAAGTGCTAGCTGCGATGGCAGACAAAATGATGGAGCATTTTGAACCCGCTACAGTCGCCGCAGTCTCCACAGCAAACCCTCCGTCAACAAGTCCAACAGTCAATGAGGTACAGCTAAACGCGATAACAAGTCTTCAAATCAACATGCTTACGAAGCAAATAGAGAAATTGTCACTCGAAGTCGCCGAACTCCGCAACCATCAGTATTCGTCGTATCGCCGTTCCCGCCAAAACTCCGCACATCGTAGCCGCTCACGCACACAATCAAGACAGCGTACTGATAACGCCCGCAAGCCCGGCGATCCCGACTGGCTGTGCCGTTATCACTACCAATTCGGCAACGGGGCACGCAAATGTGAATCGCCATGTTCCTTCGTAAAGCGGGAAAACTAGAACGTACATCGATAGTGGCGGGTGTCGATGTAAACCACACAAGTCAGCCCTGCCCTGATGACCTACGGATCGACACTAAGAATACCGTCAGATTTCTTCGTGCCTACACAGCCGAAAAATAAAGACGCCGAATTCGTCCGCCAGCTGACCGAAACAATGGCATCACTCACACCAAGTAGCAAGGCACGTGGCAACAAAATGAGCACGTTTGTTTACAAGGACCTAGCGACGTGTAGTTATGTTTTCGTGCGCAATGATACCGTGCGAAGTCCATTGACCCCGCCTTACGACGGCCCGTTCAAGGTGATTCATCGTGAGAGCAAGCATTTCACCATACAGATGCCATTTCGAACTACAGTTGTCTCAATAGACAGACTCAAGCCAGCGCACCTACTCAATGAAGAAGAGTTTACCACTACTTCAACAACATGTGCGCAACAACAATCACCGCCCACTAAGAGCACAACCTTGACGGTCGAGCCGCGATTATCGACCCCCAGTCCACCGCGCGACGCATACGTCACTCGATCCGGCCGCGCAGTGAAACCGAAAGTACGCTTCGCTTAGGGGGGAGTGATGTAGTGACACAGTACCTGTCACACAGTCACCAGAGAACCGTATACCACATACCACCGAACCAGCTACCATATACCACTGAACCAGCTACCATATACCACATACCACTGAACCATTACCACGTTTTTGACAGTCCGCAAGAAATAGAGAAGCAATCATCTTGATAAAGACGAGTAACGAGTATCTTAATAAAGAAACAAGATAATCGACGCAGCACGAGCGTTATCACAACGCCGCACTCGTTCGCCGGTTCGCTTCGAAAGAAGCGGTTTGTAAGCGCAAGCAAAATAAGCAGAAGCACCAGCACCCTCCGTATCTTCACGCTTCGAGACCACGCAGATGAACATCTTCACTCGACGACGGCTCACGGCGAAAAGGACCGAGCTCTGCGCGCGACTTCTATTTATGCCTTCGCAGCGAATAATGCCGCGTGCAACGCAGCGCCCCGCGCCCCTCGCGCGGCGCGCCCTACGGCGCATCGCTATTGGTCGATTTATTGTTAAGTAACATGCTAGTGCCTAAGAGTATCAATGTATGAATAGTATAAAATAAGGTGTTTTAGGAAATAAAATATAGTCTATCTGATTTCGTTCTTCTGTACAGTCTAGTTTTATTTACGACAGTAAGAGTACCCTAATATACTCTACCTAATTAGCGACCCAAACGCTTAAATACCTACTTAATTATCATTTCAATAGATCTTACTATTATTTAATAATAAACTATTGATTTTTTTCAATTTGATCAGATTCATGAGAGAAATGATGTCCATTCATATATGTGTACTTAACAAGTGTTTAGTTATACAGGGTGGCAGGGTCATCGACGCGAAAACTGTTGCCAAGGATTCAGTACAAGATTCATAGAAAAGTGTACCTACGCAGTCAAATGTATGGAACAGCAGATAACCGACGAAAAATTTCGGGTGTTCAGAATTCAGAATCATGTACCTACTGAATCCACTGTATATTATAGAGGTAACTTTAAGTTAATGAAGCCATGTTTTACTGACCCACCGTATCTCAATAAACGTTATACTGTTGCTGTTGTTGTTTCTGTTCATATTTTACCTATTAAATGGTTTATTACTAAAAGGCAGTTTTTGATCAACACTTTAATAATCACAATAATATTTAAACACAGAAGTACAGCGGCCTGGCCGCGCACTGTGTACATTGCTCAACCGAACGGACGTCACTCCACACAAAACATGAACAGATCCACGTGGCCGGGATACGGGCGTGTATCCCGCTCCTACTGCTCCCAGCTCCCATACACCATGATTGAGGTCAATTCTTCGCAGTGACCGCGTCGTGTGCACACAATCACTACTTGTCCTAATAGAAGCGATCGTTACGTTCATGGCGTCTTTGGCGAACCCGAACGCGTGGTCGACATAGGGCCTTCTAGTTTTCCGAACCAATGAGCGACAAATGATCGCGACGGTCGCTTTCTATTAGGTACGTGGTTGAGCTACAATCGATGTCACAATTATATATTTTTATTTACTCAAAATTATACCTAATTAGTTAACTTTAACGAATTGATTGTGATCACATATTATCATAGTTTAGGCACTGTTTCAGCGAATTATATATTTAATTTAACAAACAATATATCAGGAAGGATATGTAAAGTATAATACCTTATGGAATGGAATATAACACAACCTAGCTAATTTAAACATATAGTATGTTTTTAGTTTCATTTACAACACAATCAGCTGCTTAAGAATGTCGTACTACACATACAGGACACCGCCAGCAGCGCTCGGCGACGACGCTGTGCGCCATGTCCCCGCGACTGATGCACCGCACCGCGCGGCTGCGGCGCCGACCATACACTCAACACTTCCCGGAACTGAAGTAGTGAGCGCGCACGCAAACACTGTCAGACATCCTCCTGGCGAGGACGACGCAGCACTCGAACCCTAATATTATGGATAATGATAACTAGTGATGTGCCGGGTCGTTAAAAAATTTGATCCGCGGATACGGATCATAAGGGTCTAGATCCGCGAATATGGATACGGATCTCAACTTTCTTCAGGTTCAGCAGGAATTATTTATGATCCTCATCGTAACTGACTTTTGGGGGACAAAGCTGCCAAGTTACTCTTTTTGAAATACAATTTACCATTAGGCGATTAACACACTGTCACGCACCACGCAGCGTAGCGCGTGAATGCGTGTTTTAACGTTGCTTGTAAGTATCTCCGTTTGTATAGAAAACACGCACAGTCCAACACACAGAAAATGCATCCACGCGCGTTCATTCAGTTCGTTGACACGCAACATGCAGCGTGATGCGGTGCAGTGTGATAATCGCCTTACTCAATATTAATTATGACGTATATCAATTTATTTATTTTTTATTCTTGAAAACAACATAGTTTTAACTGATGTGTTAACTCACATATTTCAATTAGCATAGCACAAATATTAGAGGTTTGATCTCACTACAAAGATAGTTTAATTAGTAGCTTATAACTTAATTTACTGGTACTTACTCTACTTGAATTATAGTAAATATGATTTTTTTTTTACTAATTTGGATTGAAGTTAACAGTATTTAATTGCTACATATCTTTAAAATTTCACATACGTAATGAAATGTATTAATATAAAAGATCCGTTCAAGATCCGCCAAAAAGTAACGGATACAGATCTTTTTTCTCCCTCGGATATCCGCGGATACGGATACGGATATCCGGCACATCACTAATGATAACATCATTATACTTTTACATTCGTTATAATAATATTTGTATAACACTGAGGAGAACAATGTTATTTTAACACACCATAAACAGAATATAAAATAACATCGTAACGTCATGCTGGACTAAATTGGACCATCAAGTGAGGTGGTTACATTCTCATCGTAATAAATGCTCTGATAAAATATGTGTAACCGCAAGTGAGTCAGAGAGCGTGTGCCACAGTGAGCACAGTGCGCACAGTGCCACGCGCTCGTTCCGAGGAGGGCAACGAGCACTGCGTCATACCTATACTCCATTTGAAATAAGATTAGACATTTAAACAAACCTTTTTTACAGTCCGTTCAACCGATTTTGACTTCTATACCGTAGGTTATAAGGATGGCATTAAAAGCAAAAAAGTGGTTACAATATCAACTGTTTACTGCAGCTGCCATTTGTCATGCCACCAACGCAATAGAAGTCAAAATCGGTTGAACGAACTGTAAAAAGGGTTTAGATAAACGTCTAATCTTATTTCAAACGGAGTATAGGATATGGCAAGCTGTGGCGTTGTTACCGCCTCACACTGCGAGGAGCAATAATATTACAACTGGCTAACTTAAATTATACATAGTAAATCTAACACGAAAAAACAAATAGAAAAATGTTAACTGGGGAACTTCATTAGTATAGTTGTAAGTATTAAATAATAATAATTACTAGAGTTGCTTGGAGAAATACAACACACAAAGTGAAGAGATACATTAAATTATATGAAGTAAGTAGGTATAGTCGCATCTAGTATTACGACACACTTGACGCTGGCGACAGGCGCCGACATGGAGCAACCACTGTTAGCATACAATCTCACTGCTCGGCCAGACGAACAGCGTGCTTGCCACGACGCGCCACAGCCCATACGACAACCGTAGATCCGTAGACCGTATTTCGTTACAAGTGTTACAGAGAAAGTTGGACAATTCGTTACGCAGAAGTTATGTTATAACCAAACAGTCGAGTGTATTATATTATCTGTACCGAGTACAGCTCTGATGAGTTAGCAGTTATTATGACTTTTATCGTAACTCGGAATGCAGGGACAGATTGTTCTACATTTAATTAGACACTGGTGTCGATTCTCTTGTCACAAATGCCTCTAAACTAGACTAAAAATCACCAAAATTTAGTTTATTCCTGTCAAACGACGATATCCCATTCTGAAATAGACTAAAATGACACAACTTAACTATATTTTAGTTTGGCAGCACTAAGATGGTACTGAGATATTAGTTTAGTGAAAACGGCAATTTTACTATTCTGAATTTGACGTTTTTCACCTAAAATTTAGATTTTCTAACTAAATCTGACTATTTTTAACCGCAACTATAAACGTGTGGAATAAAATTGGTTGGAACTTTAAATTCACACCAAAACCCAAAACCTTCAGATGCAAAAACAGTACTGATTTTTTTTAAAATTTTGCTTATATCTCGAAAACGGTGTGTCCAATCGCAAAAATAATGAAAATTTCGACACCTTTCTAAAACTCTTAAACCCCTAACACTCTACATGTAGGTAATATTTTTTCTTATTTTCCATACAAAAAGTGAAAAAATCCACATAAATTACGTCGAGGCTGCCCCCCCTGCGCGCCTCCGGCTCCAAAAAGATTCACGTGGTTAGGTATCACGTGTGGAGTCGCGATTGTGAAATTCGATTTAGATGTGTCAAAATTATTTTAAAATTTTAGAGAATTTATTTTACAGAATAGCTTTGAGATTCTCATAGTCAAAAGTAGGGAATTTTATTGATAGTTTAGTTAGTTTAGTTCGGTGTACAAGAGAATCGGCACCACTAAAAACCTTGGAAGGTACCTAAAGGTACATACTTATAAAATAAATGTAAACTAATATATATTGAAAGCTTCTGGTTCTACAGATACAGACTGTGCAATCCACGAAGACGCGCCCCACTCCGCGATTACTGTACTGTAAGCTGTACTTTAGTCGGAGTGGGGCGCGTCTTCGTGGATTGCACTATCTATGAACTAGTTTCAGTGCAATTCATCTGATAACATTATAATAACACAATATGATTACGATGAACGCGTAAAGTATATCGCGTTACGTAAAGGAACATGTACCAGGACCACTGCACACATGTACTAGGCCAAGATTAAACGTTACTTTAGCATGCACTTTAGCTTGGCTATTGTTTGTTACTTTTTTTCAAACCTGAACCTGATTGCTGTTTATTATTAAAAAGTTTTGTTTAAAATGGGCACCTCTACCTTATTATTTTTCTAACTTCTGTGTTGGTAACTTATAAAGTGAAATGAATTCTAATATGTTCCGATGTATTATTCTTTGCCTTAGTACAGGGGTGTCCAACATAATCTTCTGGAGGGCCCGGGTTGATATTTTTGTAACCATCGCGGGCCAAAAGAAATGTCCAATGCCAAAGTGAGATTTAAATATTGTAGGTACGTTAGTTGTAATACCTACAAACATGTACATTTTACTCAAACTCGATAGATAGATCATCGAATAACCGACATTGGGAGAATTTAATACTGTTCACGTTATATATCTATTGTTGTGTTATAAAGTTTTAACTAGGTCGCGGGCCGGATGGAGGACTTATGCGGGCCACATGGCGGCCCGGGGACCGTATGTTGGGCGGGCCTGCCTAACGCTCGTGTACTTTCAGTAGAGGTACTAAACCTCTACTGAAAGTACACGAGCGTTATGTTTAAAAACACACGCGAACTAAGCGATAAGTGAACCGTGACCAGCGAGTACGGCGAGTAGACCGTGAGTCATGTTCAAAACTCAAAAGTCGTTCCGCGACTTGTAATCTGGTCATGCCGACCTGATTGCCTGCCGTCTGTTGGATTGCTGGAAGGTTAGGAAGAAGTGGGATGGCATAAATAAGTTAATTAATTTGATTATCTCACAATTTTTTAGTATTTCAACAGGTTACATCGAAAGGTTTTCTAAAGTATTTGGTATTCCATGTTAAAGCAATGAAGGCCATTCAATTTGAGAGTATAGAGAAAAGTGATATTTAGTGACGAATTCTAGAATTTTTACAAAATAACTTAAAAATTGGGTTTTCTCGATTCCCATGAATTTTCGCCTAGGCTTTATGGGGTGCTTAATTGTTGCAAATGGGTCACACTATCACGTCCTGGAAGTAATACGTCAAATTACCAGTCACCCAGTGTTAATAAACATATTATATTTGTAAAAAAAAAAAACCTTTCGGGAAACATATGGGTGAAGGTCGATCTTACTTCGGATCTTAAGACTATATTACTTAATCAGTACATCACTACATATTGTAAAAAAAGTCCTCCCGCTGCGTGTCTGTCTGTCTGAACGCGAAAAACTCAAAAACTACTGAACGGATTTTTAAACAGTTTTCACCAATGGACGGAGTGATTCATTAGGAAGGTATAGGTGTATAAATTCATCAAGGTTTTGTGTAAATTGTAAACCGATAGTACTCTATCGGTTTAATTTTTTTTTTGAAAACAATGTATTACGGAATTAATCCCGGTAGTAAGTTCCCGTGGGATATTTTCCGATGTCCACGCGGGCGAAGCCGCGGGCAAAATCTAGTGTTAGATAAAGACTGCCGAGACGGTACATATCTAAGCCATAGCACGTGCTTAGTAACGTTTACCAACCTCAGCTTTAAGGTTCGATCAGACTGGCGCGACGCGACTAACAAAACAATTTCTAAGAAAACTTCACGGTAGAACAATACCGGTGTCGCATCACGCCTGTCTGCACGAGGCTTTAGTGATTATATGCGCATGTTTTTATGAGGTACTTGCTACATGCAATAGCATGTAAAGGCACTTGAACCGAGTCGTTCACTGGTATCGAACGCGCGGCAAGTAGGGACGACATGCCGACACCTGCGCGCGTCACAGCGGGCGGCGGTGCGCCAGCTGGCAGTTCTCCACGTACAGGTCCTTCACCAGCAGGTCCGCGGCCGCCAGCCGCGCGTGCAGCCGCCGCGCCGCCGCCTCCGCGCGCGCCGTGCGGGCGCGCAGCTCGCGCACCTCGCGCGCGTCCCGCGCCTCGCGCGCCTCGCGCAGCTCGCGCGCCTCGCGCGCCTCCCGCGCCTCGCTCGCCAGGCGGGGCGCGGGCTCGGGCGCGGGCGCGGCCGCCAGACGCCGCTCCAGCGCCGCCACGCGCTCGGCCATGCGCACCAGCTCGGCGCCGCGCGCGCTCAGCTCCGCCTCCTTGTCGCGGCGGTAGCGCTGGAACTCCTCGTCCAGATCGGTGAATTGCGCCTCGAGGCTGTGGCGCTCGTCGATGGTGGGCAGCGCGGACGCGGGCGCGAACTGCCTCTCGTACTCGCCGATCTTGGCCACCAACTCGGCCAGCCGCTCGTCGCCCAACCGCTGCTCCTCGCTGTACATGTCGCGTTCCTCCTCCAGCTTGCCGCTCCAGTACTCCTCGCACTTGTCGTACTCCGTCTTCATCTGCTCGAGGCTGCGCTCGAGGTCCCTGAAAATATAGTCCCTCGTGTTAAACACGGCACCACGGCCAGGCCACTCTCCGCTGTGCAACTCATACTTACTTAATGAGGCCGGCCATTTTCCGTTTCTCGTCTTCGTGCCGCCGCTCGGCGTCGTGCAAGTCCCGGCGCAGCGCGTCGCCGTCGGCCGGCGCGTCGGTCTGCACGCTGACTTCGGCGGCGCACGGGCCGTGCTCGGCGCCGAAGAGCGCGTCGCTGAGCTCGTGCACGCGCTCCTGTATCCGTCGCGCGGTGTCACCCACGGAAGCGCACGACGCGCACACCTCACCATCCGTCTCGGTGATACTTGGGATCGCGTGTACACTATCAAAAATCTCTCTGAGCTTTGTTACAGCTTCCACGTGGCCCAGAATCCTTTGGTCTATACTCACTGGAGACGAGTCACAATCCTGGAAGCGGAAATATAATACAGATCATAAATGACCAACAATGTTCGATATACCACCACCATACCATACCATACTAGACAACACAACCCCTTCAAGTGAACTTTCAGTAATATTAGAATTAGATATAATAATTATTAGATATACCTACATAATTTGGTTACTGAAACTGTCAACGAAAAGGTAACAAACTGCTTTAATAAGGACAAACCCTGATGAAACTCACCTCAGACCGTTCATGAGTCAATAGCGAGTCGAGCTCGGTGGACAGATCCCCCCCGCGCACCTCGGGCCGTCCCGCTGCCGAGCGCCGCGCGTGAGCCTCGAGCGCGGCGCACAGCTCGTCATTACGGTCGCGCAACAGCTGGTTATCGCGGCGCAGCTCGTGCAGGCGCTCGGCCAGCTCGCCCGGCACAGCGCTCTCCCGCGCCGCCGCGCCCGCAGCGAGCGCCGCGCGCAGCTCGGCTGCCAGGCGCGCGCGCTCGCGCTCCGCTTCGCCGCAACGCTCCTCCGCTCCCGCCGCGCGCGCCTCCAGCTCCTCGGCGCGTGCGTGAAGACTACTTATTTCCCCACGCAAGCGCGCCTCTACGTCAGCGCGCCGCGCGACCTCAGCCTCCAAGCGCGTCCGCGCCGCAACCGCCCGCTCGCGCTCCGCTGCGGTCTCCGCAGCAGTCTGACGCGTAGTTTCAGCATGACGCGCCTCAGCACGCCTAAGACTCGCTTTCAATTCGGCCTCGATGCGAGCGTGGCTCTCGTCTACTTCTTGTGCCAGAAGCCTAGCGTGTCTGTTGGCTTCGGCGACGTCACCGCGGAGCTTGTCTCGCTCGGCGGCAGCCAGGTCAGCGCGGCGCCGCGCCAGCTCCAATCGTAGTCGGGTAAGCGCGAGCGCAGCTAACAGTAGCAGCGAGCGCGCGTCCCGCGGCTCGCCCGCCGGTTCAGGGAGCGCGCGCAGCTCCTCGTCGAGAGCGCGCTCGAGTTCGGGCGGGCGAAGCGCCACGGCGCTGAAGCCGAGCTCGGCCAGGAGGCAGCGCGGCTGCTGCACGCCGGCGCGCTCCCACGCCTCCAGCACCAGCTCGCTTGGCAGCCCGGCCGCCGTCTCGTCGTCGGCCACGTCGGCAGTGGCGTCGCCGATCGTCGCGGTCGCCCGTACTTCGCGTGATGCCTCTTCCATAGTAGTAGTGAGAGATGCATTTAATCGATCGAAGAACTCGCCGACTGTCGTATCTGTGGTTCCAGTGTCATCGAATATCCGCTCTATGAGCCGCCGGTCGATGCCCTCCATGTTCAGGCCGCGGCACAGAGCGAGGGCCTCGTCCCTGTCGATGCGACGGTCGTGTTCGAACGTCTCCGTGGCGGCGGTGTCATCCTGGCCGCCACCGCCACCGCCAAGAATGACGTTGTCGTCGCGGCTCTCCATTGCGGATGCGCTACGTCTGCACCTCATTCGCTGTCTCGCTCTCTTGTCGTCGGTATCGAGGCGGGAAGCGGAAGAGGAGCGCGGGCTCGGGGGTTCGTCCGCCGCGGTTCCTGAACGAGGGGGCCTTGATCGACGACCATATTTCTTGGAACCGAACACAAATTTAGGAGCCACTTCGCGACCAGAGGAGTCGTCGTCACTGTGATGCGGGGGCGGGTCGGGCTGCGGAAGGGGTTCCAGCGGAGTGGGCACGGAACGCGCAGGTTCGCCGCATGCGCCCCCCAGCACGGCTAGCAGCCCGTTCCGGAACTGTGCGAAGGAGACGCGTTCAGAGCGTCGCTCAAATAGCGTGTTCACGAGGGCTGGTCCGCGATCCTCAAGCTGCAATGCGTCACAAAGTTTATGAACTGCTGATCTGTCTAAGGCTTCCTCGTTATCTACGTCGAACGTTTTGAACACACTATACAGCTGTTTTTCGTAGCGGTTCATGGACGCGTCGTCCATATCTAGATGCTAGGTTAGAGGCCTGTCCAACCTCTGATATGATAAAACTACACGCCTACATCAAATTAATATAAATAATGCAATTAAATTGAATTGAAGACCCATCAACACTATCATTTTTAATGAATCGTGATTTGTCACTGTCAAAGTGTCAGTGTCAAATCAGAGCTGTCATTTGCTAAAACAAATTGTTCGTTTAGGAATAGGATACATATAAATAATAAGTTCTTTTTGTTATTTTAGGTTTTTTGCATGTAAATGAATTATTCATTTACGTGCAAAAAACACTTAAAATGCAAAAAAAACCTAAACTAAACGAGGTTAGGACATGCCTCTATGCCGATTAAATGTGTAACGATTAATTTCCTTTTATGTCAGCCAATGCGATAAGTTCATATTGAATAGTAAATAAATAAACATAATGAAGCTACTAACGTGAGTCTTGACCGCTTGATGTTTGTTAAAAACAATCATTTATCAATCAATTTTATTAAATCGTACATGCTAATTCCATGGGTAAACTTGACCATGGACGAATCTTTTGGCGCATGGTTAAAATCGGAATTAACACCGTCATCTATTTAGTTTTTTTTTATACAATTTCTCAAATATTTAACAACAATGCCCCCCTGTCGACGTCATTCAAGCGCCAATAGATACTTGTAACACTATAAATGAAGGCACGTCTTTGAAAGACTAACGACTATAAGACCTGTTGGTCTTGGTCCCTGTTCCTTATCGACCCTGACGATCCCATTACCCTCCACCAGGAGAGCAGTAGGGAAACCAGCACAGTGTACAAAAACAGACGCCTCCCGTCATTCCGACCTCGCCGCCGAGGTCATTTGCGATCGCGACCGCGTCTCCGAGTAAATGATACTCCCCCCCGACCCTTACTCGATGACGAGGTGCCAGCAGTTGTTGCAGCTGAGCACGTACCTTTAAAATCCCCAACTAATAATCATGATCAAAACTTTGATCCAGCCCGTCCCATCCTTGATGTCTTCCCTCCGGTTGAGGACCTAAGCCGAGGTTCGTACCCCACAGGGGGTGCCCTTAGCGAGCGTTCACCTAGTTTTAAATTCGCATAGTTGAATAACCCCTGGCTGGAGGTTTTAAGTGTAGTAGCTTATGGCACCCACAGGAAAGCAGTAGTCATGATCTCAGATGTCAACTACGAGATGCCCTAACAAAAAAAAACATGTGTGCAATTCACACGTGGTAAAAGTGAACCTTCAAAAATGATGTCCGTGACTACCGCAGGACCACCAACGCCAATCGCTTCCATATTTAGTAAATAATTTGTACCCAATTGGTACTAATTAGTGCTCGAACGACAAAATTGGTACCTTAGAAGTTTTCGAGAAACTCGACTTTGAAGGTGGTCCGACGGTAGTCACGCTCCGTTCAGCAGAACCACCATGAGCGCCGAAAAAGGGGGCATGCTGCAGCTATTCTAAGTATACAAATAATTAGTACCCTTAAATGTGATTCATTGCGTAAAAAAAACAGAACTGAAACATTTGTATTTACCGAGAAATCAACGATGATAACTTTCGCGCGCTCGTTCAACAGGACCACGACTTTGAATGTTGATTCCAAGTTTGACGAGCTTGTCGCTTTCCTCAATCAAACCTATATAGAAAAAAAAACCGACTTCCGAAATTAAAGTTATTTTTCGCTTTGTAGTGTTTTTTTTTTGGAGGTCGGTTGTTTTTTTTTTTTTTTGTAAAAAGTTTTTATTTTTCACTTTTTAGTTGTGGTACCTATCCCACACACATTCGAATACCACTACCTGCTACCAGTGACAGAAACTTATCATATCATCTACATACTAAATGGGAAAAAAATTACGTATTTTGTAGCTAACTCAAAAACTATCCAAGTAAAGTTTATAAAATATATATGGGACCAATTCGAGAGCACACCCTTTCAAACAAAAAAAGAATTTTCAAAATCGGTCCATAATTGACGGAGAAATCGGTGGACAAACATAAAAAAAAAAACAAACATACGCGACGAACATATAACCTCCTCCTTTTTGGAATTCGGTTAATTAGTACCCTGCAAGATAAAATTAGTGGCCAAAATTCAAAATTGGTTCTTCAGTAGTTTACGAGATATACCATGCCATTGGGTGGGGTAGCCGTAGTCACGGTGTAAAATTTTCATTTCAATATTTTCCTATTAAAAATTTTAAATTTTGGGCACTAATTTTATCTTGCAGGGTACTAATTTTCTATATAGGTTTGAGGAAAGCGACAAGCTCGTCAAACTTGGAATCAACATTCAAAGTCGTGGTCGTGCTGAGCGAGCGCGCGAAAGTTATCATCGTTAATTTCTTGGTAAATACAAATGTTTCAGTTCTGTTTTTTTACGCAATGAATCACATTTAAGGGTACTAATTATTTGTATACTTAGAATAGCTGCAACATGCCCCCTTTTTCGGCGCTCATGGTGGTCCTGCTGAAGGGAGCGTGACTACGGCTGGACCACCTTCAAAGTCGAGTTTCTCGAAAACTTCTAAGGTACCAATTTTGTCGTTCGAGCACTAATTAGTACCAAATGGAATCTAATTTTAATAAATATAGAAGCGATTGGCGTTGGTGGTCCTGCGGTGGTCACGGACATTCAAAAATGTTGGCTTCTTATATCACGCCCTTTCCCCTCATGCACATCATAAATGCGTGCGCAGTACTTGATCATTATTTTGCTGCGATGTTATTTTAAAACTGCGATATCTCCTAAGATATTCATTGAAATCGAATGATGTGAAGGGCAATTTTGTTTTAAATTAAATACTTGTGATAAATAACGTATTTATTTGGATAAGGATTAATATCATGTTTATAAAAACACCTTCGCAAATAATGCATTATTTTAGAACAAATTTGGTTAGCATAAAAAAGGTTATAGTGAGCCAACCTTAAAAGATGGACATATGCTGTCGCGGACTTTTTTTTTTGAACTTTTAAATGGGGAACAATTCTTTCATACTTGATTTTTGCGAAACTTTAACCGTTTACGCAGCGCACGCAGCGGAAGCTCTCAAAAGGAAAAATCAAACCCCCCGATTTTAAAACATTCTTCATTGGTTCTCCGCTCCTCTTGGTCTTAGCGTAATGATATGTAGCCTATAACCGTCCTCAATAAATGGGCTATCTAACACTGAAAGAATTTTTCAAATCGGACCAGTAGTTCCTGAGATTAGCGCGTTCAAGTAAACAAACAAACTCTTCAGCTTCAGAGAACCAAGAACATAAGAAACACTGTAAAATGCTTCCTATCTCATTTTCTCCCACGTTAAATCTTATGAATTTGTGTCTGTCTCTTTCTACTGTCGCTTTTTCGTTTCATCGACGATGCTAAAGAAGTTTTCACTTCAAAAACCTAATATTTTTGCCATCGACATGCTAAGAAGAAGAAGGTTACTGTTTAGTCGTAGAGTATAAAGTTCTGTGGTTTAGTCTGTGGGTTCAGGGTTCAGTCTGTGAGTACGTGAGTACTACTTATCTGTGAGTCTGTGGTTCAGTCCACAGAGCATGTAACGTTCAGTCAAAGTTACATGCTCTGTGGTTCAGTCAATAATGACTGATGGATGAGTGATTGTTTTTTGTTGATTGTTTTTTTTTTTTTTCACTAAACTGAATGTTTCCTATTGAATAGAAAAATAAATAAACGGATTCTGATTAATCAATACACTGGGGTCACAGAGTACATGACTGGGGTTGACTGCATTGTTTAAGTGCATTCAGGGAATGGAATACCCTGATGTGAAGTGATATGTGATTGATCAAATTGTTTTGTTTGTAACCTGCATCTACCACCTATTATTGTAAATACTACTACTATTTGGTCTGAGCTATTACTAAGGTAAAGTTCTTTTCATCGTTAGTTATGATATTTATTCTGTTATGAAATGTTTATGAGTGTTACAATACAGTAGGTATAAGTACGGTCAAACGCAAGTCAGTACAGAAAAACACTTTGAGCTGCCCTTAGGTATTGCTACGAAATAACGGCACTGTTAATATCAAACTGTTTCCATGGACGTGCGATTGACTGAACTTAAAACAATCAAATTCACACAGCTACAAAATGTGTTGTTTTATACATTTTCAGAAAACGAAACCATGCCGAATAATACCATTAAAGAGGTGAGCAATAATAAATATTACCAATTAGGAGAAGATGAATATGACCATCTTAAAAGTGAAGTGACAAGAGCTACTTCGAGGTTCAGTGAGACAGTGTTGAGAGTCACAAGCTGTTTGCTGATTGTGTTCATCACAGCGGCTGCTTGTGCTTCATTGTACCACACATGGCACGGAGGTGCCAATCTCCCCAGAAACTCAATTCAGATGAAATATGATGTGATTAAAGATGTGGTAAGGCAAAAGAACATTGTACCCCGAGCTGCTCGCCCCAAAGTTATTTCCTGCTATTACAATTTCCCGAGCGAGCATGCTACTAATCAGTTGATGCCCTCTGATATTCACCCAAACCTGTGCACACACATTAATATGGCTTTTGCTCGAGTGGCGAAAAATGAGATTGCATTAGAAGACTACCAGTACAGAACTTTACTTGAAATAGTCAAACTAAAAGATAAAAACCCTGACCTTAAAATACTGCTGTCAGTTGGAGGTGCCCAAAATGATAATGGTTTTCCAGATATGGTATTAGATCACAAATCAAGAAAAATGTTCATAAAATCCATTAAGAATTTATTGAGAAATTATACCTTGGATGGGGTAGACCTCGACTGGGAGTTTCCAGCCTTGCACAACGTGGCAGTAGCTGGTCGTGAAAGACAACACTTCTCACAATTGCTTCGAGAGATCCGCATGGAATACATTAGGGAAAAGCGAAATTATATACTAACCATCGCTGCAGCAGCTCCGCAAACAATAGTTGATATTTCTTATGATGTAGACCAATTGAATGAATATCTTGACTTTGTGAATATCATGACATATGATTTCCATTACTATACTAAGTACACTCCTTTCACTGGCTTTAACTCGCCACTGTATCAGCGTAGCAGAGAACAGCTGTACCTAGCCACTCTGAACATCAACTACACGGTCCACATGTACTTAGACAAGGGGCTGGATCGAAATAAAATTGTAGTTGGTATACCCACTTATGGCCACACATTCACTTTGGTCAATGCTAACAACCACCAAGTGAATAGCCCAGCGTCTGGGTTTGGGTCACTGGGCTCCTTAGGTTTTGTTAACTATCCTGAAGTATGTGCATTTGTAACCAACACAAGTGATGTTAACATATCAGAGGACCATGAGGCTAAGGTACCTTACTTATACAGTAACAAGGAATGGGTCTCTTATGAAGGTACCCAAAGTGTTATGGAGAAAGCCAAATTCATCATAGAAAATCAGTTGGGAGGAGCTATGATATATTCCCTGAACGCCGACGACTACGAGGGCGTATGTCGCGGCGAGCTGGCGAGCGCGGGCGCCGGCGGGTTCCCACTATCCGTCACAGTGAGCAATACATTGAAGAATAGTATAAGTTCCTCTGCAGCTGAAGGAAATGTGTTAGAGTAGTCATTAGGTGGTGGTAATCCGTAAACAGCTTTACAGATTCCAAAATACATTCTATTGAATTAATTTTAGAAAGTTACCTGTTTTTTCCTTGTCACGTAAGTTATTTTGTACATGGTGCAGGTTTTCATAATTCGTGTGAAGGAGAGCAAGCGACACTAGTGCACTATGAGCTTGAGCGTAGGTCCGGTGAACACGGTCACCGTCGCCCACGCCGCGCGGGGCGGGCGGTCGGGCGCGAGCCGGCCGTCGGGCGCGAGCCGGCCGTCGGGCGCGAGCCGGCCGTCGGGCGCGAGCCGGCCGTCGGGCGCGAGCCGGCCGTCGGGCGCGAGCCGGCCGTCGGGCGCGAGCCGGCCGTCGGGCGCGAGCCGGCCGTCGGGCGCGAGCCGGCCGTCGGGCGCGAGCCGGTCGGGCCGGTGCAGAGCGCGGCCTCGGCGACACTGCGCTCGCGCCGCGCGCTCTGCCAGCGAGCTGCTCATCCAAACAGAACCGCACGCGCCGCATACATTATACTTCTAATTAACTTTTACAGTTGGAAAAAATGTAAGAGTGTTGCCTTACTGTTTGATTTACAACGAGGTTTCCACTCCACTGACTGCGCATAGGACGCGCACTTTTCCGGTACGCTTGCGATATAGTCACGCAAGCTCCTAGATCGATACCTATACATTACGAGCTTAACTAAATTGCTACATGAATGAAAATGGTGTATATAGCGGTCTTAAGCACACAGAACCCTACCCTAACTATGGAGACTGCTGTTCAGCAAATCAGCACCCTGCACGGCACGCATGCTTAAGTGATCTACATCACAGACTACATAGCGGTACTACGTGTTTACATCGCGAACGACAGCACAATCATGATTGATACAAAGCAGGTTATGTATTACTTATCGATTTGTAGAATTTAATTTGAACATTTTGTTTTACTGTCAGATATTTAATTTTATGCAGATAATGAACATTTTCATAATATTAGAGTCAAGTTACGGCTGTGAATACTGCGATACAGGATCTTGTTACTAGAGATGCATAAATGTATATAAATTTTATATTACCCTTTTTAATTTATTTTTAAGCAAAATTGTGTGTGAAGATTACTTATTTATTAAAGTTTATTTAACGGAAACCAAATACTCAATTCACTTATTAGGTACCTACTTATATGTAAACCTAAATGTGTGTAAAGAAAATACCTAAGTACATAATTTTCATTATAACATTGATTTTGTGCTTATGGCACATACATTCCATGGATAACTAATACTACGCTGTACCTATACAGGGTGGCAGGGACATCGACGCGCAGTTACCATGGATTCAGCACATGATTCTAGACCCCCTAGCCGCTAGGGGTTCTAGAATTTGAAATTATATACGCTAGGGCCTAGCGTATAAATTTTCAGGGTTATCAAAACAAATATCTGCTGTTTCATAGAAAATTGCGTACCTACCTACGCGGTCAAAATATATGGAAAAGCTAGGTATTTTTTATATTTTTGTAACTTACGAATAATTTCGACGCAAGGGGAACCCCCCTTGCGTCGAAATTATTCGTAAGAATCATGTTGAACCCATGGTAACAGGTGTCGATGTCCCTAGTCACTGCCATCCTGTATTTGTGGCTATACCTACGGAGCGCAGTCTGGACTCTGGACTAGACGGAATCACGGAAGGGAACAGAACTTCAGCTCTCGGGCGCAACTCCCCTGATCGAAGTGACGAGCTTTTTAGGACGTGTTGATATTATAATTATTTATCTGAAGTGTCTCTGCCTGGTGGGTGACGCAAACTAGCAATGCGGTTTACATTGAATATGTGCCTTATTCGTGCATGCCATAATGCGTAGGTAGGTACGTAGGTGTTAAGCTACCGTCTGTGACTAGGTAGGTACCTACCTTCAAATAATATTTACTGATAAATGTCGACGTCACTGAAATAGGCAGGTACGTATTTTTTTAAACGTGTGCTACCTTATCAAGGATTGTTTGCATGTTTGCCAATTGCTCTATATTTAACCACCTATCTTCATTCAAAAAGTATTTATTTATAATCAATATTGCTAAGTAGGTAGGTACCATAGATATAAGAAAGGAGATATGCCCGGTAGTTGCAAATGTATCGAAACCCAATGTCTCCAATTTGTCCCCACCACGTCGCTGCACATTAAATAAATGGTTTAAAAGATATCACAGATTCAAAATTACGCGTAACAAAATAATTATGGTTGGAGCGCAGCGGTAGGAGTTAATAAACTTTTCCTGGACTATTAGGTATGTAATCCCGGTACCGCCCGGTGGTACGTTCCCGTGGGATATTTTCCGACATCCACGCGGGCGAAGCCGCGGGCAAAAGCTAGTCAATATTATAAACCTTATGCCATCAAAACACAGCGTGCATTTACAATGTACCGTACGACTCACTCGCACGAAAACATCGTTGTGCTGTGCAAAACCCATTTATTTTACACTAGCTTTTGCCCGCGGCTTCGCCCGCGTGGATGTCGGAAAATATCCCACGGGAACGTACTACCGAGATTTCATACCTAATAACAGAGGAAAAGGTCATTGACTCCTACCGCTGCGCCCGCGTTGCTACGCATAATTTTTAAACTGTGATATCTTTTAAACTATTCATTTAAATGATATGATTTGACGCCATATTTTAATCTAAATTAAATGCCCAATTTAATTAACATATTTTTGAAGTGAAAACTTCTTTAGCATCGTTGTGATTTGAAAGTCGATGAAACGAAAAAGCGACAGTAGAAAGAGACAGACACAAATTCATAAGATTTAACGTGGGAGAAAATGAGATAGGAAGCATTATACAGTGTTTCTTATGTTCTTGGTTCTCTGAAGCTAAAGAGTTTGATGTTTACTTGAACGCGCTAATCTCAGGAACTACTGGTCCGATTTGAAAAATTCTTTCAGTGTTAGATAGCCCATTTATTGTAGACGGCTATAGGCTATATATCATTACGCTAAGACCAAAAGGAGTGGAGCACCAATGAAGAATGTTTCAAAATCGGGGGGTTTGATTTTTCCTTTTGAGAGCTTCCGCTGCGTGCGCTGCGTAAACGATTAAAGTTTCGTAAAAATCATGTATGACAGAATTGTTCCCCATTTAAAAGTTCAAACTTGTGAACTTTTAGTTCAAAAAAAAAGTCCGCGACAGCATATGTCTATCTTTTAAGGTTGGCTCACTATAACCTTTTTTATGTTAACCAAATTTGTTCTAAAATAATGCATTATTTGCGAAGGTGTTTTTATAAACATGATATTAATCCTTATCCAAATAAATACATTATTCATCACAAGTATTTAATTTAAAACAAAATTGCCCTTCATATCATTCGATTTCAATGAATATCTTAGGAGATATCGCAGTTTTAAAATAACATCGCAGCAAAATAATGATCAAGTACTGCGCGCGCATTTGTGATGTGCATGAGGCAACGGCGTGATATAAGATTATAAGACCCTGTACTTTTACCTAACGTTTTAAAATTCCACTTTTACTGATAAAAGCGTGATGTAGGTAACTAAATTAGATCCTATTAAAAAAAAAACACCTACGTAAACGAAGTCGCGGGTTAAAGTTAGCCCAAAGTAACTATTCCACGCGGACAAAGTTGCGGGCAGAAGCTAGTAATATTACAAATACAAAATAGTTTATTGTGCCAAATAGAAAATTACATTACATTTTAACGTGTTTGGAGCCTCCTTTTAGGCAAACAATGCCTGTATTAGAAGGCTCCGCTCTTTCACAACAATGGTGCCGATTCTCTTGATCACAAACTAAACAAAATTTAAGTTCAGTGCATCTTTTTCTTTCTATTTCATTAAGAAAAGGACAGAAGATAAATTTTAGTTTAGTCCTGTCAAATTAATCAGCGCTTGACGTAAATTGACGTAATTTTAGTCGGCAAGTTTTTAATCGCGTCTAAACTTGTATGGAGTAGTGACAGGCGCTGATTAATTTGACAGGACTAAACTAAAATTTATCTTCTGTCCTTTTCTTAATGAAATAGAAAGAAAAAGATGCACTGAACTTAAAATTAGTTTAGTTTGTGAACAAGGGAATCGGCACCATTGTAAAACATTTATGGGTAACTGTATAATGTAAGTAATTTTTTCTGTATTTAGCTATTTATTAATCTTAATAATATTATAAAGGCGAAAGTTGATACTTTTTATCCCGATATTCCCACGGGATCGAGACTTATGCGGGTAAAACCGCGGGGCGCAGCTAGTTCAATTATAAAATTAGATGAAATTTATCAATTTTATTTACATTTAAAACTTTTTTTAATTATTTTAGTTTTTATTTTTATCAAAATTAAAAATTGATAGTAATTAAATTAAAATTAAATTCATTTAATTCGGACTGATATGTCCATAAATTGTTAGTTACAAAGGTCTTAAAACTATGTTAGTGATCATTGATAATTAAATTCAAAATACATAAAAATTCCAAATACAAATAATTGAATCACTCATGTCAAAAAAATAAAAATCATCATCTCGTCACGTGAAGCAGAATGAGCCTACCCAGCAATGCAGACTCTAGCCTCTCAGAGATTATCCTTAGGATTCTGTTGGCGCTCCCCCGAATCCGGCGCATCAGAGAAGCTGTTTTCTTACGCATATGGAGTAAATGTCATCGACTCTTGCGTCAGCAAACATGCCCGACGCGAGAATCGAGGGAGCCTTACCAGAATCCTAAAGGCGTTATTGTATTTTGACTGGTTTATGACTGGTTTATTTATTTATTTAAGTATTTATAGTTAATTAAAACGGCACAACACCAATTACATTAATTAACATAGAAACAATTACAATCTTGACATTAATTTAATTTAAAACTAACATGGAACAGTGGACTCCCTAGCATACTTTCTCTCACAGAACACCAGACATATACGTATAATTTTACTCCATTCATGCGCAAACACATCACATTCAGGGTTGGCAGTCAGAAGGGCATTTAGCATCTTTAGGGTACGACAGACTGGGGATTCGGCTCTGGCTACAGTTTTGCATGACAGTTGCGCAAACAAATTGTGTCTGCGGCTCTGACGGTGTCCAATGTATTTGTCGGGCACCAAATAATCGTATTGTATTCGAAGAGCGTTGTAGGCCTGCTGGGTGTAGTTGAACCATAAAGCGCTGGCGTAAAAGTTTTGGCAGTAGGCCCTAAACAGTGTTACTTTAAAATCTACTGTACACCTTACGAATCTATGAACCAACATGTTAGCACGCACCGACAACGCTCTTCGTTCCCGCTCGATATCCGCATCGTCGTTCAGGGTCTCTATCACAATGTACCCTAGGTACTTAAACTGAGCTACACGTTCTAAAGGCACTCCGTTCAGATGGACAGGTGGTATGTGCTCCGGCAGCAACTGATCAAGAGTTCTGACCGCCCTAGGCTAATTATGAGGACGCGCCCCCGCCAGGTGTGTTACGGACGGCCTAAAAAGTAGTAAATGAGTAGAGTAGTAGTGTGAAAATTTTAACATGGTTCATACTACCTATAAAAGTTTTCAGATCGATCTGCAAGCGAAACCAACGTTGTCCTTTAATCTGCATGACATTCAACCTTAGGGTGGCAAACCATTTTTTAAGCTGACCGTACATAAAGGCTAAGTACCTCACGCATTATAAGACCAAAATCATGACAAGTGACTGCAGGCTACCAAGTAGAAGTTGTTTTTAGTCTATATAAATGACTTTCTAAAACATGTCACTTTTCCTATGGTTCTTTTTGCCGATGACAGCACTTTAATTATAAGGCATGATGATTTAAATAGAAACTATGAAACTGACATTAAAAATGCATTACAACAATCCATTACTTTCATCATCATCATCATCATTTCAGCCGAAAGACACCCACTGCTGGACATAGGCCTCCCCATCAGTTACTTGGCTTGAACAAATCATGCAGTTTCGACAAAGAATTACCACTTCTGACATTAGTGTTGCCCAAATGCAAGACCAAGACGAGACTTAGCCAGTGAGTCTTGGTCTTGATCTTGCGTCAACATACCGGTCTTGGTCTTGGTCTTAGTATTGCGCTCTCAGTCTTGGTCTTGGTCTCGGTCTTGCAGCAAGAGTCGCGCAAGTCATGCCTATTGCTATTTGTTATAGACGTTAGTTTGGATCTTATAACAACGTAACAGAGTAAGTGCATTTTGAGCTTTTAAATTGACATAGGTAGGCTATAGGTAGTATTTTGTAGTTTGATTTTTTTTTAAATATATTTTTGTGGTGTACAATAAAGTATATATAAATAAATAAATAAAATAGACATAGTGAAACACCAAATTAAAAAAAAATTGAAATTGTTTTTTTTTTCAAATTTGGTTGTTATAAGCGTGTCCGTTCTGAGCACTCGGAAACTTATTTTATTCTTTAGAACATGAGAGCGGCGCTAGTGATATAAAGGCTCGTGCAGACTAGCGTGATATCGCCGCGCGACACGGGTCACGCTGCCTGTCGCTCCCGCGACATCGCGCTGGTCTGCACGAGTCTTTAAGCTCAGGAGCGGTCAAATTTTTTACCTTTTTTTATTTCAAAGAACACCACCCTTCACTACCGCGTTGTAGGCACTCTTTCGACTAGTCGCCGACTGGCCTACCGACGCGCTACTTATAGCCAGTCTTTCGTGGAGTATAGCTTTCGGTCGGACGTCCGTACGTATCACGTGCCGCTATCGTTTCGCGAACAATGTCGTATTTAACAATTCGTATTTCGTATACAAGCTTTGGAGCAAAATCCGTATAAAAG
Organism: Agrochola lychnidis; assembly: GCA_963680765.1. Lineage (NCBI taxonomy): Eukaryota > Metazoa > Arthropoda > Insecta > Lepidoptera > Noctuidae > Agrochola > Agrochola lychnidis. The sequence goes on from OY796851.1 coordinate 646,090, forward strand.
TAAACTTCACAGTCCAATTCTGCTTCAAATTAAAAAGTCTCTTTTCTCTTGCGCCAAGATTCATAAAACCGTATCTACACTTGGTTTGGATTCCAAGTCATTGGTGCCGATTCCCTTGTTCACAAACTAAACTAAATTTAAGTTCAGTGCATCTTTTTCTTTCTATTTCATTAAGAAAAGGACAGAGGATAAATTTTAGTTTAGTCCTGTCAAATTAATCAGCGCCTGTCACTCTCCATACAAGTTTAGACGTGATTAAAAACTTGCCGACTAAAATTACGTCAATTTACGTCAAGCGCTGATTAATTTGACAGGACTAAACTAAAATTTATCTTTTGTCCTTTTCTTAATGAAATAGAAAGAAAAAGATGCACTGAACTTAAATTTAGTTTAGTTTGTGAACAAGGGAATTGTCATCATTGTGGCATAAGAGGAACCGGATATGTTGATGCTCTTGCAAAGGATGCTGTAATATTCCAAGACGTTGACCACAAACATTTTCAATGTTAGGGCTACGATTTGCTGAGTCTTCCCAAAAAGAGCTTGCTAACCTCATGGCAAGTGCAGTGGTAAAATTCTAGTAAAAAGAAGGGTGCTTTTTATAACGCAAAACAGCCCAATGTTACACCCAGGCCTTGGTTCTATCCTTATAAGAAAATATCCAAGAAAGTAATCACTATTCTCCGGTTTTCCTTCACAAAATCCGTGTCAGAGACACATCGCTCTCCGAATGTGGGTTGGATGTAGGTACTTTGGAGAACATCTTTTTTAACTGCTCCAATAATAACCCAGCCCATGACTTGTATAGGGTCATTTAAAAAAAAATGTACAGTTACAAAAATGAAACAAAAACGAACACCGTTACAAAAAAACTTTTTACAAAAAAAAACAACCGACCTCCAAAAAAACACTACAAAGTGAAAAATAACTTTAATTTCGGAAGTCGGTGTCTTGGGTTTTGTATTTTCGTTTTTTGCCACCGACTTCCGAAATTAAAGTTATTTTTCACTTTGTAGTGTTTTTTTGGAGGTCGGTTGTTTTTTTTTTGTAAAAAGTTTTTATTTTTCACTTTTTAGTTGTGGTACCTACCCCATACACATTGGAATACCACTACCTGCTACCAGTGACAGAAACTTATCATATCATCTACATACGAAGTGGGAAAAAATACGTATTTTGTAGCTAACTCAAAAACTATCCAAGCAAAGTTAATAAAATTTATATGGGACCAATTCGAGAGAACACCCTTTCAAACAAAAAAAGAATTTACAAAATCGGTCCACAATTGACGGAGAAATCGGTGGACATACAAAAAAAAAAACATACGCGACGAATAATCTCCTCCTTTTTGGAAGTCGGTTAAAAATGGAAAACGTAACAAAAAATAACAAAAAGGAAATTTAGGGCTATTTCACAGAAGATAATTCAAAACAACGAAATCACATTTTAATTTAAAAAAAAACATAATATATAATCAGCGTGTTGAATTACAGTCTTTAATCAGTCTCAAAATTGCGTATTTGTTCATTGTACATACATATAAGTTTAATTTTTTAATATACACCTTAAAAATAATGCAACACCGATTTTTTTTTTTTTTTAACTGTATGAAATTAGCTTTACTTCATTTTCGTTACATTCATTATTGTTACTATACAAAAAAACGTAACAAAATGAAAACAACCATTCGAGTTGAATTACATCCTAAAACATTTGAAGATTAGAAAAAATCTTATTGGATCTTTATCCAGCTTGTTTTTCGAAGTTGGTAAAAAATATTATTTAAATTTACGCGATAATAATAAAAGAGAGCCTCGCCGTTGTTTTTACAGCTGAATAACAAAAATGAAAGTTTTATTGTTGAAAAAAGACTGCACAGAAACAAACACACTTTTCTTGTCGGTGGCACCCGATATTAAAATGGCGGCGAGACGTTTTGTTTTCATCTGATTAGACGGTTTTAAATGGAGACTGCCAGTTGGAAACTAGTGCAAATATTTACTAATATTTCATTAATGACTATTTTGCAAATATAGGTAAAGAGCTAGCCCAAAAAATTCAACCTTCAGCACAAAATTTTCACTCTTTTCGATCGGATTCATTAACTACACAAGTGAACTCGTTTGTGCTTTTAGATACTGACCCCGAAGAGGTGGGCATGATCTTAATGACTCTAAAGTCTGACAGCGCTCCTGGCTGGGACAATGTATCGACTAGATTTTTGAAACACATAAGTCAGGAAATTGTTCCAATCATAACCCACTTAGTTAACCTTTGTTTTACAAAGGGTATCTTTCCTGCGCCACTTAAGCAATCTATCATCATTCCTGTTCACAAGGGCGGGGACAGAGACGATGTCAACAATTACAGGCCCATATCCATTTTACCAGCTATATCGAAAATTATTGAAAAACTAATAAACAACAGGCTTTTGAAATTCCTACACAAATTTAATACCTTAAGTAGCTCACAATTTGGATTCCGGTAAGGAGTATCAACCGACGATGCAGTTACTGCCCTCAGCTCGCTAGTGGCTGATAATCTGGATAATGGTAGCAAATGTTTGACCGTCTTTCTGGACTTAAAAAAGGCGTTTGACACCGTCTCTGTTCCCATCCTCTTATACAAATTGGAAGCGTTAGGTGTGAGAGGAATTCCGCTCAAAATGTTTAAGGACTACCTCTCAAATAGGAAGCAAAGGGTTAAGGTGGGAGAAAACGTCAGTAATGATGCAAATGTCACATTTGGAGTTCCCCAGGGAAGTGTGCTAGGCCCTACGTTGTTCCTGCTTTACATCAACGACCTTTGCAACCTTAATATAAATATCGCTAAGGTATTTTATTATGCTGACGATACTGCTGTAGTCTTTTCTGGGAATTCTTGGCAGGATGTTGCTAGAAGCGCTGAAGCTGGTATGACCCAAATATCTGAATGGCTCAAAAATAACCTGCTCACTCTTAACACATCATCATCATCAGCCTATAAATGTTCCCACTGCTGGGACACAGGCCTCCTCTCTGTGAGAGGGAGTGGGCCGTAATCCACCACGCGGACCCAGTGCGAGTTGGTAGATGTCACATGTCTTCGAATTTTCGGTTCTAGGACATGCCGGTTTGAAATAATTTACACAAAGTAAAGCGCCTGTCTGGGTTCGAACCTACGACCGACAACTCGTAAGTCGCGGCCGTTACCACTGGGCCACCACTGCTCTTAACACGGCCAAAACTAATTACATATGTTTCAGTATATCACACAGAACACAACCAAACACAGATCTTAACATAAGAGTACATACGTGCGATGATGCAAATAACTGTAAATGTCCAATACTAGTTAAAGTGTCACAAACTAAGTATCTTGGTGTTATTGTTGATCAAAGACTATCCTGGTACCCCCATCTTGAACAGGTCACTAACAGCAGTGGCGTGCACACAGTTTTAAGACAGGGTAGGCAGAAAATTTTACTCACCAAAAATACTGCACGTTGGTTTTGGTTCGTCGCGTCGTCTTGTCGATTGATGATGTAGGTAATTGCCAAATTCCAGCTCAAATATCAATAGATTGACTGATTTTATAGACACATCAATTTACGGATATTCAAAGTGGCCTTTCGGCGTGTTTGTTTGATGTTTTGTAGTGTTTGTGTGATTTGCAAAATTTAAATAAAAGCAGTGAAAAGATGGTGATGGATGTGAGTATACTATATAGGATTGTTTTATTTGTATATTAAATCTACACGCCTATCTTTCTGTAAGAATGTGTGCAATATGGAATCGTAAAAGTTGGGAAGGCGTTTTATTTCCGTAAGAAGATTTTTTTCTATTGAAATCATGGAAAGATCTGTAAGTCGTTGCTGGCCTTGTGTATTTCTTAAGTAGGTGTGTATACGTTTTAGCGACGAGAATGACCTTTCGGTTGAAGCACTGCTCGCGGGAACTGTAACAATTAATTTTGCCAAACGCAGCACTTCGGGAAAAACTGTATTTATGTTATTTTCATAAAAATGTTCTATAATTTCGTAAATACTAAGGTTTTTGAATTCGGCAGATTTATAAACACATTTGAGCTCATTGATAAGGCGGTCTAAGTTAAAGTCGTATAATTTATAAACATTTACGAATTGCGATACTAGTTCAACCGGAAAATTGTCATTATATTTATTGAAATTTTCGCATTCAAGTAGTCCAAAAAAATTTAATTCTTTCAGATTTTTATACCGGTCGCGACATTCGTTGGATATATTGTCTATAATTTCAATAAAAATCCGCTTAAAATTGATTTTTGCGTCTACAACATTACGTTTTCGTTTTGGCGGCCCTGTGATTATTTTTACGCTTTCAAAAATTAATTCAAACCTAGATCTGAATGATTCTAAAAACGATTCAAACTCCTTAATTTTTTTAATGCAATAAGTCACATCTGATGTCTTTTTTTGCATAATTTCGTAAAGCACATCAGTTTTTGCGAATATTTCGTTAAACACATGGAGTAAAAACTGGAATTGAAAGTCTTTTAAATTGTGTAACAAATTCGAAACTTGACTTAATGTCTCGCCATCCCAAGAGTCTTCGTTTTCAACCATATCCTCAAATAAATCAATTAAATGTAAAGAAGAATTGAAAATTACATTTACAGTACGCGAATTGTAAGTCCATCGAGTGTCAGCAACGCGAGGCAATTTTTTCATATCAGCTATTTTATTATAGTGGTTTTGCCTTTTGGTACTATTATGAAAGAAACTTGCTAATGTTTTTATGAGATTGAAAAAACATTTAGTTTCTGGAATACGTTCGCACGATTTGGAAAGTACCAAATTAAGGACATGGGCGGAACACCAAACGTATTCAGCAAGAGGACATTGCTGGCGAACCAGCGACTGAACGCCGTTCCGTTCAGATGACAGGACAGCTGCACCGTCATATGTCTGAGCTACTAATTTCGACAAACAGTTAAATTCTGATAAAATCTGCAGTATGATGGCACTTAAAGTTTTCGCGGTGCGGTCGGAACTTACGTCAATATACTTTATAAATCGATCAAACACTTCTGACTTATGAAAATATCTTAAAACCAGTACTAGTTGCTCTTTGCCACTTACGTCTGGTGTTTCATCGACCATCACAGCTACAAAATCAGTGGAAGCGATTTGTTGTTTTATTGTTTCGATCATTACAGACGCTATACTAGAGATTAGGTCATTTTGAATACGATTTGATAAACCCGTAAATGAGCTAGTACAATTTTGTAAATGGTTTTCCAACACTCCGTCGTATTTCGCGAGCAAGTCGACCATTTCTAAATAATTGCCCTTATTCACTGACGAAGCAGATTCGTCATGTCCACGAAAAGCGAGCTCTTGTTTCCCTAAAAAGCAAACAATGTCAATTAGTCGCTGAAAAATATTTCGGTTCCGATCGACTTTCGCGTTATGTCTATCAATGTCTATTTGTATCTGAGAGTTTAAACGCGTCTCTATACGATTTTTTCCAAAGGTATGATATTTAAGGGAAGCTTCTAAGTGTTTTTCAGATTGTTCATGTTTTCTCGCGGCGGTAGGAAAATTATGAATATCAGCGTAACCGGTGTCGTTCCAGACGGTTTTATTATTTGAAAATAGTAGACAAACGAAACAAAATAACCGATTACTGTGTATGCAACCTGTCAGCCAATGATATGAATCATATTGTTTTTTATTGAATTTACGATTAACTTTACCTTTAATTTGTATTAATTGCAAATCCGGTGTACCACGACCTATCTCGATAACTTGTTTTTTTTCACCGAAAGATAGTTTTGAAAACGCATCATGTTTTATTTTCTCAATACACACACCATCTGAACAACTTTCACAGACAATATTATCCATTTTACACTAATAACAACAATCAAATTCTAATTACTTGATAGCGTATTCACAAACACAACACACGTCAAACAATATGGCGACTATAGTAAAACGAGCATTAAAGGGTAAAAAAAGTAATACGACAAAAAATTATGGTCATCTAAATGTATAAAATTCAATGAAACAATGTTATTTCCTAAAATATTTGCATTGCATTGCATAACAAACTTTCGTTCGGTAATGTTCGGTACGAGTCGTAATTTTTCGTCTTAGCTGTATAGAATAACTACAAACAGACACTGGCTTTTCTTGCAGTTGTGTGCGTGATTTTTGTCATTGTGTGTCAGCAAAGTCCACGTAGCTATAGGAACGCACACACATTAAATACGACTTACCACGAGAGCACACATAAAAACATTCAGAGACGAATAGTTTGTGTCTTTACCGTGGCAGAGGCGAGGCGGCGCTAGTGCAGCGCGAATCGAGATGATGCGAAATTCGAACGATGATACCACCGGCACTCGATAGGTGGAGCTGATTTATGATTTGTTTTGTTTATTGATAAAATAATATTAGATCTATTATCAGAACTAGGGTAGGCAGTGTCTTTCTGTCTTTATGAAACGCACGCCACTGACTAACAGAACCAGAAAACTGAGCTGGATATTCAAAACGCTGAGGCATATTGTCCCAAAAAAAGTGTCCACCAGCACAAATACCCCCAGAAATCTACTCAACGAAATATACATAGCTTTAGTACAGTCCATCTTAGTGTACTGCATCCCCATTTGGGGGGGTGCGGCTAAGACTAAATTCATAGACCTTGAGCGGGGACAACGGGCTCTAATAAAACTAATGTACTTTAAAAACCTTAGATATCCTACACAAAGTCTTTACCAAATAAGTAGTTTACTCTCGGTGCGAAAACTATATATAATTAAAACTCTTCTAAAGAAACACAAAACTCTTCCTTTTGACCCCAGTTTAACCTTGAAAAGAAGAAAAGATATAATAGCGGAAGTTCCTCAAGTTCGCCCGTATACAATACCAAAAACGTTCAGCTCAGCTATACAATAGACTTAACAAAGAGATTTACGTACATAATAAGAAACAAAATGAATTTAAAAAAATTATTACCGATTGGATAAAACCACTCACTTATGACGACACGGAAGCGCTGCTGGAATAAAATATAACCCTCATTCACACACCCTCACTCACACACTCGCATGCCTGCGTGCGTGCTGCATGTTTAGCTTTAATTCTCTTTTTTTATATATTATTATTTCGTAGTAAGTACCTACATTTGTAAAAGACAAGTAAATGATACTTATTCAAGTTATGGAAGAGCGGAGTCTCCTAACACAGGCTTATTTGCTTAAAAGGAGGCTCCAATCACTAGTTGTTAAGGTATACTTGTTAAAATAATAAACTATTTTCATTTTTCATTTCATTTCAATATTGGTGTTACAATAAAGAATAACAAAAAAGAAACGAAATGGAGACATATATTAAAAGGATATTATTATTATCAGCATTAGGTTATTTATTTTAATTTTATATCCTCAACATCGTAATAGAGTCACAAAGATATTGCGCAATGAGAGCATGTAAATATGTGAGTAGTTTCTTCTTCATTTTAAACTTTTTATATCGTTCTCGTGCTTAGGGACACGGGGTTGATGGATGGAAATATTGACACTAAAGAAGTTAACACGTTTTTTTTCTTTATTACCTAATATTTTGTAGTGAAATGTTGAAACCCATTTAGAAAAAATGTTGTTCAAGGCTAATAATACTAATTTGATCGCTTCAATGTGTTCTTTCTGATCAATATTCAGGTGGACGTTTTCACACAACAAAATGTACAATTTTTTTTAAAATGGTAAAGTTATCTCCCTAAATTAAAGATCCCTGTCCCAACTAACTTTCCGTCTGTGTTCCATCCCTACTAACCCATTCTTCTCCAAAGCTCATTGCGGCTTTGATGTTTTTATCCGTGTCACTGAAATCAAATAATGATGAATTTTGTGTGGTTTGTGATCATATAAGTACATATTTAATAATATAACCTCGACCATCGACCGATTCGAGTAACAAGTCAGTGTTTGTTTTACGCGCGCTTTTTAAAATTTCAAAATTTATTGTTAAAATCCCCTGATTTTAACAATAAATTAGTCCCTACTCTCAAGCGCATTTAGTTTTAGTGTTTTATCTCGGTCTAGTTGAAATATGTAGGGTAGATGCAATGATGCTAGATTAGTGCATGCGAAGACACAATTTCAGCGCTCCCCCCCCCTCATCCTCGCGCCCTACACTGCAACCTAATTAGCCTAAGGGTTAATCAGGCCCTGTGCTCCGGTTGCTTATTCCTACCTCTAATGACCATACACACACTCTTCTTCTCGTTGTACCTCAGCCCGTGAGCGACAGCATATGACTCACAGATATCGAGCAGTTTTCTTAAACCACTGAGCGATGGGCTCAGCAACACCATGTCGTCAGCGTAACTGATGTTATTAACACAGACGTTATCTATATGACAACTGACATGGCTGTTACTGAGCTCATCTATCAGCTGATTAAAGTACAAGTTAAAAAGTCTTGGAGAGGACAGGCCTCCCTGCCTCACACCGCACTCCAGTGCATACTCATCCGACAAAACATTGCCCCACTTTACGAAGTTTTTCTGGTTTTTGTACCAGAAGGACAAGATGCTAATGAGTTCAGTGGGAGCCCCTACCTCTTCAAGCTTGGCCCAGAGTCTGTTGTAGTCCACTAGGTCAAAGGCCTTCGATAGGTCGAGGAAGCAAGCATAAATAGGTGTTTTTCTATTTACATAGTAGTTGACCGTATGTTTCAAAGTCAAGATAGCACTTTCAGTCGACAGTGTCTCCCGGAAACCAAACTGCGCGTCATTAAGCTCAATGTGCTTGCTAAGTTGAGTGTCAAGTAGACTATCGAAGACCTTCGCAATTACAGTTGCTAGAGAAATAGGCCTAGTATAGTTGCTTTTATCTGCGACGTCCTCGGTAACATTTTTCGGTATCGGTACAACAATAGTTTCCAACAGTTTTGCTGGTAGGTAAGAGTGTCGTATACTGAAAGTAAATAGCATGGCCAGAACCCTAAATATATGCTTGCCTGCATACTGCAAGTGCTCAATACTGAGACCGTCGTTGCCCGGGGATTTTCCTCTAACCATGTTTTTGATAACCTTTTCCACGTCTTTACTGGAAAAACCCAACAAATTTTCTGGATCAGTGACTCCAGCAACAGGCACCGAAATGCAAGAGGATAGTGGTGAAATTACTTTAAAATGATCCTTGAAAAAGTTGGCTATATCCTTTGGGTCACTACATCCCTCCAGTCACTGGCACGCTTACCTTACCCTTCATTTTCTTAGTTCCCTTCCAGAATGTCCGAAAGTTTTTACTGGATACATGGTCTGCTAAAATGTCCATCTCAAGCTGGTTTCTATGGTTTTGACAGAATTTTAGCCTAGACTTGAAAATTTTACGTGTGTATGTATACATGTCTAAATATAAAGGACCATTGTCTGGTTTGCCATACGACACATACCTACGAAAAGCCTGTCTAGCCTCGTTGTGTGCTTCCCTCACATGCTTGTTCCACCCTACTACACTCTTACCTTTTTTATACTTTCTGACTTGTCTGCCTAGTACAGAGGCCTTACACAATATTTCTACAATGTCATCATATAATTTGTCAATAACAATTCGGATTTTATTTACACACGTGTTTACATCGTTTAAAAACTATCAGACATAATATAATAATATGTACAAGTATATAAAAAAGGGGAGAGGAATAATCATAGGGCATCAAAAAATTCGTCCGCATCGCTGTCAATAGGAAAAGTGCCCAAAAGGCTGGCAGCATTGCCACGTTGTATGGCAATGCTGATTCTTTGACCAAAGAATAGGCCAGCCCTCTGGTCACGTGAAGAGTCGACCAGCCGCTTGGCGATGTCTTGAAAAACTAGGTGGGCACTCGGACCCCATGGCCCTAGTGTTTCAACCCCAAACGGCTCAAACATATAAGTCCCAATAAGATTGGAGTATTTGCGCCGTTTGAGGTTTTCCGCACTTGCAGCAGCAGCCCCAGCACAACCCGCCGTGCTAGGAAGATGGGATGGCGCAAGGGTGTCGACACACGTTGCATCCCACACCAAAGGTCTACCTACCTTCCAAGGTGTTATGGTCATTCCGTCTGGTCGCTTCCCATCGTCGCGTGCCAAGCCATTGGGTTCTAAAACGGCTGGCACTCCGGCGGTGACAAGAGCACGACGGATGATGTCATTGATGCTGGCGTGCCGTGCTATCCGGCCTGCGCTCTTACTGCAGGATAGGCCATAGTGTCCGAGACAGTCGACACCTTCTCCGCATTGGCAGCGATGCGGGGCCACACAAGGAAGGCCCAGACGCAGACAGGTAGCGAGCCGGAAGGTGGTATTACCCAGCATAGTGCCTATGTTGGGTGACGGTACCGCCTGAAGCCAGAGGCCCGACTCCCACTCGCCCACAGCCAGCAGGCGGGCACGCTCAGCAGTATTGGTGGACGTATTAATAAGATTGTTCCGTACCAACCTGCAGAGCGGCTCATCCCAATGCCTCTGGGAAGATGGGTTCACGGGCCGATCTGTATTCGGGCAAGTCGCTTTCCAGGTGTTCTCCGCATCGGTTAAGCACGGCATTTCGAAGCTAACCAGGCAGGGGGCTAAAATTTTCCCGGTCAACTTTTCAGTTCTGTGGACAGAGGACAGGAACGCGGATAGGCTAATACTGGTAATTTTGCGGATAAATAACAATTCTATGATTAATGTTTTGACATATCTTATCTGCACAAGTACCAAGTTCACTGGGGAAGTGAATATCTTTTAATTTACTATTACAAATTTGATAAAATTTGTCACATTCGTCCTCACCTCTTTCACCCCATATAATATTATTACAAGTCCAAGAATACATTTATTTCTAAGCATGTCAAGATTACATTCAATAATTAGTAGCAAGCGATCTGACCAATACACCCCATAGTCGACTTTAACACTAGCTATCGTTTTCCAAGCAGAGTCTGTAACCAAACAATGATCTAGCCAACGTTTACATCTATGAGCCTCACTATAGAATGTATAGGTATCAGACGATACGCCTATTTTAACTAAGTCAGCACATGTCGATTTGTTATACGTACAAAAATTAAGTAACTAAACTTAAAAAATAAAATTGAAAAAAAAAAATTAAAGAAAAGTCTAATATCACGTATTACGAATTGTTTTTCAGGTGTCCTTCAAGTGAATCAACAGCCTGCAACTCCTCACTCACAATTTCGTCGAAATAGAGTTGCTCTTAAAGCCTCTTGTATCATTTAACGAAAATGTAAGCTCTGAGTCTGAATAAATCTACGTAATAATAATATACGAATAAAATGTAAAATAATTATCAAAGTTTGTATCACTATGATCATTACTAAAATCTACAATTATCCTTTTCCCGAAATTTTCATTATCTCAAAGCCAGAATTTTTGAAGGTTTCACTTCTACCACGTGTGAATTGCACACATGTTTTATATTGGATAAGGATTAATACATACCTACCGGTCAAAAAGGCTTCGGAAATAACAATTAAATTTTTATCAAATTCTGAAAGATAAAAATGGTTATTGTGGGTCATCCTTAGAAGATAGACATATGCCATAGCGGACTTTTTGTTGAACTTTTTAAGATAAACAATAATACCGTAGAACATAAATTTGATGTATTTTTTTCGAATAACGCAGCGCACGCCAGTAAAGCTCCCAGTCGGCATGATTTTTTCTGACTTCTTCAACAATAATCGTCGAATTTCAGCCAATTTACATAAAACCTTAATAAATTATACACTAAAACCTTCCGTATGAATCACTCCGTCCATTGGTGAAAACTGTTTGAATAAACAGAACACACTCCCGGACGACTGGGAGATATACAAAGAGACCCAATATACTTAAAAAAAACAGATGAGAACCGCCAGGAGGACGGCATTACGAAAATTCTGTGAATCTATTGAGACAAATTCTCAAATGAGGCCGCAAGGGTAAGGAAGATTAAGATCTTCCTTACCCTTGCGGCCTCATTATTTGCGCCAAGAGTTCGGTCCTGATCGGTTGATAAGTCAACCGATCAGGACCGAACTCTTGGCGCGCTGAAAAAGCCCGATAACTCATACACAATAACTGACTATGAAACCAGTAAGGTCCTTCTCGAGACTCACTTCCCAAACTGTAAAATCCTAGAGGACAGGTCGTGGGAAGCTGAACCAAAATAGATCCCAACGGATCAAGACTGGTCAAGAGCCCGCAATATTGTAACAGAAGACCGGATAAACTGGGCTGCCCTGCCCTGTATTGATATACCTTTCAGTCATACAAGTCGGCAGGGCTGGATGGCATCTTTCCAGCCTTGCTGCAGTGGGGGATTGATCATCTGACACCATGGCTGGTGGAGATCTATTGAGCCTGCATAGAACTTAGACACATACCTCTCGCATGGTGCGAGGTGAAAGTCATTTTCATACCCAAACCTGGCAAGACCGATTATACACAACACAAGGCCCATAAGCCTCACCTCCTTCTTAGTTAAAACCCTCGAGAGACTCTGTGACAGGCACATTCGAGATGGACCTCTCCGGGTAAAACCACTTCACAAACAACAGCATGCGTATTCCACAGACAAGTCAACAGAATCAGCGCTGCACAGCGTGGTTTTTAAAATTGAATGCGCAGTGGACCACAAATGCTCAGCACTGGCCGCCTTCATTGACATCGAGGGCACCTTTGACAAAACCATGTTTAATAGCATAAAAATGGCCCTCGACTAACACAGCATAGACTCGACCCTGAGTGGCTGGATCACCAACATGCTCAAATTGAGAGCTGTACAAGTCACAGTAAATGATACTACAAGGGCCATCGTTGCGAAGGGCTGCCCACAACGGGGCGTCCTCTCGCCGCTTCTATGGAACCTGGTAGCCGACAGCCTCATCAAAACACTCAATGACAAAGGTTATTTCACTGTAAGCTACGCCGATGACATAACCATAATAATAAACGGGACCCACGAGAACACTATGCAATCTCATGCGTCAAGCCCTGAAAATAGTAGAGGAATGGTGCAACAAGCACCAACTCTCAGTGAATCCTACAAAAACCGAACTGATCCTCTTCACAAAAAAGAGAAAACTGACCACACTACAACTACCACGATTCTTTGGAACAACCCTAAGCCTCTCAACTGAAACCAAATACCTGGGCATCTTTTTGGACAAACAACTGAACTGGGCAAAACACATGAACTATATCACTACAAAAGCCAGCATATCCCTGTGGCAGTGCAAGCGACTGTGTACGGCGTATTATCCGAACATTAATGTTAATGTAGGTAAATGCAAAATGCAAGGATGCAGAGAATGTCAATAAAATGCAAACAATGTCAGTGAATGCTCAACGGGATGAATCTAAATAAAAATGCAAGTTGTCCGATACAAACCACGTCTAATTGAACACTAATTAAATTATATACAAAAATGCATCATCTAGGCTCCGCCGTATGACAATGCACTTCCAAATGTAGGTCGCGATCAAAGTGCAAATACGCGAGCCTACTAACTAACTTATTGCATAAAAATACATCTTACAAAACCATGTACGTACATCGTACAGACTGCTTGGAAGGAATTGGGGTATTAACCCCAAGGTCTCCCACTGGCTATACACCACAGTCATCCGACCAATTATTACATACGTCTCACTGGTCTGGTGGTCCAGGACAGTCCTGAGCACAGCCCAAAGAGATCTCGAAAAACTGCAGCGGTTTGCTTGTGTTGCAATCACTAGCAGTATGAGAACTACACCCACAGGCAATGCTTGGACTGCCGCCTTTGCACCTCATCGTACGGGAGGAGGCGGCTCTGGTCGCCTTTAGGCTCCATTTATCAGGAACCCTGAGCAAAGACTCTAGGGTTAGGCACACACGTATAAAGGAAGATACGATCAAACGACAATCAATGATGGCATCACCCTGTGACAAAGCCTCGAAGTCACACCACTTTCAAAGACACTAAAACATAATACTTACTGAAGAACAGTGTGACTACTCAGGCCCGAAAGAGCTGAGAGTATACACCGACGGATCAAAGACCAACTCCGGAACTGGAGTTGGAGTCTTCTCACACAACCTCAACATAAGTGTCCGTATGAACTGAGGAGCCATGTCTCATATTTAAACGCGGGTACTACCAATATTTAGTAGTAAATTAAGCGATTTTGTAGGCCCGATCCTGGAATTTGTAGTAAAACACTTTAAAAGATACACGACTTTTAAGGTGGCTCCTCAATTCAGACGTCTGAATTGAGGTGCCACCTTACAACTCTAAAACTAGCCGACGGATATTTTTGAAAATTTGGTAGGATTTAGTAGTACTTATGCGTAATCTCTACAAAAAAAAATGGGTTTTGTACGGCTGAATTTGAGATAGCTACAATGTTTTGATTTTTCATAAAAATCCATAAATTTCACCGCGCTGTTTCTCGGAAAGTACTCAACCAATTACAACATATTTTTAGTATAATTTAGTAGTAAATACGTTCTAATTTGTAGTATAAAAATAAAATGAAAAATCTACATAATTTCGCTAATACAACATATTTTATGTGGCTCCTCAATCCTGACGGTCTACAGAAAATAATATGTACGTAGCTACTAAAGTAGTTGATCAAATGGGATAACAATAGCACCAATATTTAGTAGAAATTTCTACTAAATATTGGCGTAATCCAACATTCTGTACATTCAGTATTTCAAAAGATATTAACAAAATAAACATTACTTAAAAATCTAGTGTGGTACGAGAGCCCACGACCAAAACCATATCACATCGTTTTACGGTCAAAACCGTATAAAATCATTAGTTTAGATGATTCCTGAACCCAACTCGGTGGGAAGTACCGGTCAGAAACATCCCAGTTTTACGGAAGCCCAAGTCTGCTATGTCAAAAAAAATAAGCAGACGGTTTCATCACAATATGCCTGGGGGCCTACCACCAACTCATAAAGCAGTATTATTTTAATATTACTTCAGTGTGGGAAAGAGATGAAGCTCTACAGATCGTATAGCTCCATCTCTTTCTCCCACTGAAGTAATATTAAAATAATACTGTTTATGAGCTGGTGGTAGGCCCCCTGATATTAAAAATGAGTTTTCGTAATTTTACTACAAAAAAGTTTGTTTTCAGACATTTTGCGTGTCACATGTGGACTGAGCGCATTTTCAAAAAATGACAAAAAATTTAACCTATCTATTTCATAGCAACCTGATTCAATTTTTTTTAATCTTTTCTATAGTTACTGAAAACCTGTTTTCAGAAATTTTTAATATCATATTATATAACTCCAAAAACAGAAAGAACGTTTCGGAATCGCCCGGCTAACGCGCGGTGCTTGTTATGCTTACGACACCGATGATAAGTCCGACAGTAAAAAAAAAGCGGCCAATTGCGAGTTGTACTCGCCCATGAAGGGTTCCGTAGCAGCAAGTAACATTGAATGAAAGGTAAATTGCGGTTTACGATTTATGACGTATTAAAAAAAAACTACTTGCTAGATCTCGTTCAAATCAATTTTCGGTGGAAGTTTACATGGTCCATCATATATTTTTTTTAGTTTTATCATTCTCTTATTTTAGAACTTACAGGGGGGGACACACACATTTTACCACTTTGGAAGTGTCTCTCGCGCAAACTATTCAGTTTAGAAAAAAATGATATTAGAAACCTCAATATCATTTTTGAAGACCTATCCATAGATACCCCACACGTATGGGATTGATGAAAAAAATTTTTTTGAGTTTCAGTTCTAAGTATGGGGAACTCCAAAATTATTTGTTTATTTTCTATTTTTGTGTGAAAATCTTAATGCGGTTCACAGAATACATCTACTAACCAAGTTTCAATAGCATAGCTCTTATAGTTTCGGAAAAAAGTGGCTGTGACATACGGACGGACAGACAGACAGACATGACGAATCTAAATTAATATTATTTTTAGGGTTCCGTTGCCAATTGGCAAAAAACGGAACCCTAAAAATAATATTAATTTTATTTCAATAAACAGTTATTTTCAAACATTATCCACGTTTCCTTTTGTCCAATTTATTTAAAAAAACCTTTCTATTTCAGTTTGTTGGTTTCGGGTAAGCTCTTTATTAACTCATCATCTGTTACTACGCCTCATTGAGGTGGATAACAATTAAAATTCTATTGTGTCTCGTTAATGACAGTTGAAAGGTTAATCGTACGTAAAAACGATTTATTTTGAAAAATGATTTTTGGCATCAACTGACCAATGTTCACCTAAATACAAGATTTTCAGACGGGTTGCTATGGGTTTTATTTTTTGCCTTATTTTTAATTTTCTCAAATGGTCTTCTGGGTGTGACGCCACTACATTTACTGGTTTCAGAAAATTGTTTTTTCGGAATTTAAAATCTTTCGTTCAACTACATTCTGAAAATCAGACAGATTGCTATGAAACAGTTCGGTATTTTTTTACATAGGTATTTCAAATGCGCTTAGGTTAGACGTGACGCGGAAAATGTGTGAAATTTTTGGATTCAGAATCATCTGCAGTTGTAGCCACCGACATTCAAATTTTCTTACGTTTTTTGCAGTTTGTAGGTTGAATCATTAATACATCTCCCTAAGATAGATTTGTTCCATTAGAACATATTATCTCTTATGGAAAAGTTATTTTTGATCAAGATACAACCTGAGACCGACCTGCCGTAATCTTTTGATTACGTAAAAGAAGAAAAAAATACGTTACTAATCAGACAACTTTTCGATTGAACCAGGTTGCTATGAGACAGATAGGTTAAATTTTTTGACATTTTTGAAAATGCGCTCAGTCCACATTTGACACACAAAAATGTCTGAAAACAAACTTTTTCGTAATAAAATTACGAAACCTATGTACATTTTAAATATCAGACATATTGTGATGAAACCGACTGCTTGCTTATTTTTTTAAAGCAGAAATGGGCTCCCGTAAAACTGGGATGTTTCTGACCGGTACTTCCCATCGAATCGGTTCAGAATCATCTAAACTAACGATTTTGTACGGTTTTGACCGTTGAACGATGTGACATGGTTTTGGTCGTGGGCTCTTGTACCACACTAAATTGTTAAGGAATGTTTATTTTGTTAATATCTTTTGAAATACTGAATGTACAGAATGTTGGATTACGCTAATATTTAGTAGAAATTTCTACTAAATATTGGTGCTATTGTTATCCGATTTTATCAACTACTTTAGTAGCTATGCACATTTATTTTCTACAGACCGTCAGGATTGAGGAGCCACATAAAATATGTTGTATTAGCGAAATTATGTAGATTTTTCATTTTATTTTTATACTACAAATTAGAACGTATTTACTACTAAATTATACTAAAAATATGTTGTAATTGGTTGAGTACTTTCCGAGAAACAGCGCGGTGAAATTTATGGATTTTTATGAAAAATCAAAACATTGTAGCTATCTCAAATTCAGCCGTACAAAACCCATTTTTTTTGTAGAGATTACGCATACCTAAGTACTACTAAATCCTACCAAATTTTCAAAAATATCCGTCGGCTAGTTTTAGAGTTGTAAGGTGGCACCTCAATTCAGACGTCTGAATTGAGGAGCCACCTTAAAAGTCGTGTATCTTTTAAAGTGTTTTACTACAAATTCCAGGATCGGGCCTACAAAATCGCTTAATTTACTACTAAATATTGGTAGTACCCGCGTTTAAATATGAGACATGGCTCCTCAATTCATACGGACACCAACATAAATATATCCCGCCCGCTGGGAATGTTCAACACCGTCTATCAGGCGGAGTGTGTGAGCATCATACAAGCGGCCCACGCCATAGAAGCCAGGAGAGTTACGGACACTCACATACGTATACTCTCCGATAGCGCCTCAGTTCTCCAATCCTTACGGAAAAAATATATTACTTCAAAGCTAACACTAGAATGTCACAATGCACTAGAACAAGTAACGGTATCTAGCCGCAACACGGTGACACTGCAATGGATAAAGGGACACAGCGGATCGCTGGGTAACGACGCAGCTGACGAACTTGCTAGAAGAGGATCTAGCACAGCAGTCTGTGGACCCGAGCCTATCGTGCCAATTCCCTTCAACCAAATACGCAGGTGGCTACAGGAGTTCACCCAAACCCAAGCGGAGAATTGGTGGACCTCGACACCGGGCTGCAGGCAGTCTAAGGAAGCAATGCCATCCTTGGATAGCAGGCTAACCAGGCGTTTATTAAGCCTTGACAGGAATGCCCTTCGCCTGATGACGGGGACCATCACGGGTCACTGCTCGCTAAATAAACACTTTCACATAATGGGCATAACGGACAGTCCTCAGTGCAGGGCGTGCATGGAAGCTGAGGAAACCGTCGCGCACGTGCTCTCCGAATGCACAGGTGTTACCCAGATTAGAACAGAAACCCTCGGGTCACCCAGATCTTTCACTGATGTTCTGAACAGACCAGGGGGCCTACCTCCAGCTCATAAAGCAGTATTATTTAAAAATTACTTCAGTGTGAGAAAGAGATGAAGCTCTACAGGTCGTATAGCTCCATCTATTTCTCCCACTGAAGTAATATTAAAATAATACGGTTTATGAGCTGGTGGTAGGCCCCCTGGAGTTTTTATTAACTTCTAGAGGGAGGTGGGCTGGTTGGAATAACCACCAAACGGCTGCCATGGCCCACGCACAATGGTCCACCTGACGGACTAAGTGCGGAAACCAAACCCCATAACATAACATAGAACTGTTTGAAAATCCGTTCCGTAGTTTTTGAGTTTATCGCGTTCAGACAGACAGACGCGGCGAGGGACTTTGTTTATGTAAGGATATACGCTATTGATTGACTAAATCGGAAACTTATCGATTCTCCCATTAATTATTGCATTAAAAATTTTGGGAGTTCCTGAAAAAAATATAAATAAAAACGATTTACATATAATCAGATGATATAAATAAAGAAAAGGATACAAAAAAAATAACAAAGTAAATCAATTAATTTCAACATTATCAGAAAATCGAAATGCGAATAAAACAAGATTTCACATCGGTCTTTCAACCAGGCTATAACTGTTGACAAATTGAAGAATAAATTTTCAAAGTAATATACATTCATTTCAATTCCTACGTAAGTGGATCTGCACAAGCACATCACTAGCTCGTCGCAAGATACAGCGGCTGTACCATAGCATAGTATAAAGAGTTCAAGTAGGCTATCTCAGGCCCAATCCGCGATATAATTGCCTACCATACTTGCCTGTCTCAGGGTTGTCACTTTTAACTACCTACTTAAATTTTAATTCAGTGCCTAGAAAATGGCTGATTGATTCACAATTCGTCAAATATTTGAAATTATGATTTTATAACTGTAAGTACTTAGTTACTTTACTATACCTACAATACTGAGAAATCGGGCATATCAAGAGAGAGCATTAGCGACATATCAATTGACAGATCAAAAGTAGGTACCTAATACATTTTAGTGGGAAAGTAGGCCTGCCTACTTCGTCTGTCTGATAGATAACTAACACAACAAAAAATAAGAAGGTATCTCATCATCAAGTAAAAATGATATGCGACTTGGTTACCTTTTCTGTTCAGTAGGTAATCTGAACAGAGACAACTTTGGAATCGACGAATTATTTAGACCAGGGACTGAATTACCCAAAAATTAAGGTACCTTTAAATTTCAGTATGACGTCATACCGTTATATAAGGGTTACCGAAATATTTCGATACCGTTATTTTTTTTAGTAGCGGAATTTTGAGGTTGGTAATGCATACCGGTATATTTCGGTAACAGTACCATTAACCTTTATAAATGTATCGCTAGCAGTACCAAACCTTAATAAATAGGGGTTTTCTTTGACGCACCGCCGCCACACTCTGTCTGTCGTTCACTTGCTGATTGTAACTCAGTACCTATTGGTTTTTATTTCCGATCGGAAGGACACGACTGTGTAAGCACCCGCGCCGCACCGTTTTCTTTCGCCGTTCTTCTGCCACTTGTATAGATAGTATTTTTTGTAATTATGATTACTTACACAAACAAATTGTAAATAAGATGCCATCAAATCAGAGTGGACAAACAATAACATTTTGCTTCTACATACCTTTACAAAAAATTCGAATAAGGTTTAGGCCAATTAAACAATAACATGTAAAAGTTTAAAGAAATTAAATAATTCTTTGGCCAATAAATTATGTGTTCAGAGTTTTAATAATATAGGTGACCCAAATGAGTTTTACACTGAGTTCTTTATTTTATTTTATTTTATTTTATTCAATAGGAACAACAAACAGCTACATTATGTAATATTACACACAGAAAAATATAAATAACATAACGTCGCTGAGCGTGCAAGACCGCGGAAGAGCAGTTTGTAAATACCGCGTAACAGCAAAAGTCGCAAAGTTGACATATCGTGCCAAGAGATCCTTTATGCTTATTCGCTTATACTAGATCTCACGTGAGTTGAATTAGCCGATAGGAAGCCTCGTTTTTGCCATCGAAACAATACCGCGTACTAGTAACATGCCTGAAGTTGGCAGCAATTCCGCGTATTTACCAATACCAAATCAAAGAAGAAGCCACAACACGATCAGTGCGTGCTCCCGAAAATAATTACTTTGTTGTAAATAGCTACCATGTAAGTGTTTTAATGTTGTTTATGACAACTATGACTTAAAAGCCACAACATACGCGTCATTTTTCACAGATTATTTGACCATATTATTAAATGATGATCCCAAGGATGTTGTCATATTCACAGATGGCTGTACAGCCCAAAACCGAAACAATGTTGTATCGAATGCGTTGTTGCGATTAGCTATGACGAAGAACATAATTATAACACAGAAATATTTGGAGAAAGAACATACACAGATGGAGGTGGATTCGATTTACTCCGTGATTGAGAGGAAGTTGAACAATCGGGAAATCTTTTTACCCTTACAGTACGCCACTATCACAAAGGAGGCCAAAAGTAAACCATGTCCTTATGAAGTTATTACACCTGATTACACATTTTTTAAAGACTTCAGTGTTAAAGATTACCAGATATATGAATCTATAAGTCCTGGTCGTGGGGCGGGTGATCACTGTGTTTTTGATATAAGAGCATTGAGGTATAATCCAAATGGCACAATAGACTATAAGCTTCGCAGATGACTTTATTCCTTTGCCTAGAAGACCAAAGAAAGTATAATCTTTGATTGACAGCATGCCTTCACTTATGAATCAGGGCAATCAATAACAAAAACAAAGTACGATCATTTACAGGACCTTAAGAGTGTCATACCAGGAGATTGTCATAGTTTTTATGACAATTTAGCATATAAGTAATGTTAACCTGTTATAAAAAGATTTTAAATGCTATGATTATTTGATAATTAATTTAAGAGCTACCAAACTGATTATGTCTTGTTATGTTGATTTTAATGTTGTTAATTGCCTTTATTAACATATATTTAAGAACAAAAAGTGTTAAGATTCTGAAAAGTATAGAGTAAAATTACCTTTTGAATACAAAACATTTAAGCAAAGACGGAATGCTGTGATTTTAATGAGAACCTAGGAGACTTAATTCTTTGTTGTGCTTAATTATATAAATATTGTCATAATATAATAAATAAGTGATTACTTTCTTATTTTTATTTATTAATGAAAAGTTAACATCTTTTCTAAGAAAATTTTTGTTTTAGAAGTTATTTTTTTGTTATTTTGTCATAATAAATTCAATACTTTAAGAAAATGTCTCATTTTAAATCCGCGTATCTACTAAAAGTATACCACATTTTCAGTTATTTATCACTACAAAACCGCGTAAATAACTTTACACGGAATCTAAGCAAGCTATTGGTAAATTTACGTCATATTACTATAAAATAAGTCGCAAAGAAATAGTAAACAAGTTCAGTCGTAAAAATATATTTGCATGACCAAGATATTAAGTTTTTTCTTCTTCCTGTAAAATCGTGAAAACGCAGATACGCGGTATTTACAAACTGCTCTTACGCGGTCTTGCACGCTCACCGACGATAAGTAATAATGTAGCCCACAGCGCTGTTCACAGATTACCATTAATAAATAAAACCTTAAGTCACTAGGAGGTGAACTGTTCATGCATGTCAGTTACACTAATATTATAAAAACAGAAAAAAGAAGTATTATAAAACAACAACAAACAATTAGTCTGAGAGTTCAAGTGTCTCATATAAAAGGCTACGAAATCTTTTCAAAGAGCATGTAAATATGTCTATGTGTTCGAATGCTTCATTGTAGGTTGCTGCCATTCGCCGAACTGGTGAACGTAGACCAGCTACCTAATTGCGCAACGTATTTTGATTACCATTCAAGTAGAATTTATTTCAATTTGAATCGAATTGCTTTTATTTTACGACTTTGGAATTGCAAAACTCCAATATTTTTTAAACAAACTGCGGTCTGTTTGATACTCCATTGAGTGAACGAAATGCGTCTAAAAAGGCTATTAATCGAATTGCGTAACCATTTTGACAGTTGTAATTTTGTTTCAAACTTTATAGTAATTTGTTTTGTCTGTCAAATGAAATAGAAGCCACTGTAGTGGTCGCAATAGATTTTACTTAGCAATCTTTTTGGGATTAACTCATGAAATCTCCATAATTATTAAGAAAAAAATTAAGTAATAGTCTTCCTGATAAATTGTGAATGTGTTTTTATGTAAAACCTCAATGATAAATCAATTTTATTGGTATGTTAAATATCAAAGCAGCGAGGTCGATTTTTAATAATAATTGTGAAAGTTTTCTTGTGAGTTTAGTGCCTACAACCTAAACTAAAAACAAATATTATGATATTCCAGAAACGAGGTATTTTGGTGGCATTTTAACGAAAGACAAATTCGTACCTCATACCGTAACAAACTTGAGCCACAAGCTTAGCAACCCAGTCGAGCTTGTAATACATTGGAAAAGCAAAAACTTATAATTGAGGAAGAACAAAAAAAAGCAGTTTGAATCATTTTATATTAATGGATTATGTAAGGACATTGATGAACATACCACTATTGCCACATCATTGTCTGTTTAAGGTATGTACTTACTTATTATTTTCTTTCTAAGTGTTGAACATTGAATGTGTGTTAAGTACAGCAACAATGTTACACACATGTTACACAATGTTTCTTTATGTCGGTGGATCTTGCTCCTTCCATCGATTTACATCGAGCTCCTTCGCACATCCAAGAATCGGCGACCCATTCGGTCCACTAAAGTAATAAAAATGAATATCTATTAAGTAATAACATTTATTCAACTAAGAATAAAGCATGGTTGTCACTCGCCAACGCCATGCTTTTTGCAAATGGACGCCATGCCATCGCAATTCCCATGGTGCATGAAATTATAAATAATTACTTATTTACCTACTAAAATATTAGATTTAGGAAGACACCACAATAACTTAGTATTTTGTTTTTATTTTTATTGTAATTATTATAACTCTCAGTTTGTTGCAGTATCTTTATTTATTTTTTATAAGTTACGCTTAGTTAATTATACATAAGTACTTATATATATATTTTTTATTGTTATTTTTATGTACATATTATGTTCAGTTAGATTCACACTCATTTCTTTAGTCAATTTTGCTTACCTGATTTAATTATGGTCACACAGGGGGACGTCATTACGTCATTCGCGAGGTTTTTGCTGAAAATCAGCGCCACAACCGTAGGTTCGTCCGAAGTTGTGGCATTTCGCTGAGCAACGACCTATTCTTGCACAGATGCGACGCACAGATTAATTGTTCTTGTTAATGTGGTTTGCTTGTTACAATTTTTATTTTTATTTTTTATTATTTCACTCAGCTATCGGCATTTTGTTTGTTTTGATTGTTTGTTGTTTTCATTTGCTAATAATGCAAACAAAACTAAATTGTCTTTGGTATCTGGCCTTGACATAAGCAATAGACAAAATTTGTCGAACTTTTTATTAGTTTTTGAAAATTGGATACGAGGCTTTTTGCTATTGGTGAATGTGTATTTTATGTTATATTTTTTTGTGTAATGTGCGTTTATTTTGTGCAGAATAAACAATTTTTCTTTCTTTTCTTTCTTTCTTTTACATAGGGATGTATTTATAAACATTGCTTATAGTTAAGTGACGTTAAAACCTCAAAAATGTATGATTAAACAGTTGCTCATCATTACATAACTTTATGCAACGTTTATAAATAAACCCCATATTGTTTATTGGTGAATACGAAATGCACCATCAAACGTAAACTTACCATACATTTAAATACCATACATATATTTTCAGTTGCCTAACCTACTACTTGTATGAATTTTTACTTAGCAATTATAACAACAAAGTAAAGAAAGTAGGTAGGCAACTGAAAATATATCTAAGTACCTATCTTAAATGTTTTTCACTTATTGTTAATATTATTAAAAAAATCGATCTGCCCAGCCTTTTCCCAACTATGTTGGGGTCGGCTTCCAGTCTAACCGGATGCAGCTGAATACAAGTATTTTACATGGAGTGACTGCCTATCTAACCTCCACAACCCAATAACTAGGTAATACGATACCCCTTGGTAAGACTAATTGTCACTTTCGGGCTTCTGATGACCCATAACGACTGTCAAAGATCCACAAATGACATCCGGGACCAACGGTTTAATATGCTTTTCGAGGCATGAAGGAGTCTCGGTATGTAGAAATGGTCACCCATCCACGGACCAACCCTGGCAAGCGTAGCTTAACCTGATGGATTGCCCCGTGCGGCTGTTAGTACTTAGCCTATTAATATTATTAGTAGGTAAGAATATTTAAGTCAATTGTTGCTTATAATTGACCCAATTGTTGTTTATAGCAGAATATTGCTATTCTATAAAGTGACTGTGGATGGATGTAATGGATGGTGGAATATGTTGAAGATTTACTATTCTTTTTTTTTTCAGGTGTCAGGCTCAACTACATTATTCAAGATTTTTTTAACTGTCTCTCATACACTTACAACAAGCAGTACATACATAATCCATGATGATTTCCACAGGAAGACATTAGATTCCAAATTCCACTAATCCTTACAGTATGTTTGTTCCAATTCCTTTTTGCTCTATGTCCAAATATTTCATATTAATGTGAATAGATGGTAATGGTGCCGATTCTCTTGTCCAGTGTTGAGTTAAGGTTGTAACAATTTAATAAAACAGTTTTATTTGTTTACCATAATTTATTTCTCTCTATTTCCTTTAAATCTAATGAATGACAGTTAATTTAGGTAAACACCTTTAAATAGTATCATTATAATTATAAAATTGTCTGTGTTTGTATAAAACAAATAGTATGCCATTCTTAATTATTTCATTTAAAGTTATTTTTATTTGTCCCTCTATACTTAGTTCATAATTAAAACACTTTATTAAAGTTTACACTGTTATCAATTAACACAATAGTTTATATCACTGTCGTACAAGACTATAATCAAGTTTTCTAAAAAAAATATTTCATGAAGGATCTTCAGTTTCTACTTTTGTACTTAAGAAGCTTGAAATCTGAAGTAGCAGAGCAGCAGTGCAGCACAGCAGGGGCAGTATCATTCATGCTGCCTTCATGTCTTCGTAGGTGAAATTCCCCAGGAACTCTACATTTTAAAACAAAGTCATATTACTTTCTGCTCAAATAAAGTACTCATGTGGCAAAGTAGGCATATCAACTAGGCCCATGGCTAGATGAAAGCCATCTATCATCATCATCGTCATGCTGGTTGTATAATTTCTTCTTTATTTAGGGCTGATTTTTCAGTCTCCAGATATTTTATAATACTAAATTATAATGGTAATTGGATAAACATAAAATATATATTATGATGTGTCTGTCAAAAGTTCAGCCAAGGAAATATATTCATAATTGAGTTGCTATGCTTAATTCTTAATGATGTGTCAAAAAGCTTACCTTCAACGATTAATACATAAGATTCTTAATCCAATCCATGTTTGCCACCTTGCCACCAACTTCTTTGTTAGGAAGTCAACAATATTGATATTTGGTAGTGTTCCATTCTTGTGTTTTCAGCACGTCTGTGAAAATATTATGAATATGTTTTGTAGTTATCTGTTATTTGGTTAGGTAGTGGATATTATAGTTTATTTCAGCATCTACTTATGTACAAAAATATCAATTAACAATTTTAGTTAGAATGTGAGACATAGTACTTAACTATTATTTTAACCACAATAAATAGTTAACCTCGCGTAAGATGCCTGTGTCTACGCAACAAAAGAATGATTGTCCGTATACGTAGACTCACCAATAATGTACCTACAGCTACAATAATCTAATGAGATACGAAGGTACTCTCACACACGTTATTCCTATTTATATTGGTTTACTTACTTGTAGTGATAATATCGACTTAGATACTTTTCGCTATGGAGCAAAACAGCCTAAGTCTTAGTCCATGTACTTAATTGTAGTCTGTGATCTTGGTGAAGCTAGTACAAAACGAAGGCGGTGTCTCGAACGAGAGAATTTTCCAAAGTTCTTCCGACTTCCACAAGCCACAAGAATAATGTTCCAAAACTGCTTATTACAGGCCCATGTTTCTGTACGTGAATAGTAAATATAATTTTGTATGTTGAAAAATATAAAACAACTATTAATTTAAAACAAAAACTTTACCGAAATCAACAAAAATAAAATGTAAACAGATACGTCGCCATGATTGATATCGTATTCTCCACAGACTTCAAAGAATATTCATTCCAGCCCAAATTATTGTCAAAGGTTTAACATGTGATGTCATATGCCTTTCCTTTTCTTTTCCCTACACTCTGATAAAGTTAGAGCAGCAAAGGTATACTTTAGACAGGCAGTAGTTTGCATTAAATCGTCAACGCATAACGCAATGAGGGCAGATCATTCAACTTTTACTCTCAGTGTTGCAATTTTTTTCCCCTAAGTCCACTATAGACTTGCGTCTAGATACATCGAAACGAATCAAAAATCCGATTTCAATCAGAAACGGAATCGTATCGATAATCCGAACTAGACAAACCGATTTCACAAAACCACGGAAGTGTGCCTAAACAAGTTTTTGTTTATATTTGAATAGTTTTGATCGATGCACTTACAACCGAATAATATTACTAGAGACGATCGAAACTGCGAGCCGTAGCCTCTCCTGAAATCAGTTTTCTGTTACCGACATTCGGCCGCTGTTTTGGGAGTCCATTTGAAGATTTGAGTATGAAAATAAAACATAACTTATGTAATCATAGTATTTTTAGGGTTCCGTACCTCAAAAGGAAAAACGGAACCCTTACAGGATCACTTCGTTATCAGTCTGTCAAGACCCTTTTTCTCAGGAACGTACGGAGGTATCAAGTTGAAATTAATATCAAATACGTCTGTGGTCCCTTAGAGCTCTAAAAAATCAAGCTTCTAAGTCAACACAATAAAAAATTACGGCTATTTAAGCGACATATTTTGGTACTCGCAAATAAATCAAAAACTACAGGGTACTTCCCGTTGACCTAGACTCATAAAATTTGGCACAAAGCCCGTCTCATTGCACAAGTAAAGGAAAATGACAGAAAATTGTAAATTTTCAGTTTTATCACATACAAAAAGAAAAAACCATTACAAACTTACATTTGCAGTTGGAGATTTGACCGTGACATATATCAATATAGGGGAGATGTTTTTCAACTACAAAGTTTTTTGTTTTTGGGATAAAAACTCCCAGGTTTAGTGGAAATCCCTCTAAGTTGACAACACTGCTTTTCTACGATTTTGTCATAGGCCACAGATAGCAAAGACGTGAAAAGAAAAACGTTTTATTACGTAGTTCAATTGTGGTAGAAAGTATTTTAAAAATTGGTTTTTCATTTTTCGGCAATCATTGTACATTTTTATTTATAAGCACTAGTAGATCATCAGTTGTAATTAAAACAAAATTACATTATAGCACAATAATTTGAATATTAACCATTCATAGATGCTGTAACTAAACATATCAATTTAACAATTATAGACAATTGTATTGAACATCCCTATACAATTTCAGTCGTATGGTAAAAAATGTACATCGCAATTCCAATTATGGCATGCGATTAAGATTGGACTTGCTTTCGATTCAGAATTGCAATCAAAAATAAAATATGTTACGCAATTAGGCTGCTGTATTAGATCGGCAGGTACCTACTGCAAAGAGTTTGCCTGCACGCACCCGCCGTCTATGGACAGTTCTGGGAACTGCATAGCACAATACATTATTTAAATCTATACAGTCAAAATTGCCATTAACAATGTTATACAATGTCATTGCTTCTAATTGTTTACGTCTAGAGCTAAGTGTCAAAAGCTTGTATTTACTGAGCAAGTGGTTATATTGTAGATATGTTTTGTGACACCTGTAGTGCATTGCACGAAGAAATCTACGTTGGACATTTTCTATCATGTCAATGTATTTGCCATAGTACGGGTTCCAGATGGATACGGCATATTCGAGCTGGGAACGGACTAGGGTTTTATAATACAGGCAGAGGTACGAAGAGGTACGCTTAAAGTCATGAGTGGATCTCATTATAAATCCATACATCCTATATGCTTTATTTACAATTTGCTCGATATGCAAATCCAAGCAGAGTTTTGAGTCAAGCAATATGCCAAGATCACGAACCGAATTTACCTTATTCAATAAACCATTACATAATGAGTAAGAAAACCTTATGATGTTTTTGTTTTTGGTAAAATTTAGGTAGTTGCACTTGGGAATGCTCAGATGGAGCTTATTACTGTAACAATAGTCCGTCAGTCGATCCAAGTCCTCTTGGAGAAGATAGCAATCCTGAATGCTATGAATAGGTCTGTATACTTTAAGGTCATCAGCATATAACAAAAATTTTGAATGATGAAAACATATACCTATATTATTTAACTATTAAACACGTAATTTAATGACACTTTTCCACTAAAGATTAAAAGTATTTACACAAAGTTCTTATTTAGTGCTTGGGCGACTCCAGGTATTCGTAAAAGCAGGGAAAAACTATTTGAACTTTATGGCCTAAAGCAACATATGAATAATACAAGCTTTCATAAGTGTGCTGCAAAATATTCAAAAACTTTTAAGTGTGTGCAAAATAGCCAAAGCTCTTTATATTAGCAATAAAAACTACCTGGCAAATAATAAATAATGAAACAGGTAGGAAAAACCAGCGAAATACTGAATTTAATTTAGAGACTGCACAAGGCCCCATTAACTCAGATATGGATATAACTCAAGAATTTAAAAACTTTTTTGCTAATATTCCCCTTAAAACTACTGAAGCTTTAAATTCTTCACCCGCGCTTTCTGCTGTCTTACTTAGACAGAATGTGAAGGCATGCCCTTTGGCATTTAGGTTTCGGCATACAAACCCCCAGGCTGTTATAAAAGCTTTTGAAGATCTTAAAATTAAATCAACAGAGGATCTCTGGGAAAAGTCTGTAAAAATCTGTAGATCTATTATCGAAACCATTGCGCCCTATTTATTAGCTTACATATTTAACACCAGTGTAGACCAAGGAGTCTTTCCGGATCTCATGAAACACCACAGTAAAGTAGTTCCATTGTTCGGTGACAGTAAAGAACCCAAAAATTATAGGCCTGTGTCAATTCTGCCAGTTCTCAATAAGGTGTTTAAAAAGTTGATGCTCAATCAAATGTTACGTTACTTTAATAAAAATTCCATCTTTCATGAACAACAGTTCGGTTTCATCAAAGGGCGTTGTACCACTAACGCCGGTGTCACCCTAATAAAGAACATTTTTAATATAAATATAAAAAAAAAATATAAAAACTTTATTGTTCAAGTAAACAGTACAAATTCAAATAGCACTAGCCTCCACACTAGGATTCCCTGTGTCGTGGAGACTAGTCTCTTTCGTCTTACAACTCTAATACATAGTAGGTACTATATGTAGGCACTTAAGTAACATCAGTCGGTAAGATTTATGAAGTGACTATAATCGAATGTTATTCCAGTACAATAAATTCACCTTAAAATATTGTAATAACGTTACATGCATTATATTTAAACGTGTTTGGTGTATTGTATACGTGTGTGGTGTGGATGTGTGATGAATGAGTGAGTTAAGGTGGGTTTGGACCAAACGAAGATAAGACAAGGTAAGAGCAAATCCTTTCCTGACATCCCCAACATTTCTGCAGCTATGTATAGACCAACGAAAGAATACTCCCACTCCGTTTAGACAAAGGGACACCAGAAAAGTGGGTACAGAAAAAGCTTACGCTCGTATGGTCCAAGTCGACCTTTATGTATTAGTGTGATGAATGTGTGTGTTGTGCTCATGAGTTAAGGAACTTCTCTGTGCTTTCGTAGTCCATTCCTGCCAGAAATTTTGGAAGGTGATTTTTACATTTATTTCTAGTCATGGTCAGTATATCCATTTCACTGTTGAGCTTACTGTAAATAAATGGTCCCATATAAAGAAAGCATCTATTGCCAAAGAAGAGTCTACATTTAGGTTTATGCCATTTGGGCTTATTTGCATTTCTACGAAGATAACTTACTTCCTCTCTTTATACTATGACCATAGTATAAAGAGAGGAAGTACGCTATCTTCATACAAACGCACCGCGCGCGGCTTGTATGTGTGCGCGGCTTGTATCTATGCGTCGCCGCACGCACACTTAACAAAATCTCGGCTGTTTTAGAGTGCGCCAGTCGGGGCTAACGCCGCACAAGGTTTGCGCGTTGCGGCTTTTCGGCACTGTTAAATGTATGAAAAATGAGTGATAATCGCAGGAGAAATTATTGCTGTGCGTTTGGGTGTCTAAATAATTCATCGATTCCAGAGTTGTCTCTGTTCAGATTACCTACTGAACAGAAAAGGTAACCGAGTCACTTATTCTAGCATATAATTTTTACTTGATGATGAGATACCTACTTATTTTTTGTTGTATTAGATAACTATCAGACAGACGAAGTAGGCAGGATTTCGTTATAATTGGTTCGTTATGTTGGTTTCGTTATTGGATTTTGTTAGAATTTCGTTATATATGCTACTGCCGTGAATTTTTTCACTTACCCAAAACCAACCATTAAACTTGCAGGGGACACACACACACTTGTCTCTAACAAAAATTAGCACTTTAAAGCTTAATATTTCGAAAACGGATTCCTTAAACCAAAAATAGTCTTGGCAAACTCACAATATTTTTGAACGACCTTTCCAACGACACCCCACACTATGGGATTATTGAGAGAAAAAAAAAACATCCTAACTTTACGTCTAGGGGAGGTACCTGAAAAAAATATATTTTTCATGATTTTATTTTACCACTTTGTCGACGTGATTAATATGTATACCCATGCCAAATTACAGCTTTCTAGTACTAAGCGTATCTGAGCTAAGCCGCGGACAGACAGACAGACGGACATGACGAAACTATAAGGGTTCCTTGTTTACTACGGAACCCTAAAAATAGAACTTCCCGGCCCTTGCCAATTTCTAGGTACTGAATTAAAATTTAGCTAAAAGTGACAACCCTGAGACAGGAGAGTATGGTAGGCAATTATATCGCGGATTGAGCCGGAGATTTTTTTTTTTTCTGTAGTGCATCTCACAGCTGGTTCCGAAAACCGTGGCTGTTTAACCGGTCAATCCTGTGGTTGCCTTAAGCTACTACTCTCAAAGCCTCCAGCCAGGGCATACATAAACTAAGTCAAAAAGCTTAGGATGAACGCTCGCTAAGGGCACCCCCTGTGGGGTACGAGCCTCGGCTTAGGGCGTTATCCGGAGGGAGGACATCAAAAGATGGGACGGGCTGGATCAAAGGGTTTTGATCATTATTATTAGACGGGGAATTTAAAGCTACGTGCACAGCTGCAACAACTGCTGGCACCTCGTTTTTGAGCAAGGGTCGGGGGGGAGTATTATTTACTCGGGGGCGCGGCGGTCGAGATCGCAAAGGACCTCGGCGGCGAGGTCGGAATGACGGGAGGCGTCTGTATTTGTACACTGTACTTGTTTCCCTATTGCCTAGGAGGGTTATGGGGTCATCGGGGTCTACGAGAATATGCCTTGGACGGCGAACATGGCTGATTCTACTCGGGACATAACTGGCGGCCTCGACAACCAGAGGGTTGCGATGTTTGGCCGCGGACTCAAAGAAACGCTTGGAAAGGCGTTTTAGAAATTGGTGGATTGTGGGAATTTTTAGGTAGAGGTGGAGTGCCTCGTTCCTAACGAACCAGGGGAAACCTGTGGCCCTACGGAGGAATCTATTTTGGATTGTTTGCATCCTATGGATATGACGGGGTTTTGCATGAGCAAAAACGGCACCCGCATAGGTCATGATTGGTCGAATGCACGCCGTGTAAACGCGCAATTTGCACCTAAGTGACAATTTGCTACGTGCATTCACCAGGTAAAAGAGTCTACCGAGAGCGAAAGCGGCTCGCGAACGAACCATCTTTATGTGCTCTGCGAAGGTCAAATGATGGTCTAGAACAACACCGAGATATTTAGCTCGCTTCTCCCAGGGGATCGGCTTGCCGAACATGGTAATTGGTTGGGGGAGGGGGTTTCTAAGCCTTGTACGCGGTTTCGTAAAGAGAACCGCTTGGCTTTTATCAGGTTTTACTTCTATTCGCCACTTTGTAAACCATGCGGCCAGTCTATTGACTGCGCGTTGGAGATTGAGGCGAATAATGTCGGGGGATCTAGATTTGAAGTAGATGGCAGTGTCGTCTGCGAACAGACCCAACTGCGACCTACCGCAACCTTTGGGGATATCGCTTGTGTATAGCATGAATATGAGGGGGGATACCACAGAGCCCTGGGGGACACCTGCGCGGATAGGACGGGGAGTGGATAATGCTCCTTCGATACGATAACGGAAGACGCGATTCGACAAAAAGTCTCGTAAGATGAGCACGAGACGATCTGGCACACCGAGTTGGTACAGCATGTATAATAAGCCGTTGTACCAGACTTTATCGAAAGCTTTCGCTACGTCGAAGAATACTGCACCGGTCATAGAACCGCGTTGGAAACCAGCGCTTATGAATTCTACGATGCGGTGGGCCTGATGCACGCTAGAGTGCTCAGTTCGAAAGCCGAACTGTTCGTTGGGGATGAGGCCCTTGGTCTCGGCGAAATCTCTGAGACGCTTATAAATAAGCCTCTCATAGATTTTTCCGAGAACCTTGAGCAAACTGATGGGACGGTAGCTAGAGGCCTCGGTTTTGGGCTTGCCGGGCTTAGGGATACCGATAACTGTGGCTTCTTTCCACGTCTGGGGGAAGATATTGTTGCTTAAGGCACCATTGAAGATGGTGGTCAAAAGCATTATTAGGTGGGCAGGGAATAGTTGGATCAGCCTATTGGTGATACCATCTGAACCGGGGGCTTTACGGGCTTTAAGACCCTTGATGATGTCGTGCACCTCGGGCGGGAGGACAGGGGGCAGTGGACAATCAGGGTCATCAACGGGAGGGAGGGAGGCTCTACGTTCGACTTCAACGTCGATCGAACGAATCGAACGGAAAGAGAGATGGCGCTAGTTGCCACGTCAACATTGGCTCCGTATTCAAAATATCATAAAAAATACTAAACATCAGTTTTAAAGTCTAGTTGTAATATCTATCAGTCATTTTATATGTAGTGAATACCGTCCATTGTTGGCAAGAGAGTATCTAATGTGATTTGTGAATAAAAGTGTGATAAAAAGAACAAAGTCTTACTGAGTGTTCATAATCAAAGTTATTCACTAAAATACATAAACAGTGTATAAACCGAGTGATAAACATTAACACCTATAATTCTACAGTATAAAAACAGTTGCATAATAATGTTTAAAGCTAAAAACAAGTGAAACTGTATCGTTAACATAATTCAAAAGTGCGACGCTAAATTCTCGACCAATCAAAACAAAATATAAAAAAACGAACTTTTATTCCATTCAATAAAACTCATGACACATCCACCTATTTCGACAGTTTAAGTGCGTGTCGATATAGCTTATTACAACGTACGTCGAAGCGTCGGTACCTGGACTATGCGTCCTAAGTTCAAACCCGACCCAATCCGATAACATTTTGTTTTTTTTGGTTATTTGTTTTTGAAGACTAGAGTTGTTATTTGAATTTTTTGCTACTTTTTATGATTTTCCTGCTTTTCTTTTGATGATTTTCTGCAAATTTTGTTAAACATTCTCTGAAAAGATGGAAAACTTCAATAACGTTACTATAAGGAAAAGTCGAATGCGACGTTCTCTTTCTTATTTGCCCAATGAATCCATTGACAGTTTGGCATCAAACTTAAGCGCTAAAAGTATGATGGACCTATCAACACACCTAAAAAGTGATGAAACATTACACTTAAAAAATACAATTGAGAATCTTATGGAGCAGATCATGAGCCTTCATCTTGAAATTGAAACGCTAGGGTTAGCGAATGCCTCATTGAAACAAAAATTAGCTGACGAAAAACTTAAAACTGAGCACTTCAGGAAAATATGCACCAGGAGCACACATACCAATGGTACAACTTCTTCACACAATACAGTAATCTCCAAAAAATATTATCCTAATAAAAGCAAAATATCCGCTAGAAAATTAGACCTAGACATCAACTTCCATACGCCTGAACCATCTTCCAGCAGTACCGTTACAGATATTCTCAGAAAAGAAAATAAAAATGAAACCAAAGAAACTGATGCCAAAGATTCAACAGAAACGGATTTAATTGCAATCACCGAAGAGAACACACAAGAGCTAAGTGAGCCGACCCTACTAAAACCAAAATCACAGGCAGTAAGCAGCAAACCTGGAAATGGAAACTTACTTATTTTGTCGGATGACCAAGGGAAAGGTATAGTTCAAGGGCTACTCAAAAAGGAAAAAGAAAATAAATTTATTATTAATAAATACTCCATAACAGGGATTAGGAAACCAGGTGCGACTACAGAAGAAGTTTTGTTATGTTGTAATAAATTAGCGGAAAACTTTTCAAAAAATGACAGCGTAATTATAATGACCGGTAGAAATGATTCCAACCCTATTAAATTTTTGGCTGAAATGGCTGCAGCAATTAAGCTACTGAAGAACTGTAATATATTTATTGTAAATGTTAAGTACAATGCATTTCTGAATGAGCGTAAACTTAATTATGAATTGAAATTACTTTCACAAAACTATCACAACTGCAACTTCATTGAAGCAAGTACCTACAACAGCGTTATAGAACAACTTTTGTACAAAATAAACAATGTCCAATACTACAATAAATATCTTCTTTATAACAATAATAACGTAGTAATAAAGGAAAAACCAATATGTTCAGAGCATATTAAACAAGAAAATTCTAAAACTATTTCGCGTCCGGTAGACGATATATTGGAACCTATAAATCTACCAGTTAAGGGAACTATTCCATATTATTTTCCTCAGGTTGTTAAACCACAAATGTCGCGTATAAACACTTCTTCAGACAACGTTGTAGTAAGTAAAGAACGTTTTTTTCGTAGCTAATAATAACCATAAGAAAAGTAGCAGTTTAAAGTATAGTAGAAGTAGTTTTTCAGTACTACATCAAAATATTGCAGGGGCTTTAAACAAACTACAAGATATTGATTTAACTATTAATGAAATGCGTGATTCTCATATAAATATAGACGTTTTGTGCCTGAGTGAACACTTTGTTATAAGAGGGGAAGAAAAATACCTCAAACTTAATAATTTTTATGTCGGTGCCATTTATTCACGGCCTGATCAGCGGCGAGGGGGAACATGCATACTATGCAAAAATTATCTCCAAAGTACTGAATTAAAAGAAGTAAAAGAATTCTCCATTGATAAACACTTTGAGATTTGTGGATTAGAAATTAAATCAATACATGTGATCATAATTTGTATATACAGGACCCCCTCATCTAATCTAAATATATTTTTTGAAAACTTGAACAAAACTTTACTGAAACTACAAAATAAAAAAAGTAAAATAATAATAGCTGGAGATTTTAATATTAACCTTTTAAATAATGACACTAATTGTACAAAATTTAAAGAACTCATTTCAAACTATGGTATGCGGTGCCACATTCAAGAAGCCACCAGGTTGAACACATGTATTGATAACATCATCAGTAACATTCCAAATATAACAGGTAAAACTTATAATGTTTGTTTATCTGATCATAATACAGCACAGGTTGTTAAATTCGAATATTATCAAAAACCCATATCTGGCTATTACTTCATGACCGTAAATGACCTGAGTAAAGACAATGTCAATAAATTCATTGAACACATGAGTAAATTATCTTTTACAGATGTTTACAACATTTCAGACACTAACAATGCTTTTGATAACTTTCATGACACAATCACCTTATTTTATAAATTATGTTTCCCTCTCATAAAAGTAAAAAAACAGTTCAGTGGTAAATTAAAATGGATAACAAAAGGAGTTAAAAAGAGTAGTAACACTAAACGAACACTCAGATTTAAATATTATCTAAATAAAACCAATGAAAATAAAACTAGGTTTAAGGTATACTCTAATATGTTAAGAAAATGTATTCATAACTTACAATCTTTATGTAATCTAAAGCACATTGCATACTCAAAAAATAAGGGTAAAGCTTCATGGGATATTGTTAAACACAGTACAGGTAACGAAAGGTCTCGAGAATATATTAATAGTATAGTTGACGATGATATTACTGCAACATCAGGCTTGGATATCGCAAACCTATTTAACAATTTCTTTATAGATGTTGTTGAAAACAACGCAACCTTTCAAAACAACACTTATGACCTAAATATTAAAAGTAACGATAATAGCATATTTTTAAGACCTACTAATCCTGCTGAAATTTTTAGCATCCTAAAAACATTAAAAAACACTAAGTCGTCTGGCTACGATGGTATATCTACAGATCTTCTAAAACAAATCGCTCAATACATTGCAGAGCCTCTTTCATATATTATAAATTTATCATTAGAACAAGGTTGCTTCCCGGAAAAACTCAAAATATCTATAATAAAACCGATGCACAAAAAAGGATCCAAAACAGACAAAAATAATTATCGACCTGTTGCGCTTATACCAATTCTATCAAAGGTCTTTGAAAGAGTTATGTACAAGAGAGTCCTTTCTTTCTTGGACAAGTATAATATGCTTGCAAAACAGCAATATGGTTTTAGGAAAAACAAATCCACCTCATTAGCAGCATTTAACTTAGTCAAATCCATCCTAAATAACATCAATTCGAAAGTTACAACTTCAGCTCTGTTTTTAGATCTTAGTAAAGCTTTCGATTTCGTAAATCACCCCATTCTCATTGATAAACTGAGTAAAATGGGTATAAGAGGTTCAGCCCTAGAATGGTTCAAATCTTACTTATCAAATAGAACTCAGATCACAAGAATCACAAAATTTGATGACAAATTAAATATTATCACCGACTTTAACTCTCAGCCTCGACCAAATTACTTCGGAGTTCCACAGGGAAGCATCTTAGGGCCACCACTATTCCTTGTATATGTTAACGATCTGCCACAAGCTATAGAACAGGATTGTGTTCTGTTTGCTGATGACACAACGGTTATTCTTGATTGTAAAAATGAGGAATCATATGAGTCTGATATAAATAACACTTTGAATAAAATTATTACTTGGTTAGATAACAACGCTTTAAAAGTTAACGTAGAAAAAACTAAAATAATCAATTTCAAAACACAGAAAAATAAATATACACACTTTAAAATATCGCATAGAGATCAAATAGTAGAACAATTACATAAAACAAAATTTCTTGGTATAACACTTGATGAACATTTCACCTGGAAGCAGCATATCGATGAAATATGTATGAAAATCAATAGGTTTGTTTTTGCATTAAAGAAAGTTAAAAATGAGACATCCAGACAAACTGCTTTAATGGTGTACCACGCCTATGTTTGCTCCGTCATCCGGTATGGTATAATTGTCTGGGGAAACTCTTCTGAAATTTCTAGAGTTATGTTAGCACAAAAAAAATGCATACGAGCAATTTTCAATATGGACTGGACTGATTCCTGCAGGCCAGTGTATAAATCCCACAACCTTCTCACAGTTCCTTGCATTTATATTTATGAAATCGCTAAGTTTGTTAAAACAAATCATTCACTTTTTGAACTTAATAATAATACAAATAAACGAAAAGCCACACAATATTTATTAAAAATGCCTGTTCCTAGGATTGAACTATTCCGACGCAGTTGCGTGTATATGGCGCCACTTATTTATAATTCAATTCCAAATTTTATAACTGATCTTCCTTACAGAAAATTCTGCGTAGTACTAAAAAAATGGCTCATTTCACATAGTTATTATTCAATAGGTGAATTTCTAAAAAAAACTTCTTGTCGGTCCTATCATTACAGGAATGCATTGTAGAACAGACTAGAATATATTCAAATCTATGATTGTAGTATTTTTATCCTGTTATTTTGTGTTGTCCCAAACATGGACATAGTCCCAAATGTATCATATGTATTTTTTTTTTAACTAGTTGTGTTGTGTAAATTGAGGATTAATTTACTTTAATTCGTGTCTAAACAACATTTTCAACTTTAGTTGAAGATAATTGCTTTTTAGCCTCACCATAATATTTGCATGCCAAAATATGGCGAAATGTGTCATCGCACAAGAATACTTAAATAACATCTTTGTAACCGCATTTAAAGCAAATAAATGACTTTGACTTTGACTTTGACTTTGAACGTCGACCATTAATAGGTGAGCTTGGTCTACTGGTAGGGAACTGGGAGTGCATTGGGCCTCGAGGCTGTCTGCGAGGCATTCAGCCTTTTCGTCATCGTCGAATGCAATGGATTTATCGGGACGGGTCAGGGGGGGCATGGCGGAGACTTGAGGAGCCCTGAGTTTCCTCTGGAGCTCCCAGAAGGCCTGATGGGTGGGCTCTAGTTCGCCGAGTAACTTTCCCCAGCTCGCGTCCCGCAGCTCCGCTACACGTGTCTTTACAGATCTCTGTAAATAGCGCATATGGGCTTTGTTGGCGTGACAGGGAAAGCTATCATAGGCATGTATGGCCGCGTTCTTCTCAGTCAGTAATGCACGCACATCGTCCGGCAAGGAACTTCCCTTGAACAATCGTTCAGGACGGTTTGTACGTGATCAGTGAGTGAATCGATCGCGGCCGTGGTGTCAGCGATAGAGTCGAAAAGGTCGGGGATAGAGTCTAGTTGAGGGGACGTGTTGGATTTCAGCTGTGTGCTTACTTTCTTCCAGTCCGTGATCCTCTTAGTGATAGGGGGGGCGTTCGGGTCGGGGAGACCTATGCGGGGGTATAGTCTCATGACTACCGGGCGGTGATCAAAGTCGAGCTCTTGTACCGTTTCTATTGATTCTAACTTTAGATTGACGTTCTTAAGGAGCGCCACGTCTAAGATATCGGGGGCATAATTGGGATTTATGAGCGAGAAATGAGTGGGAGTCATCGGAGCGATGACGTTAAAAGTCAGGGAGTTTGAGAGGTCGAACAGGTGTTGACTTCTGGTATTGGTTACCGAACTATTCCAAGAGGGATGTTTGGCATTGAGATCGCCCGCTATAATGAGCGAGTTACTCATAGCGAGTAAAATCGAGAGATCGTTTGAGAGGAGTTGGTAATGCCCCGGGGTATTACCGGGGGGATTATAGACCGATACGAGAGTGATCGGCTCATGACCTGACATGCTTAAGCGGCAGGCGGAAACTTCTAATACCGAGAGGGGAGGAGGGTCAAGTGGGATGCAGTGAAGCTGCTTTCTATAATAGATCAGGGTGCCACCCTTGTGACAACGCGACCTGTCATTGCGAACTATCCGGTAATTGGCAAGTGACGGATCACGATGGCAAGGCTTTAGGAAGGTCTCTTGTATTAAGAGAACGTCTATTTGGTGATCGCGATTGGATCCTAATGATATCGCCTTGGGCGGCGAGGATAAGATTTGCCATTTCCCTTGCGGGCGGGGAGACAAATGACGCGTAAGTCGAGGTGATGATGTTGAATGAGACAACACCTGGCTGCTGCGCGGTCACGGGACCGGCAGTCGGGGGACGCAAAGCTTGAGGAGCAGGCGCGGGTTTAGCGGGTGGCGCGGCGGGCGCGGGGGGCGCAGAGTGCGCGGGAGGCGCGGAGGGCGCGGGTGGCGCGGTGCCACGGTAACGGGGGTCCCTAGGGTGGGGGGCGGAGAGGGGGGGGGCGGGGGTGGGAAGTGATCGTAAGACGGCACCAAGGCAGGGAAAGACTGCTGGTGGTGGAGATAGTTCCACGGACTAGGCCTCTGAGGGCTTAGTCGTTGGGGCATAAGGGCGGAGGGA
The DNA here is from genome assembly GCA_963680765.1 of Agrochola lychnidis. Classification (NCBI taxonomy): domain Eukaryota; kingdom Metazoa; phylum Arthropoda; class Insecta; order Lepidoptera; family Noctuidae; genus Agrochola; species Agrochola lychnidis. The sequence goes on from OY796851.1 coordinate 686,454, forward strand.
ATCCTATAAGAGGATTGGGGAGTTTCCCTTTGCTGGCGGGCGCCGGAGCGCTTCCCCAGCTTGGGAGAAGATGCCTTAGGGGCTTTAGAGCAACCCCGGTAGTTAGCCGGGTGACCCTCTTTGCCGCATAACACGCAGCTGGGAGGTACGGTACAGAGGGTACGGTCTTTGGGGCGGGAGCAGTCGGAAGTGCCATGCTCGCCCAGGCACTTTACGCACCTGGGTGTAGCGTTTAGCGGAATTGCCATGCTACACGCATAGCAATTCCGCTGGGAATGGCCGTATAGCTGGCAACGGTGGCATTGTCCGACAATGCCACTTTTGTGAGGCTTTTCTATTTCAAACCCTGTGAGGTTGCACAGGGATTTGAGTTGGAAGATCGGGTTGTGGCCCTCAACGGGCGGGCAAATGACGAGGATCATGTCGTATGAGCCGGAGATAGTTTACTAGAACTCTTTATACTATGGCTGTACTACGCGACGCGATGCAACAGCATAACTAGGAATCACGCTAGACGAGAAATTACAATGGGGACCTCATATAACATCTCTTGCGGGGCGGCTGAGCTCGGCCGCTTATGCTGTTAGAAAGACGCAGATACATGACAGTGACCTTGAGTGTTAGAATAACCTAGAGCCTTAGTTTCCCAGGAAAAGATAATAACTGTAATGTTTACTCTCTTAAAAGCTAGTACTATAATTAGATTACTGTTATTCTTTATGTAAAACATGCTGAAAACAGTATTTTTCAAACTCATATAACAGCGCAGGGAATGGCCCTACAGATTTAGTACCATAGTGAAAAGTGAAGAAATTAACATGTTCTAATGGAATATCACATTTTTTTTTGTTTGGCACCGGCACTTTCACGTTTAGCCCAAAAATGTATAGGCGGTGAATGTTCTCCTTTAGACGCATTATTAATTTATTATACGTAAAACAAAAGGTATTTTAATGAAACACGTATACTGAAAGATCAATAATTAAATTATCTTTAAAATGGTAAAGGTTTCAGAAAAATACGCTTGATAGATTTTGCGTCATTCTCAGTTTTTTATCCGCGTTAGACGTAACTTTACAAATTAATTTCACTATGTAATATAAACATAATCCAAAATATGACTATATTAAAATATTAAGAAAATAAATAAATAAAATATTTTTTATTGACACAAATACAGCTTTTACAAACTTTGTTTGAAGCCCTGGCTCTTGAGATAGGTAGCAACTTGTGTTACAGGAGCCAGTGTCTTCGCCCATTTATGGTTAATTTCATAACAATGTGCAATAAGCAAAAATAAAAGAGAAAAGGGGAAAAAAAACAATACAATAAAAGACAAAATTACAACAGTTATAAGATGGACACATGCTCTTTGTGTGTGTGTGTGTGTGTGTGCGTGCGTGTGTGTGTTCGTGTCTGTATGGGCGAGTGTAGATCATTTTATGAGTACTGATTTTGTAATAGATCTTCCGTCTGGTGGTAATCAAATGTTTGAAGCCATGTGGAGATTTTTAATTTAGTTTCTTTCGTTGTGAACGGATTTATGTTATAGGTATTGTTTAATTTATTGTAAATGTATTTAGCCATGTAAAAGTGTTGTCTTCTAGCGGAAGCGGTTTTACATCTTTCTGGTCTACATACATTAGTATGAGTTATAGTTCTCTTTACTTTGGTGGCATGAATTACCGGCGTTAGTTGGTGTTGATTAATTGTGAGATGAAGAAGGTATACCTGTCTCACGGTAAGTACTTTACAATTTTCATAAAGATCCTTCGTAGGAAACCGGTACGGTCTGAAGGTCATGACCTTTAACAAAGATCTTTGGGCTCTTTCGAGGTGAATCATAAAGGTTTTACATACGCCTCCCCAGGCCGTGATACAGTAGGCTATGATTGACTGTGCCAGCGCAATGTACACCGTGCGGAGTAGCTTAAACTTAGCCACGTGTCGAACCTTCTTAAATGCCCATACAAGGTTCCTAACACGGGAAGTGGTCAATTCAATGTGTGGACGCCAGCAAAGTCGTTCATCTAGAAGTACACCTAGATATTTCACAGACTTTTTTTGTGAGATTGGAAAACATGGGCATTGGTGTCCATATAAATCATTGCAGGAGTGTGCTTTGATACTTATTTCCATGGGTTTAGTATTGGCGAAAGTAAATTGCAGATAAGAGGTCTTAGAAATATTCAGGGTTAGTAAGTTACTTCCTAGCCAATGGATTATTTTACGTAGGCCCAGCTCCGCCGCTTGTTGCGCTTCCTCCCAACTCTCACCGTGAAATATTAATACGGTATCATCTGCATAACTAAATATTCTGCCTTTATTAAGAGACTGCTGGCACAGGTCATTCACATAGACCAGGAAAAGACTTGGGGATAGGCAGCTTCCTTGGGGTACACCATAGTCAATTATGGCTTCATTGCTAACCTCTTCACCAATCTTTACTTTTTGTGTTCGGTCTGCAAGAAAGTCAGTAAATATGCTGAGAGCTTTCCCTCTGATACCGGCATGCTCTAACTTCTTTACAAGGGTTGGAATACAGACAGTGTCGAACGCCTTGGCCAGGTCTAGAAAAACACCCAGACATTTCTGTTTTGCATCCACTTTTTCAGTAATGTGGTCAACAAGTTGGTTAACTGCGTCTACGGTGCTCTTCCCGGACCTGAAGCCAAATTGTGAGTCTGATAATATTTTAGAGTGCTCTAAGTATCTTATGAGTCTATGGTTCAGTAGTTTTTCCAAGATTTTTGACAGTGCTGAAAGTACTGAGATAGGTCTATAGTTTTGACATCGTCTTGACTCCCTCCCTTGTGAACTGGCGTTACTAGAGACTTTTTGAAGATTCGGGGGAAGACTATATGATATGTTTCGAGCAGGGCTCGAAACATATCTCAATGAGTTTCGTAAGAGGTGAGATTAGTACATCTTTGCCCAGTTTGATGAGTTTGGCCGGAATAGAATCCCATCCTGTAACACAATCAATCCTCAGGTTATTAATCACCGCCTCAACTTCGATCTCGCCTGGGGATAATAAAACCATAGATTCACATGCCGAGGGTGTTTCAAATTTATATGGTGCACTTGGAGGATTTTGGTTTTGCCTAATAGTGTCAGCTAATTGCTTACCAATATTAGCAAAGTAATGATTTACTTCCTCAATTGCGTTGGGCGCATCTGTTGCAGTTAGGAGTTTATCTGCTGAAATTTTTTGCCCAGTTTGGTTAGTAATAGTTTTAATAATATTCCATGTTTCTTTATTGTTTTTTGAAGATTCTAAAGCGGATCTGTCGTGACTTAGTTTTATGTTCCTAAGTAACAGATTGCAAAAATTGCGATACCGTTTATATGACTGCTCTATAATTCCGTTTTTTGGATCTGCTAGAAATGTTTTATGGAGATTATCCCTGTGTCGAATACACCGTAATAAGCCAGGTGTAATCCAGGGCTTAAGTACTGTTTTACGGTTTGGGACTTTCTGAAATTGGGAGTGTTGAGATATTGTGGACATCAAACATTCGACAAACCTAGTTGCAGCATCATTCGCATCGCATTTGTCAGATAGAAATGAGAAGTCTGTATTTTTAAGCTGCTCTACAGCGGCCTCATAATTTACTTTTGTGACGTATTAAATTGTGTGTTTATTGTTGTTAACGCCCTTACTTAAACATACCATTACTGAGGCATGGTCGCTGACTGTGGAATTTATTACTATGACAGTTGCACAAGTAGATTTATTAATCATCACATGATCGAGGCAGTTCTGTAATCTTGTCGGATGTGTGTGTCCCGGTAAAAGACCCATTTCAGCAGTCACATTAAGATAAAGTGAACTATTTCTGTCAGTATTGCTAGGTTTTATGTCAATGTTAATATCTCCTATTAAAATTATGTTGCTCGCTTTTAGTTTACTTAAAATAGTTTCTAGGGAATTTAGGAAACGGTCAATACAATATGTCGATGAGGATCTATAGGATGCTAAAATACACGTGTCGGAATCAATTTTTAGTAGGAGAAAGTTGCCACCTATCGGTTCTGATTCTTCCACTGTACACTGAATACTACTTCACTACATAGTATAAAACAAAGTCGCTTTTTCTGTCCCTATATCCCTATGTATGCTTAAATCTTTAAAACTACGCAACGGATTTTGATGCGGTTTTTTTAAATAGATAGAGTGATTGAAGAGGAAGGTTTGTATGTATAATAACCCGGTTTATACCCGTGCGAAGCCGGGGCGGGTCGCTAGTTTAATATATATTGTAATACCGTCGTTTTGATTTAAGCATTTTTTACTGGCGTATGTCACATAGTTTTCAATTGGAGGAATTGGTTTGTCTTCATTAAGCTAACACTCCGTCAGTATTATAATGTCCATTTCACAGCATAACCTAGCTAATTGAGCCTGAAACCCGTCTAAGTTGTTGTATATGCTTCGGATGTTCTGAGTTATTATTTTTAGCAAATCCTTCGAGGTTTTTATGATGTCGTTACATATATTAGTATCACAGTGATGTGAAGATGCCACCGTGAAGTTATCTATTTGTGATGTGATGTTGGTGTTTGTATTAGCCATTGAGTACCGTTATAATTTCAGTGTTACACATTAATGTGCGGGGTCTCGTTTTAGGCGTGGTATAGTCTTGTAGTAAAACAATGAGAGTGGATCCGTTCAGAGAGGAAGATATTATGTGTGCAGATGTATGTATTTTTGTAGTATGGTTGTGTTTTGTGTATTGAGTTGTCATTATAGTATTTGGTTGAATTATGTTTGTGTGTTATACAATAACAGAGCAGGTGCAGATAAAATACTAAAACATTTACAAATAAGTAAGTGGAACAAGCCAGCGTAGCCCAGTCATTGTTCTAAGTTCGGTTTAAGGTCATCTTCGCCTTTAATGAGCATGTGTTGAGTCCCCTCCCTTTGTCGAAGGAACACTTTTCCAAAAGATATCCAGCAAAACTTGAAATTATTTTCACTAGCAAATTTCCTTGCTAAAAAGAATAATCGCTGTGACTTCATCGTCAGGCTCTCTGATATATAAATAAGTTTTATGTCACCTGGTATATTTATATGGGAGGTGTTTAGTTTTCCCTGGGCATTCTTGCGATTGTAATTGCGCACTTTCTGCAGAATATTTTCCTTTGTAGTCGCGGAGGTGAAGTCGACTACAATAGATGATCCACCACTTTTTTTACTCAAACGAAAGATATCCTTAACTTCATACCTTTCTAGCGGGATTTCCAGAACTTTTGCTGTTTCCGATAATACATTACGCAGATCCTCTTTATTTTCTCCTTCCTTTTTTGGTACATTTCTAATTTCTATCTTTGTGACACATAATATTCTTTCTAAATTCTCCACTTTGTCTTCCAGCTGATTTATATAGGCACGGTCAGGGGGCCTACCACCAGCTCATAAAGCAGTATTATTTTAATATTACTTCAGTGTGGGAAAGAGATGAAGCTCTACAGGTCGTATAGCTCCATCTCTTTCTCCCACTGAAGTAATATTAAAATAATACTGTTTATGAGCTGGTGGTAGGCCCCCAGCTTTCCGGTCTCTTTCAGTATCATCCAACCTTATTTTCATATCGTTCATACAGGGTTACTGGTAACTCGACGTATTCCTTGCAGGACGTCATAGTAGGGTTAAAATGCAACAAATTAAGCCACCAAATGTTCTACCGACATTCAGTAGTTTTTGAATTAGTTAAGAGTTTTAGTTTTTTTATGAAAAATCCCAGATTAAATCATTTGAAACCAATTTAAAAATGATTTACGGCGCGACTGTACTGAAATTTAAGTTATTATCATAGTTGACGCCGTAGCAGACCTTTGTTAATAATTAAAAGTTCAATAATGCCTAAAACTTTGGCAAATATCACTAACCAAACATTTAATTTTTTGTAATTTTTGCTATTACCTACTTCATAAAAAATGTAGTCTAGTGCAAAAAAAAAATGCTACACCAGCAGCCTAATTGCGTAACATATTTTATTTTTGATTGCAATTCTGAATCGAAAGCAAGTCCAATCTTAATCGCATGCCATAATTGGAATTGCGATGTACATTTTTTACCATACGACTGAAATTGTATAGGGATGTTCAATACAATTGTCTATAATTGTTAAATTTATATGTTTAGTTACAGCATCTATGAATGGTTAATATTCAAATTATTGTGCTATAATGTAATTTTGTTTTAATTACAACTGATGATCTACTAGTGCTTATAAATAAAAATGTACAATGATTGCCGAAAAATGAAAAACCAATTTTTAAAATGCTTTCTACCACAATTGAACTACGTAATAAAACGTTTTTCTTTTCACGTCTTTGCTATCTGTGGCCTATGACAAAATCGTGGAAAAGCAGTGTTGTCAACTTAGAGGGATTTCCACTAAACCTGGGAGTTTTTATCCCAAAAACAAACAACTTTGTAGTTGAAAAACATCTCCCCTATATTGATATATGTCACGGTCAATTCTCCAACTGCAAATTAATAATAATATAATATATTTATTAACAATAAAGTTTGATACAACTTATCTATCCTAAACAAAAACACAATGTACAGAGTTAAGAGCATTTTAAAGATAGAGTTAACGACGATGTCTGAGCTAGTATTAACTGTGTGACAGACATCGGCGAAATGTAAGTTTGTAATGGTTTTTTCTTTTTGTATGTGATAAAACTGAAAATTTACAATTTTCTGTCATTTTCCTTTACTTGTGCAATGAGACGGGCTTTGTGCCAAATTTTATGAGTCTAGGTCAACGAAGTACCCGGTAGTTTTTGATTTATTTGCGAGTACCAAAATATGTCGCTTAAATAGCCGTAATTTTTTATTGTGTTGACTTAGAAGCTTGATTTTTTAGAGCTCTAAGGGACCACAGACGTATTTGATATTAATTTCAACTTGATACCTCCGTACGTTCCTGAGAAAAAGGGTCTTGACAGACTGATAACGAAGTGATCCTGTAAGGGTTCCGTTTTTCCTTTTGAGGTACGGAACCCTAAAAATACTATGATTACATAAGTTATGTTTTATTTTCATACTCAAATCTTCAAATGGACTCCCAAAACAGCGGCCGAATGTCGGTAACAGAAAACCGATTTCAGGAGAGGCTCCGGCTCGCAGTTTCGATCGTCTCTAGTAATATTATTCGGTTGTAAGTGCATCGATCAAAACTATTCAAATATAAACAAAAACTTGCTTAGGCAAAACCACACTTCCGTGGTTTTGTGAAATCGGTTTGTCTAGTTCGGATTATCGATACGATTCCGTTTCTGGTTGAAATCGGATTTTTGATTCGTTTCGATGTATCTAGACGCAAGTCTATAGTGGACTTAGGGGAAAAAAATTGCAACACTGAGAGTAAAAGTTGAATGATCTGCCCTCATTGCGTTATGCGTTGACGATTTAATGCAAACTACTGCCTGTCTAAAGTATACCTTTGCTGCTCTAACTTTATCAGAGTGTAGGGAAAAGAAAAGGAAAGGCATATGACATCACATGTTAAACCTTTGACAATAATTTGGGCTGGAATGAATATTCTTTGAATTCTGTGGAGAATACGATATCAATCATGGCGACGCATCTGTTTACATTTTATTTTTGTAGATTTCGGTAAAGTTTTTGTTTTAAATTAATAGTTGTTTTATATTTTTCAACATACAAAATTATATTTACTATTCACGTACAGAAACATGGGCCTGTAATAAGCAGTTTTGGAACATTATTCTTGTGGCTTGTGGAAGTCGGAAGAACTTTGGAAAATTCTCTCGTTCGAGACACCGCCTTCGTTTTGTACTAGCTTCACCAAGATCACAGACTACAATTAAGTACATGGACTAAGACTTAGGCTGTTTTGCTCCATAGCGAAAAGTATCTAAGTCGATATTATCACTACAAGTAAGTAAACCAATATAAATAGGAATAACGTGTGTGAGAGTACCTTCGTATCTCATTAGATTATTGTAGCTGTAGGTACATTATTGGTGAGTCTACGTATACGGACAATCATTCTTTTGTTGCGTAGACACAGGCATCTTACGCGAGGTTAACTATTTATTGTGGTTAAAATAATAGTTACGTACTATGTCTCACATTCTAACTAAAATTGTTAATTGATATTTTTGTACATAAGTAGATGCTGAAATAAACTATAATATCCACTACCTAACCAAATAACAGATAACTACAAAACATATTCATAATATTTTCACAGACGTGCTGAAAACACAAGAATGGAACACTACCAAATATCAATATTGTTGACTTCCTAACAAAGAAGTTGGTGGCAAGGTGGCAAACATGGATTGGATTAAGAATCTTATGTATTAATCGTTGAAGGTAAGCTTTTTGACACATCATTAAGAATTAAGCATAGCAACTCAATTATGAATATATTTCCTTGGCTGAACTTTTGACAGACACATCATAATATATATTTTATGTTTATCCAATTACCATTATAATTTAGTATTATAAAATATCTGGAGACTGAAAAATCAGCCCTAAATAAAGAAGAAATTATACAACCAGCATGACGATGATGATAATAGATGGCTTTCATCTAGCCATGGGCTTAGTTGATATGTCTACTTTGCCACATGAGTACTTTATTTGAGCAGAAAGTAATATGACTTTGTTTTAAAATGTAGAGTTCCTGGGGAATTTCACCTACGAAGACATGAAGGCAGCATGAATGATACTGCCCCTGCTGTGCTGCACTGCTGCTCTGCTACTTCAGATTTCAAGATTCTTAAGTACAAAAGTAGAAACTGAAGATCCTTCATGAAATATTTTTTTTAGAAAACTTGATTATAGTCTTGTACGACAGTGATATAAACTATTGTGTTAATTGATAACAGTGTAAACTTTAATAAAGTGTTTTAATTATGAACTATAGAGGGACAAATAAAAATAACTTTAAATGAAATAATTAAGAATGGCATACTATTTGTTTTATACAAACACAGACAATTTTATAATTATAATGATACTATTTAAAGGTGTTTACCTAAATTAACTGTCATTCATTAGATTTAAAGGAAATAGAGAGAAATAAATTATGGTAAACAAATAAAACTGTTTTATTAAATTGTTACAACCTTAACTCAACACTGGACAAGAGAATCGGCACCATTACCATCTATTCACATTAATATGAAATATTTGGACATAGAGCAAAAAGGAATTGGAACAAACATACTGTAAGGATTAGTGGAATTTGAAATCTAATGTCTTCCTGTGGAAATCATCATGGATTATGTATGTACTGCTTGTTGTAAGTGTATGTGTGTTGTAAGTGTGTTGGCAATTTCAGGCCTATCTCTATCTTACCAGCATTCAGTAAAATATTTGAAAAGTTAATACTCAAGCAGTTGCTAAGACATTTTAATTTAAACAGACTTCTTCATGATGAACAATATGGTTTTACAAAAGGTCGTTCTACCACAGATGCGGGTGTTGCTCTGCTGAAACACATATTTAACGCATGGGAGGACTCGCAAAATGCTATTGGAGTTTTCTGTGATCTCTCCAAAGCCTTTGATTGCGTGCACCATGACACACTTTTGCGTAAACTACGTCATTACGGTGTCCAAAACGAAGCTCTTAAAGTAATAAATTCTTATTTACATAATAGGTTCCAATGTGTAGATGTTAATGGTGTGAAATCTTCCGAGCTACCAGTTCAGTTAGGTGTACCTCAAGGCTCAATACTGGGTCCATTCTTATTCTTAGTATATATTAATGACTTGCCTTTTTATTTAAAGGATATCTGTAACGTTGTACTGTTTGCAGATGATACCTCTCTTATTTTTAAAGTAGACAGGAATAGACAAGATTTTGACGACGTAAACAGTGCACTCTCAATGGTTACGGATTGGTTTACGACAAATAACCTAGTTCTCAATGCCAAGAAAACGAAATGTATAAAATTCGCTCTACCAAATGTTAGAAATCTAGGACCCAACATCGTCTTAGATAAAGAGGTGCTTCAAATTGTGAACTCGGCAGTTTTTCTGGGCATTACAGTAGACGCCAAACTTCAGTGGGGCCCACATATATCAAGCCTAGCGGGAAGGCTCAGTTCGGCCGCCTACGCTGTCAGAAAAGTAAGACAATACACTGACGTTGATACAGCTCGGTTAGTCTATTTTAGTTATTTTCATAGCGTTATGTCCTATGGTATTCTGCTGTGGGGCAAAGCCGCTGACATTCAAAATATATTTGTTCTTCAAAAACGAGCAGTTCGAGCAATTTACCAGCTAGGTGCCAGAGTTTCTCTAAGAGATTTGTTTAAAAATATTGGTATTCTCACGGTGGCATCACAATTCATATTTGCCAACATCTTATATATTAGGCAAAATATACACTTATACACTAAAAACAGTGATATTCACAATGTTAACACTAGAAATAAGGACAAACTACGAGCTCCCTTTCACCGGCTTCATAAGGTTCATAACTCATTTGTTGGGCTTGGTATAACTTTTTATAACCAGCTACCCTCTTCTTTTCTAGATTTGCCTTTTAATGCATTTAAAACTAAAGTAAAATCCAACCTTTGTTCAAAGGCATACTATTGTATCAACGATTACTTAAATGATAAGAATAGTTGGTCGCTGTGATTAACTCAAGACAATGTTTATGTTCTTTCTCCAGAATTAGCTTACCTACTGTCATTTTATATGAGTTTTTTATTTTTTATTTTATTTTATTGTTGACATAATCTACTCATTACAATTTTTTTGTTATGAGTTGTATTGCAATTTGTGGTTAGCTAGCGACCTCGACAATTGATCATATATATTTTTTTTTTTGTTTGAGCAACCAGCAAGTTCGTCATGCTCGGACGTGTGCTGCTTGGTCGTCTTGCTGATCATGGTTTTGTTATTGTTACTAGTAATTAACTGTTCATTTACCTCGATGGTCCTAGTTTATCATTTATAACTGCCAATTACAGCTTTATGTAAGCGGGCACGCCCTTTATGTCTGGAGGCTTTTATATAGATATTTAGTTCTTTTTACGTTTAGTTTTTATTTTTTTTAAATATTGCTTGAGTATAGTTCTCGATGTTTTTGGCTGGTATATTGGCGTGTGCTAGCTGGCATATGGCCTATAATTTATCATTTGAATTATGTTTTGTGTTGCATAATGTAAGTTATTTTGAATACTATTGTATAGAATCATTTTTTCTAACTTGAACAGACAGCTGTGCTGCTGGGGAGTTTGTTGCGCCACTTCTTCTTCCCAGCTAAAGGCACTAGGAAGTGGTGAAGGGTGGGCGTTTTTGGGGGACTGTCTTATGTAATTTTGACGTTCGAAAAGTGCTGATTCTCAGCCTAGTTTGAATAAATGACTTTTGAATTTTGAATTTTGAATTATGAGAGACAGTTAAAAAAAATCTTGAATAATGTAGTTGAGCCTGACACCTGAAAAAAAAAGAATAGTAAATCTTCAATATATTCCACCATCCATTACATCCATCCACAGTCACTTTATAGAATAGCAATATTCTGCTATAAACAACAATTGGGTCAATTATAAGCAATAATTGACTTAAATATTCTTACCTACTAATAATATTAATAGGCTAAGTACTAACAGCCGCACGGGGCAATCCATCAGGTTAAGCTACGCTTGCCAGGGTTGGTCCGTGGATGGGTGACCATTTCTACATACCGAGACTCCTTCATGCCTCGAAAAGCATATTAAACCGTTGGTCCCGGATGTCATTTGTGGATCTTTGACAGTCGTTATGGGTCATCAGAAGCCCGAAAGTGACAATTAGTCTTACCAAGGGGTATCGTATTACCTAGTTATTGGGTTGTGGAGGTTAGATAGGCAGTCACTCCATGTAAAATACTTGTATTCAGCTGCATCCGGTTAGACTGGAAGCCGACCCCAACATAGTTGGGAAAAGGCTGGGCAGATCGATTTTTTTAATAATATTAACAATAAGTGAAAAACATTTAAGATAGGTACTTAGATATATTTTCAGTTGCCTACCTACTTTCTTTACTTTGTTGTTATAATTGCTAAGTAAAAATTCATACAAGTAGTAGGTTAGGCAACTGAAAATATATGTATGGTATTTAAATGTATGTTAAGTTTACGTTTGATGGTGCATTTCACATTCACCAATAAACAATATGGGGTTTATTTATAAATGTTGCATAAAGTTATGTAATGATGAGCAACTGTTTAATCAGACGTTTTTGAGGTTTTAACGTCACTTAACTATAAGCAATGTTTTATAAATACATCCCTATGTGTGTAATATTGTTGCTGTACTTAACACACATTCAATGTTCAACACTTAGAAAGAAAATAATAAGTAAGTACATACCTTAAACAGACAATGATGTGGCAATAGTGGTATGTTCATCAATGTCCTTACATAATCCATTAATATAAAATGATTCAAACTGCTTTTTTTTGTTCTTCCTCAATTATAAGTTTTTGCTTTTCCAATGTATTACAAGCTCGACTGGGTTGCTAAGCTTGTGGCTCAAGTTTGTTACGGTATGAGGTACGAATTTGTCTTTCGTTAAAATGCCACCAAAATACCTCGTTTCTGGAATATCATAATATTTGTTTTTAGTTTAGGTTGTAGGCACTAAACTCACAAGAAAACTTTCACAATTATTATTAAAAATCGACCTCGCTGCTTTGATATTTAACATAGGTACCAATAAAATTGATTTATCATTGAGGTTTTACATAAAAACACATTCACAATTTATCAGGAAGACTATTACTTAATTTTTTTCTTAATAATTATGGAGATTTCATGAGTTAATCCCAAAAAGATTGCTAAGTAAAATCTATTGCGACCACTACAGTGGCTTCTATTTCATTTGACAGACAAAACAAATTACTATAAAGTTTGAAACAAAATTACAACTGTCAAAATGGTTACGCAATTCGATTAATAGCCTTTTTAGACGCATTTCGTTCACTCAATGGAGTATCAAACAGACCGCAGTTTGTTTAAAAAATATTGGAGTTTTGCAATTCCAAAGTCGTAAAATAAAAGCAATTCGATTCAAATTGAAATAAATTCTACTTGAATGGTAATCAAAATACGTTGCGCAATTAGGTAGGTAGCTGGTGTACAAATTACTAAGAAAATATCCTTGTCTTATCAGCTATCCAAAAAGGTATGAAAGTTAATACAAAATCATGGACTACATTATGAAAATCGTTTTTGATTTAGTACAGGCGTGCGTTTCACAAAAAGGTGATTATTCGAAAAATCAAAAACAAAATCGTGAACATTATTATTCTTTTTAATCAATATTAAAAACTTTAATTACACACATTTCACACGTCTTGTTCGATGTGCTGCCCTCGGTTTCGAATACATGTTCTTATTCGCTTCCTTACTTCGGTTTTTGTTATTCTTGATGTGATTGTTGCCCTCATCTGGTCCACCGCATTTGTAATTCTCTCCCTTAGTTCTTCAATTGAATTTACTGGGGTCACATAAACTAGATCTTTCATATGACCCCAGACGTAAAAGTCTAGCGGCGTCAGATCAGGGCTTCGTGCAGGCCACGGAATCGGCCCACCGCGCCCTATCCATCGGTTTGGATAGTTTTCATCCAGCAATTGTCGAATTGTGATTCGGAAGTGGGCTGGACATCCGTCATGTTGGTAAATCATGTTTGCTCTTCTTTCTTACGGTACATCCGTGAGCAGTGCTGATAAATGATTTCTGAGGAAATCTTCATAAAGTTCCCCATTTAGTGTTCGGGGTAAAAAATGTGGGCCAATTAATTTGTCGTCAATAATATCCATCCAAACATTAAGCGAGAACCTTCGCTGGGATGCGGTTGGTTTCAGTTTTTTAGGGTTTGCTTCTGCTTTCGGTGCCCAGTAATGTAAGTTGTGGTAATTTGTGATACCATCACGATCAAAACATGACTCATCGGTCCACAGAATGTTTTTTAAAAAGTTTTCGCTGTCGGCGTCGGCACTTAGCATAAAACGACAAAATTCAAGCAGTCTCGGCGGATCTCCTTCTTCTAATGACTGGACTGGTTGGTAATGGTATGGATGTCGGCCTGACAAGTGAACTACAGACCAGACTTTCCACTGTGACATACCAAGCTCACGCGCTACGATGTTTGTCGATGTGTTAGGATCGTCAATAAAACGTTGAAGAATAAGCTCCTCGTCCTCAGCCGTGTATCTCCGGGAACGACCAGTGTCAACTTGCCTGCTTCTTTGGACGCTGCCAGTTTCAGATATTCGCCGATAAGTCGATCCGAAGACACTAACGTGGGGGAGTCGGCGGTTGGGAAAGCGAAGTTGATATTCTCGCCGCGCCTCAGCAGCGTTACCGTCACAAAGTCCGTAACAGTACATTATGTCAGCGTATTCAGGATTAGAATATGCAGCCATAGTCAGCGCTTATGAAGGCACAGCTCAGCACAAGAGCAAGATACGCAGCAACAGTTAGGGAAATAGCCAGTACCAAAACACGAGCTTGCACGACGTAGAGTTGAAACTAACTAACGCTGACGACCAAATTTTGCAAAATCGCACCCCCTGTCATGCCGAGAGAACAATAGCGACCAATCACAAAGCTTCCCGAGTGTTTGGAGTTCAAGCGCAGGTAAAAACTACGAATAATACGAATACGAAACAATAGGTTGACCGTCTCGCAATTTTACCTGCCCCCCATAAAACTCTTCTCTTCCCTGGCACACATGCAAAAGTATTGACAATCATACCTTTCTGAATAACTGATAAGACAAGGATATTTTCCTAGTAATTTGTACACCAGGTGTAGTATTTTTTTTTTGCACTAGACTACATTTTTTATGAAGTAATAGCAAAAATTACAAAAAATTAAATGTTTGGTTAGTGATATTTGCCAAAGTTTTAGGCATTATTGAACTTTTAATTATTAACAAAGGTCTGCTACGGCGTCAACTATGATAATAACTTAAATTTCAGTACAGTCGCGCCGTAAATCATTTTTAAATTGGTTTCAAATGATTTAATCTGGGATTTTTCATAAAAAAACTAAAACTCTTAACTAATTCAAAAACTACTGAATTTCGGTAGAACATTTGGTGGCTTAATTTGTTGCATTTTAACCCTACTATGACGTCCTGCAAGGAATACGTCGAGTTACCAGTAACCCTGTATAAAATGGTCTAATTTAACATAATTTTTTTTTCCAAATCATTAACACAACTCGTTTAGACGTCATATTATAGCAATGGGGCCTATATAATTTACAATAAAGTTCCGCACAGTTTTAAAGAACACCCTATATGAAGACTTAAATCTAAGCTGACTGCATTATTATTAGAAAAATGCTATTATTGTATAATAGACTTTTTAAATGATAAAAATATATAATTATAAAAAAATATAAATGACATATAGGTACGAGAATTTATATGTAGGTATCAGAATGACTTAATTATTAATATTGTTAATTTAGATAAAAATTGTATTATCGGCGTTTTACCTGAAATAAAACGCTTATTAAACTACTTACCTTATTCGAAGCATAATTAAACAATTGAGATAGGCTGAACCTTATTTCCTGTGCCTTTTTTCCTTACATTTCTAGCGACATAGCTCTGTCTCGCTCTCATGACGTCACCAGTACCCTAATTGCGTAACTCATTTTCGTAAACAATTTCGCGAAATTTGTTTCATTTTGACATTTCAACAACACTCATTGCGTTATTTACGTTTTTAAGCGTTTGGGGTCGCTAATTAGGTAGAGTGTATTAGGGTACTCTTACTGTCGTAAATAAAACTAGACTGTACAGAAGAACGAAATCAGATAGACTATATTTTATTTCCTAAAATACCTTATTTTATACTATTCATACATTGATACTCTTAGGCACTAGCATGTTACTTAACAATAAATCGACCAATAGCGATGCGCCGTAGGGCGCGCCGCGCGAGGGGCGCGGGGCGCTGCGTTGCACGCGGCATTATTCGCTGCGAAGGCATAAATAGAAGTCGCGCGCAGAGCTCGGTCCTTTTCGCCGTGAGCCGTCGTCGAGTGAAGATGTTCATCTGCGTGGTCTCGAAGCGTGAAGATACGGAGGGTGCTGGTGCTTCTGCTTATTTTGCTTGCGCTTACAAACCGCTTCTTTCGAAGCGAACCGGCGAACGAGTGCGGCGTTGTGATAACGCTCGTGCTGCGTCGATTATCTTGTTTCTTTATTAAGATACTCGTTACTCGTCTTTATCAAGACGATTGCTTCTCTATTTCTTGCGGACTGTCAAAAACGTGGTAATGGTTCAGTGGTATGTGGTATATGGTAGCTGGTTCAGTGGTATATGGTAGCTGGTTCGGTGGTATGTGGTATACGGTTCTCTGGTGACTGTGTGACAGGTACTGTGTCACTACATCACTCCCCCCTAAGCGAAGCGTACTTTCGGTTTCACTGCGCGGCCGGATCGAGTGACGTATGCGTCGCGTGATGGACTGGGGGTCGATGATCGCGGCTCGACCGTCAAGGTTGTGCTTTTAGTGGGCGGTGCTTGTTGTTGCGCATATGTTGTTGAAGTAGTGGTAAACTCTTCTTCATTGAGTAGGTGCGCTGGCTTGAGTCTGTCTATTGAGACAACTGTAGTTCGAAGTGGCATCTGTATGGTGAAATGCTTGCTCTCACGATGAATCACCTTGAACGGGCCGTCGTAAGGTGGGGTCAATGGACTTCGCACGGTATCATTGCGCACGAAAACATAACTACACGTCGCTAGGTCCTTGTAAACAAACGTGCTCATTTTGTTGCCACGTGCCTTGCTGCTTGGTATGAGTGATGCCATTGTTTCGGTCAGCTGGCGGACGAATTCGGCGTCTTCATTTTTCGGCTGTGTAGGCACGAAGAAATCTGACGGTATTCTTAGTGTCGATCCGTAGGTCATCAGGGCCGGGCTGACTTGTGTGTCTTCACGAAGCGCTGTACGTAGTCCAAGTAGCACAGTCGCTAATTCATTGCTCCAGTGTGTGCCGGCGCTTCTCGCCATGAGCGCGGCCTTCAACGTTCGATGCCAGCGTTCGATTTGACCATTTGCTTGCGGGTGGTATGCAGTAGTTCGAATCCTGGTGATGCCAAATTTCTTCATCAGTGCGTTGAATAACGACGATTCAAATTGTCTTCCTTGATCCGTTGTTACACGTAACGGACAGCCAAATCGCGTTATCCATCCCTCGTAAATCGCCTTGGCAACAGTGTCGGCGGTGACGTCACGAATAGGTATTGCTTCCGGCCATTTAGTACAGCGATCGATCATCGTTACTAAATATCTGTAGTCATTAGATGGTGGCAGAGGTCCCACGATGTCAACGTGAATGTGTTCGAAACGCGATGATTTTTGAAACTCGCCGAGTGGACTGATGACGTGTCGATGTATTTTCCCGCGCTGGCAACCGATGCATGATTTTGCCCACAATCCAACTTCTCTGTTCATACTGGGCCAAAAAAACTTTGTAGCCATTATTTTTCTTGTTGTTCGCACACCAGGGGACTTAGTTCGTGTTGCGCTTTGAATGCTACTAAACGATAAGTTGATGGTAGGTATGGGCGAACGTTGCCAGTTGACGTTTCACATATGATGGGTCGTTGACCTCCGGGCAATGTGATAGGCGCGAATTTTAGACTTGGGTTGGACATGCAGATCTTCAGTTCTTCATCATTTTCTTGGTCTTGAGCGAGTTGGTTGTAGTCGATCGTGGAGTGCGACAAGTTGATTTCTTCGATGCGTGATAAGGCGTCCGCTGCTTCGTTCTTATCACCGTGAATGTATTCGATCTTTGCACAGAACTGACTAATGTAGTGTAGCTGGCGTTCTCTTCGTGGTGTATCGCTGCTACTGGGCGTTCTTGTCAGCGCGTAAGTTAGCGGCTTGTGATCTGTGAATATTGTTAGGTCACTGCCCTCTATCAGTCGTCGTAAGTGTTGCACGGCGGTGTACATTGCTAGTAATTCGCGATCGTACACGCTGTAGCGTCGCTGCGTCTCACTCATAGTTTTTGAGAAGAATGCCAGAGGTTTCCAAATGTTGTCCACTTTTTGTTGTAAAACGGCGCCGATGCTAGTATTCGATGCGTCGGTAAATAAACATAGCGGCGCGTTAGGTATCGGGTGAGTCAGTGTCGTTGCCTCGAGAATGCTTTGTCGGCATTTCTCAAAGGCTTGTTCTGCAACTTGAGACCATTGTATCGGAGTTTTATCGTTCTTCTTGCTGTTGTGTAGGTATTTGTTCAATTCATGTTGGTACTCGGCTTGATGGGGTAAACAACTACGGTAGAAGTTTATCATACCTAAAAATCTTCTAAGTTCTTGAACTGTTTGTGGTTTTGGATAGTTTACTATGGCTTGTATTCGTTCTTGAGTGGGGTTGATTCCTTCTGATGACACTTCGTATCCGAGGAACTCGATGTTTTCCTTGTCAAACTCACACTTGTCGATGTTTAGACTGACGCCGTAGGTATTTAGGCGTTCGAGTACTAATTCTAAGTGGCGGCGGTGTTCTTCCTTATTTCTCGAGTGTACAAGCAGATCGTCGACGAAACAGAATACGTTCTCATCTAGTCCTCGTAGAACTTCGTGCATGAAACTTTGAAAAGTTTGACCGGAGTTTCTTAAGCCGAACGTCATGCAGGTGAATTCGAAAAGTCCGAACGGTGTTATTATTGCTGTTTTTTGAGCATCTTGTTTAGCGATAGGTATCCAGAAATATGCCATTTTCAAATCGAGTTTCGAGAATATTTTCTTGCCGTGGAGTTGGTATGTAAAATCTTGAATTCGTGGAATGGGGTATCGGTCGGGAACGGTGACAGCGTTGAGTCTTCTATAATCGCCACATACTCGAAGTGATCCGTCTTTCTTTTTCACGATGTGAAGTGGACTCGCCCACGGACTGTTTGACGGCTTGCAAATTCCCATCTCGATCATTCGCTCAAATTCGAGTTTAGCTGCTTTATATTTGTCGGGCGGTAGAGGGCGCGGCCGTGAGTAGATCGGCGGCCCAGCTGTCTCTATGTGATGAGTGACGTCATGCTTGGCTGGAGTTTTTAATGTCATTGGTCGAAGTACATCTGGATATTTCTTCAGCAGGTCGTGATGAGTGTGGTCGCGGTTGATAATGTAGACCGATTCTTCTTTGCTGTTTACTTTGATGGCGTTTACACTGAGCTCGGTTACACGGTCGATGAGTTTTCTTTGGTGCAAGTCGACTAACAGTTTATGATGCACTAAAAAGTCGGCACCCAGTAATGATGTCTTCACATTGGCGACGACGAAAGTCCACTTAAAACTTCTTCGTAAGCCTAGGTTGAGCTCGAGTGTGCGCTCTCCGTAGGTACGAATCTCTGTTCCGTTTGCCGCGAAAAGTTTGTAGCCTGCGTTCTCCGCCGGCCTTGAATATTTCTGGTTTCGAGCGGCTAATACTGATATGTCGGCTCCTGTGTCGACAAGGAATTTTTCTCTGTTGTTGGTGTCGATTACACATAGGCGGCGACTTGTTTGGTTTACATCGATACCCGCCACTATCGATGTACGTTCTAGTTTTCCCGCTTTACGAAGGAACATGGCGATTCACATTTGCGTGCCCCGTTGCCGAATTGGTAGTGATAACGGCACAGCCAGTCGGGATCGCCGGGCTTGCGGGCGTTATCAGTACGCTGTCTTGATTGTGTGCGTGAGCGGCTACGATGTGCGGAGTTTTGGCGGGAACGGCGATACGACGAATACTGATGGTTGCGGAGTTCGGCGACTTCGAGTGACAATTTCTCTATTTGCTTCGTAAGCATGTTGATTTGAAGACTTATTATCGCGTTTAGCTGTACCTCATTGACTGTTGGACTTGTTGACGGAGGGTTTGCTGTGGAGACTGCGGCGACTGTAGCGGGTTCAAAATGCTCCATCATTTTGTCTGCCATCGCAGCTAGCACTTCGAACGATGACTCGGTGTTGACAGAGAGCACGGCGCGAACTTGTGTGGGCAGCTGGTTGAGCCACATAACCTTCAACGCTTCATCTGATAGTAGCTTGCCACTGAGGTCTCGCATTTTACGCAGCAGCTGGCTTGGCTTGTTATCGCCGAGTTCGAGGCCGCTGAGTAGCTTCTGTAACTGCCGGTGGTCTGACTCTTGGTACGTAGAAATGAGTCTGTCCTTGAGCGCACTGTACTTGCCGGTGATCGGTGGATGTAATATGATGTCTCCGATTTGTTCTAGGTCACTGTTGCCTAGTAGCGGAACGACGAGGTTGAATTTCTGCTCATCACCTATCTTGCTGGCAGCAACGGCGGCTTCAAATTGCGCGAACCACAGGCGTGGATTTTGGCGCCAAAATGGTGGTAGACGTGCAGGAAGTGAGACTGATGCCACGTCGCTCTTCACTGTTGTGATGCCCTGAGCATCGCTAAATCCGTCGGTATCGTTCGGCATGATGATGGTTCTTCTGAGATTCTAGTGGGATCTTGCAGGAGTTCTATGTTGCAGGAACTTAGGCTTCGGCTTCAGGATTGTGTTCAGCTTCACGGGGTCACCACTTTAAGCGTTTGGGGTCGCTAATTAGGTAGAGTGTATTAGGGTACTCTTACTGTCGTAAATAAAACAAGACTGTACAGAAGAACGAAATCAGATAGACTATATTTTATTTCCTAAAATACCTTATTTTATACTATTCATACATTGATACTCTTAGGCACTAGCATGTTACTTAACAATAAATCGACCAATAGCGATGCGCCGTAGGGCGCGCCGCGCGAGGGGCGCGGGGCGCTGCGTTGCACGCGGCATTATTCGCTGCGAAGGCATAAATAGAAGTCGCGCGCAGAGCTCGGTCCTTTTCGCCGTGAGCCGTCGTCGAGTGAAGATGTTCATCTGCGTGGTCTCGAAGCGTGAAGATACGGAGGGTGCTGGTGCTTCTGCTTATTTTGCTTGCGCTTACAAACCGCTTCTTTCGAAGCGAACCGGCGAACGAGTGCGGCGTTGTGATAACGCTCGTGCTGCGTCGATTATCTTGTTTCTTTATTAAGATACTCGTTACTCGTCTTTATCAAGACGATTGCTTCTCTATTTCTTGCGGACTGTCAAAAACGTGGTAATGGTTCAGTGGTATGTGGTATATGGTAGCTGGTTCAGTGGTATATGGTAGCTGGTTCGGTGGTATGTGGTATACGGTTCTCTGGTGACTGTGTGACAGGTACTGTGTCACTACACGTTGTTGAACAGATTTTTTTTCCAACTTATGAAGCAATGGATTAGAAATCTGTTTCAAATCGAAACAAATTGTGATTGTGTTGTATTACGCAATTAGGGTGCAGGTCAGAGAGGGGAGCGCAATTTTGAGCACGCGCGACTCGGTCTTGTTCATTGGATGATTGACTATAACACCAGGCAGAAATTACTATTATGCTTCGAATAAGGTAAGTAGTTTAATAAGCGTTTTATTTCAGGTAAAACGCCGATATTAAACCACTTGACCGTTATTCGAAGCGTAATAAAACAATTGAGATATGTCTGTTATCGCCTGGTGACGCTCATGACGAACGCCAATGTGTAGGGAAAGATCAAGAAAAAATAGTAATGGCAATTTGTTTTTATTGCAAAATATAGAAGAATAAAATGATTAATCAGGTTTTATTATAATCTCAATCTTAATTGTTATACTCGTATAGTAGGTATTCAAGAAAAACATTAGTAAATCAACTAGTTACATAAATTCACTATAAGACAGGGTTAAAGAGAGCAGTAATGTTGGTACTCCTAGAAGAGTCCAAAACCTGTCGTTTATAAAATCGAATAAAAGTGTTTGAGGACCTCCAATTTCCCCGAGCCATAATATCTTCCATGGGGAAATTGTCCAACCAATTCTTGGAAGCAACACCGGAACGGACACTTCCAGGAGTAGCAACAATACCTGCCTGACGCATCAGAGTTTTGATCCAGCCTGCAATAACCGTACGTGAGGCCGCACGAGCTGTACCTCTCGTAGTGATAAACAAGTTAGGACACTTAGCTTCCTGACGTCTAGTGGAAAGCAGTGATATGGTCTGTTCAACCCAATATATAGGGTCCAAGTTCCTATTATCATTGTTTTTAAATAATCTCCATCCTGATTGCCTATAGTCAGATGAATCAGTCTTAGACCCAAAGGCTGGCCACAAAGTTATAAAATTATGATCTGGTGATCTAATATGTATAATTATCGTTATCAGTCAATAGGAGTGTCAGGTCATGAATACGCCTACCAGAACAGAGTAATAAGAGGGCAGCGGATTGACTCGATACATCAAAAATATTGTCATGATTTATCATTCTATCGCCAAGAAAACTTGCAAAATCATCAATATTCCACACGGGTAACTTAGAAACAGTTGGTTTTTTAATTGAAATGGATTTCAAAATATGTTTTACTAAAGTATGATTACTTAGAACACCTGAATCATTTACATTACAAAGGGTGGAGACCACAGACTTATGTAACAATATTGTATTATAAGACAGTTTATGTTTTATATGCAGATCAGCCAGAAAACGAGCTAGGTCAGATCCTGAGGGATTCTTAGGGTTAATATGACTAGTTCTACACCACGAAACCCAGCGATTCCATGCGGGTTTGTAAGTTCTCAGGGTGTAAGCGCGCCAAGAACCTTTTAAAAGATCTATCTGACAATTATTCCATTTACCTAACTGATGTGTCCACCCCCACATTTCCACACTTCCAACATTAGATCCTGGACACGAGGAGGCGGCAGTCCCGTTGTTACATCGATCAATACTTTGTTCAGGTTCTGTATAGTGAACGGTGGGGCTAGGGCACGGGCTTTGAGATCCCCGCGCCAAAAGACTCTCTCCCATCTCGGTGCTACTATCAAGTAAATTCCCGATGCCTGATTGAGGTAGCTCAAAACTCTGGGTATCAGGAACGGGGGCGGGAACACCCATGCCAGATTGAATTTCCAAGCCATCGAGAATGCGTCGTGGGCTACAGCTTGTTTGTCGTTCTGGTCTTTTGATACGTAATGAGAGACTACGTGGGCGGTGCTGGAGGCAAACAGGTCCACTTGGGGAATTCCCCATTTAAAGAATATTATCTTGGTGATCTCTGGCATGAGATGCCATTCGGGGACCTGGCGAAACCGCGATAAGTGGTCGGCATGGTTGTTGTACCTCCCCGGAATGTAGTACACGTTGATATGAATTTGGTACTGATCTATTAAACAAAACAGGTCGTATGTTATGTCCATCAATCGCGAGGATTTGGTTCCCCCTTCGTGACGGAGATACGCTACTACCGTGCGATTGTCGCATTGTATGGTGACCGTAGATTGGCTTAGATACACGGCATGACTTTGAAAAACCTTCAATATTGCTAACATTTCTTTTACATTGCAGTGACAATTCTTCTCGTTCTGGGACCACGTTCCCCATAGGGACTGGTTGTCCATTTGGGCACCCCAGCCTAAGTCGGAGGCGTCCGTCGTGATAAAATGCATCGCTGGTGCATGGTGTAGAATTGACGGTTGTTGCAAATTGTGGCTCCACCACCGTAGGTCGCCTATTGCATCTACAGGTACAGTATATACTTTGACAGAATTGTCCAATTGTAGAGTATTTAGGAATTTCAATAGAGCTCGATAATGCAATCTCCCTCTTCGGACAACAAAACTTGCAAAGTTTAGTGCTCCTATTACGCTCTGCAACTTCTTTAGGTCTGTCTTCCCGATAAGATACGCGAAATCGTAGATTTCGCGTATCTTTGCTAATAATGAGGGTATTTTCTCCGTTGGTAACCGTTTGAGGTTTAGCCAAGGATCCCACAGTACTCCTAGGTAAACCAGGCATTTCTTTGGTGTAAGGATAGATTTTTCGAAATTTATTTGCCAACCCAGATATTGTAATGTTTTTACGAGAAGACTCACATGCCCTGCGAGAACTACTGGGTCTTGGTGAGCTAGAAGAAAATCGTCGAGAAAGACCAATAGTCTCACACCTTGGCTTCTCATTACTTGGGCAATCCAATTTGTCAAACTGGCAAAAGTTTTTGGAGCCGTGCTGAGACCAAAAGGTAGGCAAGTCATTTGAAGAAGCTGTTTTTCGTAAATAAGGCGTAAGAAGCGCCTGTGAGGCTTTGCTACCTTTAGATGAAAGTAGGCTTGTGAGATGTCCAGCTTGCACATCCAATCTTGGAGCTGAATGAAATCTGGTACTCTGAACACATTTATCAAACTGAAAGGGGTGGTCAGTACGAATTCGTTTAAAGCCTTTAAATTGAAAATTGGTCGGGCTGACCCATCGCTCTTTGGTACTAGAAAGAGGGTAGATAAGAAACTTGGTGTTGGGCTTGCAATTTCCAGAATTCCTTGATTCAAAATTTTTTGGATAATTAAGGTCATTTCTGGTGACACAGGTGTGTGAAACGCCTTGTTGTCTAATCTGGGCATGATTAAGGGAGGTTTTTGTTGAAAAGGTATCCGATACCCTTGAATTATTTGAATAAGGAAATCTGGTGCCTGCATTTCCTTCCAATGATCGACGAAATTCGATAACTGACCGGCTTGAAAGTTCATGTCAATATTTACTTCTCTCGGCATTGAAACTTGAAGGTGATGACCTTCGTTTATTTCCGCCACGTTTGTGAGCGTGGTATCTTTGGTTTTGTCTTGCCCCGCGAGAGCGAAAGGAACCTCTATCCACTGTGCCACTACCCTGTTGAGGATAATACGCATGTGCCGGTCCTTGTGAAGGACACTGTATATTATGCTGCAAAAAGCCACCCTGCGAGGGGACGTTACAGCTTTGGCAGCCTTGTGAAGGCATGCTTGAGTTATAGTTCTTACCCCGCGAGGGTGGAACTGAGTATTGCCCCTGCGAGGGACGTATAAGCCATTTCCCAACTTGCGAAGTTGAGGTATTACCATAAGCCAATTTTGTAGATGTACCAGCTGATCTAGCAGCAGGCCAGAAGGCCTTTTTGATACCGCCAGCTTTATCTAATGCTACAACTAACTGCTCAGAATTAAATAAATTAACCTCAGATGCAGGTATTTTCTTTATTGCAGCTTTTATTAAGGGATCGCGAACTGCATTAGTTATGCTATCTCTACGCATCTGTATAGTTTCAGCCCTATGCCCACAAATCATTTGCAATAGGTCTGCCGAAACCTTGCTAAACTCACCAGAAGTGAAGATGTCATTCAGCTTTAGGTTTATAGCCTCGAAGCTAACTTCTTCTTTATGGTCTCGGATCCATGATAAAAACGAACAAAGTTCCTTCTTTAAAGACTCTTTTTGTTTCAAAATACCGTAGGTTAACGAAGCATATGCCCTCTCCGAGTAACTTAGATGTTTTAGTGTATCATAGGGACTGATCTCTTCGTTTGCCTCGAGTTCGACGAAACCCGGGCTATGGTTGTACGATTTTTGTGTTTCCGCATAACGTACTTCACTCCAATCCGGTTTATTAAAAAACTGAATATTTTTTAAAATTGTTAAATAACGCTCGTCTGTTTTTGGAACGGCCGGTTCTTTAAGCTTAGTTTCAACATCTAAATTATTTAAAAAATGACTACCTTCAAAATCAAAATCATCCTCAGCGAAAAGGGAAAGGGCGTCATCGGCCACCGGTATACTATTTTGTTTTACTTCACGTTCCGAGTGGCGACGCTTGTACTTGCCCCCCCTTTTTTTGTGGTGGCGGCGACGCGCATTTTTATGTTTAGACTTATGGTCAGAAGAACTAGATGAACTAGAATCGCTACTATCAGAGCTACTACTACTACTGCTGCTGCTGCGATGTGAACGCATCCGTTTGGTAGTAGATGTTTTTTTATTAGAAGTATTCGACGGTCCTGCGACCGGTTCATCTTGTGAAATCAACGTCATTTCTTTATCCATTACGTATTCGGTTATACTTAAAATAAATTAACACTTACACACTGGAAAAGAAAGGTATAAACACACGCGAACGGAAAAACCGTTAATTTTTTTTAAACATCTACGTTGATTCACTGCTTATATTCACTGTATTAAAATTCACTAGAAACAGTTTTACATAAATATCGAAAATTGGCATGCCAACTTTCGATCGAAAGGAAAAATATAGACGGTTATGGAAAAGAAGTTAAATAACTCACCTGCTAAGCAGTAACCGTCACCGGCAAGGAAAAGAACGCCAATGAACAAGACCGAGTCGCGCGTGCTCAAAATTGCGCTCCCCTCTCTGACCGTGACGTCATGAGAGCGACACAGAGCTATGTCGCTAGAAATGTAAGGAAAAAAGGCACAGGAAACAAGGTTCAGCCTATCTCAATTGTTTAATTATGCTTCGAATAACGGTCAAGTGGTTTTAACGGTTAATGTTAGTTTTTACGACTACATGATTTATTTGAAAACTGTATTTTTTAGTTTTTACGACTTTGCATGCCGTAAGGTCGAATGTAGCGGAAAAACTTAGTGATGTACCATCTTATACCTGTACCTACATTGTCGGCAAAATAAATCTGAATCTTCAGTATAAAATCATTAAAAGTCGGTTATCGTCGCCCTGAAACCGCGCGTTTGGTATATTTTAGCTACTTTCACAGCATTATGTCATATGGCATTTTACTGTGGGGTCGGGCTGCTGACATTGAATCCGTCTTTATTTTACAAAAGAGAGCTGTCAGAGCCATTTATAATCTATGTTGTCGCGAATCTCTCAGGAAACTATGTATTTAAGATAATAATATGACGGTACCTTGCCAATTCATCTATGAAAATATTATCTAAGGAAAAATCTATACTCCATTTGAAATAAGATTAGACATTTAACTAAACCTTTTTTACAGTTTGTTCAACCGATTTTGACTTCTATTGCGGTGGTGGCATGACAATGGCAGCTGCAGTAAACAGTTGGTATTGTAACCACTTTTTAGGGTTCAGTAGTAAACAAGGAACCCTTATAGTTTCGTCATGTCCGTCTGTCTGTCCACGGTCTAGCTCCGAGACCCTAGAAAGCTGTAATTTGGTATGGGTGTATACATATATTAATTACGCCGACAAAGTGGTAAAATAAAATAAAGAAAAAAAAAATTAAGATACCTCCCTACACGTAAAGTGGTGACTTTTTTTTTTCTTTCCCATTGTTTGGGGTATCATTGGAAAGGTCCTTCAAAAACATTAACGAGTGAGTGAATGAGTATGTGTTAACCATTTTTGGATTCAGGGATCCGTTTGCGAAATATTAAGCTTTAAAGTGCTAATTTTTGTTAGAGTCAAGTGTGTCCCCCCCCCCTGCCGGCTAAATAGTTGATTTTGGATGTGTGAAAAAAATCACAGCAGTAGTTTATACAACGAAATTAAAAGGAAAACTATCACAGCTAAGTAGGCTCTACAAGTTAACGAGTAATAATCGACCACCTTAACTTTGCAGTAGCAAAAACATGTTTTCCCATACATTCCCTATGGGAGAACATCTTTTTCAACTACAAAGTTAAGTTTGTTTTTGGGATAAATTCATCCCAACTACGGAACTCTTCATTGTGCGTGGTCCGACACGCACTTGGCCGGTTTTTCTTTAATTATAACATAACATCACGCCTTGTTTCCCCGAAGGATTCGGCAGGTGTCCCTGTAGCAGGTACACCCACATTTCGCCAGTTATGTTTAAGTCCCATGTAATAGGGGGCGAACCTATTGCTACCAACTGGGCATTTCTTTAATTATATTCATTATAAAAGCAACTTGCCCAGCTAGATACTTAAGGCCGGCCACATATCTACGGAATCCTGTTTCGAAATATCGATTCGGAATTTCGAAGCAAACCTACACAAAATCAAGGATCTATTACAAAAGTAGGTACACTATTCTCCGTGCAAATTTTTCTCCAATTCGAAATTCCGAAACAGAATTCAGTCTCTATGGGGCCGGCCTTTTGTATGGATTTGCTGCTTTCAAAAGTCGAATCGATATTTCGAAACGGAATTACATATGTTGTATTGTTGATCTATCTTGTTTGTAACTCTTTAAATCCCGGTACGGTAGTTTGTTTCCGTGGGATAATTTCGCTCTCTTCGCGGGCAAAACCTAGTCTTAGTAGGTCAATTGAAGGAAGCTCGCGAAACACTAAATAGTGCAAAATTAATAAATGAATATTTTCTATATTATGAATTTCTAACTTATAGGTAAGTACTGGTTTTTCCAGCGACTTCGCCCGTAGAACTTATCTGTGGTTGAACTTTTTCCTGTAGATACAATACTACGGTTAACCACCTACCTACCTGCCCTTACTGCCCCATCTCAAAAATCGACCTGTAGGTATACAATATGGTATCTAAAACTAAAAACCCGAAAATGAGTAATTCAAGTCATCATGGGTACCTACCAAGACGTAGGTGGTGAAATCGCGACTAGTAGTTCTGCGAACAGTAGACCTCGCGAGCGCTACCTTTTTTACAACAATTAATTTAAGTACCACTAAAGTTATTTAAAACGAGATATTTACCATGTACTTTGTTTTTTTTTTTACAAAATATCCTATTTTAAACAAAAAAACATGGTAAACATCCTGTAAATAAAGAACTTTAGTAGTGAAAATAACCATCGTCAATTTAAAATCCTATAATTAATATACTTAACCAACTTCAGCATGTGGTGGCAAGACGATAATAAAACAGAAATACACTAACACAAAACTAACTATAAACACGAGGCTACTTTTGAAGCTACTTTAACACCTAACAAAACTCAGTCTCACAAAATGTTTGACGGGACCTAACCATTTGACGAGCAACAACGACAACGAACGCGATCTAGCGGTGTACAGTAGTGCCATCTGGTGACCTTATTGTAAAACGTTTTAGAGAATAATGAAAATAATTTTCAGAATTCTCTAAAAGGCCAAAATTCTAGGCTGAGGCCTTTTGCAGCGCGGGCACCTGGAGGATGTCGGAATTAAAATGTATAGTCTTGCTCGACTGCTACGCTCTTCCTTCGGCACTGATTAGACCTTGGCTCCTTTTCTCTCGATGTCTGGGTCCAACCGGGAAATATGCATGAGGATGGTGAGCACTGCAGCTCAAAAATCCTCGCTTGTAGCCTTTCTTGCCCTCGACCAGCGAGTACACCCGAATAATTAGATTTTTTTGAACGGGCAAAGACACATTGGGTGTTAGGACAACAGACTGAAAAAAAAAACAACCGACCTCCAAAAAAAACACTACGAAGTGAAAAATAACTTTAATTTCGGAAGTCGGTGTCTTGGGTTTTGTATTTTCGTTTTTTGCCACCGACTTCCGAAATTAAAGTTATTTTTCACTTTGTAGTGTTTTTTTTTGGAGGTCGGTTGTTTTTTTTTTGTAAAAAGTTTTTATTTTTCTCTTTTTAGTTGTGGTACCTACCCCACACATATTCGAATACCCACTACCTGCTACCAGTGACAGAAACTTATCATATCATCTACATACTAAGTACGAAAAAAATACGTAATTTGTAGCTAACTCAAAAAGTATCCAAGCAAAGTTAATAAAATTTATATGGGACCAATTCGAGAGCACACCCTTTCAAACAAAAAAAGAATTTTCAAAATCGGTCCACAATTGACGGAGAAATCGGTGGACATACATAAAAAAAAAAAAAACAAACATACGCGACGAACATATAACCTCCTCCTTTTTGGAAGTCGGTTAAAAATGGTGTTGTCATTGCTTCTTAGATCGGGCCCCAAACGAATCCGCACTTAATATCAGCCGAATCTTCGTGTTAAGGTAGTAGACCTGCAGGAAGAAAACATGACCGATAGATAGCTTGTAGTTTTAGCGTTCGAAAATATTTTATGCTTCCAACGCACTTCTATGATTTGACGGCGATGACCTATTTTTTTTCCTGTCAAAAAAGCATGACATCGTTCAATACGTCAAATTCAAATTTAAAAACCGGCCAAGCGCGTGGGCCACGCACAATTAAGGGTTCCGTAGTTGGGATCAATTTATCCCAAGACCAAACTTTAACATTGAAGTTGAAAAACATGTTCTCCCGTGCATCCTAACTGCAAATGTATGTTGGCCGATTATTACTCGTTAACTTGTAAAGCATACTTAGTTGTGATAGTTTTCCTTTTTAATTCGTTAATATATTATATACTTCTGCCGTGATTTTTTTCACACATCCAAAAACAACCATTTAGCTGGCAGGGGAACAACACTTGACTCTAACAAAAATTAGCACTTTAAAGCTTAATATTTCGCAAACGGATTGCTGAGTCAAAAAATAGTTAACATACACCCACACAATACTTCGTAACATAGGAAATCATCCCCACTTAACGTGTAGGAAGGGGAGGTACCCTAAAAACAAATATATATCATGATTTTATTTTACTAAGTCGGCCGGCGTGTTTAATGTAAATAATGTATTTATAGATACACACGCCAAATTACTGCTTTCTAGTAATAAGATTCTCTGAGCTAAGCCGCGGATAGACAGACATTGGTGCCGATTCTCTTGTTCACAAACTAAACTAAATTTAAGTTCAGTGCATCTTTTTCTTTCTATTTCATTAAGAAAAGGACAGAGGATAAATTTTAGTTTAGTCCTGTCAAATTAATCACCGCTTGACGTCTCCTCCTGCGGCGGTTAGGGGCGCGAGGGCGCGAAATTTGCCTCTCCCTCACGTGCTCCGTCTCCTCCTTCGCGAGCATTACTGCTTCGCAGAAGGAGGTGACGGCCTCCCATTTCCTCTCGCTCCGTCGCATGGCCCGAATCAGGGCCGGACGCGAGAGATCACCGCCGCCGATCGCTTCCACGAGGACACGGCGATGCCCTGCCCAAGCCGGGCAGACCTCCACTGTATGCTCCACCGTGTCCTCCGGGCGATCCACACAGTGACGACACCCGGGCGTTTCCTCCCGCTTTATCCTGAACCGATACCTCCCGAAACAGCCGTGTCCAGTGAGCACCTGTGTCAGGCGGAAGGTGAGAACGTCGTGGCGCCTCTCTAGCCACTCCTCAAAGAGGGGTCTTATCGCCGCAATTGTGGCATGCCCAGCGCTGGGTTGCGACAATCGCACTCTCCATTCCAAGTCACCCCCTGCCATTTTAACTGTGTATTTTATATTAAATATTGGTCAGGCAAGGGCCATAGTCTTTCCATAGATCTAGATAACTAGTTCACTTAGCCACCCAAACCCATAATCCAATATATCATTGTTTCCATATCCTGCAATAGTGCTGCACCAACCGGGGGTTGTGCACTAGCATAGTGCGAACAGGGATAATCGTCGGTTGGTGCCTCATTTCATTAAACACGTCTAACGAGTCTCTGCGAGTTGGCTTCGGCCCCTCGTACGCCTTCCAAAGGTCCGGGACCCCAGGGTCCTGAGAAATGTCAAAGACGTAAAAAATAATAATTATCATTCCATGCCATTCTCAGCACATGCAAAGGGGCTCCGGGACCTTCATTGGCCCGCGCCCTGGCGCTAGGTACGCCGATGGCAGGTATGAGAGTGTCATCATAACAAAGGAAACAGAGGCAACAACTAATAAAAGACTCGTTAAAAATAGGAAGCTCTTTTAATATGGCACTACCTTAAAGTACCTACGCATAGTTCACATTTTAACATTAAATTTCGTCGAAGACATTGCCGCTGCAGGCGCAAGGATCGTCTGCTGAACACCACCTTACTAATGGCACTCTATATTTAGCACTGTTCATATTTTAGCAACATGTTGCACTAACAAAATATATTATCTTTTCAGTTTGTTCAGAATACGCCCCTTTTTCAATTCTCTATTTACCTTATCAATTAAGCTGCCAGTACCGTAACTATAATTAAGACGTACAAAACTGAGAAAGAAAGCACCTATTGGAACGAGAATACCAGTAATAATTGTATCCGAAACTGAAAACACCACTAGGGCATGGCCAGCAACTAAAGTAGAACATTCTGAAAAAATAGTGTATTGAATCACTTTTTATCATTCCTAGAGTGTTAACTAACTTCCGTTGCTAACCGTACCTACAGAGTAAGTAGTAGTGGTGTGACCAGTACCCTAATTGCGGAACACACAACCAATCTCAATCTGTTTTATTTTGACAGTTCAATAACAATCATTGTGTTATTTACGTTGTTGAGCAGACAATTCTTTCGAATATATAAAGCAATGGATTAGCAATATCTTTCAAAGTGATTCAGATAGTGATTGATCGTGTGTTACGCAATTAGGGTGTAGGCCATGTAAGTACATATACAGAGTGTTTGGCAGAACGTTGAACATACGAAAATGGTAGATAGTTGGGGTCATCTGCTACTTACTCAGCCCTAATTTATTTGGCCCTGGTGCCCTGGATATTTTTTTTAATGCAAGTTGAAATTAAGATTTAAGTATTTTTTACTTTTTTCTGTAAGTTTGAGGACTCGTAACTTTTCGTAACTCGTAAAGCAAAAATTTTATAAGATTCTGCCAACATTAAAGATTAAAAGAAGAAGATTAGAAGTATATTCTCATGTTGTATGTTTATATTTAAATTAGTTAAGTTTTATTTTATGTATTCTGTTTTCTCTTCTACTTTCTTACACACGTTGTCTACATCTCTTTATCTACTTTCCTATCGCAGGTATGCTGGAAGAGATTTCTATAGAAATAAGCATCACCTTTGTAGGTACGTATTTTTCTGTTCGTTTCTTCTTGTCTGTTTATATGTGTGTACATAAACTGTTAAATAAATAAACAAAAATATTGCCTGTTTTACCCATTTTTAATAAAAATTTAACTTTAAAGTTAAGAAAGTGGTGAAATTAGAAAGCAAAAATTTTTTTTTTAAATATCCAGGGTCCCAGGGCCAAATAAATTAGGGCTGAGTAAGTAGCAGATGACCCCACCTATCCACCATTTTCGTATGTTCAACGTTCTGCCAAACACTCTGTATACCTACCTATATCTGTGTATAATATTCTGTTACAGATTAGTGCCTTCTATACAGGTTAAGTTTTATCCAGTGCGCAAACTTTTACACGTGACTTTACTCATCATTATGAACAACTTTTACTATGGGACCAAACCTGAAATCGCGAAAAAAAAATTTGCTGTCCCCTACATTTATGTTCGCATAACTCGTTAAAATGTAGGAACAGCTGTTTTTTTTTCGCCATTTCAGGTTTGGCCCCATAGTAAAAGTTGTTCATAATTATGAGTAAAGTCACGTGTTTAAGTTTGCGCACTGGATAAAAACTTATCCTGTAGACAGCCCCGGATCTAGGAGGGGGCGCGCCGGGGCCCGTGCCCCGGGCGCCAACTTCAGGGGGCGACAAATTCAAGCGTAGCAGACAAGTGCACCACCCAGCACAAAGCAACTTTGCAATAAATGAGACGCGGAGCACATTTATAATCTTTCTATTTTTTTCTTTTCTACTACAGTTTTGGCGCCCTTGTTGAATTGGCGCATTATCGATCGATACAATTTGATAAAATGTTGCCGCCGAAATTTTCATTTTGAGAAAATTTTAATTTAGCGGGGGCTAACTTAGCGCATCCCCATAAAAGATTGGGAGCGGGGGGCGGCAGACTGCAGTTTTTGCCCCGCCTCAAAAAAAATCTAGATCCGGAGCTGCCTGTAGATTACTTAAAACTAAGTCTAAACTAATAATATGGCTGGGCTGTACGCGCCGAATATGTTGGTGTCCCTGCACTGAGCCACGACAAGATACAAGCAACGCATAGCTTGTGGCCCACTGTTATAACTATGTCACAATTGATTACTTTTGTTAAAACTTAATTGTACTGGTTCTCTGCTTTATTGTTATCTAACTCACATCGTACTTTGAATGATCAATCAATCTTTATTCGTGAACACAGGTATTACAATAAAGGTCTTAAATGATGTGTTGAGGAAACATGAGCTCACGACTAACTTCTGCTTTGCACCCTTAGTATGAGCATTTTACAATTCTGCAAGGCATTACCATCTTTCAATAACAACTGTGCCATGCGCCGTGAGTTCCACTGAATTATGCTAACAGGATTTACAATTGTGTATCAAAGGGCTGTTTTAATTTAAACGCTTTGATTATTTATATAGTGTCGCGCTGCAAAAGAACGCCACGTCGTTGTGCTTTTCTAGTGTGCGTGCATTTAGCGGCTAACAGTTGGACGCAATTTTTTGCGATGAGTTCACAACTTTGACTATCTATTTAGACATATTTATATCTTTGTTTTTCTGCATACAATTGACGCGTTGCTAGCGCAGTCCGTAGACCGGCATCAAACGCTTAAATTGAAAGAGCCCTGAAATCTGTGAAACCAGTAGCAACACTTAATCGCACCATGCACGAAATCGACTGATTTTGATCAATTTTATTCATTAGTTGTGAGAAAGGGAAACATTATAAATAAAATTATTTGTGATTTGTAAACTCGAATTCTTTGTCTTGTACATAGCGTATCTAAAGGGATTTTTAAAATAAATTAAGGATTCGTGGAAAAACACAAAAATTCGCAACAAGTTTTCCAAAAATTTACGCGAGACTGAAGTTTGATCATTTAGTTAGAAGAAAACACTTTTAATTTTGAAAATTAAAAATATCATCAACATCATTAAGTATATGGTCTACTTGTACATAGGGAACCACTTTTTTCAATTTCAATACAAAATATAGCAGAAAAAAATGTTGAAAAACTATTTTTTTTAAACCCTGTCAGTAACGTATTTTTTTTCCTATTATTTAGCAAACCATATCAAGAAATTAAAAAATCACACATTAGTCTTCAGCTATCCTTGAAATAAAATAGAAATTTTATTTTATGATTATACTATATCTTCATAAGTAAATTAAAGGCGAAATACCTAGTAACACTGTTATTTGAAAGTATTGTAAAAGCAAATTATTTTTAAAAGAGTAACTGTGGAGTTTCTTGCCGGCTCTTCTCCATAGGAAACGACCAATTGGAACCGTGCACCTAGCTTCTGACGTTTCATAAATGCCCATGTAGGTTTATGTGAAATAAAATATTTTGAATTTTTAAATAAACCATATTTTCGACAGCGCAAAAGTGATGCAACTATTAACAGGTGCTGTGACTGACACGAATGGTTTAGCTTCACGAAGACTGTACTTTTATACTAACACAGACCTAATGTTTCAATTATTTCAAGCTTTCTAACAATTAGATAAGTTATTGACAAAAAAGGGCTTTTTTCGTGCACGGAGCCTTAAGCGAACAAAATAACTTAGTCTATCGTAGAAACAACATTTAATGTATCCCTAAGGTCCCTCTAGTCCTACCCTACTTAAAAGGGTGAATTCAGAAAGTTGGCAACGTCGCATTTACATGATTCAAATATTTCGCTGTTTTCAACAATTTATCAATATTACTTACTTTAATAAAATTATGAAATAACGCTCTGTAGTGCACAAAAATATTGTTTTTGAATTGCAATACTTAATTAATACCGTTATTATTGAATTTATTAATAATACTCAAATAGTATTATTGATAAATTCAATAATACTGAAACAGCGAAACATTTGACAGCTATTTGCGGTCAACTTTAAGACTGCACCCTTTATAATAACATCTTGTAACTAAGTGTAAACACCTTATCTGTTCATGTGCATAGGCCTACAATTAAAAAAAAAATTGTACCTATATAGCGTACTTCATTTGTTAATTAAACATAAGAGAGCAAAATATTCAAAACCAGAGTATTTATCATAAATGCATATTATAATTTTGTAGTTATTTAACCAGTCGCATCGAAAGTAGATATTTGTATACCTACAGAACGATTTTTTGAGATGGGAATGGAACAGAATTAGCCGAGATCAATGAAATTAACACTACCAACCGGAATTTTGAAAATGAATAGTGTCGTTGCAAACAAAATGGGAAAAAATACATTTTGCACGACTTTAAACATGACAATATGATCTACTTTGTATGTGATTAGGTATTTTATAACAGTTCAGAATCAGTTCCAGGCTAAAAAATTAAGAGCGCCCGAGCTTCTGACGCTAATGAATGGCATGGGCGGAATAAGCCCAGTACCCTAATTGCGCAATACACGATCAATCACAATCTGTTCCAATAAGTATGAAACAGATTGCTAATCCATTGCTTCATCAGTTGGAAAAAAATCTGTTCAACGACGTAAACAACACAATAAATGTTGTTGAACTGTCTAAATTAAACAAATTTGTTATAATCGTTTAGGGTACAGGTCCGTACGGGCGATTTTTTAATCGCAAATTGTAATTACAATGCTCTGCTTAGCGCCAAGATTTGAAAATCAAACAGTGTGTTTTTTCGACGTGCTGGAATCCAACAGAGTACACTCTGTTGATTGATAAAAATCCCGCAGCGATATTTTTACGTCCGTTTGAACGTGGGCGGTTCGCGCTAATTTAGGTATTCGCATTATACAAATACACATTTTGAAAATATAAAATGTTATACATTTTACATAGAAAACATGTAGTTTAGTTTGGTTATTATTAAAAAACTGATGACCTTCCGTGAAGTATACGCCGTATTAAGGGTTTATTTTGTTTTTAGAAATTAATTTGGATTTTTTCTATAGAGGAAATTACAAGTAATCTTGTTTCAAAAGTGTACGATTTATAGAGTGAATCCTTAGATATCTTGAATATTAATTGCATAACTAAAGGTTTCGTAACAACGATGCAGCAAGGAATCAGACGAACGCAATTATTTCGCAGTTACGTATCGTTCCCTAGGTGCGCTCAGAGGATGCTAGACTTAAAAAAAATAAGAATGTCAGTTAAGTTTTTCTGTTACAGTTAAAATCTAAGAGAAACGGTTTTCGCCCTGAAGTCCGTTGGAGATAGAACAATTTTATTTTAGATAATTTTAGATATCCATTTATGCGTTTATCACGAGGGGTATTTGAGTTCGTCATAAATGCTATAGCTGCATAGATAATAAATAAGAATCCTATAAAGTACGATCAAAAAGTATTTCATCTAAACTTAACACTATAAGTTAGCTGGTAAGGCTGTCCTAGTGAACACTTTTTAAAAACTCATTCTGTAGGTCTAGCAAAAATGTTAAAATATGGTGTTGCATGTTTGTGATTGCTGAATTATTTCAAATAGATGGCGTGTGAGTTATTTAAACTTAGATTTAAATGCCAATCATTTTGAATCAAGTACCAACATATTAAACAAATATTTAGAACATATTGACTTGGTTGGTAGTTCATACATCACCTTACATCTTCACACATTACATCATCTCATCTTGTTTACCACACGTGTTGCTAGCATTAGCTCATACTCACACCACCCCAAGTCCCAACGAATACAAGGTGTTTATTTAATTTTGTTATGGGAATGTTGTATTTCACAATATGTCTCACACACTTACATGGAGAACTGCAGCGTCTGCAGCCCAGTGCGCGGTCGGGAGTCAAGACGCACCGCTAGTCCATGACACTACTTGCTGCACTAACTTACGCTATGAACCTGTTTTACCTAACATTGTAGATTTCACACAAAATGTAAATTCATTCGTATCACAAACTATAGGTATATAATACTCTATACTTTTCTATGCATATAATTATAATAAAATTATGTATAATTGTTGAGTATCTAAATATTAGGATATGGCAACTTAACAACATCTTATTGTCTAGTGGAATACTCTATGAGCTATGGGCTGGTGCTGTGCTCACAACACAACACCCTGTAGCCCACGTGTTCATATATATATGATATAGCAATCTCTGCCACAAACTATCTCCACAATGTTATGTAGACTACTGACTACCACTCGTTCAGTGCAATGGCATGGCTTCAAATGCAACCATGTGATATGTTCTTGTAGTTAGACAATACCAAGCCAACTACAACTGTCCACACTAATCATCATTCTCTCTGCAGTCAATGTTTGATACCTTTATGGACATAAGCATAACACTTTCTTATTCAAACTAATGCATGTGTATTTTTGTATTAATTACCAACTCACATAACATGATTACAACCTATGTGGATTCAACTTGTACTTATGTTGTTTTCATGTTGTGTAGATAAACATCATGGGGACATCAATGCACCCTCTGCTCGTTGGAAAGCTTACATTTACCCTTTTACAAACTTGTACCTATATCGCTTAGCTTGCTAAAACCACCCTGAACCATTAATTATTATCATCTACAGTCAAAGTACATAATAAACTACTATCTAATTAGTCAATAAATCATAGCAGGACGGTTCTGTCAACATGTGATCAATATATCATAAAAGCAGCAACATTTTGATATGTGTAAGACTACCACACTCACAGATGTTTCTAAGAAATACATGGCATTTGATACTTGCCTACTGATTGCCAACTCAGTACTACTAGTTATTGAGAAGACATTGCTGTGTGCAGTACATGAATGGAAACAATTTAGGATTGAGAAAAAAGTTAGTGGAAGCCAAAGTTGTTGCATGCTTTCTAGTGTGGAGTGTGAACAGCACAGTGTTACGTCTGTAGCCAGTGGAACATGAGGCTGTGCACGGTGGGGTAGTCTAGCTCGGCGTTGGGCGAGCTCAGCAGCTCACGCAGGCTCAGCGGCGCGACAGTGCTGAGTGCCGCGTCTGTGAGCTCAGCCGCTGACTGCGCCGAGTTATCGTCAGACGCGCAGTCGGAAGTGGGCGCGTGCTCCCGCCACTTGTCGTCGTAGCTGAGGTCACATAGCGTGGGCGGCTCGTCGCCGTCACTGTAGTCCTCCTCGAGGGCAAGGGCGTGCGATTTGGAGCGCGCCGCGTCGCCATCCGCGCTGTCCCGGCCGCCGCCACTCCCGCCCCCCTCGTGTTGTCGACGTGCGTTCTTTAACGCTCGATATCGACGTGACCGTTCCCGCTGCAGTCTTCTTTTCCTCTCGTCTGCCCGTTCCAACTCTTCGGGTGTTTTCTTTAGCGAATTCTTACCAAAAAAATATCGCATGAACGACTCATCACAGTTCCGTTTTGATAGATAGTTCGCCATCAGTTTGTAGTAATATTGGTTATCCATGTCAGTGATATGTGCCAGAGATAGATATTTCACATAAACGAAACAAAACAATAAATTTATGCAGATATTTTCGAAATTGCGAAATAAAAATAATGAGAACGCGACAATCGCTGACGTGACGTCACTGTGTCACTTGACATTTCACAATGCGTTTCGTTCGTTTTTTTGTTCAACGAGAGATTCTTTTCAAACTTTGTAGAACTTTTATATTTTAACCTAGCTTATACAAATGTGTGGAACAAAAAAAAATCTTATGAACCTAACTCTGCGAAATAGAATAACAGAGCAAGCGTGGGCGTGGGTTAGTATTACCAATGACCAAGATATACTGGACACACTGTACCTACTAGAGTCAAACGCACATCAGAACAATTTGACATTGAGTGAGAGCTGCCCGTAACTGGGGTCGGAGAAGCTAATTTTCTTTATCTCATGCATCCCCTTTCACTTCTTGGTGCCACAAGGTTATTTTGGCGCGTGGTCAAAATCGGAACTAACACCGCCATCTTACTTTTTTGAAATTTCTGAGTGCCAAAAGATCCTTGTAGTAGCGTACTTTTCAAACATTTTAGCAATCATATCTGTTAAATGAAAGCGTTGCGCTGACTTGCCACGAGGTGATTTTGCGAATTCGTCGTACATTCGATAAGATTTCTATCTAGGACGGTAATGTAAAAGTACCTATACTCCATAGGTTTAGGTAGTTAAAAAAAGGTAAACAAATCATAAAAAGGGTTTTTATGGATGACACTTTCTTGTTTAAAAAAACGATAAAACTAATGTTAGTGTTTTACTATAGTTTCCTCTTCTATTAATGTATGTTAAACTTTATCGTTTATTCTTAAACGACTTTTCTTAGATGTAACTGCTTGAGCACAATTTTTTTTGTTCGATTTATAACATTTTGTAATCTATCTATTGTAAAGAGCCCAATTTCTAAACGTCAACGAAATATAACGTTGCTAAATTGAAGAGTACAACTGTGACGTAGCATGATAACTGAAATGACAGGTATTATTTACATTTAGTCGGTTACTTGACAGCTGTCTCGTCACGTGGTTTTGTTTGTTTACATTTATTTATCTACCTAAACCTATGGAGTATACTATACACAATACACATTGGACTCTCTCTTAAAATTTAGTAATACCTATTTAATTAATCATACTGTGAAATAATTATACACACAATGCGTGCATCGTTGTTGAACTGAGACCCTCCCATTTTTGAAGTCGGGTAATAAAATGAGCAGTGGTGGCCCAGTGGTAACGGTCACGACTTACGAGTCTAGGGTTCGAACCCAAGCAGGCACTTTATATAAATTATTTCATTAAAACATTCTCTCAAAACGGTAAAGAAAAACATCGTGAGGAATCCGGCATGTCCTAGAACCAATAATTCGAAAACATATGACATCCACCACCAACCCGCACTGAGCCCGCTTGATGGATTACGGCCCACTCGCTCTCACAGAAAGAGGAGGGCTATTTTCCAACAGTAGGAACATTATACCTAGGCTGATTAAGCTTATATGCTAATAAAACACGATAGTAAAGTATGTAAGTAATTATTTATACTGTCAAATAGTTATACATACATAGATGCATACGTTGCTTGCTTTTTTTGAAGTTCGTTACTTATTAAAATACCGTGACTTATAGACGGACGGACAGACGGACATGGCGAAACTATAGTTTCCTTTCTGGTTTTACTATTTCACGAACGTAAGTGGTACCTACAAACCTACTAAAACAAAAATACGAAACAAACAGGAGACAAACAATAACTCGCTAATATAGGCGGTAAACCATAAGATTAATAAATAATAATTCTTATGGGAAAACTTTATGGCCATCTTTATTTAGGATACTACCTATCTCGTAACTAAATAATTCTGCAATAAGCATTAAAAATGAGTAGGTATGGGTAGATATAGATAATAACCTGACAAAATCCTTTGGATAAAAAAAATAAACCTTGCTTTTCCTACTATTATTGATACACACAGTACTTACAACAATTTGCCATTTTTATTAACCTAAATGTCCGCGTCACTCGTACCGCTCTGGCACACGGCGCGCGGCGTACCCCTGAACGTTGGCTTCCGAATGAGCCGGCTCAAACCAGTTTGCCTCTAGCGGGCGCCGGTGCACCCCCCGCGCGCCTTGTCTGTGACACTGCACGCACACAAAGCTGTGCGTGTAGTAGTGATCTCGCGCAAAGCGTTAGTATGAAGCTTGCAGTCTGTTCCTTTTTAGGGTTCCGTTGCCAAATGGCAAAAAACGGAACCCTTATAGATTCGTCATGTCTGTCTGTCTGTCTGTCCGTCCGTATGTCACAGCCATTTTTTTCCGAAACTATAAGAGCTATGATGTTGAAACTTGGTAAGTAGATGTATTCTGTGAACCGCATTAAGATTTTCACACAAAAATAGAAAAAATACAAATAATTTTGGAGTTCCCCATACTTAGAACTGAAACTCAAAAAAATTTTTTTCGTCAATCCCATACGTGTGGGATATCTATGGATAGGTCTTCAAAAATGATATTGAGGTTTCTAGTATCATTTTTTTCTAAACTGAATAGTTTGCGCGAGAGACACTTCCAAAGTGGTAAAATGTGTGTCCCCCCCCCCTGTAACTTCTAAAATAAGAGAATGATAAAACTAAAAAAAATATATGATGTACATTACCATGTAAACTTCCACCGAAAATTGGTTTGAACGAGATCTAGCAAGTAGTTTTTTTTTAATACGTCATAAATCGTAAACCGCTTGAATGTTACTTGCTGCTACGGAACCCTTCATGGGCAAGTACGACTCGCACTTGGCCGCTTTTTTTTTAGTCTTGTGCTCTCTCTCTCTTCACCACACAACATGCACTAAAGCCCGCTCCACATTCTTTGCAAAACTACACGAGACTTGCCGAATACGAGAGTGTAGAGGGAATATTCATCTATATTCTTGTTGTTCTCTTCTTGTAGTTCTTGTTCTTCTCGGCAAATGTTCTCGTCGAGAACTCGAGATGTCTCGCGAGAATGTGGAGCGGGCTTAGGTAATAGTACTTCAAGGTACATATTGGCGTCTCGTAATCGTGTTGTTGCCGCTATAAAAATTAAACCAATGTTAAGAAATTAGGTACCTACAGCTTTATTAAATAATAGTTTGGTTACTTTATCAAAACACAGCGATCTCGGTGCGTTTGACGGCGGCGAGTCCGTCATCCCACGTGAGCATAGCGTTGAAGGAGAAATAGAGAGCCACGGCTGACAGCATGTGCCACAGGTCGTGCGAGTCGTAGAACTGCAGCACGCGGCACTCGTGGTTCAGGTGCCGCGAAAGCGCCGGCGTTGTCGCCCTGCAACATAGCGCTCGTTACAACTTCACAATTAGAAATACGCACCACACATGAACAGCAAGTACAATAACAAGATAATCATTGAAACGGAACGCTCGTGTTTAAACGTTTATGTACCTACTTGTATCTATTGCGTATGTAAATGGGTACTTACAATATTATATGTCTACTAAAGTGTTAATATGTAGATAGATACCTATGTTACATGATAAGTAATTGACTATAATGGGATTGAAACTTGAAAACGTGTCAGGCGCGGGATTTCCCTGCTCCTTCCTTGCGCTATGATTGGTCGACGAACAGTTTAGAATTTTAAAATTAAAACCGTGAAATAATAGAATTAATGACAGAAACTCGAAAAATACAACTGTACAGTTGAAACACTAGGTAATTATGTAGCTTAGTGAACCTCGAAAAACATTGTGGCAATGTTTCCTCTAAGGAGAAAGTGCATTTATATTTTTAGTTTTACATCGAGCAATTAAAGTTTTCCTGCACGTCAGTACTTATTTATACGAGCGTCGACGCTATACCTTCGGTCTTCCCTAGGGTATTCTTCATCGACCGACCTATCTATCGCGGCTTGATCTAGCGACTTAACCTTGCCAGCCTCAGACGCCATCAGTATATGAGGCCAACTATAAAATTTAAATTGTCTGTACACGCTATTACTCTCTCTCCACGGGTATAGACAAGCGTCTGGGGCGCCGCACGGGACCTCGCATAGGAGCCTCCTAAGCGACGGGTGGGGGCCTTAGGGCCGCGATGATCGCGCGATGGTTGACAAGTCGCGCGGCGCTCGCTTGGAAGGCTAGAGCCCGGGGGAGGGACTCGGGCTGTGTGTAAGTAATTACAAATACAGCATGCCCTCAGGCAAATCTAAAAACTTTTGTTGATTAACTAAAGTCTTCGTCTCGCTATCAGCAAGCTGGAAGCCCAGGCCCAGACGTAGTTGATTTGTAGATGATTCTGTGATACCCAGTGAAAAGTAAGCTTACCTACCGCAAAGCCACCGCAAAGCTACCGCTGCCTATGTTTGCATGCCTAATTGGTAGTTGTACAGGGATCTCAACATTTTGTGAACACCTTTATTTATGTACCTACTTTCAAAGCGAATAAATGATTATGATTAAAGGCTTTTTAATGTCTGATAATTATATTGGTAGGTAAGTGTAGCAGATACGGGGTACCTACCAGTCGGTGCTGCCGGAGACGAAGAAGTAAAGGCCGGGCACCCAGGCGGCCGTGGCACCGGCGAGGTACAGCCACGCGTACCAGCGCGGGCGCTCTCCGTGCAGCAGCTTCATGCTCAGGTAGAACACCATGTACAACAGCGTGTTGCTCAGCAGCACGCTCAGTAGGTGCCCCGCGAAGTCCGCACTCTGCGTGAACAACCTGCCACAGGGACAACTCTTACTGCCTGACTTCAGAGTGCACCATCATAGTTCAGTGTAAGTATTACATCGCCCTGATCGCATTACTCGCACGTACCCGTAGAGCGCGAAGCCCCAGTTGACGGCGTTGGCGATGAGCAGCATGACGAGGCGCGCCGTGTACAGCGGCCGCAGCCCGCGCGCTGGCATGGCCGCCAGCTCGCGCGCTGCCTGCTGCAGGCTCTGCTTCTCTACACAACACACGCACATGCTGTTAGCATTGTGAAAGGGGTTAGCAAACTTCTTTATGTCGGAAATACGTTACTGAGTTGACTAATCGGGATTTCGGGACGCCAGC
Organism: Agrochola lychnidis; assembly: GCA_963680765.1. Classification (NCBI taxonomy): domain Eukaryota; kingdom Metazoa; phylum Arthropoda; class Insecta; order Lepidoptera; family Noctuidae; genus Agrochola; species Agrochola lychnidis. The sequence continues at coordinate 730,561 of OY796851.1, forward strand.
GGCGTTCGACAGAGTTTACAACATAATGCTTGACTGGGGGGCGGTCAAGCAGTGAAGACGGTTAGAAACTGTCTCGCGTTCGGTATAGTTGTGACGTGTACCTAGTGTGTGAATTGCTAGTAATAATTATAATGAATAGTTGTCAACGTTTCGGCACAGCAGTCAACGTTTCGGCACAACGACTATCGGATCAGGTGCCAGCGGTCATCCAGCGTAATCATATGTTGGACGACACTGCACTTGATCGCCTACGAGTTGAAATGCAGAGTACTAGCCATGTCGATGCTCCCCCGTCGCAGACTGTTGTAGTAACACCACAGTCCAACACAAGCCAAGCTGACGAGGGGAGTGACGACAGGGCTACAATCGTAAGTACCAAATGCAATGAGGAATTGAGGAGTGCTTTGGAAAGTGCGATTCAGGAATATCGATATATGTCGCCCGAACTTAGGCCACGCGTGAGGCGGGCGTTCTTAGGGACTGATATCAGCCCTGAGGACTATATGTCCCGTGTCATAGAGCGCATCGACTATCTGAAGCACAAAGTGTATGCATGAGCAAACCGTATCCGTAGGTATAAGCGGCGAGTAGAGCGATACACGCAGAATCGCACCTTCCAGAGTGATGAAAGATGGGTTTATAGGGCTTGGGAGCGACCGGACCAAGGTGTGGCTGACATGCGCCTACCGGATGATGATGCTATGGATTCTTTCTGGCGGAGTATCTGGTCGATGCCTGTCAGTCACACCGAAGGTGACTGGACTCGGGAAGTCGAGCGAGCCTGCGATCCAATACCAGAAATGGTGGCTATTACCATCTGCTCCCAAGATGTAGCACGTGCAGTTCGTCCGTTATCTAACTGGAAGTCTCCAGGGCTGGACGGGTTGCACAACTCCCGGATAAATGGTTTGTGAGATCGCACACTCGCTTGGCGGCTCATTACCAGACTGCTTTGGAGTCTGGGTCGCTACCCAAGTTCCTAACAACAGGAGTTACCCACCTGCTCCATAAATCTGGTAACACCGCGGAAATTATAGGCCGATCACGTGTTTACCGACGGTCTATAAAGTTTTTACATCCATTTTGAGAGCTAAAATTAACAAACAGACATGATGGAGTTGGTGTCTATAACACCAACTCCATCATGTCTGCCTCTCAAAATGGATGTAGGAACGGCTCCCGCGGTACTAAGGAGCTACTCCTCATTGATATGGCCATTAACCAACAGGTGCGCTGTTCCCGAAAGGATCTGTCGACATGCTGGATAGATTATAAGAAGGCCTATGACTCGGTGCCACATACATGGCTCATGAGGGTGCTGGAGTTTTATAAAGTAGATACAACTCTGCGCACCTTCCTGATGTCGTGTATGAGGCAATGGAGGACGGTCCTTCGCTATCCAGGATGTCGAAATATCCAGAGGAATAGCGAGCCGATAAGGATAGAGCGAGGCATATTTCAGGGCGACAGTTTGATTTCGCTTTGGTTCTGCTTAGCCCTGAATCCTCTAAGCACACTGCTAGGGGATTCAGGTCTTGGCTATCGGTTGAGAAGAGGTGGACAGGTTATATCTCACATGGATGACCTAAAACTCTTTGCCCCCAACAATTTGCAACTGATGGAGCTACTGAAAGTAACTGAAACTTTCAGTAGCGCCATCAGGATGGAATTTGGTGTGGACAAATGTGCGGTCATGTATGTAAAGCGAGGGGAGATTGTGGAATCCGTGGGAACCCAACTCTCGGTTTCATGAAGCAATCGTTGAAGGAGCGTTTCTATGGCCGCCTGACGAAAGTAATTAATAGTCTTTTATCAGGTCGAAACAAGGTGCGCGCCTTCAACGGTTGGGTCATGCCGGTTTTGATGTACTCTTTCGGCATACTCAAATGGACTTAGACTGAACTCGATGCCCTGGATAGGAGGGTCCGTACACTGCTGACCGCAAACCGGATGCATTACCCATGATCATCGGTGATGAGATTGTACATCCCGCGGAAGTGCGGGGGTGGAGGCTTTTTAAATGCGAAGACCCTCCATAACCGCGAAGTGTACAATCTCAGAGAATATTTTTTTAAAGCCGAAGTGAGTATGCATCGTGATGTGGTGGCAGTGGACAAGGGGCTTACCCCGCTCTCCATGGCTAAAGAGAACTGGCATAAACCTATAGTACTTACTACAGATGACCGCAAGGAGGTATGACAAAGCAAGGAGCTTCATGGGCGATTCTATCGGGCTCTTCATGAGCCTGGTGTAGACTTTCTAGCATCCGTATCCTGGCTACGTTTTGGTGACCTTTTTGGGGAAACTGAAGGTTTCGTTTGTGCAATTATGGACGAAGTTATCTTGACGAATAACTACCGAAGACATATTATGAAGGATGGGACGGTTGACGTGTGTCGGGCATGCCACCGTCCGGGTCCAGAAATATTATCTCTGGTTGTTCTCGTCTGGCTAACGGCGAGTACTTGCACGGGCATAACCAAGTGGCCAGGATTATCCACCAGCAGCTTGCTTTGAAATATAAACTTGTGGATTCTGAGGTACCGCATTATAAGTAAGTGTCCGACCCAGTTCTCGAAAATGACCATGTCACGTTATACTGGGATCGGTCTATCATTACTGACAAGACCATTGTTGACAATAAGCCTGATATAGTGGTGATAGACGGGATCCCTTCTTTTCGCATGATATTCTTTTTCCTAATATACTTTGGCATAACGATTTTGGCATAATTTGTTTTGCCACAATAATACTTTGCCATATTTTTTTTTGGCATACAGTTTATTTTTGCATAATTATCTTGAAGGCTAATTTGTTTTGGCATAAATTTAATTCGCATAACGTTACTAGGCCTAATGACTATTAGCATAATAATATTTAGGCATACAATTAATAGAAATAACGGAAACAAAGAGTTAATTTTACGTATTTATTTTAGATTTTCTTGCAAATGATTTATTATATATAACATTATGTAACTTAACTATGTATTTTTATTTTAGGTGTATATTTTTAGCAATTGCTTGTAAATATGCAAGTTTCGAAGTATATGTATCTTTTTTACTAATAATTTTAGTAAAAATTAAAGTATTGTCTTAAAAAATCATTATGTTGTGCTAAAAAAGTTAGTGACAGAACCGAATCGCTGCAAAACCGACTCCACGTAGTCTTGTCTGCCCTACCCCTAGAGTGTAATTCAAAATCGCGTAGGCGCGTAGGGGCGAGGCGGACCGCGGGCTGAGAAGCAGGCGGCTGGGAGGGAACGAGAACTCAGAGGGCCGGCTCCGCCGGCCAGCCTCAGCCGCGGCGGTGAGCGAAAGCCGTCTGCGACGATTAGCACGCGTGGGGCCGCCGGAGGCCCGCAGCGCCGGAGCCGAGACAGAAACCATGCCTGCTGCATGCTTGCTTGCATGCTGTATGCTTGCTTGCATGCTGCATGCTTGCTTGCATGCTGCATGCTTACTTGCATGCCTGATGTATATGTTTTAATATCATTATGCGTAAATAAATTTATACTTGTGAATGTTATGCTTAATAAAGTTATGCTTTAGAATGTTATGCTTAGTAAAATTATGCTTTAGAATGTTATGCTTAATCATTATTATGATTGGAGAAATTATGCGTAAGCTGTTTATGCGTAAATAATATTATGCGAAAATATAATTAGGACAAACAAAAGTATGCCAACTTATATTAGGTCTTAAAATTTTATGCAAATGGATAGGGAACCGTGATTGACCGCATGATGGGAACCTCCTGAAAGCTGAGAAAGAGAAACAAATAAATATCTCGACTTAGCACACGAGGTTGTCGATATGTGGAATGTGAGCTCAACTATTATTGTGCCAATTGTCGTTACGGCCAATGGCCTGATGGCCGAAAACCTCGACCAACATCTCTCGAGGCTCTCGTTAGGCGGTTGGATCAAGGGCTTGATTCAGAAGGCAGTACACCTCGATACGGCTCGCATTGTGAGGAGGTTCCTGTCTCTGCAGCCCTAACCACCGGTAGCTTGGACCCTGCTCCCGACACCGGCGGAACTCAATTTTTTTTTAAATGTTTTTTATCCTTTTTATTTTAAGAAATATTTAAAATGTAAACGAATAAGAATTAAAATGAATAAACGAAAATTAATAATTAATGATTGTTTTTATTAATTTGATAGTAATTTATAATGTGCTCTGAACTGTAACGGTTTTCTATTGCGCAATAACCAACACTACCAACCAACCAACACTACGCTGTACGCCCACAGTAGTTAAAATATTGCTGATAAATTAGCAATGTGAAATTTGTACAATATGAATGTAAGTGTCGTGTGACACATGTCTACTGACCGAGGCGGAACTGTCCCACGTAGTAGATGCGCAGCGACAGCAGCAGAAAGGTAAAGATGTGCAGCACTGTGAACACGCTCCAGAACAGCGGCCCGCCGCCCAGCACGCCCCACACCACTGCACACAACACGCACCTTACAACACCTCGTCACCAGGGCTCCCTCAGTAGTCCAAGGCGACAGCAAAGTTCTGATTGGCAACCTCTGGGTGCGTTGACCATGTCGCTCGTGACAAGTATCACCTGGCCTTGCCAGTGCCACCCGGGACAAATCAAAGGCAGACAATAGTTATGTTATTTTATAGTAGTACCATGGGACCTTCTATTATTACATGTTGGGTCACCAGCCGTCGGGATTTGTCCGGACATGTCGTGTCGTCCGGAATTTGTTCAGCCTTGTCAATTGTACGGACTTTTCCAGATAAAAGGATTTATTTTAGTAAATAGTCCGTGCGCGCGCGCGCGGTCAGTGCGGGTGTGTCACAGGTATCACTATACTGCCGCTGTGAAAATGTCGAGTTCAAAAACTGTTAAGTGTACGATGTGTAATATCGTAATAAATGAACTTTTGGCGTTTGTGCAAAACAAATATGAAGTCATGGACAATGAAAGCATGATTCAGATATGTGCAACGGGTTTTTCAACAGAGGATATTGATCGTGCTAAGTCATTGTTATTTGAATCATTGTCGTGTAGCAAGAAGAAAATATCTCGAAGAAAAGATAAACGACATAAGGATCTGGAGGACATCATAACGTTGCTAAAGACGACAGATCCTGAGCTTATTCCCATTTTTGTGGCCAGAGACTTGGGAAAACTGCCTCCCGTAACTTTTGACCATGTCGATGTGACGGGATTGTTGAAGGATTTAGTGGTATTAAAAACTGAAATCAGGGATGTTAAAAGTTCTTATGCAACTGTGAAGCAGCTGGAAGAAATAAAAGAGGAGCTTCATAATTGTAAATATGGGTCAATCTTGGCAATAGATGAGGGTAACATAAATAAGCTTCGCCGTGGAGCATTTTGTATGGATAGTGGGCCGGTAGGTATATCACCTATGTTAAACCGAACCACAGTGCCAACACAGAAAACACTTGGCAGCGAGAGCACACCGTGTCGGTTATCTCTTTCACACCGGTACGCCGATGTTGACTCAGTGAGTGAGACCGGTAGGTCTGAGCGGAACAGAGATAAACACAGTGTTGACACAGTTGGAAAAAACTGTGCATCGAGTAGCTTGTTATCTCGAACAGCTGACAAGGAGGTACTTACAACCACATCGAATAATAAAACCATTGCGCCTATTCACGAGCCCGTGAGGCGACAGAGAACAATGGCGGAAGTTGTGCAGATAAACGGTGATTTCAAAAATGATAAGCCGAATGAAAGCTGGACTGTGGTGCAGAAGAAACGATTACGTAATCGCTTTGTAAGTCAATTAGGCAAGGCTACTGCGGAACCTTTGAATAATTTCAAGGCGGCAGATACTAAAGTGCCCCTGTTTATCTCCAATGTCCATAAAGACGCAGCGGTGTCAGACATAGTTGACTATATTCACACAAAAACTCATGAGAGGGTGAGTTTAACTAAAATGAAAATGAAATACGACAAAGGTTATAACTCATTTAAGTTGTACGTTTTGAAACACAAGTTATATTTGTACCTAGATGATAATATGTGGCCCGATGGAATAACGTTCCGTCGTTTTGTGAATATGAAAAGGGGGCCTGACACACAACTTTTTGATGGATCACAATCGAAATAGCAGGCTTGTGAGTTTCAACTGTAAAAATGTGAAAAGGAGTGTGGAGTGTATCAGATCACTATGTAGGGAAGCCGACGTGATAGCTCTTCAGGAAACCTGGTTGGTCCCACAGGACCTACCTTTTCTCGGCTGTATCGATGACGATTTTAGCTTCACCGCTAAATCGGCAATGGACTTATCGACTGGAGTAAGACGAGGCAGACCATTTGGTGGTGTGGCAATCTTATGGCGAAAGAGTGTGTTTACTAAAGTGTCAACCGTGAAGTGCGATAGTGATCGAATTGTGGCAATCAAAGCGCATACATGCAACCAGCGGGAAGTATTGATTGTTTGTGTATATATGCCAACGGACCAGCCAGATAATCTACCAACATTCTCGCATTGTATGGGTGAGGTTAGTGCCATTGTACAAAATAATAATATACAAACAGTTTATATTCTTGGCGATTTTAATGCGCATCCTTCTGCTACTTTTTGTGACGAGTTACTTAATTTTTGTACGGATAACAAATGGACATGTGCTGACTTAGTTAAGTTAGGCGTATCGTCTGATACCTATACATTCTATAGTGAGGCTCATAGATGTAAACGTTGGTTAGATCATTGTTTGGTTACAGAATCTGCTTGGAAAACGATAGCTAGTGTTAAAGTCGACTATGGGGTGTATTGGTCAGATCACTTGCCACTAATTATTGAATGTAATCTTGACATGATTAGAAATAAATGTATTCTTGACAATTGGACTTGTAATAATATTATATGGGGTGAACGAGGAGAGGACGAATGTGACAAATATTATCAAATTTGTAATAGTAAATTAAAAGATATTCACTTCCCCAGTGAACTTGGTACTTGTGCAGATAAGATGTGTCAAAACATTTATCATAGAATTGTTATTGACAAATTATATAATGACATTGTAGAAATATTGTGTAAGGCCTCTGTACTAAGCAGACAAGTCAGAAAGCATAAAAAAGGTAAGAGTGTAGTAGGGTGGAACAAGCATGTGAGGGAAGCACACAACGAGGCTAGGCAGGCTTTTCGTAGGTATGTGTCGTATGGCAAACCAGACAATGGTCCTATAAATGACGACATGTATACAACACGTAAAATTTTCAAGTCTAGACTAAAATTCTGTCAAAACCATAAAAACCAGCTTGAGATGGACATTTTAGCAGACCATGTATCCAGTAAAAACTTTCGGACATTTTGGAAGGGAACTAAGAAAATGAAGGGTAAAGTAAGCGTGCCAGTGACTGTGGAGGGATGTAGTGACCCGAAGGATATAGCCAACTTTTTCAAGGATCATTTTAAAGTAATTTCACCACTATCCTCTTGCAGTTCGGTGCCTGTAGCTGGAGTCACTGATCCAGAAAATTTGTTAGGTTTTTCCAGTAAAGACGTGGAAAAGGTTGTCAAAAACATGGTTAGAGGAAAATCCCCGGGCAACGACGGTCTCAGTATTGAGCACTTGCAGTATGCAGGCAAGCATATATTTAGGGTTCTGGCCATGCTATTTACTTTCTGTATACGACACTCTTACCTACCAGCAAAACTGTTGGAAACTATTGTTGTACCGATACCGAAAAATGTTACTGGGGACGTCGCAGATAAAAGCAACTATAGGCCTATTTCTCTAGCAACTGTGATTGCGAAGGTCTTCGATGGTCTACTTGATGCTCAACTTAGCAAGCACATTGAGCTTAATGACGCGCAGTTTGGTTTCCGGGAGACACTGTCGACTGAAAGTGCTATCTTGACTTTGAAACATACGGTCAACTACTATGTAAATAGAAAAACACCTATCTATGCTTGCTTCCTCGACCTATCGAAGGCCTTTGACCTAGTGGATTACAACAAACTCTGGGCCAAGCTTGGAGAGGTAGGGACTCCCACTGAACTCATTAACATCTTGTCCTTCTGGTACAAAAACCAGAAGAACTTCGTAAAGTGGGGCAATGTTTTGTCGGATGAGTATGCACTGGAGTGCGGTGTGAGGCAGGGAGGCCTGTCCTCTCCAAGACTTTTTAACTTGTACGTTAATCAGCTGATAGATGAGCTCAGTAACAGCCATGTCGGTTGTCATATAGATAACGTCTGTGTTAATAACATCAGTTACGCTGACGACATGGTGTTGCTGAGCCCATCGCTCAGTGGTTTAAGAAAACTGCTCGATATCTGTGAATCATATGCTGTCGCTCACGGGCTGAGGTACAACGAGAAGAAGAGTGTTTGTATGGTCATTAGAGGTAGGAATAAGCAACCGGAGCATATACCACCTGTCCATCTGAACGGAGTGCCTTTAGAACGTGTAGCTCAGTTTAAGTACCTAGGGTACATTGTGACAGAGACCCTGAATGACGATGCGGATATCGAGCGGGAACGAAGAGCGTTGTCGGTGCGTGCTAACATGTTGGTTCATAGATTCGCAAGGTGTACAGTAGAGGTTAAAGTAACACTGTTTAGGGCCTACTGCCAAAACTTTTACGCCAGCGCTTTATGGTTCAACTACACCCAGCGGGCCTACAACGCTCTTCGAATACAATACAATAACGCCTTTAGGATTCTGGTGAGGCTCCCTCGATTCTGCAGCGCGTCGGGCATGTTTGCTGACGCAAGAGTCGATGACTTTTACGCCATTATGCGTAAGAAAACAGCTTCTCTGATGCGCCGGATTCGGGGGAGCGCCAACAGAATCCTAAAGATGGTCTCTGAGAGGCCAGAGTCTGCATTGCTGGGTAGGCTCATTCAGCTTCACGTGACGAGATAATGCTTTTTTTTTGTTTTTTTTTGACATGAGTGATTAATTAATGAATGACATGATTATTATTTTGTCATGATTTTTGACATGAGTGAATTATTTGTATTTGGATTTTTTTTATGTATTTTGAATTTAATTATCAATGATCACTAACATAGTTTTAAGACCTTTGTAACTAACAATTTATGGACATATCAATTAGTCTGAATTAAATGAATTTAATTTTTAATTTAATTTAAATAAAAAAGTTCAGTGAGTACCTAGCTACTGAAAAAAGAAAGATTAATTAAGAAAATACGTAAAATATCCGGACTTTTTTGCAAATGTCCAGTTTTTTGTCAGTAGATACTTTTCTTTCGAAATGGTAACCTCAATTACATGGGACTTATTCATAACTGGCAACTGAGAACATGGTTTCCTATGCTTCCTCGTTTGTTTTCGTTGCTATCGATGAGCACTTTATGGGGTCGTCCATTAATCACGTGAACATCGAAAGGGGGCAGGGGTTCGGGAAAAATAACCAAAATCACAAGGGGAAGGGGAGGGGTGTAGTGAGATATCACGTGTATTTATTTTTTCGTTGAACGCGCAGTTTCTAAACCGACAAGCGGCGCATAATCTTTACTCGCCGTTGCCAGGCAACGATATTATACCTGTGTAAGCGGCTGAACTTAGCCGTCCTGCAAATAATGTTAAGTGAGGACCCCACTGTAGTTCGGAATCAAGTGTTATCCCCAGGAAAATCATCTTTTCGACGAATTCTAGTGGCTCCTTATTCAATACAACGTGACATTGACTACTTCTAACATTCGGTAACGCAAATCTTATGCATTAGTTTTCTTCTCATTTAATACCAAATTATTTACAGTAAACCAATACCTGCTACCTTAAACATAGCGTTATATACGTCGTCAAGCATCTGTGCATGTCTGTTTACTTTAAAAATCAGTGATGTATCATCAGCAAATAGCACCATTTATGGTCGGTTTCCAGAAAATGAGGTAAATAATTTTTATTCTCTAAAAAGAGGAATGGACCCAATATCGAGCCCTGTGGTACACCCATTTTGATTTTTAAATCCAATGAATTTACACCGTTTATTTAAACTTGCTGCAGTCTATCATTCAAATATGATTTTAATAAGCTCAGCGCAAGTTTATCCAGTCCATAATGCTCAAGTTTCAAGAGCAGTGTTTCGTGATCTACGCAATCAAATGCCTTGGATACGTCGCAAAAGATGCCTATTGCATCTTGTGCCTCTTCCCATGCATTAAAGATTTGTTTTAATAAGGTGACACCGGCGTCGGTTGTGCAACGTCCTTTGGTGAAACTATACGGTTGATCGTGTAGGATATTATTACGATTAAAATGATTGAGCATTTGATTTAACATTACTTTTTAAAACACTATGCTTCTACAAAATGAGTCCTCGTGAGTGCTTTAGAAATAAATTCAAAGAAATTGATATACTGACTCAGCCTTCTCTTTATATCTTAGAAAGTATTTTGTATGTTCGCAAAAACCAAGGACTTTTCAAAATAAGAAGCGATTTCCATAATATAAATACACGTAGTAAACATGAAATTGTGATACCCAAATTTAGATTAACTAAAACTAGTAAGTCATTTCTTATAAACGGTATCCACTTTTATAACAAGTTGCCAAAGTCTGTTACAGAACTAAGCGATGAAAAATTCAAAACCCACATCAAACGTGTCCTTATCAAAAAAGCATATTATAAGATTAAAAACTACGTTGAAGACAAGGAAGTCTGGCAATAATTCCTTCTGCATATGTGGCTTCCCTGGTACCTCATTAACGGCATAACAATGTAAATGTCTATTAACTGCTCCCAAATTACGATGATTATTTTATTTTACTTTTTTTACATACTTCATAGACATAATCTTTTCAGTATTTGACATTTAACTACCATTTCACATTTAACTAACAACAATTTTCTATATTTTTTTAATCAAATTAGATTTGTTACAGTTGTAGTGGCAATCATGTCATTTGGTTTAAATAGGTCCTTATTTTTATTATTTTGTTTATCTTTTATATAGATTCTTTTCTTTTAGATTTTGTGAATGTGAGAACGTTGTAGGCTGTAGACTTGTGGACCATTTTCTATTTTACTAAGTACCTGGTAGTTTTGATAGGCCTACACTGTCCTCCCATACCTATTAACACTGTAATTTGAAAACATTGTAGAAACAATTTATTTTGAAAAGAGTAACCGTGGAGTTTCTTGCCGGCTCTTCTCCATAGGAAGCGGCCAATTGGAACCGTGCACCTAGGTTCTGACGTTTTATAAGTGCCCTTGCATTAATGTCTGTAATTTTTATGGTGTACATAATAAAGAATATTCTTTCTTTCTTGTAGGTTTATGTGAAATAAAATATTTAGTTTTTTGATTTTGCTGAAAACCGGCAAAACCGATACGGGTTTATAATTATTAGTGTCTTTACTGTCCCCGGATTTGAAAAGTGGAATAACTTTACTATATTTCATTAAATCCGGGAATATCCCTTGATTCAAACACAAATTAAATATTAAAGCTAAATAGGGTGCAATTGTCTCAACAATTGATTGATAAACTTTTGTAGACATACCCCACAGATCTTCGGTAATTTTGATCTTAAGTTGCTTAAAGCCTTTACACGACCACAGGGTTTATGTTTAAATTTAAATTCCACAGAATAGGCTGAAACATTTGCTTTAAATCAATAACAAGTGAGAGGGACAAATTTGCGCGGTCCGACTTGCGCGACCGTTTGCCCCAAAATTTGGAGCGTCCCATGTCCTGGTCGGACATGCATTTGTCCCCTGAGGGAGGAGCCTTCTCAGCTCTTGTTACCGTCGCCGGCAAGCGGTTCCTCTGCCAATAAAGGAGAACATTCACCGTCCATAAATTTTTGGGCTAAACGTAAAAGTGCATGTACTGTAGTTATGTGGAGAATAGGGTGATTCTTTGAACATGTGCATATTACGCGGCCCTCCCCAAATAACTACTTAGTGAGATGTAAAGTTATGTTTTTGTTTATTTCACGTAAAACATAGTTCCAGCACTATATACAGATGGACATAACATATTCCTAATGTTATAAACAAATAAGTTATATTCATAAACGTTCCTCAAATCTCATCACCATTCGTGTCCCAATTTCCAAATTTTAGCAGTTCATGCTTGAAAACTTATAAATAAACCCTAAAGATCGTATTTTTGTGTAGTAATTTAGAAAGTACACGACATGCTTTACCAATTAGCAAAACTATACACAATAAAGAATACTTTTAAGTAATTTTTAACGACTTTGAAAACTGTCCCAACACTTTATGCTCACTACCATTTGTTCAGACAGTCGCAGGATTATTTTGTTACCGCGTAATTTATTGGTATCTGAAAGAGAACTCAGCGGTCGCGCTCAGTTCCTCGTCACGACTCGTGCGGGTCACACGTCAAAAAGTGTTTTGGCGCCAACTGTAGCGTACCTTAATCGCCCAGAAATCGTGTTTGGCAAACAAAAATCTCCTTACCGTTCGAGTTGCCCGTGGTAAGTCTATTATTCTTATTTATCTTTTTTATGCACTGTAATAGTCGCCATAGGAAACTCTTTGCTTTGATTAAGTTCCCAAGTTATTAAGTTCTAGAAAGAACGTATAATGTGAGAGAGTATACAAATACCTAATTACCGTTTATATAATTACCATTTTTCCCGTTCGTATTTTGGCGAACGGTAATGAGAAACTGAAAATGGTAATTAGTACCAGTATAAGCTAGCTTCTTATTAGGTATAATGAAATGCTTCTTACTCCGCTAGGCCAGCCCAAGGTCGAAGTTGATCATTCGGTGTGAACTGACTACCCACCTACCTCTAACTTATTTTTTTTTTCAGAGTAAACATGCCTCGGAAAAAACAGCAATCGAAGGAGGAAATATTGGCTAAAGCCAAAATCGCACGCCGGAATCGATACGCTAAAATCAAAGCTGACCCTATTTTATACGCCCTTGAAAAAGAAAAAGAACGACAACGTTACAAAAAACGAAAAGAACAGAAAAAACTTTTGTCAGTTGAAGAAATGACGCCAAGAGCTAGAAGGCTACAGAGAAAGAAATGGAGAGAAAATTTTAGAAAACATTTTCAAAAAAAGAAATTAATAAAGGAAGGAATTAAACATATGAATAAAAATACACCAAGTTCCCTTGACAGCGAAGATAATAGTAATAATAATGAAAATAGACCCAGAAGACTACACCCAATTTGCGAAAATGAGCCACAACCCTCTACATCTAACGATCTACAGGAACCATTAATTAAGAACTTAAAAAGCAAATTGAGAAAGATGCGCTACATAATAGAAAAAAAAGACCAACTATACAAATTACAATTAGAATCCCTGCAACGAAAAAATAATGCGTATAGGAAAATTATTATGAGACTTAAAAAACGACTTCAGAGTCCTAATTCTAAAGTAACAGCACTACTTGCAGACAAAACCAAAGTAGAAGAAGCTAAGAAGAAAATCAATGAAAGAGAAGCAATGAGGAATACCTTACAATTAAATTACAAAAATAAAAAATCAAAGAAAGAAAAAAGAGAATTTAGTGATGCTATCATTGGTGATAAGCTGATTTTGAAAGATCTCAAGGTTTTATCTGAAACGAATAATTTCCGAGTGAGAAAGATGAAGAACACTAACCAAAGAAATGTCGAATATGAGAAACTAAAACAAGATATTCAATTTTTTTTTGAACGCGACGATGTTTCTAGAGCGACTTCAGGCAAAAAAGAATTCATTACGCAGAAAAAAGAAAGAAAGCAAAAGAGGTATTTGTTAGATACTATGAAAAACCTTCACAACATTTTTGAAACTGAATTCTGCAAGGTAAGTTACTCTTACTTTTGTAAACAAAGGCCATTTTGGGTACTTATACCTAATGTAAATCAAAGAGATACATGTCTCTGCAAACTACATGCAAACATGGAACTCTTGATTCAAGCACTGCACAAAAAAAAGATAATTAAAAACAATAATTCCAACGAATTAATTAACAATCTATGTTGCTCAAAAATTGAATGTCTACTGGAACGATGTAATTTATGTAAAAATAAAGTAGTTGATTTTCAAGAATTCGATAACGATGATCCTTTATCATTCAAAAAATGGGAAAACTCGATAAGCACTTACGTAGTTAAAGGCATAGAGAAGACTAAAAAGATTATAGCAAAGACCAAAGTGACCACGTCACCGAAACAAGCTATTGAAGTATTAGAAAATATGATTCCGATATTCCTGAAACATGAAGGAACACGTAGGTGGCAATTTACTGCAATAAAAGATCTGAAGGAACATCTTAAGGACAATGAAGCTATCATACACATAGATTTTAGTGAGAACTATGCTTTGAAATATGAGTCGGAGGTTCAAGCCTTCCACTTTGGAGGAAGTAGGCAAGAGTTAACACTTCATAGGTACTGCAGTTAAATATATGACAGATGATACAAGCAATTTGACAAACACATCATTTTGCACAGTAAGCGAAAACTTGCGACATGATTCTGCTGCTGTATGGGCGCACATCATCCCTTTACTTGAATTTGTGAACTGTGCTAGTAAAAAAATAGACACATTACATTTTTTATCAGATTCGCCAAGTAGCCAGTACAGAAATAAAACAATGTTTTATGTTATGTCTAAACTGTATTGGTATTTTCATGGGCTAAAGATGGTCACCTGGAATTACTTCGAATCAGCTCACGGAAAAGGTGCTGCAGATGGAGTAGGAGCAGTTGTTAAACGCACTGCTGACGCGGCTGTAGCGCAAGGTAGAGATGTTGTAACATTAGATGGATTTTTGAAAATAGTAAGACAAAACACAAAAAAAATTAACCTGGCAACTGTTGAAGAATACCAAATAACAGAAAAAGATATGTTGATACCTTCAGAACAGCTGAAACCATTAAAAGGTACAATGAAAGTCCATCAAATACTGTGGCAGAAAGAAAAGGACCACCTGATATTTAGAGAAACTAGTTGCTTTATATGCTTGGATATGGACTGTAAACATACTAAATTTGTCGGAAAGTTATGCTATGAAGACAAAAATGAATCCACATATATAACAAATAAAGAGAATGAAAATAATAATATGATAGATACTAACACAAACGTAATACCTAAAACTAAACCGAATAACAGGGCTATTCAAATCTTAAGTAATGTTTTACTAAAGCCAAAACGCAAAAGAGACGAAGCGACCGTTAAAATGATGTCTGAATTAAAACCTGATAATAAATTACACTTGGACCCTAATATAGAAATTGAGAATATGGTAAACCAGTATAATATTTCTGGCAGTGGCAGTGATATGAATTTTTCGGGTGTATTTCAAGACTACGTTCAATCTACATTTCAACTAAGCGCAAATAACATAATTGATGGCCAGCCTAATGATGGCTAGCCTGTTCGTGGATCATCATTGCTGTGTGAAGATTTTGCAGATCTACGTGAGACTGCATTTGAGACTACCTGCGAAGTTCCTGGTCATGAAAGTGATACAGATTCGGTTTCAAATTTAAATATTTTTTAGTTTTTGTAACCGATCTCATTACATTTAAGAAATATTTTAGAAGTAACTTGTATGAAGCTGAGTTCTATTTACACAGAGTTTTGAAGTAGTGTTTTAGTAGATTTTATTTAGATTACTAGAAAAATAATAATTATTGTTTTTGTTTTGAAAACTTTATTATTTTGTTGATATTTTAATTATTTTTTTTAAATTAAGTCAAGGTCCGTATTTACCAAAGTTTGATAGAAACAGCAAATCGTTTGTATTTTTCTGCTTATGATAGGCGTGGGATGATCTTGCAGATCTACTACTTTTATGATTAAGTAAATACATGCGCGGTTGCTGGCCATGAAAGCGAGACTGATTCGGATTTAAGCATAAATATTTTTAAGTTTTTGTATAAGATCTCATCGAGCTTAAGAAATATCTTAGATGGACCTTGTATATGTCTGAGTTCTATTTACACTGAGTTTTGAACCAGTGTTTTAGTTGATTTTATTTAAATTACTAGACAGATAGTAGTATTGATTTTCAGGAAAACCGGTTGATTTTAGAGTTTTTTTATTCAGTCAAGTCGATATATAGCTAAGTTTGATGTCATTTATTATGTCACCTAAATAAATATTTGATTTAAGTAAATTATTCATTCTATTTATAATTACCAATCACGAAGTATAATTACCATTTTTAAACACTAATTACCGTGTATTTCATATCTCATCACCGTTCGACGAAAATTTTCAGCTTCAGATTCAGACCTATATAGAAGTTCAAATACTGTGCGTTTGATTTATTTAGTTAATCTGCACTATAAACTTTACGTTAAATCCATAAAAGTTGTAATTGGAAGCATTATTTGAACTTAATTTTCGAATCCTGAATATGTTCTATCTTCAAATATTCACCCAATAGGTAACCCTAAAGCCTAGTTTCACAGTAAAATATAATAACTGTAATGTTTACTGGCTTAAAAAGCTATTACTATAATTAGATTACTGTTATTCTTTTAACTAAAACATACTGAAAACAGTATTTTTCAAACTCGCATAACAGCGCAGGGAATGGCCCTACAGATTTGGTCCCTAAATGAAAAGTAAACAGAATAACATGTTATAACGGAATATTACTTTTTTTTTGTTTGGCCGGAATATTACTTTCATAATTTAGCCTAAAATGAATGATCTGCTTTGGCATGCCAACGTCATTTTGGTTTTTTGGATTATTAATTTCTTTAATTTGATTCCCACGAGTAATAAAGTATATAAAGTTTCACCTAGGCAGAGCCTCTTGCACTAGGTAAGCCTTGAACTGTAGAGTTCGGCAGGTACAGGTGAAGCGCTTACGACTGGTCCCCCACCAGCCACTCATCCTCTCGCCGCGCTTCAAAACTTAGGATTAGGTGGTTTTTATCTTAGAGGAGTCTTTCGTCTGAGCCGGGCGGTTAAGCCAAGCCCCCGACGGCGGCATTATACATGCCTCTGTTCACTGTACAGTTAACCTGGCTCAGCGAACCCGCCGAAAGTTCTCTCATCAAGATCACTCTTGAGGGAGAAACGACAGCCGCTTTGGTGCGCCTGCACCTCAGCGGCAGGGTCACATCCAGTGTCAATCGACAAACGTCGATCGATCAGGAGCGAACGCCGTTCCTCCACTGTGCCCTCTGCAAATCAGAGGGCCACGTGGAAGAACGTCGAGGAGCATGTTGCTCCCCGGCCCGCAGAAATTCGCCACAAACAATACCCTTTCTGAAAAACTCCCACACCTTTCCCGAAGAGACTATTGTCCATTTCCAGAGTGCACCGGCCCGACAACTGCTCTTCCCCTCGAAAGTATCCATAAGGGACCAGCAAATATGAGGCCCACGAGGAGGTTTTCTGCACGCACCCCAAATTGTTGTATCCCTAAGGCCGTGGTCGCTAAGCCGTACTTTGTCCCGCCCAGGGATGACTGAGTGGAAGACCTGAGCGGCTCAGTGACCCTCATTTCGTCGGCCGCCACCGGTACTCCGTCTCTCGAGGCTGTCAACAGAGGATGGGGTTGCGTGGCAGCACGGTTCGGGGAGATTGTCGTGGTGGGGGTATACTTCTCCCCGAGCCGAACTTTTACCGAGTTCCACAACTCCCTTGCGGAGTTGAGAGTCGTCGTCGTCGGGTTTTGTTCCCTCCCCGTGTTCGTCCTCGAGGACTTCAATGCCAAGAATGTGGCTTGGTGTTCCGGGTTTACGGACACACGGGGCAGGATGGTGGAGGACTGGGCTCTGGAGACAGGCCTGGACGTCCTTAACCGGAATTCTGGTCCCACGTGTGTGCGGATGCGGGGTGAATTGGTTGTGGATATCTTGTTCGCCAGCCTCGCTCTGTCGCTGCGTGTCTTTGACTGGCGCGTCATGGAGGGGGTGGAGACCTTTTCCGACCACCGGTACATCCATACCGGCACATCAGGTAGTGATCTATTATTAACCTGCAGATAATTTATTTATTTATAAGTCTATTTTAGCTTTTCTCGCCTGAAACACAGGATTACCTAGTTCAGGCACGTAAGTCATAGGAATATAATTTACATTTAAGCAAATCTATAATAATTTTTATGCCTTGTAATTTTTTGAATAAATATTATTATTATTTTTAAATGTCTTTGACATATCTCGGGACCCTGGGGTCCCGGATCTTTGGAAGGCGTACGAGGGGCCGAAGCCAACTCGCAGAGGCCCCTTAGACATTTTTGAGTATTGAGGCACCAACCGACGATTATCCCTGTTCGCACTATGCAAGGGCACCCAAGGACAACCCCCGGTTGGTGTAGGACTATTGCAGAATATGGAAACAAAGATATTGGACTATGGGTTTGGGTGGCTTAAGTGGACTGGTTACCTGGAGCTATGGAAGGACTATGGCCCCTGCCTGATCAATGTTTAAATGTACACGGATAAAATGGCAGGGGGTGACTTGCACGCTCAATAATGGGCCCCCGAAAACGGTCGCTAGCACATAGTGTCGTAGCGACAAGGGGGCAACACGTCCTGAGGTGCTTATGAGGAGTGGAGAGGTATTCCACGGCTATCAGGACAATCCCGGAAGTACGGTCAAGATCCCTACCAGCATCTTACTGGAATACTTCCTTCTTCCGAGCACGTTTGCTCTTGCGAATCTCCACTCAAGCCGGCCAATTAAGGCAAGATAGAGGCGGGAGCTCTGTTTCTTGTCAGTGTTCACTCCAGCCGGCCAATGAAGGCAAGCCAGAGGTGAGGAACAAGACTTCTCCCGGGAGATAGGGTCCGTGGGGTCGCTACTGCCCAACAGCTCGCCACATGCTGCCCTGCTGGTTTTTGTATCTCTCTTGGTCTGGCTCCTAATCCCAGACCTGTTCCGGCAAAGTAAACTCTACCGGCACAGGCCTAGAGTTCGGAGCGCGCAAGCCCCACCACGACGTCAACGTAGAGATACGACGGTGGGGTTATTATTATTATTATTACGTCTTTGACGTTTCTCGGGACCCAACGGTCCCGGACTTTTGGAAGGCGTACGAGGGGCCGAAGCCAACTCGCAGAGGCCCCTTAGACGTTTTTATTATTATTTTTCTATATTTTTACAAATCTCGGGACCATGGATCCCGGTCCTTTGGAAGGCGTACGAGGGGCCGAAGCCAACTCGCAGAGGCCCCTTAGACATTAATAAGTGTTGAGGCACCAACCGACGATTATCCCTGTATGCACCATACAAGTGCACCCAAGGACAACCCTCGGTTGGTGTAGGACTATTGCACTGCCTGATCAATGTTTTAAATGCACACGGATAAAATGGCAGGGGGTGACTTGCACACTCAATAATGGGCCCCCGAAAACGGTCGCTAGCACAAAGTATCGTAGCGACAAGGGGGCAACATGTCCTGAGGTGCTTGAGGAGTGGAGAGGTATTCCACGGGTTTCAGAACAATCCCAGAGCCCGGAAGATGGTCAAGATCCCTACGAGCACTTACTGGAATACTTCCTTCCTCCGAGCATGTTTGCTCTTGCGAATCTCCACTCAAGCCGGCCAATTAAGGCAAGAATGAGATGGGAGCTCTGTTCCTTGTCAGTGTTCACTCCAGCCGGCCAATGAAGGCAAGCCAGAGGTGAGGAACAAGACTTCTCCCGGGAGATAGGGTCCGTGGGGTCGCTACTGCCCATCAGCTCGCCACAAGCTGCCCTGCGGGTTTTTGTATCTCTCTTGGTCTGGCTCCTCATCCCAGACCTGTTCCGGCAAAGTAAACTCTACCGGACCTAGAGTTCGAAGCGCGCAAGCCCCACCACGACGTCAACGTAGAGATACGGCGTTGGGGAAAAATGTGGAACGCTTCACGATTTTGCGTGTCATCCTTGCGCAGGGGCCATGCTAATCTTCTCTATATCGTTCCAATTTTAGTATACGTACTGCCGAAGCAAGTACTTATTATTATTTTCATGTCTTTTGTCTACAAGACACAGACACAAGACAGGAGTAAAAGATGCTCTCACCTACGCTCTAAAGTTAAAATGGAGATGGGCAGGACACGTAGCGAGAATGAGCGACGATCGATGGACAGTTCGCATGACGTCATGGCCAGGTCCTACAGGCACTCGGAAAAGAGGAAGACCTGTAACTAGATGGGCGGACGACATCACACGAGTCGCCGGCAAAAACTGGCTGACAGAAGCCAAAGACCGAGACCGCTGGTGTTCTCTGGAGGAGGCCTTTACCCTCACTACTTGAGGGGTTCATGCATGATATTTTTATTAACAATTAATTTTAATTAATAATACAACGATTTTTATAAATATTTACAATCTAATTTAATTTATACTTTTTTAACTATTATTATTACTATGACTGTTATTATTATAATTTAATTTTTATTACCATTGGAAAATACTAATACACAATTTTGGAATGATAGTAAAAACTACTGTGTATTACATACATAATACTTGTAGAAAAATAATAATTTAAAAACAAAATGTTAAAAATGTTAATCTTAATCTTGTCTTCTTTCTAATGCATGAAATTAAAAGGCTTTTTTATTTATTTTATTTTATTATTATTTTCATGTCTTTGACACATCTCGGGACTCTGGGGTCCCGGACCTTTGAAAGGCGTACGAGGGGCCGAAGCCAACTCGCAGAGGCCCGTTAGACATTTTTAATGAAATGAGGCACCAACCGACGATTATCCCTGTGCGCACTACGTAAGTGCATCCAAGGTCAACCCCCGGTTGGTGTAGGACTGTTGCAGGATATGGAAACAAAAATATTGGGTTATGAGTTTGGATGGCTAAAGTGAACTGGTTATCTAGGACTATGGAAAGACTATGGCCCCTGCCTGATCTATGTTTAAATGTACACGGATAAAATGGCAGGGGGTGACTTGCACGCTCAATAATGGGCCCCCGGAAACGGTCGCTAGCATATAGTGTCGTAGCGACAAGGGGGCTACACGTCCTGAGGTGCTTATGAGGAGTGGAGAGGTCCACGGCTATCAGGACAATCCCGGAAGTACGGTCAAGATCCCTACCAGCATCTTACTGGAATACTTCCTTCCTCCGAGCACGTTTGCTCTTGCGAATCTCCACTCAAGCCGGCCAATTAAGGCAAGAATGAGGCGGGAGCTCTGTTCCTCGTCAGTGTTCACTCCAGCCGGCCAATAAAGGCAAGCCAGAGGTGAGGAACAAGACTTCTCCCGGGAGATAGGGTCCGTGGGGTCGCTACTGCCCAACAGCTTGCCACATGCTGCCCTGCGGGTTTTTGTATCTCTCTTTGTCTGGCTCCTAATTCCAGACCCGTTCCGGCAAAGTAAACTCTACCGGCACAGGCCTAGAGTTCGGAGCGCGCAAGCCCCACCACGACGTCAACGTAGAGATACGACGGTGGGGTTATTATTATTATTTTTATATGTCTTTGACACATCTCGGGACCCTGGGGTCCCGGACCTTTGGAAGGCGTACGAGGGGCCGAAGCCAACTCGCAGAGGCCCCTTAGACATTTTTAATGAAATGAGGCACCAACCAACGATTATCCCTGTCCGCACTACGTAAGTACATCCAAGGACAACCCCCGGTTGGTATAGGACTATTGCAGGATATGGAAACAAAGATATTGGGTTATGGGTTTGGATGGCTAAAGTGAACTGGTTATCTAGGACTATGGAAAGACTATGGCCCCTGCCTGATCAATGTTTTATATAAAATACACAGATAAAATGGCAGGGGGTGACTTGCACGTTTAATAATGGGCCCCCGAAAACGGTCGCTAGCACATAGTGTCATAGCGACAAGGGGGCAACACGTCCTGAGGTGCTTATGAGGAGTGGAGAGGTATTCCACGGCTATCAGGACAATCCCGGAAGTACGGTCAAGATCCCTACCAGCATCTTACTGGAATACTTCCTTCCTCCGAGCACGTTTGCTCTTGCGAATTTCCACTCAAGCCGGCCAATTAAGGCAAGAATGAGGCGGGAGCTCTGTTCCTCGTCAGTGTTCACTCCAGCCGGCCAATAAAGGCAAGCCAGAAGTGAGGAACAAGACTTCTCCCGGGAGATAGGGTCCGTGGGGTCGCTACTGCCCAACAGCTCGCCACATGCTGCCCTGCGGGTTTTTGTATCTCTCTTGGTCTGGCTCCTAATCCCAGACCCGTTCCGGCAAAGTAAACTCTACCGGCATGGGCCTAGAGTTCGGAGCGCGCAAGCCCCACCACGACGTCAACGTAGAGATACGACGGTGGGGTTATTATTATTATTATTATCCGGTTCGACGTCTCCGTCCAGACCTCGAGTGCGCCGTTGCGATAGGCCCCGAGTGGTCCGCGGTGGGCGCTAAAGCAGCTGGACCGGGAGCTCCTCCTGGAAGCCTCGATTGTGCAGGCCTGGGTGTCATCACCGGACAGGCCTGCACAGGGTTCCCCCGCTGACGCAGTCTCGACTAAGGGGGCTCCTAAGCGCATGCTCGGAGACAGGGCCAGTTCCCACTTCGTTGGATGACGAGGAAACTGGTCCTCATCAGGAAGCCGGAGCGCCCTGCGGACTCTCCAACCGCCTGTCGGCCTATCGTGCTGCTTGACGAGGTGGGCCAGCTCTTTGAAAGAGTTATTGCAGTCCGCCTCGTCGGGTGGCTGGTGCGGGTGGGGCCGGATTTGGCACAGAGCCAGTTTGGTTTCCGAAGGAGTGGTGTCTCTAGACATCGCCGTTGCCTTCAATATCCTGCCCTGGAGTTACATCAGGGAGGCACTCCGGTATCACCGGATGCCGACCTACCTCTGTCGTGTGGTCGAGGCCTATTTGACGGACAGGCACGTTATCTACCCCGGTCACCAGGGAGAGTAGAACCGGCAATAGATGTCGTGCGGTGTACCACAGGGATCGGTCCTGGGGCCGCATCTGTGGGACATCGGATACGACTGGTTGCTACGCGCCGACTTCCCTAGCGGCGTCAGCGTCGTTTGTTACGCTGACGACACGTTGGTCCTGATGTAGGGGAGGTCGCACCAGGCGGCGACCGAACTAGCGACACGCGGGGTTGCGAAAATCGTTGACAGGATCCGGCAGTTGGGACTCGAGGTGGCCCTGCACAAGTCCGAGGCCATGTGTTTTCATGGTCCTCGGAATGCGCCAAAGTCGGGTTCCCAGGTAACGGTTCTCATCGGTGTCGATTCGACGATGAAGTATTTGGGACTCGTCCTCGACAGCCGGTGTCAGCAGAACTGACGGGGTCCGATAGGGCCGATGCCTGCCAGGGTTGCGGTTTTGTTCGAAAGGGTTACCGTGGCCCGTGGCAATACAGGCAACTGAAGGAACACGGGTGGGTTTTAGTTAGTAGAGTCTGCCACGCCCTCCCGCTCCACCCAGAGCGGGAGAAGTTATTTGATAATTTCCCACCCAAAATAAAAAAGGGATACGAATTTAAAGTTTTTGTAAATTTAATTGGAATATTGGTAAAGAAAGTTGCAAATTCCTGAGCAACATCGATGTTATCGCTATTGAGACCGCAGGAAGTGTACAGTGGTGCCGATTCTCTTGTCACAAATGCCTCTAAACTAAACTAAAAATCACCAAAATTTAGCTTATTCCTGTCAAATGACGATTTCCCATTCTGAAATAGACTAAAGTGACACAACTTAACTATATTTTAGTTTGACAGCACTAAGATGGCACTGAGATATTAGTTTAGTGAAAATGGCAATTTTGCTATTCTGAATTTGACGTTTTTAACCCAAAAATTTAGATTTTCTAACTAAATATGACTATTTTTAATCGCGACTAAAAACATGTGGAATAAAATGGTTGTCATGAACTAAAATTCACACCACCTCGACTTCAGATGAAAAAACAGTACTGATTTTATTTTTTCTTTTGCTTATATCTCGAAAACGGTGTGTCCAATCGCAAAAACAATGAAAATTTCGACACCCTTTATGAAACCCTTAAACCCCTAACACTGTACATGTAGGTAATATTTTTTCTTATTTTCCACACAAAAAGTTAAAAATCCATATAAAACACGTCGAGGCTGCCCCCCATGCGCGCCTCCGGCTCTAAAAAGATTCACGTGGTTAGGTATCACGTGTGGAGTCGCGGTTGTCAAATTCGATTTAGATGTGTCAAAATTATTTTTAAATTTAGAGAATTTATTTTGCAGAATAGCTTTGAGATTCTCATACTCAAAAGTAAGGAATTTTAGTGATAGTTTAGTTAGTTTAGTTCGGTGTACAAGAGAATCGGCACCAGTGTGTGTAATCAGTATTGTCTTCTGTTCTTGTTTATTTCATAATTTTCCAAATGCTCTTTACCAAAAAAATACGGTGTTCCCTTGTTTCGCAGACAAAAATCACATAGAATTTCGTTTCGCAGAAAATGTTTCATGTAGTATTTGGTCTTTGTATTTTTATTTCGAATATTATTATTTTAAAGACTATTTACTTTTTAATGAAACATATTTCACAGAAACACAATTCAATGAATTTTATAATCACATTTTTTATATTTAACAAACGATGCATATTCTAAGTAACAAACTTACCAAGCAGTAGAATTATTTTTAACGAATATTATTTGTTCGATGTGTTTTTCCATGGTATTTTAATTCAACGAAAATTTAAAAATAGACGTTACGCTATCCAAGATTTTATAAAGGTATATATTTGAACGTTGAAAATTAAGTGTCGGGACTTTGAGCATTCCGACTCGAATAGGTTAGGTTAGAGATCACAAATTAATCACGGGGGGTTAGTCTAAACCTCACCACGTATCACTAGGGGGGAGGGTAGGTTAAAAAGTTGCTAAAAACATCACGTGATTAATGGATGACCCCTAAAAGCATCAGGTATGCTGCGGTACCAAGCGCGATGAGCACGGCGAGCACGCCGAAGGTGGCGTGCGCGCGCGCGTTGATGTCGGGGTGGCGCGACTGGTAGATCTTCACCATGCTCAGCACTGCCAGCACGTACATGAACGCCGTGTCTGTGTAATAGCATCACTTTATTTATGAAAACTCCTAAAAGTAATCTACATAAATAAAAATCAGAATTAAAAAAATACAGGTTTGTATGGAAGTTCGTAATTTTTGGCGATGGGAAATCTCATCGGACACACCAGCACACTGGGCTGGAAGAAGCTGGTGTAGCTTCTTGTAAAAATGGCACTGATTTAAAGCGGCATAGTTTATTGTGATTTTTAGCAACAAAGTTATTTATATCAGTAACAGTAGTCAAACGTTAGAGACAAACCAAGCGGTACCTCATAACATCCATGAGGTCGGTATCATTAAAATTTACATATCTATATATATAACTAATATATAAAGCTGAAGAGTTTGTTTGTTCGTTTGCTTGAACGCGCTAATCTCAGGAACTACTACTGGTCCGATTTGAAAAAATATTTCAGTGTTAAATAGCCCATTTATCGAGGAAATCTATAGGCTATCATCACGCTAAGACCAATAGGAGCGGAGCACCAAAATGTTATTCCACGAAGACGGAGTCGCGGGCAGAAGCTAGTTATAAAATAAAGATTTATACATATTATTATTATTACCGTGTGCTAGGGACGTTGCAATGCGTACGTACCGAACTGGAAGTTGAGAGCGTTGGGGCACACGTGGTACGTGGCCGACAGCAGCGCCACCATCATCATGGCGGCGCCTAGCGACGACAGCAGCCCGTAGTGCGCCGGGATGCCGTACTCCTGCGGGAAGAGAGACTTGTACTGTCTCACTGCTGCTTTCACTCAGTCTGTGCAACGCTGCATACGTACCTCGTCCCTGGGCTTCCTCTTCCGTCGCATCTTGCGGCGGCGCACCTGCAGCATGAAAAGCGCGCCCAGCAGCAAGTAGCCGGCGTTGGAGAACACATGGTTGAAGTCCGAGATGCCGCCCCATGGGTGCGCGCACAGGAAGTTGTAGTAGCACGCGTCCAGAGAGCCCGTCACGTTCAGCACCTGAGACAACACGGTGAGCATCTCCGGCCGGATTCAACTAGTAACGTATCCACGTGGCGGTACTCACGATCTGGTAGCCGGCGACGAACTGCAGCACGGGCAGGGAGTAGAACAGCGCCACGGTGTAGAGCGTATACAGGTAGCGGTCGGAGCGCGCGCCCAACACGCGCGCGCGCCGCCTCGCCAACGCCGCCACGTGCAGGCGCGCCGGCAGCCCGAACGGACGCGACTGTGGGACGACTTCATATCACACGGCTGCTGAGCGTGGCCACCTGGGTTGGTCCCCAGCGAAGTGTTGTTTTTCCATTAAAATTTCTCAGTAGCAGCCGGAGTCCAGAAGTTGTACGAATGCACCCGTGTTTGCGCACACTTATGCGGTATATTGTACCTACTGCGTACTTCTATTCTCCGATGAGCTTGGCCGCTGTGACCGAAGTTCGGTCAGGAGGACATTATTATTATGAGTCCTGTTGCTTCCTTGTTGACCTGACCATTCCCAACTGGCAAAAAATAATCTTACAAATATCCCAAGACCATATTTTTTTCAGTCTTATATCACACTTATATACACATATAAGTGTGGATTTGGGCACACTTTATTAGTATATTCACCCTTACAATTGTCTTGTAATGGTCTCGCGAAGTGTATTTTCGAACTTACAAAAGTCTTGCTGATACTTTTGTAAAGAAAAACAAACTTACAAGTGATTTACAAGGGCATGCTTTAAGGGCACATACTGAGATAAATCACACTTTTAAAGCACTAGTTTTACAGAAGTCTAATAAAACACTTAGCATAGTCAGTTTCTTCTAAGATTGAATGTACTTATAAAATGTATTTATAAGTTTTAATTAAGAATCAAAGGCAATTAGACTTGTAAAAGACGCTTATAATGCCACTGCTCTTATTAATATTATATAACGTTTTCTTATATACGTCTATAAGAATAATGTTACAAGTATGAATGCTCTTAAAACTTAAATCTTAATCTTAATATACAGTGTGAGTCTTCATAATGTGCACATATCGAAATGAGGAAATCTATGCTTAATTTTAACGACAGAAAAAATATTTAAAAAATCTAAATATTGTTTTTTATACTTTTTATGAAATTAAAAAAAAAATTGTAACAAAACTGTGTAACTTTTAAACTGAATCAGCTATCGCGATGAAACAAACTCCATAATGATTGAAAGTAAGTAGCCGTCCACATAAAATTAAAATTGAGAAAAAAACTACCCTCAATTGAAAATAAACATGTTTTTTTAGTAAAAATCTGTATTTTTTTCTTCAATTTTTAATTGTAAAATTTATAAATAAGATAATAATAAAAAGAGAGCAAAAAAAAATTTTTTAAAAAAAAATTTTTTTGTAAAATTTTTTTTTTTTTTTTAAACTAAAAAAAAAAATTACCATTTTTTCCGTCGATAAAATTAAGCATAGACTCCCTCATTTCGATATGTGCACATTATGAAGACTCACACTGTATATCAATTACGTGTCACGTTGTTTGTCCGCGATGGACTCCTAAACTACTTAACCGATTTTAATCAAATTTTCACACTGTGTGCAGTTTGATCCAACTTGAAAGATAGGATAGCCTACATCTTAATTTAGGAAAAAAAAGATATGAAGAAAAATTATGTTTTTATAAATTATGGTGGGGTAGGTAGGGTAGGTAGGGTAGGGAGGGTAGTCAGGGTAGGCAGAGTAGGCAGGGTAGGCAGGGTAGGCAGGGTAGGCAGGGTAGGCAGGGTAGGCAGGGTAGGCAGGGTAGGCAGGGTAGGTAGGGTACGTAGGGTAGGTAGGGTAGGTAGGGTACGTAGGGTAGGTAGGGTAGGTAGGGTAGGCAGGGTAGGTAGGGTAGTAAGTGATAAAGATGGTTCATCCCAAACATTTATATGGCAAAACAACGTTTGCAGGGTCAGCTAGTAGACTTATAAAATAACACTATTAGAGTTTCTGGCTTAATCAGAACACATATTTAAATAAACCTTATATGAAACCATAACTCTTACAAGCTTTTGTTTGTAAGGGTATTAAGGATTTCTGGCTTAATCAGAACACGTATAAACCTTGTATGAAACCATAGCTCTTACAAACTTTTGTTTGTAAGGGCATTTTCTAGTTGGGTTCCTAATAATGAACAGTTCGCTTTTTTTCAGTCAAAGAAAAAACCAGTTGAACCGAGGCTTTGTAAAATGGCTTCATTTATGTAAGCGCGTGACTTGATATTAAATGTGCTAAGTACCTGATCTCTAGTAGCTTGTAGCACGTAGATGCCGTTGCCGTTCTGTTCGGTCTGCACACCGCGCGTGTTCGTGTCCCCGTTGGGAATGTCGGCGGTGTCGGTGGTAACGTCTGAGCGGCCGACAAAGTGCTCGTCAGTAGCAGACGCGGCGTCGGGGCTGGCGGCAGCATCTCTAGTATTGTTGGTAGAGCCCCTTCTGTCAGTATCAGGAGGGGTGGTGTCTGTGACAGCGGTGGTGGTGACGCTGTCTATGACCCCGGTGGTGTCGACGGTGGTGGCAGTACCGGTCTCCTCTTCCTCTTCGTCCGTGTCACTGTTATCACTGCTGTCGAATGTCGCCGCTACAAAAACGGTGGTAGATGATACATAACTAACATTTTATTAAGATATACATATATAGGTTAATCATTCCCGATCAATAAGTTACGGGAAAAAGCATTGAAGGATAAGATAGTTCAGCAAACAAAAAGGCTCGTATGTGACTTCGTGCGCTATTCTCCCTCTCCTGGACCGATTTCCACAGTAAAGTTGAACCTCTCATAAGTTCAGCACAAGCAAGTAGTATTGAGTACATATAAGGACAAGTTAGAACTCAGACTCACTGGAGTCTCGCCGCCGGCGCCGCCCGGGCGACATGGACATTGTGCTTTCCACCTCCACTTCTTCAGGCTCTGAAAAATAGATAAATACTTGCTTTATTATTAAGTCATTGAGCGGTATTAAAGTGTACGAATATTTTTTCTTCTAATTTAGATTTCACCCATTTTTAGGATTCTGTTCCTCAAAAGGAAAAACGGAACCCTTATAGGATTACTCGTATGTCTGTCTGTCTGTCACAGCCAATTTGCTCCGAATCTAGTGGACCGATTGAGTTGAAATTTGGTACACATATGTATTTCTGTGATCCAAACACGGACGTGTAACTGAAATAAATGAATTTTGAATATGGGTGTCACTTTTGGGGGCAAATAAGAAAATAAAAAATAAAGTTTTTCAAACTGTATCGCATGACATATCAAATGAAAGCCTTGCGAGGATCTTAAATATTTTTTTAAATAATTTTAAAACAAATACAATTAAAGATATTTAAGAAAATAGATGAAAATTGACCATCCCCCCTTATCTCCACAATTACTGAGCCTAACATTTTGAAAAAATGCAGAGAATCTCAGAGGATCTTCACTCATAGATTACAGGAAAACCTATAAGAAGTCTATGGTTTTAAAATAACATGGTAAATCTATCAATATTGTGCGTACAAAGTTATATTTGCAGTTGGAATGTATGGGAGAACATGTAAGTATTTCAACTACAACATTAAGTTTGTATTTGGGATAAATTCATCCCAACTACGGAACCCTTCATAATGCGTAGTCCGACACGCACCTGGCCGGTTTTTTAGTTAGTGGAACCTAAACGCTTACAGGCCCCTTTTAATACACCTTACTCTTAAAAATCTAGAGACCCAAATGTTCAGCCTTAACTACCCCCTTTTTTTTGGGTGTGAAGTTACCATATAACTTCTTCCGCTCTGGGCGGAGCGGGAGGGCGTGTCAGAACTTGTGCTGACATCTCTTTTAGGCGCGCGTGGAACACAATGCGCCGTCGACCGGGGCCTGATCCTTATCGGACGGCGAGCTACCCATTGCTCACCGTCCGCAAGCCCGCGCCTACTGTGGCCAGGAATCGGCCTGGGACTCCCGACGCCCAGGGCGTGTCTTGCAGCGGCTAGACGCATGAGGACGCGAAATTTGCCTGTCAGATCACAGCCGCCGATCGCCTCCACGAGGAACCGGTGCGCCGTTTATCTGACCGATGTGCGCCGTTTATCTGGCCCCGCCCAAGCCGGGTAGACATCCACCGTGTGCTCCACCGTGTCCTCCGGGCGATCCACACAATGATACCCAGCCCTTTCTAGCCCCTAACGTAGTATTTTCAGTGCCCTAAGAAAATAGCAACACGACATGATACGTATCTCGGATCGTTATTGTAAAAATTAAAAGAGAGAACAGTTATGACTTTATTGAATCAATTGTAGGTAATTTTTATTCAATACTAGCTCATGCCCGCGGCTTCGCCCGCGTAGATGTCAGAAAATATCTCACGGGAACTTACTACCGATACCGGGATTACATATCTAATAGCCGAGGAAAAGGTCATTGACTCCTACCGCTGCGCTCGCGTTAAGTACCTACTGTCAAACACAATTATTTTGTTACGCGTAATTTTGAATCTGTGATATCTTTTAAACCATTCATTTAAATGAAAATGATGTCAAACATTTTAATCTAAATTAAGTACTCAATTTAAGTATCTAACATAGTTTATTGGATAAGGATTAATAATAATACCAGTCAAAATGGTTTCAGAAATAACAATGAAATTATCAAATTCTGAAAGATAAAAATGGTTATTGTGGATCATCCTTAGAAGATAGACATAATATATGCCATCGCGACATAAACTTCTCGATTTTTTTGATGAGAAATGTAGTCTGGCCACGCTAAGTCTGCAATGGAATAAATGGGAACCCCAAAAAGTTTTAATATGGTATACTTTTACATCGGTCAGATAAGTCAGTTTCGGGGTACCTACTTGACATGTCAGATGGCTTAGGTAGGACGATATATGTTGTTTTCACAAAATAAATTGGAAAACCGGCCACGTGCGTGTCGGACCACGCACAATGAAGGGTTCCGTTGCGTTGATGGGATGAATTTATCCCAAGAACAAACTTAAAAGGTAGTTGAAAAAGTTCTCCCTTAAGGAATGTATGGGAGAACATGTATTTTCAACTGCAACTGTAAGTTGGTCGATTATTACTCGGTACCTTGTAGAGCCTACTTAGCTGTGATAGTGTTCCTTTTAATTTTGTTATATACTACTGCTGTGAATTTTTCCACATATCCAGAACCAACCACTTAGCTGGCACTTGACTATTAACAAAAATTAGCACTTTAAAGCTTAATATTTCCCAAACGGATTCCTGAATCCAAAAATGGTATTTACAAACTCACACATATTTTTGAACAACCTTTCCAACGACACCCCACACTATTGGATAGACGAGAAAAAACAACATCCCCACTTTACTAAGTGATTAGTGATTAATTAATAATAATTCATATGTATACTCATGCCAAATTACAGCTGTCTAGTACTAACAGTCTCTGAGCTAAGCCGCGGACAGACAGACAGACGGACATGGCGAAACTATAAGGGTTCTTTGTTGACTACGGAACCCTAAAAATTGTTAAACCTATTCAAAGTAGTGTGCGGGAGTTATTATATAATTTATGATATGTAATAAATTACAAGATGTGAAGGAACAGCACGATGTCGTCCTTAACATAACCAAAAAGACAATGGTGCCGATTCTCTTGTCACAAATGCCTCTAAACTAAACTAAAAATCACTAAAATTTAATTTATTCCTGTCAAACGACGATTTCCCATTCTGAAATAGACTAAAGTGACACAACTTAACCATATTTTAGTTTGACAGCACTAAGATGGCACTGAGATATTAGTTTAGTGAAAATGGCAATTTTGCTATTCTGAATTTGACGTTTTTAACCTATTTAGATTTTCTAACTAAATATGACTATTTTTAATCGCGACTAAAAACATGTGGAATAAAATTGGTTGTCATGAACTAAAATTCACACCAACACCTCGACTTCAGATGAAAAAACAGTACTGAATATTTTTTTTTCTTTGGCTTATATCTCGAAAACGGTGAGTTCAATCGCAAAAATAATGAAAATTTCGACACCCTTTATAAAACCTGTAAACTCCTAACACTCAACATGTAGGTAATGTTTTTTCTTATTTTCCACACAAAAAGTGAAAAATCCATATAAAACACGTCGAGGCTGCCCCCCCCCCTGCGCGCCTCCGGCTCTAAAAAGATTCACGTGGTTAGGTATCACGTGTGGAGTCGCGGTTGTCAAAATCGATTTAGATGTGTCAAAATTATTTTCAAATTTAGAGAATTTATTCCGCAGAATAGCTTTGAGATTCTCATAGTCAAAAGCACAGATAATATAATACTACGGTACTACGTAGTCAAAAGTAAGGAATTTTAGTGATAGTTTAGTTAGTTTAGTTCGGTGTACAAGAGAATCGGCACCATTGTTTACGAGATATCGAAAAGTTAACATCTAATAATTTTGACATTAAATGCCTTTTGATCGTTGCCTAATAGATTATGTGTATAGACTATGTCGTAGCTATGCTCTACCTCCATACGATGACAAAACTGTATCAAATCCACACTGCATCGTGCTAAAGTGACTATTCTTTACCAAGAATAAATCAGAATATATACAAAATAACCTATCAAAAACAAAAAGACAAACAAAGTATCAAATTCTTTTTTGTAGGACAGGATGGTGTTGCCGTCTACAGATTTTCAAATTCCACCGTTTTTAAAGGTTCCGTAGTAAACAAGGAACCCTTATAGTTTCGTCATGTCCGTCTGTCTGTCTGTCTGTCTGTCTGTCCGCGGTCTAGCTCCGAGACCCTTAGTACTAGAAAGCTGTAATTTGGCATAACATATTAATTATGCCGACAAAGTGGTAAAACAAAATTATGAAAAACATTTTTTTTTAGGGTACCTCCCATACACGTAAAGTGATGATGTTTTTTTTTATTTTTTTATCTGGTATCATTGGAAAGGTCTTTCAAAAACATTGTGAGTATGTTAAAACCATTTTTGAATTCAGAGATCCGTTTGCGAAATATTAAGCTTTAAGGTGAAATTTTTTGTTAGAGTCAAGTGTCGTCCCCCCCCCCCCCCCCCTCAGCTAAATGGTTGGTTTCACATATGTGAAAAAATTCACAACAGTAGCTTATATAACGAATTTAAAAGGAAAACTATCACAGCTGAGTAGGCTTTACAAGTTATCGAGTAATAATCGACCAACTTAACTTTGCAGTTGCAAAAACATGTTTTCCCATACATTCCGTATGGGAGAACATATTTTTCAACTACAAAGTTAAGTTTGTTTTTGGGATTTATTCATCCCAACTACGGAACCCTTCATTGTGCGTGGTCCGACACGCACTTGGCCGGTTTTTTATTTATGCAGACTTAGCGTGGTAGATTAATTTGACAGGACTAAACTAAAATTTATCTTCTGTCCTTTTCATAATGAAATAGAAAGAAAAAGATGCACTGAACTTAAATTTAGTTTAGTTTGTGAACAAGGGAATCGGCACCATTGCTCGAAGTATCAAACTGTAGAGATATTCAATAAGTTGCCTTCCGAGCTAAGGACCTTGATTTATAACACCCACTTGTTTAAGACAAAATTAAAAGCCTTTTATTAGACAGATGTCTGTATAATATATCGGAATTAATGTCACACAATAATAAATGTTTTTATTTTTTTTGTTTTTTAAATTTGACATTATATAATTTAGAATATTTTGCCGACATTTAATATATCTTTTGTCATTGTAATATTATAAACTGTTTGACATTACATTTGAAACTTTCTGACACTTTATTTGAATGTTAACTAAATAAATAATAATAAGTAGTTGTATTTTGTTTTTTGTATGTAAATTGCATATTATGCCTGGATTCAACACAATGTATATTGTTTATGAATAAATGAAATGAAATCTTAGTACTAGAAAGCTGTAATTTGGCATGGTATATATATTAATTACGCCGACAAATTGGTAAAACAAAATGATTTTTTTAGGGTACCTCCCCTACACGTAATGTGGTGATGTTTTTTTTTTTCTATCCCATGGTGTGGGGTATCATTGGAAAGATCCTTCAAAAAAATTGTGAGTATGTAAAGACCATTTTAAGATTCAGGGATCCGTTTGCGAAATATTATGCTTTAAAGTACAAATATTTGGTTGGTTTTGGATGTGTGAAAAAAATCACAGCATTAGTTTATATAACGAAATTAAAAAGAAAACTATCACAGCTAAGTAGGCTCTACAAGTTAACGAGTAATAATCTATCAACTTACATTTGCAGTTGAAAAACATGTTCTTCCATACATTCCGTATGGGAGAACATGTTTTTCAACTACAAAGTTAAGTTTGTTTTTGGGATAAATTCATCCCAACTACGGAACCCTTCATTGTGCGTGGTCCGACACGCACTTGGCCGGTCCCTAAACACCACAAGCTGACTCATCCAAACATTGTACAACAAACCATGAGACGTGGCGTATCTCTCACATACCTCTAGCTACCGTCTGAGTTCATCAATCGAGGGACTCGGCAGCACCATATCATCAGCATAACTTATACTATTAATAATCTCACCATCGCATCGATAGAGCATGCGATACCAGTGCTGCTGAGCTCCTCGATCAACTTATTGACGTATAGACTGAAGAGCGCCGGGGAAGTCAAACCTCCCTGTCTCACCCCACACTCCAACCCATACGCCCCAGACAAAGCACCCGACTATCTGACCTGGTTGATTTGATGGTCATACCAGTAGTCTAAGAGCTTAATGCGCTCATTAGGAAGACCTTGCTCACGCCATAAGATATTATATCAACCAGATCAAATGCCTTGGAGACGTCCAAGAAAGCAGCATACACAGGTGTGTTTCTATCCTTATAGGTAGTAGGTACCTGACCGTGTGCTTGAGCGCCAGAATAGCAGTTACCGTGG
This sequence comes from Agrochola lychnidis, assembly GCA_963680765.1. NCBI lineage: Eukaryota > Metazoa > Arthropoda > Insecta > Lepidoptera > Noctuidae > Agrochola > Agrochola lychnidis. The sequence continues at coordinate 765,334 of OY796851.1, forward strand.
ACAGCCCTGCTCTAAAACCGAATATGTAGATTGAGCTGTCCAGTTACTCTCTACGCCTATGATATGACACTCGGCAATACGTCCCATTAATGAAACAATTTTCGGAATCGGACCAGAGTTCCGAAGAATATCTCCTACATGTACAACTACAAACTCACAAATACCTCTTTATATATCAGTATAGGTAACTCCAGCACCCTAATTGCGTAACACACTATCAATCAAAATTTTAATCATTTTGAAGGTTACTGCTATTCCATTGCTTCATATGTTCGAAAAAAAAATCTGCTCAACAACGTAAATAAATAACGCAATTAATGTTGTTGAACATGTTCACTATATGCGATGAAAATACGATTTTAGGAATCACTAAGATGGGGAGATCCCAGAATACACAAAGCGTACGTAAGTAAATTTAGTCACCGGCTTACTTACTGCGAGCTAGCACCGCACGCGGGCCCACCAGTCTCTTCCAGCGCGGCCAGCGCTGCACCAGCACCAGCGCGCCGAACAGCACGTAGAACAGCACGAACAGCGCCAGCGTCACGCCCGCGCCCACCAGGTACTGGCCGCGAGTCAGCGCCGCCTGCAACACGTCGCACGTCACTGATGTCACACTCAGCCACAGCGCCAGCGCGTGGCCGCGGGCGGCGCACTGTACCCGCGTGTGCAGCGTGAGCGCCTTGCGGCGCGGCGGCGGCGCCTCGCTGAGGCTCTGCTGCTGGTCCAGCACGGCGGCCTCCCACAGCCAGTCCACCTCGGCCGGCTCGTCCTCGCGGCAGGCCTCGTCCGTGTGCTGCACTACCGACAGTACATAGAAACCGCGCGGGTAGCGGTTTCGCTGAAAACCAACACAGACACTTTACTTGCTATCTCGAAAGTGGTCAAGTGACCACGTAGGCAAACAATGGTGACGGTGACAATATAGTATAAGTGATTTATTTTTATTTTATTTATTTATTAAATAAAATAAAAAACACACAGCTAAAACAAACAGAATAAAAAATTGTATGTGAAACTGACAGCCAATTAAAAGTCTTCGCTTCTAAAAACAGATTGGAAAGAAAAAGTGTGAACAACACAACACAGCTACCAAAGAAAAAACCGGCCAAGTGCGTGTCGGACCACGCAAACTTTGTAGTTGATAAACATGTTCTCCCATACGGAATGTATGGGAGAACATATTTTTCAACTACAAAGTTAAGTTTGTTTTTGGGATAAATTCATTCCAACTACGGAACCCTTCATTGTGCGTGGTCCGACACGCACTTGGCCGGTTTTTTTTAATTAAGATTTTGTATGTTCAGGTTTTGTTGTACAAATTGAATATGTAATGTGAATTTAGTTTAAAATTACGGAATGTATGGGAAAACATGTTTTTGCAACTGCAAAGTTAAGTTGGTCAATCATTACTCGTTAACCTGTAGAGCCTACTTAGCTGTGATAGTTTTCCTTTTAAATTCGTTATATAAACTACTGTTGTGATTTTTTTCATACATCCAAAACCAACCATTTAGCCGGCAGGGGGGGGGGACACTTGACTCTAACAAAAATTAGCACTTTAAAGCTTAATATTTCGCAAACGAATCCCTGAATCCAAAAATGGTTTTTACAAACTCTCAATATTTTTGAAGGACCTTTCCAATGATAGCCCTCACCATGGGGTAAAAAAATAAACATCACCACTTTACGTGTATGAGAGGTACCCTAAAAAAAAATATTTTTCATAATTTTGTTTTACCACTTTATCGGCGTAATTAATATGTATATCTATGCCAAATTACAGCTTTCTTTCTAGTACTAAGGGTCTCGGAGCTAGACCGCGGACAGACAGACAGACAGACAGACGGACATGACGAAACTATAAGGGTTCCTTGTTTACTACGGAACCCTAAAAAGTCAAGACTCAGGCACTTTCTGGCCGCGGACACACTTGTTATGAATGGATCAAGATCATGCCGTTTGCACATGCTATTAAAGTTGCTACTTGCACGCACTATAAATGAATTTTGTCTGTAATTCGTAGAGGTAAATGGGACATGCAACGGTGCATTCCATCGCTTCGACCTTCCGGGAACGCTAAAATAAAATTTGGATAGAATATCGGAGTTATTAATAGAATTATTGAAAATTTTAAATATTGAAATACTGTCGGAGATTGCTCGCCGATTAATTAGGGGTAATGGTGCCGATTCTCTTGTTCACAAACTAAACTAATTTTAAGTTCAGTGCATCTTTTTCTTTCTATTTCATTAAGAAAAGGACAGAAGATAAATTTTAGTTTAGTCCTGTCAAATTAATCAGCGCCTGTCACTCTCCATACAAGTTTAGACGTGATTAAAAACATGCCGACTAAAATTACGTCAAGCGCTGATTAATTTGACAGGACTAAACTAAAATTTATATTCTGTCCTTTTCTTAATGAAATAGAAAGAAAAAGATGCACTGAACTTAAATTTAGTTTAGTTTGTGAACAAGGGAATCGGCACCAATATATGATACTTCTTACAGAGGTTGAGGTAATCTTCAGACCGGCAGGGTACTTTCTGGTGATAACACAAATACTTGATGAACCTTTTCTGGATGCTCTCTATACGATCAATGTACTTGTGATAACTTGGATTCCAGATTTCAGACGCGTATTCCAAGTGGCTTCTAACAAATGTACAGTAAAGAATTTTTAAAGTTTTGGCTTGAGTGAAGCACCTGGATAGCCGCATTATGAAACCTAGTGCTTTAGATGCTTTAGCGACTATGGCATCTACATGAAATTCAAGCGTAAGCTTAGAATCGTGATATACCCCCAGATCTCTGATGCAAATGGTTATAATTACCGATAGCTGCACCCCGCCAGATCGCACCACGGTCATCCTTAACGTCGAAACTTCTATTTCCTCCAGCGTCTCTGCTATCGGGCACTGAAACAATGTCACGAATCACGACAATTAATTATATACTTACAATACAGATACAGACATTTCCCTCAGAAGTATATAAGTAGGTACCTAAGTTCTTAATAAACGCTGTGACGATGAAAAGTGATGCGCCTTCCAAAACACAGGTAAGTTTTAGTAGTCGAAAGTATAATGATTATACTTTCTAGTTCTACTACTAAAACTTACCTGTGTTTGGAGACAAAGTAAAGTTTGGAGAGCTTGATTATTTCCGACTAGAATATAACTTGACTATAACTTGACTATTTCCAAACTTTTACAGAACAAAACAAAATTGTGTACACTTAAGAGCTGACTCAAGTCTTTTACTGGATGTTGCCCTGCACATCAAGTAACCGCCCTGCCAGTGGTCATACAGGGCCGCTGGTTGGTGGTGCTACTGACCGTGTAGTTCTGCACGGCGATGGTGGCACACACGTCGTCTTCCGACTCCACCACCAGCCGGACGTTGTTCTGTCCCGGCAACCATCCGTAGAAATTAAGGCGCGGCGCTCCCTGCAACATTAGTAAAATGTGCAGTATCGTGAAATCTCGACTGATCTTGGATTCGATACGGTCGCCCAGGATAGTGCATTGTTCCACGTATATTCGTGTACCTGTTGCGTCTCCACAGCGGTTGAGGACTGGAAGGGCAGGCGCCAGTCGCGCGCGAAGGTGGCGCGCAGCTGTACGTGTGTGGGCAGGGCGCACGACGAGCCCACGTGAAGGGAGAACTCGCCCGTCGTAGGTAACGTCGGGTCGTCAGAATCTGACGGCATTACATTATTATTGTTTGGTTAGGGCCCCGATACTAAATTCATGAAACATTTCAGATTTTTTTGTGAAAATGACAATTAGGAATTTCTTCTGTATCACGGGTGTGTAGTAGACATAAATCTTCCAATACAGTATGTTGAAGATTTATGTCTAAATGTTTATGTGAAAAAAATTATATAGTATGTGATATACTAATAAAATATCTTTTTCGTTGCAAGAATCGAACCCACGCCTTAATCTGTGCCCACGCACCCTTGGCAAAAACCAATTGCTCAGTGATGGCACTGAGCTCGTCGCTGGTAGTGGGGAGCATCTGACTACGAGTGTGATGTTGTGTATATCGCCTCAAATATGGTACTGACCGCAGTCGTCGTTGAGCTTCTCGGCGTCGACGCTGTTGTCGGGGCACAGCGTGCGCTCCAGCTCATACAGCATGCTGGCGCCCGAGCGGTACGGCAGCTGCCACGTCCACGCACCTGCCACCCACACGCACACCTCACTCTCAATATACCGTGCAAGTTATTACGAATCACTGCAGGCGATGGCTAGTTGCTGACTGTGTATCTATCAGTAACAGAATTCTCAGACGATGGACAATTTATTTAGACAGTCGTCAGATAAATCTTGCGACTTTAAGTACCACTCTATTAACAACGGAAGATGAATTTGAATTGGAGAAGTTCATCTGATTGTCTAGCTTTATCGGTGATTTGGAAAGAATAAGATAAATATTTGTGATTATTTAAAACGAATGCGTATATTTATCTATATAGGTAGACAACAGATTACGACAAGGAGTGTTTTGTGTTTCACAGACTAATCCATACATTTACCTATGGGTAAATCGGTAAAATAGTGATAAGATGGAGCCGGTGCGGTACCTATTACCTCCTAAGTGTTTAGGATAAACTTAGAGACTGCGGCAGGGGCATATATATATATATTCAGTACCTACCGAAAACAATATGTTGTGTGCTAGATCTATTAAATTTTATCTTCTTTACCTATCCTACGTCTCGCTGTGACGAGCAGCGGCCGCGAGGTGTCGCCACCGTCGGCTTTGACCCACACTCGGATCGGAAACACGCCCTGTGCCGGGTGCTACGAATATGAAAGAGCTTGCGTTACATATATAGTAAGTACAATCAACAAAAAATCCGCAAAGGTACAAGCATTCATTATCATGGATGTAAAGTTTGTGTAGAGTGGACTCACCGGCGCAAACGACAAGATGAACTCTTCGGCCGGGGTCACCACCAGCTCGTGCGTCTCCTCGAACGTGAGCCTGGCAGACAACGCCACTGACTATAGTCTAGTTAAACTCACACAATACACAAAATATTGCACACAGGAGGTTAGCACTATTGTGCATTTCATATGCACTTGAAAACAATGACTGCTTCTTTGGTGTAGTGGTCGCAAGCGCTACTGCTGATCATGAGGTCCGGGGTTCGATTCCCAAGTCGGGCAAAGTGTTATTGGATTTTTCTATCTAGAATTTCTCAGTAGCAGCCCGGATTCTGGATATGTGCCCGGTTGATGGCAATAGCAATAGGCTCGCCCCCTATTACATGAGACTTAAACATTACTTTAAAAAAAATTCGACATCCTCAAACTTTCGGCTTAATTCGACAAAGGAACTCCTATTTATGTGACTTTAAAAAAAATAGGTACCTGAGGTACAAAAACAAGGCGGTGAATAATTCTATATTCTTCTAACTCTCAAACTTTTCAGCATAAGTCCACAAAGCACCTCCTATTTCCGTAAGAATGTTCAATAGAAACCTAACCGAGAATTTCGAGACGAGGCGCAATAAAATTTCGAGCTCGCCTTACTCGCTCCCCTAGATTCTTGGACGAAAATGTACCCCCCCCCCCCCTAAAAAAATTATTCTGCCGGTTGCGAAGTCCATTCTGGTGTAGATAGATTATAATTACGTACGTTATAAGTACTGTTAGAAACTCTTTCTTCGATAGTCGGATTTCCGGAATCGATTAATAATTTTAGATATTTAATTTGATCAATCTCAAACATTCACTATGTTTAAATCATTATCTGTATTTAAATTTAAATACTGCTTACATTACCTAATAATAATATTAAGTGTTATCGCACACACTACTTCCGATTCTACCACCACGTTTTATTATAAATGTCAAACTAGGCTGCTTCCGGTAAAAATAACACGTGGTGGGAAGTAGTGCGCACGACCGTTAGTCAGTCGAAGTCGAATAGTCGAAGTGTACACAAGTGTAAAGTGATTTTGTAGAAACTTAATAAATATTGTGCGTGATATCGTGACAAATTGTTTAATTTCCTTGGACTTTCATAGTACAATGCAGGGACTGAATTACCCAAAAATTAAGGTACCTTTAAATTTCAGTATGACGTCATACCGTTATATAAGGGTTACCGAAATATTTCGATACCGTAATTTTTTTTAGTAGCGGAATTTTGAGGTTGGTAATGCATACCGGTATATTTCGGTAGCAGTACCATTAACCTTTATAAATGTATCGCTAGCAGTACCAAACCTTAATAAATAGGGGTTTTCTTTGACGCACCGCCGCCACACTCTGTCTGTCGTTCACTTGCTGATTGTAACTCAGTACCTATTGGTTTTTATTTCCGATCGGAAGGACACGACTGTGTAAGCACCCGCGCCGCACCGTTTTCTTTCGCCGTTCTTCTGCCACTTGTATAGATAGTATTTTTTGTAATTATGATTACTTACACAAACAAATTGTAAATAAGATGCCATCAAATCAGAGTGGACAAACAATAACATTTTGCTTCTACATACCTTTACAAAAAATTCGAATAAGGTTTAGGCCAATTAAACAATAACATGTAAAAGTTTAAAGAAATTAAATAATTCTTTGGCCAATAAATTATGTGTTCAGAGTTTTAATAATATAGGTGACCTAAATGAGTTTTACACTGAGTTCTTTTTACTGTTAAACACGCAATTTAATGACACTTTTCCACTAAAAATTAAAAGTATTTACACAAAGTTCTTATTTAGTGCTTGGGCGACTCCAGGTATTCGTAAAAGCAGGGAAAAACTATTTGAACTTTATGGCCTAAAGCAACAAATGAATAATACAAGCTTTCATAAGTATGCTGCAAAATATTCGAAAACTTTTAAAAGTGTGTGCAAAATAGCCAAAGCTCTTTATATTAGCAATAAAAACTACCTGGCAAATAATAAATAATGAAACAGGAAAAACCAGCGAAATACTGAATTCAATTTAGAGACTGCACAAGGCCCCATTAACTCAGATATGGATATAACTCAAGAATTTGAAAACTTTTTTGCTAATATTCCCCTTAAAACTACTGAAGCTTTAAATTCTTCACCCGCGCTTTCTGCTGCCTTACTTAGACAGAATGTGAAGGCATGCCCTTTGGAATTAAGGTTTCGGCATACAAACCCCCAGGCTGTTATAAAAGCTTTTAAAGATCTTAAAATTAAATCAACAGAAGATCTCTGGGAAATGTCTGTAAAAATCTGTAGATCTATTATCGAAACCATTGCGCCCTATTTATTAGCTTACATATTTAACACCAGTGTAGACCAAGGAGTCTTTCCGGATCTCATGAAACACCACAGTAAAGTAGTTCCATTGTTCGGTGACAGTAAAGAACCCAAAAATTATAGGCTTGTGTCAATTCTGCCAGTTCTCAATAAGGTGTTTGAAAAGTTGATGCTCAATCAAATGTGACGTTACTTTAATAAAAATTCCATCTTTCATGAACAACAGTTCGGTTTCATCAAAGGGCGTTGTACCACTAACGCCGGTGTCACCCTAATAAAGAACATTTTTAATGCCTGGGAAGAAGCACAAGATGCCATTGGAATCTTTTGCGACCTCTCAAAGGCGTTCGATTGTGTAGACCATGAGACACTTCTGCTGAAACTAGAGCACTATGGGATTAGGAATACAGGTCTTGATTTACTTAGATCATACCTGAAAGATAGAAACGTTAAAGTTCAGGTAAACGGCGTAAATTCATTAGTCTGAAATGGCAATGGGCGTTCCAAAAGGTTCGATATTGGGTCCATTCTTCTTTTTAGTTTACATGAACGATTTACGCCAATTACTTCAAATCAACCGAAGATGGTATTATTTGCAGATGACACATCATTGATCTTTAAAATAAACCGACGGTCACAAAATCTTGACGACGTGAATAGCTCTATTCTGACAGTCCAAGATTAGTTTACGGTAAATAATTTTGTATTTGGTTGACGACAAGGTTGCGTTCTTTAATGACGTTGTAGTCAACCTGTATAACATCCATGCTTCCGTCAAAAAAGTTAAGATTGAACGCCCACCCGCACCATGGATGACAAGAGGAATACAGATGGCAATGCGATGTAGGGACCGTGCGTTCCGTAAATTTAAAAGGGAGCGTACTGATGAGAACTGGACTTTGTTCAAGGCTGCAAGGAATAGATACAATTAGATGATACGCAATGCTAAACGCCGCCACATTCTGAATATTATCAATTCTTACTCTTTTGCCGATATTTGGAAATTTCTTGGAACTCTTGGTATCGGCAAATTGTGATATTTAGACCTTTCTTCTAACTCAATTGATTTAGACGATCTCTACCGACATTTCTCCACTGTTCCTACCATGGATCGTCTAACCAAGCAACAAACTCTGTCTCTAATATTTGGTCTAACGCGTCCTCATATTAATCCTTTCAGTTTAATTCCAGTTGAACCAGGAGAAATCAGAAAGATCATTCTCTCCGTCAAATCAAAAGCGGTGGGATGTGACAATATCACCCGTGGTATGATCTTAACCATTCTTGATCATCTACTATCTATGATTACCCACAAAATTATTTTTTCCCTTTACATCGGAGTATTCCCTTCCCTGTGGCGTAAAGCCTATGTCCGTCCAGTACTTAAGGTATCTAATCCCTCTCTTCCAACCGACTTTCATCCAATTTGTATCCTTCCCTTCCTATCCGAAGTGCTCGAGGCCTGTGTCCACAAACAATTCTCCAATTTTGTGTATTGTAATTTACTCATTAGCCCTCTTCAATCTGGGTTCAGGCCTGACCACAGCACTGTTTCTGCCCTCTTGAAAGTAACTGGTGAAATACGGGCAGGACTTGAAGATACTGAAGTTACTGCTCTAGTGTTGGTTGATTTCTCGAATGCCTTTAATACCGTCAGTCACGACATCCTGTTAGCCATTCTGTCATACGTTGAGGTCTCTCCCGAAACATTGAAATGGTTCTCCTCTTATCTTCAGGAACGTCAGCAGTCCATTCATGCTGGGGATTCTTCTTTATGCTGATGTGATTTAGAAGCTGGCGTTCCTTAAGGTGGTATACTTTCTCCTCTTCTGTTTTCTATTTTCATAAATCTTATAACTTCCGAACTCCAGTGTGCGTATCATTTGTATGTAGATGACTTGCAGTTGTACTGTGAGGGGAGGGTTGATAAATTACCTGACGCCATCGACAAATTAAACAGGGACTTGATAGCCATAAAAACCTGGTCTGATAGATTTTGGGTAACAGTAAACTCTAAAAAGTGTCAGGCGATCATCATTGGGAGTCTTTGTAGCATTAGTAAGATGGATGGTACAACCTTGCCACCAATCCTCTTCAATGGTACGATTTTTCCATTTAGCAATGACTTGAAAGACCTAGGCTTGCACATTGATACTACCCTGAACTGGCGTACTCAAGTCGCTAGGGTCAGCCAAAAGAGAACGCTGCGGGCTCTGTACCGCTTGAAAAACTTATTATCATCGAGTACAAAGACAATGCTTGTGCAGTCCTTAATTTTCCCAATCATCGATTATGGTGATGTGTGCTATTATGACCTGAATGCAGATCTTCTCAACAAATTAGACCATCTCCTCAATAATTGCATTCGATTCGTATTCAATCTGCTTAAATATGATCATGTCTTTGCGCATCGATTGCTTCTAAAGTGGTCGCCCATACGCCAGCGCAGAGAGCAAAGGGTGCTGACCACCTTGTTTTCGTTTCTTGTCTCTCCCTCTTCCCCTAGTTATCTAGCTCCCCACTTCCTGTAGATTTGCGCAAACCACAAAAAAATCTACGTTCATCACATAATCGTCTTCTTCATTGTCCCACTCACCGCACTGACTTCATTCACTCTTTCTTCTTCGTTCAATCTATCTCTCTGTGAAATGCACTTCCCCTGGAAATCAGTATGGCAACCAACCGATTATCCTTTAAAGTTAAGGTTCGCGAGCACATTCGCAAGAAGCTGGCAGTTTCATTACAACGTTAGTGTTTTGTCTTATTTGTTTGTCTTACGTTCGTTCGTCCGTTGTTTGTCTTATTTGTTTTAGTATATTTATGTATTTATGTGTGCTAATTTTATATATGATCTTCATATTCATTTATTCATTGTTTGTCACAGGTGAAAAAACAGTTCTTACAGTTAACATTATTGTATCACTGTAACATACCCATGTGGTATACAATATTTATATGTCATCATCATCATTTCAGCCGAAAGACGTCCACTGCTGAACATAGGCCTCCCCCAAACACCTCCACTTCGACCGATTCTGTGCTTTCCGCATCCAGCGGATTCCTGCGGCCTTCACAAGGTCATCGGTCCATCTTGTGGGAGGCCTTCCAACGCTACGTCTTCCGGTACGCGGTCGCCACTTCAGAACCTTTTGTCAATTCTTCGGGCTGTGTCGGTTACCTTGGTTCTACTGCGGATCTCCTCATTTCTGATTCGATCACGTTGGGAAACTCCAAGCATAGCCCTCGCCATTGCCCTTTGGGTGACTTTTAGCCTTCTGATAAGGCCCATTGTGAGCGACCACGTTTCAGTACCATAGGTCATCACTGGCAACACGCACTGGTCAAAGACTTTCGTCTTGAGACACTGTGGTATGTGGGACGAAAAGATATTGCGTAGCTTCCCGAACGCTGCCCAGCCGAGTCGGATTCGACGTTTGACCTCTTTCTCGAAGTTGGACCTACCTAGCTGGACAGTTTGTCCTAGGTAAACATACTCGTCCACAACTTCGAGCGTAGTGTCTCCGATCTTCATGAGAGTGGGTGTCACATGGGCACTTGACATGACCTTTATCTTGTCCATATTCATTTTAAGACCCACTCTTTCGGAGGCTCTACTGAGGTCATCGAGCATTGTACTGAGGTCCTCCATGGTCTCAGCCATGATAACTATGTCATCGGCAAACCGAAGGTTAGTGATATACTCGCCATTGATGTTGATGCCTAGCCCTTTCCAATCCACAACCTTGAAGACATCCTCCAGTGCAGCGGTGAACAGTTTCGGAGAGATAACGTCTCCCTGTCTCACACCTCTCTGCAGAAGGATAGGTTTCGTGGTCTGGTCCTGGAGTCGAACTGACATAGTGGCGTTTTCGTATAGACACTTTAGCACCTCGATGTACCGATAGTCGATCTGGCACCGTTGAAGAGACTGCAGCACGGCCCATGTCTCGATCGAATCGAAGGCTTTCTCGTAGTCCACAAACGCTAAGCAGAGAGGCTGAGAGGATTTATATGTATATTCATGTTTTTATGATTAAGTATATATATTATATTCATCGTTTTTAATAGATATAAGTATATCCTTATATTTAAATAAATATTTATTCCACAATTTTCGTTATTGCACCTACCACTGTTTGTCTCTGCATCACTCAAAGGTTGACTGGTAGAAAATGCCTATGGCATTAAGTCCGCCTCTGTACATTTGTGTGACTTGAAATATTCACAAAATACTCAGTTATATTTTTACTTTAATAATAAATAATAAAATTAAAATAAAATAAATATTTAAGGGGAGCTCCCATACAACAAACGTGATTTTTTTGCCGTTTTTATAGATTCCGGACTCGCGCACGAAGGGTTCTGTACTATTGTACGGAACCCTTCGTGCGCGAGTTCGACTCGCACTTGGCCGGTTTTTAATTATTTTTACCTATTGTGGTATAGTAATGTTATTTTAGATGCATCGTCTTCATATATAATTATTTAACTAATGTAGGTAGGTACCTTTACAAAATTATTGTAAAACATTTTAAAAGAGTAACTGTGGAGTTTATTGCTAATTCTTCTCCATACGAAAACTACCTTTTGGAAGGGGCGACTAGAATCAATTCTATTATTTTGTAAATTTTTACGTTCAAAAGTGCCTTACAAGGGCCTATTTGAAATAAATGATTTGACTTTGATTTTGTCTCGCATGTGTTTCGGTACCGAAATCGTATAAAGGTTAAATAACTATTTAGCTCAACCCTTTTTCATGAAGAAATCGGTATAGCTCAACCTTTATTTTAAACCGGTACCGATATATTTTTGAGGTATCTTCACCTTTAACCGTAACCGCTTTCGGTCCCTGGTACAATGCCAGCAAAACAAGTGAAAAGGCCCTGACTCGAGGCTGGGTCCGCCCTTGCTCAAGTAAGTATTAAAAAAATCAAAATAACTCATTTTTGCCCGACTACAGCGAAGCAAAAAGGAAGGTTATGATTTTGACAAGTATGTATGTACTATGTATACATATATGTATGTATGTTCATTGTTTAAGCACAGAATAGGTCAAAGAGGCGATGCTTGGAGGAGGCCTATGTCCAGCAGTGGACGTCTTTCGGCTGAAATGATGATGATGATGATGTATGTTCATCTGTTCCCTCATTACTTCTAAACTGCTCATTACCTATAATTTGAAAAATGAGGTATCATTGGAAGCGACTTGATCGTCTGCTGGTTATAGGTGTGACGTCAGACAAAGATCCGGAGTCACACGTGTTCGATTCATGCCCTGACACGTGTGACTCCGGATCTTTAATTTGTCTGTCTGTGAACTGTGATGTCTTGTTTATACGTTTATAGTTGACTTTTTTGTTGTAGTTGGATTTAAGTTTTTATAACTTTTCTTTTTTTCGCTTTCTTAAGAGTAGTGTTGAGATCAAACTCTTTTCCCTTCTCAGAAACATGAGTTCAATTTTGAATATAAAACAAAACTGCATTATTGTTTTTTCATGAAACGCCAGGAATCGAACCCGGTATTTTTAGCAAAACAACCCAACCTTGGTATTTTACTTTCTCTGAAATTTACAGTTTTAGTTTCGTCTGAAGTCGAGCTCATGACTCTTTACTTTAGCAGATTTCTCTGTTTGTCATAGATTGGTTTTCGTCCTAAAGTCCTAGCTAGCTATATCAAAAACTCCTTCTTTATTATCTACTAAGTACTTTTTTCTTTTTCGTGTGGTTAGTGACTCACCTGGAGCTGGAATTTTAAAGCCGCCCATGGGCCTCTGACTTAGCTTTACGGGAAATATCTCTCAGGTATGCCGTTCCTCACAATGTTTTCCTTTACCGTTTTTGAAGAAAGTGATAATTAGGTATACAATACGCACATGAATCCGAAAAGTCAGAGGTGCGTGCCTTGGGTTCGATCTCGAGACCTCTGACTTGGCAGTCTGACGGTCACACCACTAGGCTATCTGCACTATGCTATTAAGCTACTTCATATAGGTACCATAAACTAAAAAAGGACGTAGAAATAACAAACTAAACAGTCCTGACTCTGAGCTGAAGAAGGTGATGTGTGATTGCTATTGATTGCTGATAGATAATGAAATATAAAATTGGATGTGGTCGCGGATGGCTCACTGTTTCCACTGCACGGACACGTTACCGTCGCCCAGCGCCGCGCGCAGCAGCGCCGCCAGCAGCAGCACGGCGCGAGCACAGCGCGCACTGCCCGCCATGCCTCACTGATGCCGACGCAGCACACGTGCCAGTCACAGCCTCGGCAGTCGGCACTCTTCACGTAACACAACACGATAGCTCGAGAGGGCAGGAGCTGCGAGCGCGGAGCGTGGGGAACTAGCGGCGACCTGCGAATCCTCCGTTGTTGTAATCTATCGTATCTGCGCCGCGGCTCGATAAGCAGATATGGATGTGTGATTCATTAACTGATTTGCTGAGCTTGTAGGTATCGGCCTGTGGCAGTATTTGGGTCACTTTTCCTGTTCACCAAGCTTTTTGAACGAAAGGAATCGAGAGCTTTATGATTTTAAATTTGGCTAGAGTAAGACTAAACCATGCTAGCACTGCCATTGTCCATCCTACGAATATTTTTACTCAGTTCGGTTAGTGGCACCACCGTTTATTCACCATAAAAATAGAGAAGAGAAGATAGAGGTGTGCGTTACGTCAGCGGAATGTTGTCGCTTTTCAGGATTTCGGCGTGACAGATAATTAGTACCCCGTCTCGTGTACATGTGCCTGAAATTTAGAATTTGTGCGTCCAGCCGATCCAAAGATATTCACGAAAAACAGATTCCGCTGGAGTAATGTTACCCCAGCGGTATGTTTTTTAACCGGTGGTCGTAGCTGAGTACAAATTAGCTACTTAGATAGATCACATTTGTGCCTAATTGTGCCCAAAAAATGAAATTTGTGCGTCTTGAGGTTTGAGAGTTATTCAAGATGCCGCTGGGGTAACATTTAGCAAATTGCTGTACCTCTCAAACGACATGACATACAACTACGATTTTTTTTACTACGGTGGGTCTTGATTTGTGCTTATACTGTTTAATTTTATTTTTTCTATAATCGACACCGTTGGAAAATAAGAAATTGATTTTCAAAAACCCTAAAATCGATCCTTGCGCTTCAATGAGAAACCCTAGAAACTTACCAATTATGGTGGTTTGTTCCTTTTATGAACTCAAAGCATCATGCGAAATTAGATGTTTCTATTCCAACTCTTACGAACCTACCGATTTGCAAAGCGGAAACAGGTAACAAATACCTACGTATTTCAATATCTTCCTTTTTTTGGAGTCACTATACCTAATCGTATAGGTATCGGCGAATATTTCTGATAACGAGATAGTCAATAATATTTTTAGTACATATAAACTCAGATTATGCGGTGACGCATGAGCCGGCGCTACTTATCACGACGCCATCACCGTCGACGGATTACCGCGAGTTTTGTGACCCTGCGTCCTAACCGAACGCGACTGTTGCGCGAATACGCGATTAAGTGATCGTTTATATGAATATGACATTATTCAGGTACTTAAACGATCGCGTCATCGCGTATTCATGCGACGATCACTTTCTGTTAGGACGCAGAATAATAACGCGACTTGATTGATCGCGCGATTATGCCATATTCATAAACGAGCGCAACGATCGTGTATTCGCGCGACGACGATAGCTTTTGGTTAGGACAAGGTCACGAGGCCCGACTCCATCGCGGGCGTGACAGCAAAGCTAATCAATAGATCTGATATAACACTTGTCCAACATTTACGCTCTAGTAAGATAACACAAGCTCAGTGCTGATGACAATCATTTTTTATCAATAGTTATGTTACCTGTCAGATAACAAACAAAAAAAAGCGGCCAGGTGCGAGTCGGACTCGCCCATGAAGGGTTCCATAGCAGCAAGTAACATTGAATGAAAGGTAAATTGCGGTTTACGATTTATGACGTATTAAAATAAACTACTTGCTAGATCTCGTTACATTTTTTTAGTTTTATCATTCTCTTATTTTAGAAGTTACAGGAGGGGGGGGACACACATTTTATCACTTTGGAAGTATCTGTCGCGCAAACTATTCAATTTAGAAAAAAATGATACTAGTAACCTCAATATCATTTTTAAAGACCTATCTATAGATACCCCACACATATGGGTTTGATGAAATTTTTGAGTTTCAGTTCTAAGTATGGGGAACCCCCAATTTTTTTTGTTTTTTTTTCCTATTTTTGTGTGAAAATCTTAATGCGGTTCACAGAATACATTTACTTACCAAGTTTCAACAGCATAGTTCTTATAGTTTCGGAAAAAGTGGCTGTGACATACGGACGGACAGACAGACATGACGAATCCATAAGGGTTCCGGTTTTTGCCATTTGGCTACGGAACCCTAATTTATAAAAGATCAATAATGAATGCTTCTTTGGCCGATTTTTCACTTTGTGTGTGGCTACTGGTGGAGGTCCGACTCTCCATCAGTAATTTTTTTCTGTTGGTAAATTCATTTCGCTGTAGAACCTTGAAGTTAGCTCGGTAAGCGGCGACAAGCTGGCCATCGTCATAGTCACCGGTATCACAACTCCCAAGCTATGCTCCCGTCTAGATATATGAGCATGTCGTGATCAGGCATAAAATATGCCGCGTGCAGATTGATACATACCATGCAATTGCTGCAATAACATGCAACTCAAGGTAATACCTGACAAATTCCCCGGCACCATAGCGCGTACGTCTGGTCCGCGCGCTTGAATCATACTCGTATAGTGTGGCGTTGCATCAGGCCGTAGTTCCGAACGCGTCATTACGCACAACGGAAGTAACAACCATGACACAAGCGCAAGGACCTCGGCCCGCGCGTAGTTCCGCCAGTGAATCTCGAACTGTCTCAGTTACGCCTAGTAGCCAGTACGCCTCAGCAGCTGTAGCTGTATTATACTCTTTGACCTCAACCTCGCAATATGGATATTTTTAGCTTTTTACCGACTTGCGTGTTTTGTTAACTTGGCACCGCACTAATAAAAAACCGGCCAAGTGCGAGTCGGACTCGCGCACGAAGGGTTCCGTACCATTATCTATAAAAAAAAACAGCTAAAAATTCATGTGTAGTATGGGAGCCCCCTTAAATATTTATTTTATTCTGTTTTTTTAGTATTTGTTGTTATAGCGGCAACAGAAATACATCATCTGTGAATGGACAGACAGCGGAGTCTTAGTAATAGGGTCCCGTTTTAGCCTTTGGGTACGGAACCCTAAAAATGGTATTGTATATATGCAAATAAAAGAAATGGAAGCGTGAGAAAATAATTTATTGAGTGTATCTAGTATACGATGATGTGTTAGGAGGTAGTTGTGTGCTGGCGCGAGTAGGCGAGGCCGAGCTCGTCCACCACGCCGCGCTAGTGGTCGGGCGAGTACTGGCGCGAGTAGGCGAGGCCGAGCTCGTCCACCACGCCGCGCTAGTGGTCGGGCGAGTACTGACGCGAGTAGGCGAGGCCGAGCTCGTCCACCACGCCGCGCTAGTGGTCGGGCGAGTACTGGCGCGAGTAGGCGAGGCCGAGCTCGTCCACCACGCCGCGCTAGTGGTCGGGCGAGTACTGACGCGAGTAGGCGAGGCCGAGCTCGTCCACCACGCCGCGCTAGTGGTCGGGCGAGTACTGGCGCGAGTAGGCGAGGCCGAGCTCGTCCACCACGCCGCGCTAGTGGTCGGGCGAGTACTGGCGCGAGTAGGCGAGGCCGAGCTCGTCCACCACGCCGCGCTAGTGGTCGGGCGAGTACTGGCGCGAGTAGGCGAGGCCGAGCTCGTCCACCACGCCGCGCTAGTGGTCGGGCGAGTACTGGCGCGAGTAGGCGAGGCCGAGCTCGTCCACCACGCCGCGCTAGTGGTCGGGCGAGTACTGGCGCGAGTAGGCGAGGCCCACCTCGTCCACCACGCTGCGCACAGCCGCGAGGCACTCGTCCAGCTGCGCGCGCGAGTGCGACGCCGACATGCAGAACCTGCACCCACATGTAAAACAATATCAACATTATCCGTCTGCGTAACCAACTAATGTAACTTTAATTAACTTTTTACAAGACAACAACTTGATGACTAAAGATGTTACTTTAATGTATGCATTACAGTTACATCTTTTTAGTAAAAGAGGTGATAGACATAATTATAGTACTAGAAATAGGGACCTATTATTAGTTCAACCAGGTTTCAAACTGACTAAAGTAGACTCACATCTTTCATGGAGTACTGTTTAAAATACTACAATAAAATTCCTCCCCACATACTTCAACTGAATAAGACGAAATTCAAAACAAATTATAAAACAAAGTCTGCCCCCTTCTGTCTGTATCTTCTAAGGATGGCCCACAATAACCAAAATTATTTTTCAGAATTTGATTTTAAAAAAATGTTAATATTTCGGAAGCTATTTTGAGCGGTATTGTATTAATCCTTATCCAATAAAATATGTTATTTAAATTGGGAATTTTATTTAGATTCATCATCATCATCATCATCATCCTTTCAGCCGAAAGACGTCGACTGCTGGACATAGGCCTCCCCCAAGCACCGCCCCTTCAACCGATTTTGTGCTTTCCGCATCCAGCGGATTCCTGCGGCCTTCACAAGGTCATCGGTTCATCTTGTGGGAGGCCTTCCAACGCTACGTCTTCCGGTACGTGGTCGCCACTCCAGAACCTTTCGGCCCCATCGGCCATCCGTTCTGCGAGCAACGTGCCCTGCCCATTGCCACTTAAGTTTGGCAATTCTTCGGGCTATGTCGGTTACCTTGGTTCTCCTGCGGATCTCTTCATTTCTGATTCAATCACGTAGGGAAACTCCAATCATAACCCTCTCCATTGCCCTTTGGGTGACTTTTACTTAGAGTATTGACATCATATCATTTAAATGAATACTTTAAAAGATATCACAGATTCAAAATTACGCGTAACAAAATAGCAGCTCTAGGAGTCAATGACCTTTTCCTCGGCTATTAGGTATGTAATCCCGGTAGTACGTTCCCGTGGGATATTTTCAGACATCCACGCGGGCGAAGGCGCGGGCAAAAGCTAGTGTATTATACAATACGTAAACAAAACCTTGTCGGATCCGAAAGGGGCACATGGGTACTGCAATAACATTACCAAAAAGCAATAAAAAATCTTATATAATATATTACTTTGAAAATAATAAAGAGATTTTATATTGTTTTATTATTATAATTTACAAATAAAAATGTTGTTGTTATTTAAAATTCCAAATTTTTTGTACCAAAATTACCCCTTCTTCATTTTCCTGATTTCTACATAGTCCAAGTCAAATCATTTATTTCAAATAGGCCCATGTATGGCACTTTTGAACGTCGGAGTTTACAAAATAATAGAATTGATTCTAGTCGCCCTTTCCAAAATATAGTTTTCGTATGGAGAAGAATGGGCAAGAAACTCAACCGTTACTCTTTTAAAATGTTTTACAATAGATTATATAGGTACGTACATTAGTTAGATAAATAATTATATGTGAAAACGATGCACCAAGAATAAAATTACTAAGCCACAATAGGTAAAACTAAAAAGAATTAAAAATGAAGCAACGACAGATAGTTTATGTGATAGATACATGGTGCTCACATATTTACATACATTGTAAAAGTAGATGATTTCCTAAAATTTTAAAATGAAAAAGTCAGTGTGAGAGGAAGTAATCAGAGAATGTAAAATCAATGTCATAAATAACAAAAATAATAAATTTTACAATTAAATTAGCAACCAATTTGATATTGTCTTGATTCAAAATTGTCCTATGGAGCAGGACCAGCATGTTTCCAAGCACTCTTAGCTTGGATATAATCCTCTAATTTGTAATAAGTATTTGTAAACCCTTAAGGATAACTTCGTTGTCTGTCAAGATCCTTTTTCTCAGGAACGCGTGGAGACATCAAGATGAAATAGATATCAAAAACTTAGATCGACGGTCTCTTGGAGCTGTAACGAAAATCAAACTTCCAAGTCAACGCAATAAAAAATACGGCCATTTATGCCGCATATTTTGACACTCGCAAATAAACCAGTCTATTTGGTACTTCCCGTTGGCCCAGAAGCATGAAGTAAGATCAAGTATAGAGGAAAATTGATAATTTATAGTTATATAATTACGAATTGCAAAGTTAAGTTTTTTCTTCAATCTGGGATCAAAAATTTATAGGCCGTGTCTTGAAGTAACGTTGAGTTTGTATGTTCTATCAAAAGTTCTTTTTCAATTGAAAAGTTAAGTTTGTCCTTCAATCCAGATTTGGAAATTCGGGCAGCCGAGCAAGCACAGCCTTGAGGCGGAACCCTCAGGGCGCAAGTCATACTCACACGTCTGGTTTAAAAAAAAAACAGTTTTAAATATGATTCCAAATGCATTTCTTAAATTAAAATACCAATTATTCATTTTACTATTATTATCACCATTGATTTGTAATACCTACTCTTGCCGCCATTGAACACAGAATACCTACATGTTAGAAAGGTTAGTTTATGAATTTAAATTGTAATAACTTTTGACCGAGTGAGCCGACTTTATAATTAAAGTACCTGGGCGACCGAGCTCTGCTCGGGTGAAAATAGAGAATGCTCATTTAATAGTATAGGATAGTACCTACTAATTCCATACTGCCATGATTGTAGGTACTTATTACTTATTCACATGCCATGATCATTATTCATTATCTTGTTCTAAACTTCGGGCGACCGAGTTCTGCTCGGGTGAAAATACGGAGAAAACTAATTTTCCCAGATAAGAGACCTAGCTGGATCGATTTTTTGCCCCCGTAAACCCCTATATTGCAACTTTCATCGAAATCGTTAGAGCAGATTTCGAGAACGTGAGTAGAAATCTTTAGACAAACGAATAAATATATAGACAAATATTGCTCGTTTAATAGTATAGGATAAAAACTAAATGTTAATTCAAGATTCGGACTGACTATATTTCCAATCCCTTTAATCTCTTGAAAAGAAGACACAAAAAAAAAAATATGGTGTGAATTTTAAAATCATCCCCTATTTCTCTTGAGGGAAGATTTTTGAAAAACGCAGAAATATGTAGTTCTTTATTTGTTACCAAAAACATAAATTAAAATTTTCATAGCCCTATGCAAACTTTCATCCCCTATACCCCCTTAGGGTTATTTTTGAGACAAAAAGTAGCCTATGTCCTTCTCCGGGATGCCATCTATCTCCTTGCCAAATTTTATGTAATCTGTTCTGTGGTTTAGGCGTGAAAAGGTAACATACAGACAGAGTTACTTTTGAATTTTTAATATTAGTATGGATTTAATTGATGATACCAAATTTTAATATTAAAAAAATGAATGTTGATTTTTAATAACAAAATGAATGTTGATTTTAAATAAAAAAAAACGGCCTGTCCCGTATTTTAACTTCGAATCCCGTATTTTCAATGCAGTTGTCCCGTAAAACCGGAAATCAGATCTGGTCACCCTATGCCTACTCCACAGAGGCATAGTATAGAGGTAGTAAGCTATCTTCATAGAAACGCACCGCGCGCGGCTTGTATGTGTGGGGCCATAGTATCTATGCGTCGCCGCACGCACACTTAACAAAATCTCGACCGGTTTCTCACGAGAAACGGGTCGAGAATTTGACAAGCTGCGCGCGTTGCGTTTCTATGAAGATAGCTTACTACCTCTCTTTATACTATGACAGAGGGTGCCCTTAGCGTGTAGTCGCTTAATTGACCGAGCGAGCGAAGCGTCTCTGGATCAGGTCTGGCAAAATTTGCTTTCGTGTGTCAGTTTGTACTCGTCTGGTCAGATCGTATTTAACAACCGATCTGGACGAAATTTGGTGTACAGGTTTGACGAATTTTTTGTAATTTTTAGTCGTCGGGGATTTTCGATTGGAGGGCTATTTCCTCCAAAATGGGGCAAAAAGGGGGGGGCTACTGGATATCTCCGCCTTATGAAATCCGCTTTCGATGATTTTTTTTATTTGAAAGGTAGTAAATCTATGTTGGTCTCAAAAAAATTGGTGAAGATCTGATGAGGATCTTCGGCATGATGAGCAGAATAGCTTCTCAAAATGCAGTAAATTGCTCACTATATAATAAAACCTATTAGTATTAGTTAATTTTTCTAGCTGGCCTATATATTTTTACTAATAATTTTTCTGGTTTTTAGGGTACAAGGAAACGATATAGTTTCGCCATGTCCATCTGACTGTCTGTCTATCCGCGGCTTAGCTCAGAGAATCTTAGTACTAGAAAGCTGTAATTTGGCGTGTGTACCTATACATTAAACACACGGGCTGACAAATGGCTTATTCCACTATTCCCCCTTAGGGGGAAAACTGGACTCTAATGTAAAAACAGTCTAGAAAGTCCCCTTTTCATTTTGTGTTATTCCACTATTCCCGGGACCCTGAGAGAATCTTCGTCAGAGGGGAAAACTGAACCCTAATGTAAAAAAATCCAGAAATCCCCCTTTTCATTTTGGATTATTCCACTTTTCCCCCTTATTTTTAGTTTTGATTTCTACGCTCTTAAAGTAAAAAAAAAGTGATTAGATACAATGTAATAAACAAAAAAATACTTAATCAGTCTTATTTTTCACACAATTTTGTTATACCTAATAAATTGTGATGAAGAGTAAAAACAATCGGTCGATTTTAGTAAAAATTACAGTTTAAACAAAGTACCTACCTAGAAAAACTAAAGTATTTATTTAGCCCCCCCCACCCCCCCCCCCCTTAAGGGCCTATTTTGAAAATAAAGAGTAGTTTGATGGGCGTGGCTTATTGCCCCCGCACGCGGGGAGTGGCGGTTCTATATTCGATGGTTGGCCGCCACATCGTCGCGCTGCCACAAACGTATCTGAACCAGCAGCAAAAAGTGGAACTAACGAAATAACTGACCGGAATTTGAAAACGTTAGTTACTTAGCATGGGCTTTGGCTAAGCATTATTCTTGTCACTGTCGCACAACTGTCATACTAAAAGTGCATGATAAAGACGGAAACATATCTAAGAAAAAAGTGCGTGTTAAGTAACGATAATTTATCTCGATCTATGAAATTTTGCATATAGCGAACTATGAAGTAGACAAATAATACAAAATATTTAATTATCAGCAAAAATATTTATTGTTTACAGGGTGACATTCCCACACACAAAATGTATGGGAAAAGTTTTTTGCAATTTTTGACTTTTCTAGTAGGTACTCAAACCTCAGTTGGTCCACTAAAGTTTTTTGTTCCATAAAAGAAACAGGGTCGATTGGCATCAAAAAAAGTTTTTGTGAAAACTGCCCATTTTCTTGCTGACTGTAATATTTTTTCAAAATCTGTGAATGCAGATCAAAATGTCTCAAAAGTTAAAGACAATCTTCTAAGACCGTTTTCCTGTAGCAACAACGGTTAAGGTAGTTGCCCTTATT
Organism: Agrochola lychnidis; assembly: GCA_963680765.1. NCBI lineage: Eukaryota > Metazoa > Arthropoda > Insecta > Lepidoptera > Noctuidae > Agrochola > Agrochola lychnidis. The sequence continues at coordinate 788,026 of OY796851.1, forward strand.
GCCCCATCTCAAAAATCCACTTTGTAGATAGATTGTCTAAAACGTAGTGATGCAAAGGCAAATGGGGTAAAGTGGAGGTGCAGGTCACATAACATTTAACATTTTTAAAGTTGATATATTCTCAACAGTTTAGAAAATTTCGCATTTCAAGAAACTTTACACTTTCACTTGGATTTTTAGACCCTGTGAACAACATTTTTGACGTAGCGATCAATGACTGAAAGATGTCTTGATACTGTAGATACAAGACTATACCCCATGCCTATAGGCAGATTATGATGGCTTTTGGTAATGACAATATAAGTTGTGAAGGCCTACGCATGTCAACAGCGAAAGTAAAAAAAAAGAATTAAAAATAAAACACATGTTTGGCACATGGTCACGTCTCAATGTGTACAATTTAAATACTAAACGCATTTCAGAGATGTTTTGGTAAAATTAGAGCACAAAGTTTTTTCTCACTAAGCTATCTTTGTGAAATTTTCCTAGTCTAACTATTAATAATTAAGGTACTTTTTAGGGTTCCGTAGTAAACAAGGAACCCTTATAGTTTCGTCATGTCCGTCTGTCTGTCTGTCTATCTGTCTGTCTGTCTGTCCGCGATCTAGCTCCGAGACCCTTAGTACTAGAAAGCTGTAATTTGGCATAGGTATACTTATTAATTACGCCGACAAAGTGGTAAAACAAAATTATGAAAAACATTTTTTTTTAGGGTACCTCTCATACACGTAAAGTGGTGATGTTTATTTTTTTATTTTTTTACCCAATGGTGAGGGGATCATTGAAAAGGTCCTTCAAAAATATTGTGAGTTTGCAAAACTATTTTTGGATTCAGGGATTCGTTTACGAAATATTAAGCTTTAAAGTGCTAATTTTTGTTAGAGTCAAGTGTCCCCCCCCCTGCCGGCTAAATGGTTGGTTTTGGGTGTGTGAAAAAAATCACAACAGTAGTTTATATAACGAAATTAAAAAGAAAACTATCACAGCTAAGTAGGCTCTACAGGTTAACGAGTAATAATTGACCAACTTAACTTTGCAGTTGCAAAAACATGTTTTCCCATACATTCCGTATGGGAGAACATATTTTTCAACTACAAAGTTAAGTTTGTTTTTGGGATAAATTCATCCCAACTACGGAACCCTTCATTGTGCGTGGTCCAACACGCACTTGGCCGGATTTTTAAAGCTATGTGCACGTACCATCGGGGTAATGCATATCTAAGCAATTTGAAAACAAAATCCTGTGCAAATGACCCTTTTTTTCGTAGGTCTACCCATGTGCCAAATTTCATCTAAATTTGTTCAGCCGTTTTAGCGTGAAAGCGTAACAAAGAAATAAACTCACTTTCGCATTTATAGTATTAGTTGATAATTATGTATTAATAATTAATATAAACTTAATATTATGAAGGGAAAGCTAGTACTAATAATAAAGCTGAAGAGTTTGTTTGAACGCGTTAATCTCTGGAACTATTAGTCGGATTTGAATTTGATTTTGCATTTGAAAGCCTGTTACATACATACATACATAGCATGTTAAAATCATAACCCTCCTCTGGTTTTGCCGTAGTCGGGTAAAAACTCCTTTTTTCACAATTCAAATGTGACTCCATATCTTTTTTGTGATCTATCATTCGTAGTGACAGTACTTGACATATTGATGTACTGTTGACGTATTTCAAACCTAAAAACGAATCATATAATTTCCTTTATACAAAAGACTATTTCTTTAGACAAAAGATTATTATAAGTTGTAGGTATAAAAACAGATGTTCTTAGAAAATAAAATACTTACATAATAATACTTTACAAGGCGGGAATAGATTGTGTTGGTTATGCTTTAGTGAAGGTGGAGAATTCGACTCACTATTATCATCATCTTATTGCTATTGAATTCCTATAAAATGAGTTCATTGATAGCCCTGTGCACTCCAAACCTTGCAGGTAATGTTCAGTTTTGGTTTTATATTTCTTCCTGTATTTATAAATTATTTAAATGTCACCACGAAATCATATCAGAAAAATAATGTTATATTGTTCACATGACTCACAAGAATACACACACACAGTCTAAATACCTATTCAACACTAATTGCATTCAATAATTACTTTAACTTGCTGAAGTACTAACTTTTTCTGTAAACAAAATTCTTTAGATCACGTAAATTTGATCGCACCGATTTGCAAAAAAATGACATAGATTCTTCGTCGATGAGCCCCATCGGGCGACTGATCTATGAATGAACGAGAGTGATGACAATACTTTTGATAGGCGAAAGCAGAGATGACGATAATGTGTGTCCGCTCGGAATAAAACAACGTATGTGCCAAAACGAAATACCGTCTTTTGTAAATGAAAAGTATTATTTAAAAAAAAACTGCTTTTCTTAAAACTCGAAACTCTTACTCTCTATGTTTTAAAGTAAATTCCATTGAATAACTCATAAGCGTTGCGCCATGATACTCAAAAAAGATAAAAATCGATAGAACCTTTGCAATTTTTTTGTATCGAGAAAATTTCATTGTATCGTGTATTCCTTTTTCAGGATACTAGATCATATAGTCAAAAATTATACACCAAAATGTTAAATCCTTATTCCAAATACTTTAAAAGTTACACGATAAAGAAAAAGCCCATTTTTTTCAATATATCACCTTAACATCACATATTTCAATATGTAACAATTATCAAGTTTTTCGGCAATTTGCAGAAAGTAACAATGAAGTACAACGATAAGAGAAAATCCTTAATATTATAAATGCGAAAGTAAGTTTGTTTGTTACGCCTTCATGCTAAAACGGCTGAACTGATTTGGATGAAATTTGGCACATATATAGATGATGCCCTGGAAAAGAACATAGGATACTTTTTTTATCCCACGGGATCGAGACTTAGGCGGGTGAAACCGCGGGGCGCAGCTAGTATAATATAAAACAATCACTTGTAGACGACAACACGGTTGACTAGTAATTAGACAGTCTACGAATACTTAAAAAAAAAAAAAAACATTATTAGGTATACGTACAACAATAAAAAAAAACTATGTTAGTATTGCTAATAACAATCAAAAATACTAAAAATTCTAAGTAAAAATAAATCATAATAGGTCATTACCTATTATGATTTATTTTTACTTAGAATTTTTTCGGTGCATTCACCGAGAATAAACAATCATTATTATTTTTTAGGTTTGACTGAGCTGACTGTACCAAATTCAAGTTGTTAGTATTCGTTCGCATATTAATTTAATTATTTAAAGAGAAGTATCCGTGCGGTGGACTGCCTCGTTGGTCTAGTGGTTGCAAGCGCTACTGCTGAGCATGAGGACCTGGGTTCGATTCCCAATTATACCAAAATCGTTATGCCAAAGTATATTAGGAAAAAGAATATTATGCGAAAAGAAGGGATCCCGAAACCAACATTGACATGTCAATAATTTCTTACGACGAATTAGGTTTGTTTAAAAAAAATGGTTTTTGGAACAAAGTTTTTTAATGCGGTTTGCGGTAAGTGTAAACTGGCAGAAATCGTCACGCGAAAAAGCCTTCATACTTGCGACTGTCTTCTTCTAATTCGATAGAGAAAGTATGCATTTGGTTAAAATAAAAATCCAAGATGGCGGCTGCGAAAATGTTCACATTTTTCGTCATGGGTGTCACTTTCTTAATTTTCAAGGGTGCTAAAGACAATAATGAGGTCAAAATGCGAATCCAAGATGGCGGCAGCGTAAATTACAAAAAAAAGAACCCTCAAAAATGTATACTTACGCCATATTTACTCCAAATTGATTCATTTTGATTCATTTAAAAATCAGTGGGTGTTATGTACCTACTGATTTTTTAAATATATTAACTGTTGGTACTATAACATCATTTTATTATTACTTTTTATTTAATAGTTGTTATTGTTATTATTAAAATTTTAGTTTTCTATGCATCAGCTGTTTTATTTCTGGGTTCAAGCAAAATTCCGAATGATTAAAAAACGATAGTACGAAGTCCGTACTATGATGCTCGAAAAAAACAATAGCTATATAGCATAAGTGACGGACTTTTTTGTTTGAAATATTGCGCTTATGGCTTCTCCGGTGTTATATACTCTATGTTTCTAGTGCTATTAGCTCTGCGCTTTTTATATGTATTTTCCATTGGCTCAAAATATGCAAGTCATGCCGTACTTTCCACTTCCATTCCATCCATATAAACTCCGTACATTGCACAACCACACACCTTAGCGCACTAGTATATCTCGCGTTGCTAATATGTGCTTTGATGTCACAATCAGCGGAGACGACCATAGGCCATTTTGTGACACGCTGGACTTTATTTCCAGGGTCCAAAGTACCGGCTTAATCTCATCGAAGTTAATCGTAATCTATCGTGGTCATCCGACTGCTGGGTTCCTTTATTTACCTTTCGGCAAATTCCAGAAACATCGAGCTCCGTACCGGGTACATATTTGACCCGCGTGGGCACATCGAGCTGTGTCCGGGTCAGGCGCGACCATCCGCCGCCTGCACGCGACGCGCCCGCTGTGTGAGTGCGTACCGTATGCGCGCCTTGTTGAGCGGCGTGGCAGGGAAGCCCACGCCCACGGAGGCGATGCCGCGCGCGGTGAGGCGCTCCACGGTGGCCGCCATCTTGCTGAAGGTGTGCACCCAGTGTGTGTGAGGCTGTGTGAGTGCGTACCGTGTGTGAGGCTGTGTGAGTGCGTACCGTATGCGCGCCTTGTTGAGCGGCGTGGCAGGGAAGCCCACGCCCACGGAGGCGATGCCGCGCGCGGTGAGGCGCTCCACGGTGGCCGCCATCTTGCTGAAGGTGTGCACCCAGTGTGTGTGAGGCTGTGTGAGTGCGTACCGTGTGTGAGGCTGTGTGAGTGCGTACCGTATGCGCGCCTTGTTGAGCGGCGTGGCAGGGAAGCCCACGCCCACGGAGGCGATGCCGCGCGCGGTGAGGCGCTCCACGGTGGCCGCCATCTTGCTGAAGGTGTGCACCCAGTGTGTGTGAGGCTGTGTGAGTGCGTACCGTATGCGCGCCTTGTTGAGCGGCGTGGCAGGGAAGCCCACGCCCACGGAGGCGATGCCGCGCGCGGTGAGGCGCTCCACGGTGGCCGCCATCTTGCTGAAGGTGTGCACCCAGTGTGTGTGAGGCTGTGTGAGTGCGTACCGTATGCGCGCCTTGTTGAGCGGCGTGGCAGGGAAGCCCACGCCCACGGAGGCGATGCCGCGCGCGGTGAGGCGCTCCACGGTGGCCGCCATCTTGCTGAAGGTGTGCACCCAGTGTGTGTGAGGCTGTGTGAGTGCGTACCGTATGCGCGCCTTGTTGAGCGGCGTGGCAGGGAAGCCCACGCCCACGGAGGCGATGCCGCGCGCGGTGAGGCGCTCCACGGTGGCCGCCATCTTGCTGAAGGTGTGCACCCAGTGTGTGTGAGGCTGTGTGAGTGCGTACCGTATGCGCGCCTTGTTGAGCGGCGTGGCAGGGAAGCCCACGCCCACGGAGGCGATGCCGCGCGCGGTGAGGCGCTCCACGGTGGCCGCCATCTTGCTGAAGGTGTGCACCCAGTGTGTGTGAGGCTGTGTGAGTGCGTACCGTATGCGCGCCTTGTTGAGCGGCGTGGCAGGGAAGCCCACGCCCACGGAGGCGATGCCGCGCGCGGTGAGGCGCTCCACGGTGGCCGCCATCTTGCTGAAGGTGTGCACCCAGTGTGTGTGAGGCTGTGTGAGTGCGTACCGTATGCGCGCCTTGTTGAGCGGCGTGGCAGGGAAGCCCACGCCCACGGAGGCGATGCCGCGCGCGGTGAGGCGCTCCACGGTGGCCGCCATCTTGCTGAAGGTGTACACCAGCAGCGGCACGACGGGCGAGTCGCGGTGGCCCAGCGTCACCACGCCCATCGCGCGCAGTCTGTGGATTATTATTTATTCAATATTTATTACTGGGATTTAATGACGTTATCGGAATATGTATAGGCCACGTCGTTCCGGTGTCCCGGGAATACCGAGTTTACCGCGTTATACTTTATTAGCAGTGATCGGATAATCGGATGCATATCAGTGGCGTGCCTAGGGGTCAAAATTAGGGCAAGCCGCCAGATTTTTTACGAAAAATAAAATCTGCCAAGTGAGGGATTGACTTATTTTCATTTATGTTGTTCATGGTATAACATTATTATAAAAAACATTATTATAGAAAACCTATCAAAATGCGAAAAGGTCATGACATGTCAGGCACGTAATTGTCATAAGCGCCATCTATCGCCACGGATGCGCGTAATTACACCGCTTAGTCGAACTTTTTTACCATAATTCATATTGGCTTGTCTCATGCAAAATTTTTCAATCAAAAGTCACTAGATGGCTCCCATAGTATCGATTTGTTGTTCTATTGCCAAACGCATAATTTTATGAGTTTAAAATTTTAATGTCGATTGAAAATGTTAACATAAGATATTACGTACCTAAACAAAATTTTATAATTTATCATAATCATAATGACAATAGCCAACTCTAATCTTTATTTCAAAACACCTATGAAGAATCTCTTCGATACGGACATTATTGTTTTGTGATCTCAATGAGATGTACTTAAACATAATAGGATGGTTTATTTTTCAGTAGTTTTCCAAAACTACATTGCCATAAAAACAACACTAGTCACTTACATAAGTACTACTTACATAAGTTTGTGTAATAGACATTCGAATGCCTATTTCAATCTATTCTTCGACTGACAAAAATACATGTTTTTTTTCGAGAAATAGGTACAATAATTTGAGGTTGGTTACGGTGAAGTAAAGAGTTACTTATTGTCAGAAAAATCAATATAAATACCTTTACGAACACAGTTTCCGAATTCCCATTTTGATGATAAAATTACCTTTCCGAGTAACAATTTCACACACTTTAGTCCTTCACAAGGAACAATTGCATGCGTTTCCGAATTAATTTTAATGATAGGAAACTTTTGAATCACTTCAAAACAAAGATAATAATCACAGCAAAAACTAATCACAATTCACAACACTTAAATTCACAGAAAATGAAAAAAATATCAAAGCAAAAAAAAAGCGCCAATAGCCGCTCAAAACAAATTTGAACTAACTTGAAAATTGTATCATTCTATAGAAAATCACGCATTGCGCAGCGTCTTGCAACGACATAGGTAGTTGCTTCACTCCTACTATTCATAATCAAATACACGATTCGTTCCATTCATAAAAAATCAAAAGCCGGGCTTAAAAATTAGAACATTTTGCGAAATGAGTACATACTAATGGTACCAACAACGTTAACAATTTTCCATGCGAAAGATGAGAGGTATGAAGCCTCATAAGAAGCCCCCTTGTGTGAGCGAGAAAGCAATGCAATGTACCACAGAATTGACGTTTTCATTCATCAATGCGATCTCGCGTCCTGCTTAACGCTATAGTGTTAGAGTGAGATCGCAACTGCGGCATCCGATATAGTTTGGCAACGTGCGTGATGAAAACGGCGCGGAATTTAAATATTATTCTTTGAGTACGTAAACCTGGCATCGTAGCTTCTAAAGCGCGCGGCTGATATGGTGCAGCGCGGAGTTTAATGTTATTATTCTTATCAATTCTTGCGACATAAATGAACTACTTGGTTGCTTTACAAGTTTACGGGTGTAGTTTTTTTTTTGTGGGCTCATCTTTGAATGCAAGCCGGGCTTTTCGGCTTCTATGGAGGTACCGCCACTGATGCATATTTACCTAAAGTTCATTTTTGGCTAGGAAATTATGGAAGCGGCTTCTTAAAACATATTTTTTTAAATATAAATCCCGGGATTCCAGAAAATTCGGAAATGCGAAACTAGTCTGTAACATGGTGAGGAAACGTCGTCTTTATTATTATTATATTTTATTTATCGGACAACAACGTTGAGCATGTGGTAGTTATTAAAAAAATAATACTAAATAAAAAGAATTAGAAAAAGTACATCAAGAGATTTAATGGTTTTTTTTTTGTAATTCTTATTTATTATTTGTTTGAGATAAATGTTTTGAAAATTGAAGAAATTAAGAGGAAGTTATTATTTCTAGAGTTTTTTTTAAATATAAAAGTTAAAATAAGTAAATATACCACGATTTGATTCTATAATACAATTCAGGTAAACGGCGTAAACTCATTAGGGTCTGAAATGGCAATGGGCGTTCCTCAAGGTTCGATATTGGGTCCATTCCTCTTTTTAGTTTACATTAATGATTTACCCCAAATACTTCAAAATCAACCGAAGATGGTGTTATTTGCAGATGACACATCATTAATCTTTAAAATAAACCGACAATCACAAAATCTTGACGACGTGAATAGCTCTATTCTGCAAGTCCAAGATTGGTTTACGGTAAATAATCTGGTACTTAATAAAAAAAAAACCAAATGCATTAGATTTAAATTACCTAATGTTAAAAGTAGCGAATGTGACATCATATTGAATGGAGAAAAACTGGAATTTATTAATCAAACGGTTTTCCTGGGAATCACGCTAGACGAGAAATTACAATGGGGACCTCATATAACATCTCTTGCGGGGCGGTTAAGCTCGGCCGCTTATGCTGTTAGAAAGATAAGACAGTTAACAGATGTAGAAACCGCGCGTTTGGTCTATTTTAGCTACTTCCACAGCATTATGTCATATGGCATTTACTGTGGGGTCGGGCTGCTGACATTGAATCCATCTTTATTTTGCAAAAGAGAGCTGTCAGAGCCATTTATAATCTACGTCGCCGCGAATCTCTCAGGGAACTTTTTAAAAGGATTAATATTATGACGGTACCTTGCCAATTCATTTATGAAAATATTATGTATGTAAGGAAAAATCCACATCTCTTTAATAAAATAAGTGATAGACATAATTTTAATACTAGAAATAAAGATAAACTAGATCAACCATTTTTCAGGTTATCTAAAGTACATACATCTTTTATGGGGTACTGTGTTAAATGTTACAACAAAATACCTTGTGACATATTGCAATTAAATGAAAGAAAATTTAAAACTCATATAAAAAGTACACTTTGTAAACAAGCATATTACAAATTAGAGGATTATATCCAAGATAAGAGTGCTTGGAAACATGCTGGTCCTGCTCCATAGGACAATTTAGAATCAAGACAAAATCAAACTGGTTGCTAATTTAATTGTAAAATTTATTACTTTGTGTTTTAAGTATGACATTGATTTTACATTCTGTGATTACTTCCTTACACACTGACTTATTAATTGTAACATTTTAGGAAAATCATCTACTTTTACAATGTTTGTAAATATGTGAGAACCATGTATCTGTCACAAATTAAATTATCTATCGTTGCTTCATTTTTATTTTTTTTACCTATTGTGGTATAGTAATTTTATTCTAGGTGCATCGTCTTCACATATAATAATTATTTAACAAATGTACGTACATATACAAACAATATTGTAAAACATTTTAAAAGAGTAACGGTGGAGTTTCTTGCCCATTCTTCTCCATACGAAAACTACCTTTTGGAAGGGGCGACTAGAATCAATTTTATTATTTTGTAATTTTTGACGTTCAAAAGTGCCATACATGGGCCTATTTGAAATAAATGATTTGACTTTGACTTTGACTTTGAATAAAAACAGTAAATTTGTTGATTCCGAAATCCCGGGATTTTTTCGATACAAAAGTGCATTCCATAATATTAGCCAAAACCTTTAACTAAGTAAATATTCCTACACCCGATTTGATACTAAAGTAAAAAAAAAAAAATTGTCGATTCCGAATTCCCGGGATTTTTTCGATACAAAAGTGCATTCCATAATAGCCAACACCTTTTTTTTTTGTTGGTTGGGAAATTATCAAATAACTTCTCCCGCTCTGGGTGAAGCGGGAGGGCGTGTCAGACTCTTACTGACTAAAACCCACCCGTGTTCCTTCAGTTGCCATGTTGCCGGGGGGCCACGATTTCCCTATCGGCCCGTATTCGCAGCCCCGGCAGGCATTGGCCCTAGCGGACCCCGTCAATTCTGCTGACATCTCTTTGAGGCGCGCGTGGAACACAACGCGCCGTCGACCCGGGCTTGGTACTTATCGGACGGCGAGCTACCCATTGCTCACCGTCCGCAAGCCCGCGCATACGGTGGCCGGAAATCTGCCTGTGATTCCCGACGCCCAGGGTCTCCTCCTGCGGCGGTTAGGGGCACGAAATTTGCCTCTCCCTCACGCGCTCCGTCTCCTCCTTCGCGAGCATTACTGATTCGCAGAAGGAGGTGACGGCCTCCCATTTCCTCTCGCTCCGTACCATGGCCCGGACCAGGGCCGGACGCGAGAGATCACTGCCGCCGATCGCCTCCACGAGGACACGGCGATGCCCTGCCCAAGCCGGGCAGACCTCCACCGTATGCTCCACCGTATCCTCAGGGCGATCCACACAGTGATGACACCCGGGCGTTTCCTCCCGCTTTATCCTGAACAGGTACCTCCCGAAACAGCCGTGTCCGGTGAGGACCTGCGTCAGGCGGAAGGTGAGGACGCCGTGGCGCCTCTCTAGCCACTCCTCAAAGAGGGGTCTTATCGCCGCAATTGTAGCGTGCCCAGCGCTGGGCTGCGACAATCGCACTCTCCATTCCGCCAAATAGCCAACACCTACACTTTAGGTAAATATACATCCGTCCACTGTTTATTAGTGAACAATGGTTATACTATTAATATCGAGGTAAATTTTTGTCTGACATTGTAATTTGAATTCGTTTGCATTTTCTTAAAAACGCAATGAGGCTGTTAACGAACTGTCAAAGCGTCCTATTGTTGTTCATAAACTTAACTGGAACACTTGCAAAATGCATTGTTTTCTCAGAATTTGATTAGAGCGTTCGAGAAGTAAACCTACGTACACTTGGGCGCTTTTTTAACGCGATGTTTCTTGACGTGCACTGGATTTTCAATTCTCGGTGTCGAACCGAACGTTGAAAATCCAACAGAGTGCATCCCTAGTGCGCTGAAAAAGTGCACAGTTGGATTTTCAACTCACGCCAATTAGCCAGAAGCCAAGTGTTGAACATCCAGTGCGAGTCAAGAAACCTTACGTGAAAAAAAAGCGCTCATGCGTACGTAAGCTGTGACAACAATTGTCAGACTATGACTCTTTTGTAACGTAGCAGACACATACAAGTATATTAAATAAAAGCTCGTAAAAACAATTCTACAGGGTGGCCCATAAGTCCTGTAAATAATTAATAAATAAAAAACTAATAAAATTAAGAAATATCTTTTTATTTCGTATTAATCTTTATAAAATGGGAATTCTTTTTTGAAATTACACATCAGCCAAATGTTATCCAAATCCGTTACGATCACTGCACTCCAGTAAGCGACATCTAAAACTATAGATGACCCGCGGCAAGTTAGTTCTGTGATGTTAGCCATTTCTCTTTGAATATTTTCTGTTAGGGCTTCAATTGACCGCGGGTTTGTGTCATACACTTTAGATGTTAGATAATACCATAAGAAAAAGTCCATTGGGGTTAGATCTGGACTACGTGGTGGCCATGTCTCCTCTTCGAGAGATCACTTTGTTGGGGAAAAATTGACAAACAACGGGCAGTGTAAGAGGTATGGGCCGTCGCTCCATAGCCTGGAAAATTTTGCAACGTTGGTGTAAAAAAGTCCTCGATCATTGCTACATATCGCCCTGAATTAACTGTAACCGCGCGACCGAGGATTTTCACGAACAGAGTGTAACACTATGTTGATGTTTTCTTCCGTCCGTGATGTTCTTGGTCGACCCGACCGCTTTTTATCTAACGTCGAACTAATCTCTTCGAACTTTGCAACCCAGTTCTTGATCGTTGGAACAGTTGGAGTGTCATTAAAGTTGTGTAGATTGTGATGTTCTCGAAAATTTACGCCGCGCAATGGTTGCCGAATCATTGTTCCGATAAAACTCGCGCATGCAAAAAGCACGGTCCGCACCGGTGAAACGCTCCATGGCGACTGATTTCCCAGAAACCGAACATACTGTTATTGCACCGCCCGCGCCCCCCTCGCGCTTCGTATGCATTTCATTCGAAATTTAAATTTTAAAGGACTTTTGGGCCACCCGGTACATTTACAAATGATATAATTTGAGATTGTTAACCCTAAATTGCACTATCTAATCCGATCACAGGTGTTTACTACAATATCGGACCGCCAGTAGATCAGTAGATCGGCGCCAAGCCTGGCCGGTACTCACTGTTCCCTGAAGTAGTGCGTGTTGTCCCGGAGCTGGCGCACGCGCAGCTGGCCGGCCGGCGCGGCCAGCTGGCGCATGGCCGACAGCACCTGCTGCGCCACGGGCGGCGCCATGCTGTGCGCGTACGTGTGCGCGTGCCCGTGCAGGCGGATCCAGTTGATTAGCCGAGCCGAGCCTGCAGTCGTGAGTGCATCGAATCTTTGTTAACTTTCATTATAAAAGCAATATACCGTTCCACCAAGATGAGACGAAGGTACTTATACAAGAAAATATTTTTACTGTTTTATGGGTTGCCAAAAAGTTGCCTTTTATTTTTTTTAAATGGCATTATATAGATAGTCAACAGATGTGTCAACCGACCGGCGATGTACCCGCCGGCGGCGCCGAAGCTCTTGGTGAAGGTGCCCATGAGCACGTCCACGTCTTGGGGCGCCACGCCCGCGTGGTCGGGCACGCCGCGCCCGCGCGCGCCCAGCGCGCCCACGCTGTGCGCCTCGTCCAGGTACAGCTGCAAGCCGAGGCGCTTCTTCAGCGCCACCAGCGCGCCCAGCGGCACGATGCTGCCCTCCATGCTGTACACGCCCTCTACCACCTGCGAGGAACCGCTGTGTATGTTACGGCCAGCGTCAACGGAATAGCGACGACGACGAACAGTTTCACATCAAACTCTCAAAAAGAGAAGTTTATGCATTCAGTATATTTTTGAGGTTAGAACTTCTTTAGAGAGAGATTTTTGATATGATAAACTTATGGATTCATGTCCGTGACTACCGCAGCACCACCAACGCCAATCGCTTCCATATTTAGTAAATAATTAGAACCCAATTGGTACTAATTAGTGCTCGAACGACAAAATTGGTACCTTAGTAGTTTTCGAGAAACTTGACTTTGAAGGTGGTCCGGCGGTAGTCACGCTCTCTTTAGCAGGAACACCATGAGCGCCGAAAAAGGGAGCATGCTGCAGCTATTCTAAGTATACAAATAATTAGTACCCTTAAATGTGATTCATTGCGTAAAAAAAAACAGAGCTGAAACATTTGTATTTACCGAGAAATCAACGATGATAACTTTCGCGCGCTCGTTCAGCAGGACCACGACTTTGAATGTTGATTCTAAGTTTGAGAAGCTTGTCGCTTTCCTCAAACCTATTTAGAAAATTAGTACCCTGCAAGATAAAATTAGTGCCCAAAATTCAAAATTGGTTCTTCAGTAGTTTACAAGATATACCATGCCATTGGGTGGGGTGACCGTAGTCACGGTGTAAAATTTTCATTTCAAGATTTCCCTGTTAAAAACTCTGTGATTTCTTCCCAAATTTATACAAAAATTAGTATAGAAAAAAAAAAAAAAAGGAGTTCAGATTCCTAAGTGTTATATTTTAAGAGAAATTAGCTTTCACTACTTTTCCATATTAAATCTCCGCGTATAACCCGACCAAATTAAGTTGTCAATGGTATTGAGCAGTCTATCTATTCTGTAAAAATCTCACCGTGAAAACTTAGGTGAAGTGAGCTGTCACTCCACTTGATGCTTGGCTCACTTAAGGAAATCACATTTAAGGGTACTAATTATTTGTATACTTAGGATAGCTGCAGCATGCCCCCTTTTTCGGCGCTCATGGTGGTCCTGCTGAAGGGAGCGTGACTACCACCGGACCACCTTAAAAGTCGAGTTTCTCGAAAACTACTAAGGTACCAATTTTGTCGTTCGAGCACTAATTAGTACCAATTGGGTACTAATTATTGACTAAATATGGAAGCGATTGGCGTTGGTGGTCCTGCGGTAGTCACGGACATTATGGATTCGTGTCACCGATATGCTCACGACGAAGTTCAGACTATACAAGCCAGATGGCGCTAACACCAGTTTTAAGTTTTCATTTCTGTCAGCAGTCCCCATGACTGACCATTTTTGGAACGAAGTTCTTTAACGCGGCTTGTAAACTATCAGAAATCGTCACGCTAAAGTGTTAATACCTGCGGCCCTCTTCTTCTAAATCAAAGAGAAAGAGAGAGAGAACGCCGGCAGAAAAAACAAAAGAAAAGAGTAAAGTGATTACAGTGTCGTGGGATAATATCGGCCGAACTACACTGCATGCCGGAGAGAGAGCGAAAAAGTGTGAATTTGGTCAAAATTAAAATCCAAGATGGCGGCTGCAAATAATTTTCAAATGTTTCGTCATAGGTTTCGTTTTCAGTTTTCAAGGGTGCTAAAGCCGACAGTGAGGTCGAAATGTAAATCCAAGATGGCAGTTCTGAAAGTTGTCGAATTTTTCATCATTGGTATCGTTTTCTAGGTTTTAAAGGGTGTTCAAGCCGACAGTGGTCGAAATGAGAATCCAAGATGGCGGCTACGAAAGTTTTAAAAAATTTCGTCATGGGTGTCGTTTTTATAGTTTTCGAGGGTGCTATAGCCGATAGGAGGTCAAAATGTTAATCCAAGATGGCGGCTGGCAAAAATTTATTTTTGTTTCAAATCATACGTGAGAGTATGTCATGCTCACTTAAATGTCTCGCTGGCGAGTGTGTTGGATCATTCGGTTCCCTACAAAATGGTTGAGCTGGATGGTGCTGATCCACGTGTCATGTTCGTGAACGGGCGCCGTCACTTGAGACTGGTTATCTCTTATCTGCCAGGGCTTATGTTTAAATCTTATATTTTCAATTGCTTTCGATAATTTTTTGTACATTTTTCTCACATATAGAAGCAACAACTGTAACTATAACTACACTTTTGTATTAGGTAAGCCTGTGATGATAGTTGTATGTGTTTTTAAATAAATAAATAACAAGAATAATGTACCCACGATTTTGTAATATCTATATTTTAAAGAGTGTTCTTGGAGTTTCTTGCCTGTTCTTCTCCATAGAGATCTACGTTTCGGAATGGGCAACTAGCTTCAACTTTCTGACTAACTGACCGACTCTTTGACAGTTCAAAAGTGCCTGTAAATGGTTTAATTGAAATAAATGGTTTGAGTTTAAGTGATTGTTTTATCGTTTGCTAGTGGAAGCTTGCGCGGTGCTCCCACTTAAATGTTATTTACTTTGCTTGGGTAGTTTTTGAGTGAGCTTGAATAATAATATTAAATCCAGTCTGTGTGTTGAAGTGTTAAAGTTATTATCCTGTCACTGTTGTTGACATAGCAAGTAGTGCTATACGATTTTGTGTGGGGTAGGTACTACAACAAAAAACAGAAAAAAAAAGAAAAAGCAGTACAAAAAGAAACAAAAAAGAAAAAGCACTACAAAGTGAAAAAAAAAACACAATATTATTTCTATTGTGTTTCCTTCAACCGATGAATAATAAATTCCAGCCGTCTTCGAGTAACCGGGGAACATACTTAAAAAAATTTAAGTACTAAAAAAACATATCCCGACGAACTGAGAACCTCCTCCTTTTTTTGATGTCGGTTAGAAATTAAAGACACCAACTCCCGAAATTAATTACAAGTTAGAAACAGGTTGTTTTTTTGTTAGGTTTTAAGAAGGAGACACGCGAGCTCAACACGAGCGCGTCGAGTTCGCGTGCTAGCGAGACTCACGATGACGATCTTCCTCCAGTGGCCCTCGGCGACGGCGGCGCGCGCCAGCTGCTCCAGGTGGCGCACGTCGTTGTGGCGGAACACGCGCACGGTGGCGCGCGCCAGGCGCAGGCCCAGGATCAGCGACGCGTGGTTGTTCTCGTCGCTCAGCGCCAGGCAGCCCGCGCCCAGCAGGCCGGGCAGGCCCAGCGTGTTGGTGCCGAACCCCATGCCCACCACCAGCGCCGCCTGCAACACTGCCGAGTACAGTCGACGGCGAGAGAAGCGGCGGCGAACCGGATCGATCTGTCTGTGAAGTGAGCGCGTACCTCGACCCCGAGGAATTTGGCGGTGGTCTCCTCGAGCTCCTGGTGCAGCGGCGTGTTGCCGAGCTCGGCGCGCGCGGAGCACATGGCCAGGCCGTAGCGCCGGCACGCGGCCTGCACGGCGGCGTGCGTGCTGCCACCCGCGCCCTCCGCGAACCCCAGGTAGTTGTACGAGCCCAGGTTGATGCAACGCCGCTCCGTGCCCGTGAACCTGCAGCACAAGTACCACAACACTCTGCTGAGATGATCGTATGCGTGGCCGGAACTGTTCAACACCTAGCAATCGCGCCTGCGAATTCCAGAACGAGCCAGTCCTGCTGTACTCGTGCGCAGTCGTTACAAACAACATTAATTCCAGAACGAGCCAGTCCTGCTGTACTCGTGCGCAGTCGTTACAAACAACATTAATTCCAGAACGAGCCAGTCCTGCTGTACTCGTGCGCAGTCGTTACAAACAACATTAATTCCAGAACGAGCCAGTCCTGCTGTACTCGTGCGCAGTCGTTACAAACAACATTAATTCCAGAACGAGCCAGTCCTGCTGTACTCGTGCGCAGTCGTTCCAAACAACATTAATTCCAGAACGAGCCAGTCCTGCTGTACTCGTGCGCAGTCGTTACAAACAACATTAATTCGAGGCCTGCTATTACATTTCATGTCCCCAATTCCTTTGCCAGCGTGTTATTCAAGCTCGTAACTGCAATTATTATCAACGTGAGTATATGAGCAGGCAATAAACATTTACAAGCAACACTAAACAAGAGAATTATCGTAATTCGTCACAAGGCTACATTTTACCTTCTTTTTGAAGTACACAAGGCCGGGATATATACGCCGGATTACATTGTTACAATTACATCCAGGTTTAATTTTTTCAGCTTCGTCTTAACCTTGTATCCTTACGTCCTTTCGAATATAAGTGCGTTTATTCTGTATCAGATTTTATAGCAGATAAACTCATCTGCCTAGCTTTTCCCAACGATGGGTTCGGCTTCTAGTCTAACCCGATGCAGCTGAATACCAGTATTTACATGGAGCGACTACCTGTCTGACCTCCACAACCCTTTAACGGCCGAACCCAATAACCTATTTTCAATAAAAGGCAGATCGCTATTGATGGTAGACGACAGTATGATTCTATCTGTCATTGAATGTCGTCCCACAATTCCGTAAGATTAATCATTCTCTGACAGATTATTGGGACGCTTAAACCATAGATGGATAGGTTTTTCTTTCTCCAGTATGCCAAAACTGGTGATAGATAGGTTATTGGGTTCGGCCGTTACTGGATAATACGAGATACCCCTTGGTACGACTGGTTGTCGGTTTTCGAGCTTCTGATGACCTGTAACGGCTGTCAAAGATCCACAAATGACAGTCGGGACCAACGGTTTAGCAGATAACTAGTCTTGTTATTGTAAATTTCAATTTAAGAGCGTTTATCCTAAAAGTGGACAACGTCGCAAATGGCTGTTAAATATTTGCCAGTTTTGATTAATTTGGCAATATTACTGTATGGAAATATGAAATGTGGATAACTAGCGAACTAGAATACTGATTATGAAATGCAATAATTAATATCGTTACACCGAATATTTAGTCTTAGGTTTAAAAAAAGTATTAGGAAACTTTCCAAATGCATTTTTGACACCTAAAACGGTTACAACAGCAAATTCAGTGTTATAATTCCAATTTTTGAAGTTATACTTCAAATTTTTGCTTAGAATGTACCATTGTCCATTATTGTGCATGGAACGAAACATGATTCTGTAACATCTGACCTGTACGTAGACACCTACATTCTATGCAAATAAACATTATTCTGTAACATCTGACCTGCGTATACACCTACATTCTATGCAAATAAACAGTTTCTATTCTTTTCTATGTTCATACACAGCAGTAGCGAAGGCTGATTTTACGGAGGAGGTAACCGGAGCAGCAAAAAAAAAAATCCGATATATTACTTTTCTATTATGAGCTTCAAGCAAATTAGTCAAAATAATTCTATTCCTACCAGTCCCGAACTCATAAAACAGCTACGAATATGTTTTTCAAACTGCACATCTTTTTTTGATGAATTCGTCAGATTAAAATGTAAAAAAACCCTATATTCTATAGACGACTACAATGTAAGAAAAGTAAACACGGGAACAATACATTTTATTAAAACGACTGCCAGTCAGTCATTATTATTTATCGTAAAGGGAAACATTGAAATGTTTAAAAAAACCATCGCGGCGTTTGTAATTTATAGTCATATCTGGGCGAGCACGTATTTTCAAATCTTAACCTTGAAAAGCATGTTTCTTCACAAAGTAATCTGTTAAACGACATTATAAAACTATGAATGCCGCCATCCTAATAAGATCGTACTAATTAGTTTTCAAATCTACTTTAAATAAGTAATTTCAGCTTATTAAACTATCTACTTACCCCAAATACCTAATTACAACGTACTTTACATTCACAACACACAAAACACCATGTTAATCATTCTTTAAACACTATGTTAATCACTGTCCTATAACTACAAACAAATATTAATACTAGTAGTAATGATAAACTAATGAATTCAATTAATACTGAGCGAACAAAATGCAAATTAATATGGTTCTAATGCGATTACGTCAAAAAACAACCACACATTGTCATACGATTAATGAAATGTTTACGAACTCCGAACTCCTTCAACTCCTAGCCGAACGTATTACGAAATTCAACGAAAACTACCGAATCAAATGCGTGTGCCAGAAAGAGGTGGTGCAATAGCACTAATTCCTTCTCGCTCCCGCGCGCACGTTTCTGCTACTATGTGCCTACAATAATTCGTTACATACCGGCTTACCCGGCTCATAGAAACCGCGGTGTCACGTGACCGAAGTGACGTCATGATGGACTTTATTTTGTAAGGAAATTTAATTTAGCATAAGCCGGACGCGCCTACGAGTTATTTTAGCGCAGTGTTTTGTTGTTGGGTTATTAAGACAATTTTTAATGTATGTAGGCGTTTTGTAATGGGTATTTTAATTTTATGGTGTATCAAATACTTATAGTTTGATTATTCAATGACGATAGAGTGGTTGTGTTCCGAATTTCCGAAGGGAAGCCGGTAGGAATCGGCTTATATGGACATTTCGCCCCTGATACACAGATGTTGTGTAGTTGAGTAATACCATTCTCAGATAAGCTACAAGTACAATTTAACAAATACCTCTTTATCCTCTTTTTCCTTTTGAATAATAAACGAAAAAAAAAAAAAAAAAAAATACCAGTTGTTAGGCATGTTCTGTAATGTAATATTGATAAAATTATTACTTTTTTATTTTACGCACACTTTATACAGTGTGAGCCTTCATAATGTGCACATATCGAAATGAGGGAATCTATGCTTAATTTTAACGACAGAAAAAATATTTTAAAAAATCTAAATGTTTTTTTAATAAAAAATTGTAACTAAACTGTGTAACTCTTAAACTGAATCAGCTATCGCGATAAAACAAACTCCATAATGATTGGAAGTAAGTAGGCGTCCACATAAAATTAAAATTGAGAAAAAAAACTACCCTCAATTGAAAATAAACATGTTTTTTTAGCAAAAATCTGTATCTTTTTCATAAATTTTTACAATAATTGTAAAATTTATAAATAAGATGCCCGAGAGAATAAAAAAAAAATTTTTTTTGATACAAAAATATTAAAAAAAAAAAACATTTTTTCCGTCTATAAAATTAAAGATTCCCTCATTTCGATATGTGCACATTATGAAGACTCACACTGTATTTACTTAATCATAGGTATTTTCACAATATATACGTAACGGACTTAAAATAATAATATATATGATATAAAAAAGGAGAGGAAAGAATCATAAAATTCGTCCGCATCACTATCAACAGAAAATGTGCCCAAAAGGCTGGCAGCATTGCCTCGTTTTATGGCGATGCTGCTTCTTTGGCCAAAAAATAGGCCAGCTCTCTAGTCACGTGAAGAGTCGACCAAACGCTTGGCGATGTCTTGAAAAATCAAGTGGGCGCTCGGACCGCACAGTCCTAGTGTTTCAACCCCAAACGGCTCGAACAAAAACTCCCAATAAGATTGGAATGTTTTCGCCGTTTGAGATTTTCCGCACCTGCAGCAGCCGCCCCAGCACAGTCCGCCGTGCTAGAATGAAGATGGGATGACACGTGTTGCATCCCACACTAAAGGCCGACCTGATTTCCATGGCATTATGGTCAATCCGTCTAGTCTTTTCCCATCGTCGCGTGCCAAGCCATTGGGTTCTAAAATAGCTGGCACCCCGGCGGTGATAAGAGCACGATGGATGATGTCATTAATGATGTCGTGCCGTGCTATCCGACCTGTGCTTTTACTGCACGATAGTCCATGGTATCCGAAGCAGTCGACAGCTTCACCGCACTGGCAGCGATGCAGAGCTTTGCAAGGAGCTCCCGGACGCAGAAAAGTAGCGAGCCGGAAGGTGGTGTCACCCAGCATAGTGCCTATGTTGGGAGACGGGAGTGGTTGAAGCCAGAGGCCCGACTCCCTCTCTCCCTCTCTCCGACAGCCAGCAGGCGGGTACGCTCAGCAGTATTGGCGGACGTATTGATAAGATTATTCCGTACCAACCTGCAGAGGGGCTCATCCCACTGTCACTGGGAAGATGGGTTTACGGGCCGGTCTGAATCCGGGCAAGCCGTGTTCCAGACGTTCACTGCATCGGTCAAGCACGGCACTTCAGAGTCAACCAGGGAGGGGGCAAAAATGTTTGAGTACCTTCTTACTGTAAAACAATTTTCGAAATAAAACACAGCTTTTGGAAACTTACTGAAACAAACATTGTGCCATCATCCGTACTAAATAAGGTCACAGTTATTGTAAGCGCTGTTGGGCACATACATACATAGCTCAAGTTGGCGATGACATACAACTGAGTTAGACATAATTATCTAAACCGTCGCAGCATCTAACTTGCAAACCAGAACCATCCAATGTGACTTGCATTATGAAAGGTACAGTTGAGCATTGCATGTTATGTGCTATGTAGCAGATGTGGCAGTAGATGGCGTGGGTGTGCGCGATGGAACGTGGGTGTTAGATAGGACATTCACGATAGACGTACAACCATTACTAACTCTTATCTCGGTAAGGTATAAATCAGATAGTTGCCGAGACATTTAATTGTGAATGAAGTGCTTAACCTGAAGCTGCGGCGCGCATCTATGGCCGGGCGCGGAGCAGATGGGCCAGTTGAAGCAGAAATGTGGCAGTAGATGGCGCGATGGAGTGGGTGTTACCTGAAGCTCCAGTTGCGGTCGACGGTCGGTGGCATGCTCCTTGAGTGTGATCTCGGCGCCGGGCGCGGACCATATGGGCCGGTTGAAGCAGAGATGTGGCAGCAGATGGCGCGATGGAGTGGGTGTTACCTGAAGCTCCAGTTGCGGTCGACGGTCGGTGGCATGCTCCTTGAGTGTGAGCTCGGCGCCGGGCGCGGACCATATGGGCCGGTTGAAGCAGAGATGTGTCAGCAGATGGCGCGATGGAGTGGGTGTTACCTGAAGCTCCAGTTGCAGTCGACGGTCGGTGGCATGCTCCTTGAGTGTGAGCTCGGCGCCGGGCGCGGACCATATGGGCCGGTTGAAAAAGAGATGTGGCAGTAGATAGCGCGATGGAGTGGGTGTTACCTGAAGCACCAGTTGCGGTCGACGGTCGGTGGCATGCTCCTTGAGTGTGAGCTCGGCGCCAGGCGCGGACCATATGGGCCGGTTGAAACAGAGATATGGCAGTAGATGGCGCGATGGAGTGGGTGTTACCTGAAGCTCCAGTTGCGGTCGACGATCGGTGGCATGCTCCTTGAGTGTGAGCTCGGCGCCGGGCGCGGACCATATGGGCCGGTTGAAACAGAGATATGGCAGTAGATGGCGCGATGGCGTGGGTGTTACCTGAAGCTCCAGTTGCGGTCGTCGGAGGCGCGCTCCTTGAGCGTGACCTCGGCGCCGGGCGCTGAGCAGATGGGCCGGTTGAAGCAGTGCCGCACGCGCCGGTACAAGTAGTGCGAGAAGAACGTCTGGAACGGGTCGTACAGCGTCGCGTATCCCTGCGCACGACATTCAAGTATTATCCATAAAAATTCATTTGGTTTAAAAAAACTTTACAATATACTAATAGTAGAGCCTAAGGCACTAGATTTTTGCAAATTTCCTGGACCCCACTCGGATTCCCTGTGTCGTGGAGTCCAGTCGCTTCCTAAGTAAGGCAAACATGTTCATATTTTTAATTTACTCATTAAGTCAAAAATAAAAAAACCCCAAAAACTTCCAAATAAATAAAATCTAATAAGAAACTTAAGAACAAAATAATAAAATCAATCAAAAATAAAATTATCTGCAGTCTCGTAACTGACGAAATGAGTGCTGCAATAAAGAAAAATCTGAAATTATTCTATGTGATAGTTGTTTATGTAAAGATTACAGGAAAAATAAAACTGTCACTCAATAGCACACTTTTTCAAAAATTATTAACAAAAATTACATTAGTTCCACTATCGGTCAAGAGACGGCGCTGACCTAAAATGCAATATTCTACACCACAGTGTGCAGTGTTAAAATTCTCTGACGAATATAGGCCTCGCCGATGAAAATTTTAAATGATACGGAACCCACAGTGTGCAAGGCCGACTCGCTCTTGACCGGTTTTTAAATCTATTATAAACAATCTCTCATTGTAAACTAAATGAATATCTAGTCATTTAGTTTAAACATGTCGATCAATCACAGTGTGAAAGATGACATATTTTTTATAGTCTCGCAACCACGGAGCAAATATTTGCTCCGTGCTCGCAACCGATGATAATCTACTGCAAGTATCGATTAGATATCGCTTAGGAATTACTCATGACTTCATGAGTCACACAAGTGGTTGCGTCAAATAGCACAGTATCTGTTTTTCCATTTAATAGTTACTGATTCACCTTTAGAAATAACAATTACATTTAACCTACAGCCTATCCTTATACACTCCTTTGCAAAAAAAACGGGCACCTTACAGTCATTGGCTTTTCTATGGATAATATTAATATTTTTAGTATGTCATTAGCATAAATGACTTACTATCAATGAGAATATAGTTTTTAACACTTAAATCCTGGAATCGGTGTTTTAGTCAATATAAACAGAGAGCCGTGTAAAAATGGTCATTTTTATGGGTATAATAAAATTAAGACTACGAGTATTTTTTGGTATTTTAATAAAGACAATTAAAAATAAAAATTTAATAATGAGTATGACCTCCCCTTGCAGCGATTACGGAATGTAATCGTCTTGGCATGCTTTCCACCAGGCTTTTGATGGTGCCCTGTGGAATGTGTTCCCACTCAGCCGAGATCACACGTTTAAAACAGGGATGTAACGGATATCCGTATCCGCATCCGCATAAATTTTGATATCCGCAAAACATCCGCATGCTCAACTTTTGATTTTAAAAGCTCCGCATCCTCATAATTTCTATGTGGATGTGACTCTACCTTGTTCGCACAAATAGTGGATTTTTAAAAATTCGATCCTAGCTAAATGGGCGTGCCGATAAGTGAATTACGCGTTCCTGTTGGCTGAATTCGCAATGTCCTTGTCCTATGACAAACGATCGGCCGCACGTGGCAGTGGTGGCACGACTGTGGTGTCACATTTCACAATTTAAGTTAGCCAACGTTCACGGTCGTGATAAAATCCCGGCGATTTTATTTCGTGCACTGGATTTTCAACGCTGCGCTGCTTAGCGCCGAGAGTTGTAATCCAACAGTGTTTTTTCAACGCGCTGGGACGAGAGTGCGTCCCAGCGCGTTTGATTCTCAACGCTCGGCTTACTCGTAACACCGAGAGTTGAAAATCCAGTGCGCGATAAAATCCCGCCGCGATTTTATTACGTCCGTGTGAACGTCGGCTTACTGGGTATAAAATCATTCGTTTTTTTTTTCTATCACCGCCACTGGCAAGTATCCCGAGCGAACAATTATTTAATGGAGCAGGCCCTTATCTATGATAAACTTAGAAACCGCTTAGAAGGCGAAAAGGCCTGCAAGTTGCTTTTTATCAAATATAATTTACCTTTACGCATCTTGATCTGATTTAAATTTATATTACAATTTTTTTATATATGTTTTTTTTTAATTTTGAATATTAAAGTTGTGCAATTAACTTCACAATTTGAAATTTCAGTTCACAACTTTAATATTCAATTTTTGTTACCTACCAAATGATTACTGTGTAGGTTGTAGCCTATACAAATATAAATAAATACTATAAAAAACAAGGGCTATTTTTGTACGACATCCGCATCCGCATCCTCAATAAGAAATTTTCCAATATCCGTATCCTCATCCGCATCCTCAAACCCGATTATCTCGATATCCTCATCCACATCCTCATCCGTTATATGACGTCCGTTACAACCCTGGTTTAAAGTCCCTGATGTTTTGTGGAAGTGGTTGGACAGATCCCACTCGCCTTTTTAGGAGGTCCCAGACGTGCTCAATGGGGTTGAGGTCGGGGCTCCGCGCTGGCCAATCCAAACGACGAATACCGACCTCTTGCATATAAGCATCTACGTCGCCAGAACGGTGGGCCCGAGCATTATCGTCCATGTAAGTGGCATCTGCACCAATTACAGTCGGTGCGGGTTGTGCATGTCGACAAAGGATTTCTGTTATGTACCTTTCCGCATTTAGTGATCCATTTTCAATGAATACTATCTCGGTACGATAGCTGGAAGTTACGCCCGCCCAAAACCCTCCACCATAAGGGGTGATTTCTTCAAAACACACATCGGCATAGCGTTCCCCTGGTCTTCGTAACACTCGCCGGCGTCGGTCCTCACCATTCAGACAAATTCAAGCCTCATCGGAGAAGAGTACGTTACTCCAGTTACCTAGTGTCCAAGATAGGCAATTTCTAGCGAACCTCAATCGAGCAATCCAGTGCTCACGGAGTAACTTGGGGACCCGCGCTGGTCGTCGACTGCGTATATCAGCCGCTAAAAGCCTCCTCCTCACTGTCCATAGACTAACTTGTGCTTCTCGTACCTCTTCAAGGTTTTTTTTTAGGTCTATGGAACTGCAATTGCGGTTCCTCAGCGCTTGAGTCACTAAAAAGCAGTCGTTTCGTGGTTGTGTGCAACGTTTTCTCCCAGAACCTTGCCTTCTCTGAACGGAACCTGTCTCTTGGTATCGAGTCCAGGTTCTTTGAACGGTTCAACGACTCACGTTTATCCGCTGTGAAACGTAACATTGGCCACACCCCTCTTCCAGCAGCGCTATAATTTTACTAGCTCTTATTGCTTTTTCTGCCATTACAATCGACACAAAGATATTCGTTTTAAGTCACAATAAGGCAGGATTATGCGACAAACATAAATTATTCTACTAAAATAACGAGAAGTTAGTTTTAGTTTCCTAATAACCTTTTAACCGCAAACCCGCGAAAAGTAAATAAAAGTCACAAACTAAACAAGGGATTATAATGTTTTTAAACAAAAAATTCGAATTTGGAATTCACTTTTTTTCATACTCAGACTCTTTATTAAGTGCCAGTAATATAGTTTGGCTATTAAAACCTCTCTAGAACTAAATGATTACCAATAATGTAGAAAAATCAAAACCACCCGTTTTTTTTGCAAAGTAGTGTATAATATAAAACAAAGTCCCCCGCCGCGTCTGTCTGTCTGTCTGTCTGAACGCGATAAACTCAAAAACTGCCAAACGGTTTTCACCAATTCATTAGAGTTTTGTGTAAATTGGCTGTTTGACGATTATAGTTGAAGATGTCGGAAAAAATCATGCCGACTGGGAACTTTATTGGCGTGCGCCGCAGAATTCGTAAAAGTTACATAAAATTCATGTTCTACAGTGAGCAAAATTCATAGACAAAGTTTGGATCAACAACGATTGCGCGGTTCGACGTAAGCACCTAATTATGCTTATGCCTCTTGGTCAATTAATAATTAACACCGAAATACCGAATATGCCATGAAATAAATGAAAGAAAATTGACTCGTGTAATACTGATGATCTGACAAACAAAATAAAAATATGAAAGTGATGCAACAGGCGTCAGTCGGGCGAGCGGGTGGCTCGGTGCGTGCGCACTTTAGCAGCTCGATAATTGACCTAAAAGCAGCATTCATAAGAATCGCACCGCACTCCGCTTAGCAGCCGGAGCAGAGCAGCGTGGAGCAGCGGCCATGGCATCAATTAACGAATGATAGCATTGCGCGTTAACAGCGTTTTGGTTTCGACAGGGGCTCGTTGTTAAATTATATCAGCCGCACGGGTTGAAGGTTAAACTACGCTTGCCGCGGTCGGTTCGTGGATGGGTGACCATCCATAACATCGAGACCCCTCCGTGCCTCGGAAAGCCGTTGGTCCCGGCTGTCGTTCGTAGATCTTTTACTGTCGTTACAGATAGTCCGAAGCCCAAGTCTGACAACCAGTCTTACCAAGGGATATCATGTTACCCAGTAACTGGGTTGTGGGGGGTCAGATAGGCAGTCGCTTCTTGGAAAATACTGGTATTCCGCTTCATCCGGTTAGATTGGAAGTCGATCTCAACACTGTTAAGAAAAGGCTAGGGCAGGCAGATTGATTGATCAGCGTTTTGGTTTCAGTCTGAACATCCAGCATTGAGTGCGATTACCGTGGATCGATAACACGAGTCAACCTTTAGTAAAACAAATATTTTCGAAGACTTGTGACTTTGGGATTGAAAGCTAGGAGCCGACGTTCCAAGTAACCTGGTCGTTAAGCTTGATATTATATAGCGAGTGCTAACGCTGGTTTTTACTTGATGTACTTCAGTATTTACAACGAGATAAGGACAACGCCATGTTTCTGTCAATGTAAGATTGTGAGAACCGTTAGTTTATAATCTTTCGGAATTATTTCCGTTAGATTATAAACCGTCGAAAAATTGTAATCTGGGTGAAATGGGTTAGGTTAGGTTAGAACTGTGACCAACCGCACGCGAGCCGAGCGAGCGAAGCGAGCGGTGCCGCGGCAGCGGCCGGCGAGCGCTACTTCCAAGTTGCTCGCAGCCAGGCAGACTATTTAATATTAGCGCAAGGTGCGTTACGTCGCAAGCAAGTTTGATACTAGTTCACAATTTGTCGGTTTCCCATGGAAAGATTATAAACTAGCGAAAAATAATGCGTTAAATTGTAAATGGTTCGTTGCAGTTCACAATTTTTCGACAGTTTATAATTTAACGGATATAATACCTATAAATTATAAACTAACGAAGTTCATAATTATACGGTGACATTTCCTTCCTCAACGCGACCACATCCTGGGTAAACAGCACAGTACAATAGTACCTACCTATGCATGAGCCTCGTACTTTCCAGTGGTCATTGCACAAGGACGGCCTGTTAAACCACAGTAGGTAATATGCAGAAATAATAACTTATCCGATTTTTGTAGTCATTAAACCGCATGCATTTATTTCCTTAAGACGCAGATACATGACAGTGACCTTGAATGGTTAGCTTGAGTGTTCTGTACTGAGCTCACGCAACGCGTCTTACGTCCAGCCAATAATAGGACTCGCCTCCCAAATTATACGCATTATTAATTTATTACACGTAAAACAAAAGGTATTTTAATAAAACACGTATACTAAAAGATCAGTAATTTAATTATCTTTAAAATGGTGAAGTTTTCAAAAAAATACGCTTGATGGATTTTGCATCATTCTCAGTTTTTTATCCGCGTTAGACATAACTTTAGAAATTAATTTCACTATGTAACATAAACATAATCAAAAATATGCCTATATTCTGCCTATATCTGACGTTGTGCGTTAACCGCTCTACATAGCAGTTAGTGGTATTCGAATTTATGTGGGGTGTACAACTAAAAAGTGACAAATAAAACCTTTTTACGAAAATTAAAAACAACAAAATGAAAACGACTTAAATTTTTAAAGCCGGTTGTTTTTTTTACCATTTACATTCCACATGGCAAATAGTTGGAGAATTTGGAGAACATGTGTGAAGATTGCTAAGTCAGTGGACTTCGTTTCGACTTCATGTAATAAGTCATTTGATAGTCTTAATTGTTAAACTTGGGACACCTGAAAATCGAACACCACTACACTTTGTAAAAAATTTGTTTCTACGTAAACGATTTCTAAGACATTTATTAGACGAGCGATTAATTCCGAGGTCGTTCCACAGTATCAGTTCTAATCTGGTAAATACTACTATTACCGGTACTGGCGACTGGAACTGCGCTGCCGGCCTCGCCAGTGCCCACTGACGTAAAACCATTTGTAATCATTATAGTAATGTCTCACTACACTGGCTGTTTTGTTCTAAGTATTTTGATAATGGAGGAGCTGAAATATATCATTGTTTCATAGTACCAACTCATGAAATGAGCGCATTATAAAATGTTCATTATATTGTCAATCACCCTCTGTGATGTAAGATCTTAAATTAAAGCGTTGTTGACCTATCTTCAATGATTGGTAGCCGCTTCTTTGGGCAAGGGCGCCAGTTGACTTGCTCGTCCGAACTGATAGATGCGTGGCACAAACGAGACAGCTAATGTTCTAACAAGTGAACGAAACATTGTTGTGAAGCCATCCAATCACGCTCACTAGCCAAATAATCGAATGAACTCACAACCTAAGGACGCGACGCTTTGTCAGTGGTGTTTAGTCTAGCGTGTTTTGTTTTTACTCTACTCTCCTTGAAATGCAATCATTCGGCGCATTGGAAACGGAGACACGTTTCGCTAGATTGGCTAAGCCCAACGTATACCTAACTACAGTTGAACTTGATGTATCCCCAAAATTCAACTGCATGCCGTGTGTACCCAAGACCAAATATGGCAGCCATAAAAAAAACCATTTACCATTTAAAAAAAAATACTTTTTAGCTGTGGTACCCACCCCACACAAATTCAAATACCTGTTATGTAAATAACAGTGACAGGCACTTATTATAACATACGTCTAACTCAAAAACTACCCAAGCAAAGTTATCAAAATTTATGTGGGACCACCTCTGAAGTATGACTTACCAACAAAAAAGAATCATCAAAATCAATTCTTAATTGGCGGAGTAATCGGGTAATAAAAACAAAGATGTCGAATTGAGAACCTCCTTCTTTTTAAAGTCGTTAAAAATGATAAATATCCTTCATTTGTCTATAATAATAGTATAATATCATTTGTCAGTTTTAGGCCATTTTTGTACGAGCTCTATCGCAACCACTTAACAAGAAACTTCTGTACATCATGTTGTCCCATGCTGTATTTAAACAACAAATATTAAAAACGCCTTCTTATAAGGAAGGTATTTTATTTAAATATGGGCGATTTTCTGCAACTGCAAAAAATTACTTTGTAATTCACAGTGTGGTTATGAAATACAAATATATTTTTGCAATTTTTAAATTTAAGATGAATAATGTTCTTCGTTTAGTATTTTCATTATGGTACGGAACGCTTCGTGATGTCATACATTTTGTAATGCTTTATTTAAGCCCTGTCAACAGCGCGTGGACCCCAGTAAGCAGTAGGCACCTATTACACCGTGGTATTAAAATGCGTGATTACTTATGCAAGAACTTCGATTGCCATTTTTAGGGTTCCGTACCTCAAAAGGTAAAAAACGGAACCCTTATAAGATCTCTTGTCCGTCTGTCCGTGTGTCACCACCGATTTTCTCAGGAACGGATGGACCTAGCAAGTTGTTTATACCAGATACTGAGGTCTATAGTCCCTATTAGGTGTATAAAAATCAAGGTCCTGAGTCAACACGATAAAAAGATATGGGCAAATTTAGATTTTCGCGAAAACTTGTAAATAAGTACCAAAATTTACCTTAATTTTCAACCTTTTTTTTTATATTTCGGAATTTTCCCTTTACTTTAAATTTGCCCATATCTTTTTATCGTATCGACTCAGGACCTTGATTTTTATACACCTAATAGGGACTATAGAAAATCGGTGGTGACACACGGACAGACGGACAAGAGATCTTATAAGGGTTCCGTTTTTTACCTTTTACAGGGAAAATGCCGAAAAATAAAAAAAAGTTGAAATTTAGGGTAAATTTTGGTACTTACAAGTCTTCGCGAAAATCTAAATTTGCCTATATCTTTTTACCAATAAAAATGATACCAATTTTATTGTGGCGGTATAATGGATAGGTACGGAACCCTCGGTGCGCGAGTCCGACTCGCTCTTGACCGGTTTTTTTTTTTTTGGCGAAATTACCGTCACCGACCTTCACAGAACAACCGGCCTAGGCGACGATGACGCCTATTTGATAAATTAGCATGATGTAAGCAATGGTTTAATGATTGCCGCGGTGGCTGTAGGGTGAAGGTGTTTCAAAGGTGCGTCGCATGATAAACAAATAATGGGCAATTCAAGACTGAGGATCTTTCTTTCGATGGGCATGTTTGTCCAGCAAGGCATTGTATGCAGTTCGTAGCTCGAGACATGTGCTCGCATGACTGCGTGGGCCAACTAGATGAGTGAAAGCAGAACACACGTATAAAGTCCCCCGCTGCGTCTGTCTGTCTTTCTGTTCGCGTTAAACTCAAAAACTACCGAACGCCGGCAAAAAAAAAAATGTTTGCGCATGGGTTTTACTTAATATATTCTGATTATATAAGCACATATATATAAAAAAATGTGATTACAAATCGAAAATATTTGCTTTTTAAGAACTTAAAGAGTGATTTGACTATTTTAGATTTTCGTGCCTAATGAATGTCGGTCTTTGCGCGCTATCGGTGCAGAGAGGTAAGAGGGCTTGTAGTAGTTTCTTGCGTCGCTCGTTGTGTACAACAGTATTTGTTTAAATATTACAGAGAAATAACGTGTTTCATATATTTTTTCGCTGTATCGACCTGTACAAAATGGCTACGAGAAGTTGTAAACGAGACACTCTCGCCTCTGACTCGTTTTGTTATATTTGCGGCGAATTTATTAAAAGTGAGAGAAAAAGTATGATTTAAGTACACAATTTAAAGATTTGCGAGACATTTAAAACTTAGTTCAATCTACCTGTTAAAAAACAAGACAAAAAATGGGCTCCACATGTGTCATGTAACATTTTTCCATCATCGGATGTGGAATGTCTCTAAAGAAGCATATGTTACATTCTCATTTGGATAAATTTAAATATAATATGGGTTCTTATTCGGAAGAACAAGGGGAACGCTTCCATCAAGATATAATGGAGTTTGAGAGACGTTACCAAGGCCAGTATACTGAAAGCATGATGGTAAACTATATTTGGGGGTTAATAACATAAACTTCTACATAACATGACAGGAAAAGTAAAACTGTTCATTTTTAAACATTTTAACTCTATTTTAAAACTTCTATTGTAAGAAAAAATCATAAATTGATGTTCGGTATCCTTTAATAAATCATCTCTATGTCAATTTTTTATGTATTTTCATTGATTTTAATTTTCCCATTTTTTTCTCATAAAAGCAAATTCAGAACTATTTTTTGTTCTTATTCTTATTTCTAGATATAAAAGCAATAAAAATAAATTATATAATAACCCGTGCGCAAAAATGCTGTGATCGGTGTAATAGACAGAATGATTCATAAGTAAGGTATAAGGTGTATTATTCATTATGGTACTGTGTAAATTGGCTGAAATATGACAATTATTGACTTATTGTTGAAGGTGTCGGAAAAAATCATGCCGTTTGGGAGCTTTACTGGCGTGCGCCGCGTAAACCGTAAGAGATATATAAAATTAATATTCTACAGGATTGTACATCTTAAGAAGTTCAACAAAAAAGTCCGCGATAACATATGTCTATCTTCTAAGGCTGACCCACAGTAACCGAATTGGGTAAAAATTTAATTGTTATTTCCGAAGCTCTTTAGACCGATATTTTATTCATCCTTATTTTAAATTGGGAATTTAATTTAGATTAAAATATGCCTTCACATTCATTTAAATTAAAACTTTAAAAGATATCACAGATTCAAAATTACGCGTAACTTCATAATTGTGGTTAAATTGGTGGTAGGAGCCAATGACTTTTTGTAGTACGTTCCCGTGGGATATTTTCCGCCATCCACGCGTGCGAAGCCGCGGGTAAAAGCTAGTACTGTTATAAAATTACAATTAACAGAACTAGTGTACCATTACAATAGATACTAATTGACATGTTTTTTCC
This sequence comes from Agrochola lychnidis, assembly GCA_963680765.1. NCBI lineage: Eukaryota > Metazoa > Arthropoda > Insecta > Lepidoptera > Noctuidae > Agrochola > Agrochola lychnidis. Next base: position 820,302 of record OY796851.1, read on the forward strand.
CGCAAAAATAAGACTTACGATTTGGAAAACACAACAACACACTGCTGCTAACTGACATGACGGGACGAAACTGGACTGTGTTGTTTTTTATGATCTCGCAAATGTTTAAACAAATAAAAACTTTATCTTATGTTATCAACAATGCAGTTAGGTTGAATTTTGAAAATGACGACTGACGCGCGATTTTATCACTCAACGGTTTCCTAGAAGAGCGGTTCCGTCATATTATAACAGTCGTCGTGAAAATTTGTCAAAATTGACAAAAAAAGCTCTATATTTGAACAGCCGTTAATGTTTGACCGTTTACAGCTTTCTTATGAAAACAAAGCTTTAGTGAAGTTAAAAACGAAAGCTTTGGTTTCCTAAATGTGTTCCTCTGTTATCTCTGTTAGGCTGGAAACAGTGTTTGCACATTCAACATACGTTCGATCCTGTAGTCGGATAGTTTGCATTGGCAGACTATCGGATCCGACTATCTTATGAAAAAATCGGACGTATGTTGCCAGCCTAAATGGACGCGTATAGTGTGGCACTGACGGTCAGCGAGCGCAAGTCCATGAAAATCGGTACAAAATCGGTACGTGACCGACGTCGGCTTAACACTATTTCCAGTCTTAGGGTGTGCCAAGGTGGGCCTTCTGTGTCTCCACTGCCTCCCTGCATTAGGGCCGAGTCACACCGGAATGGCAGCGGCGAACAGTGGCCGGCGGCGACGCCAGCCGACAAGAAGCGCGTGGCCGTTCGTGTCGCCGCGGGCGGCCTCGCGACCTTTTCAAGCTTTTCAAGAGATACTGGTGTTTTAAATATGTAGATAAAGTTTAAAATTATTTCACACTGAAAGTGCTCGCCGCGTCGCTGCCATTCCAGTGTGTCTCGGCCCTTATGTGGCGCTGTGCTGTGACGTACGCTTATTGTTTCCCCGATAAGGGAGGCCGGCCACACTTGTTAAGAGGTGTCCACATATTAATTTGTGCACAAAATGGTCGGTGTCAATGTCTGCAACTGAATTAAATACTTAAAAACTGTACGCAGTCAAGCTTTCTTTGATTTTAACCCTAGAAAGATAATCATATTGTGTAGTACGGAAAAGATACTCATGCGTAAAATTGACGCATGTGTTTTAATTAGCTGTAGGTTGAGGTTTATTAATTTATTTCAATAAAATAGTTTGTTATATATATTTACACATATATTAGAATAATTAAGACTGCAGATAATTTATTTATAATTATTTATTTGTTAAAAAAAACAAAAACTTTAATCTTCTGCTATAAATCAACAAAAAATGTTAACACTTAATTTTTCGATTACAAATTATTTTTTACTGTAATAATCAGCCATTTTTTTGCACAAAATCAACAATTATATATATATTAGGAACATATCTTTATATATATAATTCTTCTGTGAGTGTGTATGTAACTGAACTCCTCCTAAACGGCTGAACCGATTTTGATGAAATTTTTGGTGTGTGTTTGAATGAGTCCCTGGGTGGCTTAGATTCACAATTGGACCCGGTAGGTGGCGCTGCGATTATAGGAAACAGGACAACGTCTGTTCGGTCAGCTAGTAGTTGTATAAAAATCTGTTACAAACAGCTTTGGCACGTTATGCTCACGACGTATTATTTTTTTACATTTGTTACAGGACGCATTAGCCCTTCGCCTTATTTTAGAAGGGCAAAAAGTACAGTAAATACCTTTTTCCATTGCTTCACTGTCGGTATCAAAGTCAAAGTCAAATCATTTATTTCAAATAGGCCCATGTATGGCACTTTTGAACGTCAAAACCTCCTAGGTGTCCTATCCTCACAGGGAAGCTCGTCGTCGCTTTGCATAATACTGGCCAGGATATGGTCTTCGTCCAAGTTTCTACTCCTCATTGTTTTATATTTTTGCTTCAATATCTATAAAAAGAAACTGATAATATAAGTAATGATATACAGTTATAATAAGATAAAAAAAAAACAAATTATACAAGTCAAAATCATAAAGTCACATATAAGATAATCATGCGTAATTTTGACGCACACGGTCGTTATATTTCAAAATCGGTTACACTTACCTTATTGACACGTGCGCCATACGGCAGCTCCCAGCGACAAATGAGTAGGGATGTTAAAAAATAATCGATTTTTATTTAAATCGATTATTATTTTCTTATAATCGATTTTTTACTGTCGATTTTTATATTAATATTAATCGATTTTTAGTAAATTGATTATATAAATTACGTGTTTAAATCGATTTTCAGAAACAGCTTGTATCTATGAGACCGATGAAAAAATCTAGTAGTAAGTTACAATTTTATAAATAGCGCCGTCTATGCGTTGGATGAAAAATCTCGAATTAAGTTCATACATATAAGTTGATTAAATAAAAACAGCGCCATCTGTAGGCATTTATTTTTATTTGATTTACATTTTAGTTTTTGAGACAGTAAGTTTGTCATTTTGTTGGGATGCTCATCATTTAATTTTTATTATAATAAATAAAACGTTTAATAGAACTAAAATTTGTTTCAATAATGCTATTTGGTTTCCTAATTCCTTACCTTGAAATTTTAAAGGAACCTTTGATTTTTAGTTTTGAATTGGTTATTTTTTTATTCATATAATTTTATTTGATTTTTTATCAGATTTTTTTTTAATATGAATCTCTTAGGTTTATTATTGGAATTTGAAAAGCATGTTTTTTTAAATAATACAAAAAAATCGTTTTTTTCGCAGAAATCGATTATTTATTTTTAATAAAATTGATTTTTGACAAATCGATTAATGTTGAATAAAGAAAAATCGATTTTTATTTAATCGATTCTTTTCCATTAATCTCACATCCCTACAAATGAGATGTCCTAAACGCACAGCTATGGATTCGCGCTATTTAGAAAGAGAGAGCTATATTTCGCAAACGCATGCGTCAATTTTACGCAGACTATCTTTCTAGGGTTAAGCAAAACGTAAAGGAAATAAGAAAATTTAAATTATGCTACACACTTAGGTACATTACATACAGGAATACGGTAAAGCTGACTTAAGGTCGTAGGTACAAGCTATAAATGCGGATTTATTATTATTAGTAATTCATAAACAGGTAATTAATTACTAGCTTAATGTTCGGCTAAGCAAAACAATCAACATAATTAATCTTTTTAACCATTATTTACCTCTTTATACATATAAATATAAATTGTTACTATTAATCAGACGAAAAAATAATTGTACGTAGGTCTATGCAAAATAAGTCAAATCAAATCAAACTATCTTTGTGAACATAGGGTACAAAAGGTCTTAAAAATATACATTTTAGCGTGACCTGAATGTTCTACCAATGCAATTGGTATACAAATAATTTGTTACATAATTTTAATAAGTACTTATAACATGCTAAAGTGATGTAATACTATCATTATAAAGATCAGTGTCCTGTGAAACTATCAAAATAATAATATAATTACAAAAGATGATTGATGCGGCACGGGGCACGATATAAACAGGGAGGAAGGGATTCCGGGTCCTCGATGCCACGCTGGCTCAGCAGCAAGTTAGAGGCGACGGACGGATTCCGTCAACACGTTAAACACCTTCCTATCCTATCTGCAAATAACATTACGAGCGGGATGCTCGGAGTTTCTTGTAAGAATAACCGTGCTAGTCAGCCAGTACATCAGAGTGCTAGATCTTCATACACAATTAATTCTTTGTTCGCTTTTAATAAGAAAGATGCTTGCTTTAGACTAGAAACAGAGTCTTTGTCGGAAACGCGCCAGATTTATGGAAATATTCAAAGTAAATTAATAAAGTATATCATTAATTTATGGATATAACATTAGCATCAATGCATGACAGAAATGTATGAAACATGACGGTGAATTCTTAAAAAGAAAAACGTGTGGCACTCGGGGACTGCCGCAGTAAAGCTATTGCATAGCATTTGTAACCTCCATAGTTCCTATTTGTCAACGCTACACTTGAGATGATGACGTGATGACAAAACAAAAATTACGTTCCCATGACAACATCACGTTGTCATGGGAACCGTCATTACATGGTAGGCGGAGTGGGGGGTGTTAGGTTTTTTTCGTTACGGAATTTCTTGATTCGGTCGCCGCGCTCAAAGCCGGCGATAAAAGCTATGCAATAGCTTAAAAATTATAATAAAACTATATTTGTATTAAGTTTCATAATTATTATAAAAATAATGGGCTCTAGTAGTCGCACTCGTTACTAAGGTATGTATTGCCTACTGGCCAGTCTGTCTGGGCGAGGCCTAGTGCTGCGGCTCGAGTGCTCGACATACCAGTGACACTGAGACAGAACCAGCTGCACAGCCTGCACAAAACATCGGTGTTAGGAATACGAATTATTGAATGAAGACAACGGCTTACCATAGAAGCAATAACAGCCAACATGCTGCCGACGACGGCAATAACACTGCGCACACGCGCAACTACCTGCATTTGTGATGTATTAGGTACAGCCATGGCACAGCACTAGCCACCAGGACCTCAGGAGCACAAGCACGCTGCGACTGATCGTTACGGACCCTCTGCTTGCTTTTTTTATATTTAAGTTTTATGTTTTTATTTTGTACATTTTAATGTCTTAGGTATTAAGTAAGTAAGTAAGTAAGTATTTATTTGCATTAAACATGGTATACATGGTGTTACAATAATCTTAGTCACTGTAATTGGTTTAACACAACCGTTGTTGCTAAATAAATAAATAAATTAGCATCCACTACCGAACTACTGAAGCGAAATAATGATATTGTAATTAATTAATTAAGTACAATATTTATTATGGTTCATATACACAAAAGGTTCTGGAGTGGCGACCGCGTACCGGAAGACGTAGCGTTGGAAGGCCTCCCACAAGATGGACCGATGAACTTGTGAAGGCCGCAGGTATCCGCTGGATGCGGAAAGCACAGAACCGGTCGAAGTGGCGGTGCTTGGGGGAGGCCTATGTCCAGCAGTGGACGTCTTTCGGCTGAAATGATGATGATGACGATGAATACTTATTATGCATAAATGCCTAGTCCAGTAGTAAAAAGATTTGTTCACAAACGTTCAAATTAAAGTCTAAATTAATATTTAAGCATGAATGTGCCGTTATGTAACTTACTATTATTATTATAAAATAATAAAAATAAAAATGTATATTTCATCAACTTATGTAATTACATTATTAAGTTTGGAGTCACCTTTTAAGCAAAGATTTGCTTGTATTATGGTGGTTATTATGAATACTTGAATAGTCCAGTAATGAAATAATAGATCCATTTCTTTCATTCATCATAGGTAACAGGTAAGTAATACCACGCAATACGTCCTGGCTCTGGTCTTCCTTTTATGACGACGGAAAAGACATGCATCTGGAAACGCTGTTATTATTTTATTACTCAGATACGTTGTAATTGTAACTTCATTTGAAAATTCATTTTATTGTAAGCAAAGATTTCATAAAGATAAAGATTATTCAATTATTCCACGAGTGACATGTTCCTCCTTAAAATTTATTGATAAAAATTATAAATGCGAATGGGCGCGCCCGATACGCTTGACCTTTTTCAAAATCCGGCGAGTCCATCAATATCCTGTACTGCGGTACAGCATGAGGACTACCGTTTCGTATCACTGTTTTTGTTGCGCGGTGTAATGACTTACTAGTTGATGAATTCAAGTGTGCCATGGAGAAATTCTCGCATTTCGTCCCTGCAGCACAAATCCAGAAGTCTTATTTAAAGTGGTGCTTCTTCTTCGTGTCGCTGGCACGACAGTTATTCATATTTTATTAGCCTAAAACTTGGCCACTTCCACGGCGTTATCTGTGACAGCGCAGAGGTCACTTGGCTGAGTTTTTTGGGGCGCAGAGAGCAGGATAGGAGTTGGAGCATGGTTTATGACACATCCACACCCTGCTGCCGTTCCGTCGAGGTAACCACAGTTTATCAGGGATTTGGAAGCAAAATTAAGAGTTACCTTGACGGAGCTCGAGGCTTCTAAAGCCACATGCCAACAGCTGCTCCAGGAAAGAGAAGACAGTGAAGTGGAAGTGGTAAACATTAATTTAAAGAACACCTCCCTCAAAAATGAACTGTCTCAGCTACACATACAACACATGGACTTAACCGACCAGCACAGTCAACTACAATATCTAGTGTCAACGTTTCAAGAGTGCAGTGATACCCACGAACTTGCTTTGAATAGAATTACAGAACTTGAACAAAAATTGTGTGAAGCCCAAAACGCCCTATCTCTCTCAGAGTGCATCAAGGTCAGCAAACAGGTCGCTAGCACCAGTAATCTATTTAGTGAGTTAGTAGGTAGTAAGTTAAAATCAGTGTGTGAGCCAGCTGTAACGATAGATTTGACTGGTGATGACACCATACCATTATGTCCTATTGTTGTGAGTCATAATAAATTAAAAAAATACATTAAAATCAAGAAATTAATTAAACGGTCACAGAGAGCAATCAAAAAACAAAATCTCTTAAAATTAAATCTTTCACTTAGAAAGGAACGTGTTGTCTTATCAAAAAGTTTAAATAATTGTACTATTGAGTTAGATCAATGTAGGGAAAAATATGACACTGATATCCAGCTCCTCTATAATGATATACTACACAAGGAGCACTTGCTGAAGGATATTTTTAAAAAATATGAGACTTCACAACAGCAAGTAAGTGACCGCTTGCTTGAGGCTGGGGAACTACTGGATTTGGTGAAGTGCAATGCTGAGATGTATGAGTCTCTGACCAATAACCTCTCATGCAGCCGTGTAAACCAACCACTACCTCGTCAGCCTCAGCCTAACTTGCCCCATCAGGTGTTGGCTCTTCCAGCAGAGACTTGTGTTAAGTCACAAAAAAATAAATCAATATTTTTTTGTGACGAATTAGGTTCAGGCTTTGGGAAAATTTTATTCAATTACCTTAGCCATAGTTTTACTAATCATAGCTATCATAACATAAGTTTTAAACAGATGATAACAAGAATTGTAAATACAAACCTAGATAATTATTCTACAATGGTTTTATTATTAGGTAATAGTACTGGTGTTACCAGAAAGGACATAGTGGATGGTGTGGACACCTTATTAAAATTAAATGTAGGAAAGCTGATGTTGTGTGCGTTTCCTTATTCTGATACTTTATCATATGATGAAAACAACTATATTTTTAAGTTGAATAATACTATTCATAGGCTGACATGTTGTCATAGTGACAAATTATTGTATTTTGACACTAACAAATTTGTTAGTGGTTTTAAGTTAACTCAGAGAACTTTATCTCTGTCTTGGGAATGTAGACATATGATTGCTATGTTGATAGCACATAATATTAATGAGGTTATAGGTAATATAACTCAGTGTAGTATTAGTGACGAATCTGTGTTGTCTAGTTATACTAACAACATAGTGAATAATTATGTATTACCATGTACGAAGGAGGATCCACCTACAGTGCCAACATACTTGGAGGCCACTACCAGTCAGATAGGGTATTCCCTTCCTGCTGGAACTCATACGGGCATTTTAGATTCTTCAGTTGTAGTTGTGGAGGTCACTCCGGATATTTCTTTAAACTAGGCAGTAAGACAACAGAAGTTACCCCTTCAATTAACCAATTATTATTAGAGAATAATAAAAAGGTATCTTCTGGCAATATTTTACATAAAAATAATAATAAAAAACCAAAGGGGGGGCAACATACTTTAAAATTATTCAATCAAAATATCCAAGGTTGCTCTTCCAAATTACTGGAAATAGAATTGTTTTTAGAAAATACCAAGTTTGATGTAATTTGTTTAACAGAGCATTGGTTAAAAGATCATGAAGTGATGTCAATTAATTATGAAAATTATTGTGTAGTCAGCCATTTCAGCCGAAAATGTATGATACATGGCGGGTCATTAATATTAATAAAAAATTCCATTAAATCGAAAGAAAGAAAAGACATTATTGGACTGTCTGTTGAACACAACATTGAATTGTCCTGTGTTGAGCTTGATAAGCATGTTATAGTATGCGTATACAGACCTCCAAGTTACCAGAATCTATCCGTGTTTGATTCTGTAATGGAAGATGTATTAAAGAAACTTAGTACTAGTAGTAAGTCAATAATCATATGTGGTGATTTTAATATTAACTTATTAGAAAATAACTCGAATACTGTCAGATTATTAAGTCTTTTTAGGTCATTTGATTTGTCAAATGTTTTTATTGAACCAACCCGAGTGACAGCTTCTTCTGCCACTTGTATAGACAATATTTTTTGTAATTGTGATTACTTACACAAACAAATTGTAAATAAGTTGCCATCAGATCACAGTGGACAAACAATAACATTTTGCTCCTACATACCTTTACAAAAAATTCAAATAAGGTTTAGGCCAATTACATGTAAAAGTTTAGAGAAATTAAATAATTCTTTGGCCAATAAATTATGTGTTCAGAGTTTTAATAATATAGGTGACCCAAATGAGTTCTACGCCGAGTTCTTTTCACTATTAAACACGCAATTTAATGACACTTTTCCACTAAAGACTAAAAGTATTTACACAAAGTTCTTATTTAGTGATTGGGCGACTCCAGGTATTCGTAAAAGCAGGGAAAAACTATTTGAACTTTATGGCTTAAAGCAACATATGGATAATACAAACTTTCATAAGTATGTTGCAAAATATTCAAAAACTTTTAAAAGTGTTTGCAAAATAGCCAAAGCTCTGCATATTAGCAATAAAATAAAATCAGCTGATGATAAAATAAAAACTACCTGGCAAGTAATAAATAATGAAACGGGTAGGAAAAAACAGCGAAATACTGAATTTAATTTAGAGACTGCACATGGCCCCATTAACTCAGATATAGAAATAGCTCAAGAATTTGAAAACTTTTTTGCTAATATTCCTCTTAAAACTACTGAAGCTTTAAATTCCTCACCCGCGCTTTCTGCTGCCTTACTTAGACAGAATGTGAAGGCATGCCCTTTGGAGTTTAGGTTTCAGCATACAAACCCCCAGGCTGTTATAAAAGCTTTTAAAGATCTTAAAATTAAATCAACAGAAGATCTCTGGGGAATGTCTGTAAAAGTCTGTAGATCTATTATCGAAACCATTGCGCCCTATTTAGCTTACATATTTAATACCAGTGTAGACCAAGGAGTCTTTCCGGATCTCATGAAACACAGTAAAGTAGTTCCATTGTTCAAATCCGGTGATAGTAAAGAACCCAACAATTATAGGCCTGTGTCAATTCTACCAGTTCTCAGTAAGGTGTTTGAAAAGTTGATGCTCAATCAAATGTTACGTCACTTTAATAAAAATTCCATCTTTCATGAACAACAGTACGGTTTCACCAAAGGGCGTTGTACTACTGACGCCGGTGTCACCCTAATAAAGAACATTTTTAAGGCCTGGGAAGAAGCACAAGATGCCATTGGAATCTTTTGCGACCTCTCGAAGGCGTTCGATTGTGTAGACCATGAGACACTTCTGCTGAAACTAGAACACTATGGGATTAGGAATACAGCTCTTGATTTACTTAGATCATACCTGAAAGATAGAAAGGTTAAAGTTCAGGTAAACGGCGTAAACTCATTAGGGTCTGAAATGGCAATGGGCGTTCCTCAAGGTTCGATATTGGGTCCATTCCTCTTTTTAGTTTACATTAATGATTTACCCCAAATACTTCAAAATCAACCGAAGATGGTGTTATTTGCAGATGACACATCATTAATCTTTAAAATAAACCGACAATCACAAAATCTTGACGACGTGAATAGCTCTATTCTGCAAGTCCAAGATTGGTTTACGGTAAATAATCTGGTACTTAATAAAAAAAAAACCAAATGCATTAGATTTAAATTACCTAATGTTAAAAGTAGCGAATGTGACATCATATTGAATGGAGAAAAACTGGAATTTATTAATCAAACGGTTTTCCTGGGAATCACGCTAGACGAGAAATTACAATGGGGACCTCATATAACATCTCTTGCGGGGCGGTTAAGCTCGGCCGCTTATGCTGTTAGAAAGATAAGACAGTTAACAGATGTAGAAACCGCGCGTTTGGTCTATTTTAGCTACTTCCACAGCATTATGTCATATGGCATTTTACTGTGGGGTCGGGCTGCTGACATTGAATCCATCTTTATTTTGCAAAAGAGAGCTGTCAGAGCCGTTTATAATCTACGTCGCCGCGAATCTCTCAGGGAACTTTTTAAAAGGATTAATATTATGACGGTACCTTGCCAATTCATTTATGAAAATATTATGTATGTAAGGAAAAATCCACATCTCTTTAATAAAATAAGTGATAGACATAATTTTAATACTCGAAATAAAGATAAACTAGATCAACCATTTTTCAGGTTATCTAAAGTACATACATCTTTTATGGGGTACTGTGTTAAATGTTACAACAAAATACCTTGTGACATATTGCAATTAAATGAAAGAAAATTTAAAACTCATATTAAAAGTACTCTTTATAAACAAGCATATTACAAATTAGAGGATTATATCCAAGATAAGAGTGCTTGGAAACATGCTGGTCCTGCTCCATAGGACAATTTAGAATCAAGACAAAATCAAACTGGTTGCTAATTTAATTGTAAAATTTATTACTTTGTGTTTTAAGTATGACATTGATTTTACATTCTGTGATTACTTCCTTACACACTGACTTATTAATTGTAACATTTTAGGAAAATCGTCTACTTTTACAATGTTTGTAAATATGTGAGAACCATGTATCTGTCACAAATTAAATTATCTATCGTTGCTTCATTTTTAATTTTTTTTTACCTATTGTGGTATAGTAATTTTATTCTAGGTGCATCGTCTTCACATATAATAATTATTTAACAAATGTACGTACATATACAAACAATATTGTAAAACATTTTAAAAGAGTAACGGTGGAGTTTCTTGCCCATTCTTCTCCATACGAAAACTACCTTTTGGAAGGGGCGACTAGAATCAATTTTATTATTTTGTAATTTTTGACGTTCAAAAGTGCCATACATGGGCCTATTTGAAATAAATGATTTGACTTTGACTTTGACTTACGAGGTTCGATTTACACCTTCCCACTTAGGTTCGGAAACGGTTAAGGGACCTCCAAGTCGACCACAGAAGGTTACACCCTGCAGGAAGATGCTCGTTTGAGGGTAGATAGTAAGTGGGTGAGAGAAAGGTATCCTGCCACAGTTTGCAACGGGCGCGACCAGCACCCTAATTGCGTAATACAACAAAATCACAATTTGTTTCGATTTGAAACAGATTTCTTATCCATTGCTTCATAAGTTGGAAAAAAAATCTGTTCAACAACGTAAATAACGCAATGAATGTTGTTGAAATGTCAAAATGAAACGAATTTCGCGAAATTGTTTACGAAAATGAGTTACGCAATTAGGGTACGGGTTACCTGGTAAAGACGCTGTCGATTTTAAGAAGCTGTGCCTACTTTTTAGCCGTTGCGTTGGTAACTGAGCACGAAATAGTGGTGTTTAGTATCAGACTCCTGATTGTATTTCTCCACTGCGCTTAACACTTCTCTTCGGACTTGTGGAGGTGCTATGCCAGCTGTAGAGTATAGTGCGCTGACCGGGGTCGGTTTGAGGCAGCCTGTGATTCTTCGGTATATTTCGTTCAGAGCAACATCTACTTCCTTGACGTGGAATGAACGCGCGGTGCCACACTGCGCACGCATATTCGTCCGCAGAGAAGCAGAGTGCTAGACGAGTGGTCAGTATAGTCCTAAACAAGATCACTTCGACGGAAGTAAATCGCATAAACATAATAACATGGCAGTATTCGCGGTTGGCACGTACCTATCGGTAGGTACTAACAACAATAGTATCGCTCGCATAGACTCAACGATGCGTGCACGCAGCTCACCGCGCCGCGCCGGCTAGCCATGTGTGACACGTTCCGTTGATTTCTATTCTACAGCTAGTCAATGGTAACGTACGTCTACCAAACAAAAGACCTAGAGGCGAAGGTTGTCATGTCTTGTCGATTATAAGGAGGCTCCCTAAATTGTATGTTAATTTGCATTAATATTCTGAAAAAGTCACGCATACAATCAAAATGGAACTTTAGTATATGATTTATTGGATCTTTTTCTTCTTTCCAAATATAAGACAGTTACGTAATTGGAACATTTTCGCTCGATCCATTTTTTATTCGCAAATCACGTCTTTTTAGGGTTCCGTACCAAAATAGTAAAAAGGAACCCTTATGGTGTGACTCAGTCTGTCTGTCCGTCTGTCTGTCACAGCTGGATATCTCAAGAACTACTAATGCTATTAACTTGAAATAGTTTTAGATGACGTTTGCCCAACTATTTTGCAAATAAGAAAGAAATCAAAATATATATATGTCGGATCCGGTCATTAGTACGGACACGAAACGAATCGCAAGCGCGCTTCTACAGAGTCGTGATGTTTTAAGGCCACGACGAGGAGGGATTCAGCCTCTGATCGCATCGGAGTTAAGACGTCCCGGAACTGTTCTCGATTCGTGGTGCTCAGTTATTGTGTTAGTTGTAATTTTTGATCATTGTGTTAATTGGTGATTTTAATAAACGCCGTCACACCCAGTGTGTGTATAATTTAGCTAGTGCGATTAATTTTATAGTAAATTATAATGTGATCTGAACTGCAAACTGTTTTTCTATTGCGCATTAACCAACACTACCCACACTACGCCCACAGTAGTTAAAATATGCCTGAAAATAAAGAGTCACATAAAACTGCAATATTGTAGAATATTGCAGTTTTATGTGACTCTCGTTATTTAAAATCGCAGTGTTAAAGTTCTCTGACGAATATAGGCCTCGCCGCTAGGGCCAATGCCTGCCGGGGGTTCCAAGAAAACCGATAGGGAAATCGTGGCCCCCGGCAACAGGGCAACCGAAGGAACACGGGTGGGTTTTAGTCAGTAAGAGTCTGACACGCCCTCCCGCTCCGCCCAGAGCGGGAGAAGTTATTTGATAATTTCCCACCCAAAAAAAAAATTGTTTGCCTGTAAAGTCGGTATACGGGCGAAAATTTTACGTGACAACGACGAAGGGACGCGTGCCTTTCACTTTTTATGTCTGTCTCTCTCGCTCTTAGGCGGGCTAACCATGCCCGAGTGGAAGGGACGCGTGCCTCTCACTCGCTCTCATTGTGAGCGCATAACGTGAGCGGAGCGTAACGCAGTTTCTTGAAGTGTCACCCGGCAAACCAATTTATAAGACGTTGTCACGTCAAAAAAAGGTGTGTAACGGTGTGTTCACGCACTAGTTTCATTCCTGACTAAATTATACTGTTTACATGGTTCCGTTTCATCAGCTCGTATTTATATAAATACTAGCTTTTGCCCGCGGCTTCGCCCGCGTGGATGTCGGAAAATATCCCACGGGAACGTACTACCGAGATTTCATACCTAATAACAGAGGAAAAGGTCATTGACTCCTACCGCTGCGCCCGCGATGCTACGCGTAATTTTGAAACTGTGAAATCTTTTAAACTATTCATTTAAATTATATGATTAAAAGGCATATTTTAATCTAAATTAAATACCCAATTTAAATAACATATTTTTTTGGATAAGGATTAATTAATACTATCATCATCTGCCTAGCCTTTTCCCAACTATGTTGGGGTCGGCTAATTAATACTAATTATTATTATAAATTAATACTATACCGGTCAAAAAAGCTTCGGAATTAACAATTAAATTTATATCAAATTCTGAAAGATAAAAATGGTTATTGTGGGTCATCCTTAGAAGATAGACATATATATATATTTCATTTATTGCGGATCACACATAAAGGTACATACAATCCATATAGTGTTAGTAACAAAGACTTAAAAACTATGTTAGTAAAACTTACAAACTAACCAAACAACTAATAACTACGTGGCTCAACACATGTTGGCACGTGCCTCCGCATCCAGTGCCTAATAAAGGGGTTGTCCACCTTGTCGACCAATGTTTTTAGGATGCTGTTGGAGCTTCCGCGCAACCTACCCATTATTGACGCCGCCCGCTTTCTCATTAAGGCGTGAAAATCAACATATCGCGGACTTTTTTGTTGAACTTTTTAAGATGAACAATACAATAATCTTTTTCGGTTAACGCAGCGCACGCCAATAAAGCTCCCAGTCGGCATGATTTTTTCCGACTTCTTCAACAATAATCGTCATATTTCAGCCAATTTACACAAAACCGTAATGAATTATACACTAAAACCTTCCGCATGAATCATCCGTCCATTGGTGAAAACCGTTTGAAAATCCGTTCAGTAGTTTTTGAGTTTATCGCGTTCAGACAGACAGACGGACGCGGCGGGGGACTTTGTTTTATAATATGTAAGGATGTTCGACTACAGTTGGCCGACAAGACGCTTCTTTTACAGAACAGTTGGCAAGTCATCTGCACTAACAGGGTGAGTTTTTTAGATGCGACTTCAGGTCAAAAACTAAGAGAAATAGGATGAAAGTGGTCAAAAGAGTTTAATGCTCAATTATGGAAGAAAAAAAGATTTTTTCAAAATCTTACTTGTTTTAGACATAAACAGTTACTTACCTCTCTATTCTTTTCCGTGGCGACCTTGGGCTTGAAGAGCAGCTGGTTGACGAAGCCCAGAAACATGAGGATGTACAGGCCGATGTGCGTAAGTGCCGCCGTGAGCAGCGTGCACTTCTCGAACGAGCCGGGGAACGTGTCGTACTGGGACCAGTCCATCTTCGGCACGCCCCCGCCCTCCGATACAAACTTCTGAAAGCAAAACAATGTTTAGGAGGATTAAATAGGAGAGTCTTTCATACCTTCCTCTTTGGATTCGGTTGAATAATTATGACATATTTAGTACTTCCTATGAAAGTTTTAAAGTCTGCTAAGAGTACTATAAAGCGAAACAAGTACCTACTGCTGCAGAGCAGTAATATCAAATGGGTTGCTGCGGGAAAGTCAAAGGAGCGATTCTTAACTAAGAATAAAAGGTGGTTGGATGCGGAGGACATACGATTCCGCATATATACAACACAATCGCGGTCTTCTATATCATTCGTAAATGCTACTCCTGCAGGAAAACCTAGAAAATATTTCGAGAAATCATCATTTAAGACGAAAAAGCATCGAGTTGCTGATCTCGTTCAATCGCGTAGTGTTGGCGAGTTGCTGACTGCTGCAGAAGTAGCTGTGCGTTCGACAAGAAACAGGAACGTTGCCAAAGTTATTAAAAGATACAAGTAAAAGTTCAGAAACTGCAAACGTATCTACTGGTTCCTACCACCAGTCCGTCTCGCGTATTGACACAAATAGAGGCTTACTATTTATTTATTTAAACTTTTCACACACAAAAAAGGTACAAAGGCGGACTTAATGCCTTAGGCATTCTCTACCAGTCAACCAAGGCTGGTGGGTGGGTGGCTATCCATGTTGATTTTAACATCTGATCCTCTGATCAATAGCCTTCGAGATTTACCTAAAAAGAAGGTGGATAAATTGTGTCCAGAAGTCTTAAAATGTATTGTAGCCCCTAATATAGAGCCGCGACCTGTATGTATACCACGACCAAACCTCAAATTACCTTAAATTATTATTATGTAAAATAAAATCATTTTATTTTACATAATAATAATTTAAAAACTGTCCTTTTTATAGCAGCCCTGCGTAATTTTTGAGTATTATTTTAAAAAAATGCTAAATTTACTTACAATATAAGTATTAGTTTATCGAGGTAATACGGTCCAAAAATACAGCAAAATAATTTTGTCCACCTAGCTTGTTCTAGCCGAAATACTGTGTGACGGTCAGTCAATACCACTGTTGCAGTGCAGCCTCTGCACAGTCAGATCCTGACTGCGTGTTCAATATTGGAGTTCAAATTGTTTCGAACAAGATTATTGTCCAATTAAAATTTCGTCAATAACTATAAGTTGTTGTACGTTTGAGGTTTTATGAAATTATTATTTTTTTCTTTTTAATATTTTCCGCTGATACGCTTTGATGTGTCGCGGATGAACAAACGACCTAATCAGTAATATTTATTACCTTGTTTAATTTAAATGAGCATAAAAAATGTTAGCTGAGGCACGTACCGATTGCTTCCACGCGACCATGCGCAAGCGGGGCGCGTCGCTGCCGCGCTGGTGCGTAGGGTGTGGGGGCTGCACCAATGTCGTCCTGGCGATGATCGCGGACCAGATGGACTGCTCATGCATACGGCACTGCTGTGATAGGCATGTTGCCGTCAGCAGGGCCGGTTTGTTTTATTTTTATTGTGTTTTCTGTATTTGTGTGTACTCGAGTCAAAGTTCGAACGCGGTGTCGATCAAAACCGTTAGGTAGGTACTTATATTATTCTGTTATTATTAGAGATGGGCCGAATGTGGTTTGAACCGAATCCGAGCTTCGGCCGAACATTCGGTTAAAATGAAAAGTTCGGCCGAAGTTCAGTCGAACTTCGGTTCAATTTCGCGCGCTTTCTCGAGAGTGACACGTCGTGCGTGACTTCTTTACGCATTTACTTCAATTATTGCTAGATGTACTCCGCCCGCACACCGCGTGGCTTAGTTAGAAGAACAGATTTTCAAGACTAATAAGAAGAACTTTTTTTTTACATTTACAATGTTCCTAACTAAAATAAATGACCATGAGTGAGTAAGACATAATTTTATTTTACAGTAATGCTATTCTAATTCTATTAAATTTCCGTCAAAATAGGTATTATTTTTTGTGCAAGTAGGTATTATTTTTCTTGTGCCGAATGTTCGGCATCTGAACCGAATTTCGGCCGAATGCCGAAGTTCGGTTCAAGCTGCCGAAATTCGGTTGAACCGAATGTGAACCGAATTTCGGCCCATCCCTGGTTATTATTAAAAAAAAAAAAAAAAAATTCAAAAATTCAAAAGTCATTTATTCAAATTAGGCTGAGAACCAGCACTTTTCGAACGTCAAAATTACATAAGACAGTCCCCCAAAAACGCCCACCCTTCACCACTTCCTAGTGCCTTTAGCTGGGAAGAAGAAGTGGCGCAACAAACTCCCCAGCAGCACAGCTGTCTGTTCAAGTTAGAAAAAAATAAAAATGACTCTATACAATAGTATGCAAAATTATTATGCAACACAAAACATTATTTTAATTAAGTATAAATTATTGGCCATATGTTAGCTAGCACACGCCGATATACCAACCAAAAACATCGAGAACTATACTCAAGCAGAATTAAAAAATAAAAACTAAACGTAAAAAGAACTAAATATCTAAATAAAAGCCTCCAGGCATAAAGGGCGTGCCCGCTTACATAAAGCTGTAAATTGGAAGTTATAAATGATAAACTAGGACCATCGAGGTAAAATAAATGTACAGTTAATTACTAGTAACAATAACAAAACCATGATCAGCAAGACGACCAGTCACCACAAGCAGCACCCGTTCACGAGCATAACGCAAAGATCAGCCATTACCCCCCTCGCCATATTTGAGGGAAGGAGGCAACCCGACTCCCGACGCTACCGCAAGCATTGACATCTAAGGGAGCATGACGAACTTGCTGCCGGTTGCTCAGGTAAAAAAATAATATAATCAATTGTCGAGGTCACTAGCCAACCACAAATTGCAATACAAACTCATAACAAAAACATTGTAATGAGTAGATTATGTCAACAATAAAATAAAAATAAATAGACTCGTAAAAAAATAATTAAAAAATTGACTCATAAAGTCAAATAAAATAAAAAAATTATATAAACTTATATAAACTGTCAGTAGGTAAGTTAAATCTGGAGAAAGAACATAAACATTGTCTTGAGTTAATCACAGCGACCAACTATTCTTATCATTTAAGTAGTCGTTGATACAATAGTATGCCTTTGAACAAAGGTTGGATTTTACTTTATTTTTAAACGCATTAAAAGGCAAATCTAGCATAGAAGAGGGTAGCTTGTTATAAAAGGTTATACCAAGCCCAACAAATGAGTTATGAACCTTATGAAGCCGGTGAAAGGGAGCTCGTAGTTTGTCCTTATTTCTAGTGTTAACATTGTGAATATCACTGTTTTTAGTGTATAAGTGTATATTTTGCCTAATATATAAGATGTTGGCGAAAATGAATTGTGATGCCACCGTGAGAATACCAACATCTTTAAAAAAATCTCTTAGAGAAACTCTGGCACGTAGCTGGTAAATTGCTCGAACAGCTCGTTTTTGAAGAACAAATATATTTTGAATATCAGCGGCTTTACCCCACAGCAGAATACCATAGGACATAACGCTATGGAAATAACTAAAATAGACTAACCGAGCTGTATCAATGTCAGTGTATTGTCTTACTTTCCTGACAGCGTAGGCGGCCGAACTGAGCCTTCCCGCTAGGCTTGATATATGTGGTCCCCACTGAAGTTTGGCATCTACTGTTATGCCCAGAAAAACTGCCGAGTTCACAGTTTCAAGCACCTCTTTATCTAAGACGATGTTGGGTCCTAGATTTCTAACATTTGGTAGAGCGAACTTTACACATTTCGTTTTCTTGGCATTGAGAACTAGGTTATTTGTCGTAAACCAATCGGTAACCATTGAGAGTGCACTGTTTACGTCGTCAAAATCTTGTCTATTCCTGTCTACTTTAAAAATAAGAGAGGTATCATCTGCAAACAGTACAACGTTACAGATATCCTTTAAATAAAAAGGTAAGTCATTTATATACACTAAGAATAAGAATGGACCCAGTATTGAGCCTTGAGGTACACCTAACTGAACTGGTAGCCCGGAAGATTTCACACCATTAACATCTACACATTGGACCCTATTATGCAAATAAGAATTTATTAATTTAAGAGCTTCGTTTTGGACACCGTAATGACGTAGTTTACGCAAAAGTGTGTCATGGTGCACGCAATCAAAGGCTTTGGAGAGATCACAGAAAACTCCAATAGCATTTTGCGAGTTCTCCCATGCGTTAAATATGTGTTTCATCAGAGCAACACCTGCATCTGTAGTCGAACGACCTTTTGTGAAACCATATTGTTCATCATGAAGAAGTCTGTTTAAATTAAAATGTCTTAGCAACTGCTTGAGTATTAACTTTTCAAATATTTTACTGAATGCAGGTAAGATAGAAATAGGCCTGAAATTGCCAACGTCATTTTTGTTACCCGATTTAAATAATGGTATGACTTTACTACTCTTCATGAGGTCAGGAAAAGTTCCTAAATCAACACATTTATTAAAAGTTACAGCTAAATATGGAGCTACTATGTCTATTATATTACTTAATAGTTTAATGGAGATACCCCAGTAATCACCAGTGTTTTTAGACTTAAGTGTGTTAAAAACATTAACTACATCACGAGGTGTTACATGCTCGAAGCTAAATAAGCTACTACATTTAGGCACACTGCTATGCAAAAGGTTTTCAGCTTTAGACGGGGACGAATTTAAGGAGCGAGTCGTAGTTATAGGTATGTTGGCAAAAAATTCATTAAATGCCTCAGCTACGTCGGCTGCTATATTAACTAATTTACTGTCGACCATAAATAATAAATACACAGTGATAGGAGACTTAGGGGGGTCCCAAGCGTTTTCCACTTTTATTATTATATAGGTACAATCGATTTGCACTTATATCTATCTAGTCATTCCCATTAAATGTCACAAAAAATAATTAACTGGCGCAAATTATGTGTGTGTGTTCATCATTAGTATTATGTATGTCGACGGCCACCACGTAAAGAATCGAAACTGCAAAACCTCTACTTTACAGGAGAGCGATTCTAAGTTTAAAATTTTCGAATTTCATGTTCGACAAAAATCTAAATCTATTAGATTTTTGTCGAACATGAAATTCGAAAATTTTATTTTACCGATGTATCTAAAGTGGAAAATTTTACCGTTTTATACTGTTTGCTATAGTTTTTGATAATTATTATACTTTTTCTAATATTACACATTCAATAGTTTACTTGGTTACAGCTGGTTACTTTTTTACCGAATATGCCAATTTCGATTTTGTTCAATTGAAAAACAATTGAGGGTATAAAATTAGTACATAATTTTTATATAAAATCATACATCTTTATCTCTACTTGCTATTAGTGCAATAAAACGAAAATGGCTTTTTTGTAATTTCGATAGTATACGTGGGGGCCGTCGATGTGTGTGTAACCACACCATATTTAGGATTAGCCAAGTAAGCAATATATGTATTAAAGATCGTGTACGCTCAATCTATGTGAACACAATAAATCGAGGCATTATCCAATGCAGATGTCTTTACCACAACATTTCATGGCGACCCTGCCATTCAAGGTCATATCGCGAGTGAAATTTGGACAGAAATAAGATCACACAATTGAGACATTATTATAAAATGAGTGGTTTTGTGTCGTAAATCATGTGTCAATCTACTCAAACGAAAGAAGAGACGATCATCGCGCAGACGGCAGCTGGTAGTCAGTGCGTGTGTCACGGTGTGCCTAGCCCGCCTACGAGCTCGTGCCACGGGCAGCACGGGCGGTGGAAGCGGCGCCGCGTGCTCACTTGCTCGGGCTAGCCGCCATATACGCGTGCTGATAACGAGTGGTGTGATTGCAGCACACAGTCACTCGACTATGCTCTATGGCGTGTTTACGATTGAAGCGAACAGCGCAGCGTTGTTATTGATACGACAATTGCCGTATTATATGGCAATCTACGATATATTTTCGGAAAATACGGCATACGGCAGGCCTCTCATTGCCGTCTCACAAAATACGGCAATTGACTAGAGGTTATCGAAACGTTTTTTCACTAGCTTATTGAATTAAACGAAAATGAAACTTAAATATCTGTCACCTCGAAGTGGCTGTGTGCCACAATAATAGAGAAACAATATCGTCAATGTTGCCACTAACCCAGTAACTACCACGAATTGTCAAAACTGAAAATGACCTTAAAAAAATCGATGACAACTGATTGAAAATCAAGGCAAAAATCAAGAATACTGTACCAAGTGCGCGACATGTGCGAGAAGCAAGGAGAAGTACACTTTAGATAAACATGAATCTAAATTTGTATAGATTTTTTTCTACATATTTTGTGAATGTGAGAACGCTGTAGACTTAGTGGATTGTAGACCTGTTGACCATTTTCTATTTTGTTAAGTACTTGGTACTTATTGAAAGACCTACCTACACTGTCCTCCCATACCTAGAAACACTGTTATATGAAAGTATTGTGAAAGCCAATTATTTTTAAAAGAGTAAGGTGGAGTTTCTTGCCGGCTCTTCTCCATAGGAAACGACCAATTGGAACCGTGCACCTAGTTTCTGACGTTTCATAAGTGCAACATAAAATATTTTGATTTTTGATAAGAAACAAATGAGGAATAGATTTTTTTTTAAATAAATACGGCAATTTAGTATTTTTTCCCTTAAAATACGGCAAACCAGACTGTCACATACGGCAGCTGAGATTTTTACGATAACAACACTGGTACAGCGGTAGCGTGCATACAAAACAAATGTATTTTAATGTCTTTTACGTTTCCCGTCAGAAACAAGCATAATTACAAATTAGAGGATAATATCCTAGATAAGAATGCTTGGAAGTATGCTGGTCTAGCTCCATAGGACAATTTAGAGTCTAGACAAAATCAAACTGGTTGCTAATTTAATTGCATGATTAATTATTTTAACATTTATTTTACATTATGTGTCACTACTTGAACTCACACACTGACTTCTTGTATTACTTGTATTTTTTTTTTTGGAATATTGTATAGGTAGGTACCTACTTTTACAACAATGCTTGTAAATATGTGAACACCATGTATCCATTACATATTTTTTTTCTGTTATTGCTTCATTTTTAATTATTTTTACCTATTGTGGTATAGTAATCTTATTCCAGGTGCATCGTCTTCACATATAATTATTATAATTAATGCATCAGCTCCCTAAATTTTAAGATGTTAATTTGCATTAATATTCTGAACCAGTCACGCATACAACCAAAATGGAACTTTATTATATGATTTATTAGATCTTTTTCTTTCCATGTAAGTACAAGACATTTAGGTAAGTAATTATAACATTTTCGCACTATTCATTTTTTATTCGAAAATCATGTCTTTTTTAAAGATTACATACATACATGGGGGTAGGCAGAAACTACAGAACGCCACTTGCTACGATCCTTACATACTCCTTTGCCTTGTTTACGTTTTTTTTAAGATTATTTAAATAAAATCAAGATTACTCGACTTTTATGTCTCAAATAAGTATTCACACTTTCAATTATTTTTTCTCTAGATCAATCATTGCTTTAGTTGTAAACGAAATAAGAATTGACACTTACGCCATTTAGTTTCGTGCTCGAACATGATCAAAGAGCGTACGAGATATTCAACTTTATTTAATAAATGATGTGTTAGCGTTTAGCACATAGTGGATAGGCGGGGTGCATAGTGGCGGAGCATGCGTGGAAATTGTCTTTAGTGTCTGGTCTTAAACTGCAATTACGAGCAAAATAGACTTAGGCCCGTATTACAGAACGTCACTCAACACTCAAGCATTACTTAAAACTAGATTCAAGCCATTTAATTGGTTGAAACTAGTTTTAAGTAATGCTTGAGTATTGAGTGACGTTCTGTAATACGGGCCTTAATGTCCTTACACTTTTATAGAAATTAATGTATTTATAATATTTCATTGACCAATGCAATATTGTTTACATCTATACCTACTGTACTTAAGGGTCACTATTCCCGGAATTCCGGGAGTCTCCCGGAAGCCAACTAGATTTTTTTTATCTTCCGGCTCCCAGATGGAATTTCAAATAAAGAAAATTCTCCCGGAATTTAAAATTCACGCGTGCTGACGGAACAATTGACAGACAACAACATGTAAGTAGAATTATTGCATATTTTTTATTTATTTATCTTATTATATCTCATTGTCTGCTGCACCGGTCAACGTTATTATAACGTTAATGGCCGGCTGTCGTTGAAAACCAGCGCTTGGGCTCTGTCTCGCATAGGGTCGCCACACAGCATTAAGTGCCTGCTAAACGGTCGCCAACCGCGTCCCAACAGAGGTGACCTTGGTGGTCTACAACCGTGTAGTTGGTGGTTTACGACCAAATTTTATACAGCTCTGCCTGTCGCCAACCAAGGTCACCTCTGTCAGTGACGCGGTTAGCAGGCGTGTAACAGGCCCTGCCGAGGTTGCGAAGAAGTTCGAAAGGGATATCGTGGCCCCCGGCAACATGGCAACTGAAGGAACACCACGGGTGGGTCAGTAAGAGTCTGACACGCCCTCCCGCTCCGCCCAGAGCGGGAGAAGTTATTTGATAATTTCCCACCCAAGCGTCCCAAGCACCCTTTATACTTATACTGAGCGATAGCCGTTTTGCGTGGATGTGACGCATATTTTCCCCTAACTTATTATTTTTTGTTCTTTCTTTGCATGATGTTTACCGCAAATAAACGTATTTTCTTTAGAAAGTGACGAAAATCGTACGACCGCGCACGATAGCACGCTACTGGCCAATGCAGTCGCGTACTCGCGACACTCGAAACTACGTTTTGTCCATACTTGTATCAAACCCGCCTGCGAGTGTGTTTTTACTACATATAATAGTTTTCGATATTATGGACAAAAGAAAGAACCCGCTGAAATAACGACCATGTCAATGCAGAAATCCAAGCTTTTTCAATTTTAAAATGGACTGCAGTTTTTAAAAGTTAGTTCATGATCAGATATTTTGAAAGTCTGTATTTTCAAATGAAAAATATAAATTCAAAATATTTTTATTTTTTCTGCCGCATTTTGACTAACAAGAGGTGGCAACCCTAGCTGTACTGTCTGTGTAGCTGATGGGGTATCTAATAGATACCTACCTGCAGTCCCGGATCCAGGGGGGGGGGGGTAAATCGGGCGCCAACTTCAGGTGGCGACAAATTCAAGCGTAGCAGACAAGAGGCACCACCCAGCACACAGCAACTTTGCAATATTCAAATGAGATGCGCAGCATATTAATTATTAATCTTTCTATTTTTTTATTCTTTTTACAACAGTTTTGGCGCCCCTGTTGGATTAGCGCATTATCGATCGATAGATTAATGTTGCTGACAAAATTTTCGGACTAACTTAGCGCATCCGCATAAAAGATTGACGGCAGACGGCAGCTTTTGCCCCGCCTCAAAAAAATCTAGATCCGGGGCTGCCTACCTGCTAAGCATTTTGGCATTATTGGTAAATGTATTATAATTTGTTCAGGGTAGATAGGATAGTGGGATGAACCAATTATTGGCACAGAATAAAAAATATTTCACGAGTCGATTTATTTCAGGAGTTTTTTATGGCTCTTCGCTATTTCTAAAAATAGCTAAGCGGAACAGGTTACTAAATATATCCACGTCAATTGTATTTTTTTTTTAATATTTGGAAAATCCAAAAATATTTGGAAAATCCAAAAGTGCACGCTTCATAACGCTCATTCAAAAACAGAAAAATATTTAAACGACTTTTCATGAAGCACGTTTTGACTGCTTTTTAGGGTTCCGTAGTAAACAAGGAACCCTTATAGTTTCGTCATGTCCGTCTGTCTGTCCGCGGTCTAGCTACAAAACTCTTAGTACTATAAAGCTGTTATTTGGCATAGGTATACATATTAATTACGCCGACAAAGTGGTAAAACAAAACTAAGAAAAAAAAATTTTTAGGATACCTTCCCAACACGTAAAGTGATGTTTTTTTTTTTCTATCCCATGGTGTGAGGTATCATTGGAAAGGTCCTTCAAAAACATTGTAAGTATGAAAAACAATTTTTGGATTCAGGGATCCGTTTGCGAAATATTAAGCTTTAAAGTGCTAATTTTTGTTAGAGTCAAGTGTGCCCCCCCGCCAGCTAAATGGTTGGTTTTGGCTGTGTGAAAAAAAATCACAGCAGTAGTTTTTATAACGAAATTAAAAGGAAAACTATCACTAAATAGGGTCTACAAGGTAACGAGTTATAATCGACCAACTTATATTTACAGTTGCAAAAACATGTGTTTGACACAGTTGGGTGCTGGGAATCTCGACAGGAAAACCAAATGTCTCAGAATATTTCTAGATCTTTCGAAGGCATTCGACACAGTACTCCCAGTCCAGTGTTCCCATACTTATTGCCAAACTGGAGCTGCTTGGTGTTAGGGGTATAGTACTGGAAATCTTCAAAGATTATCTGAATAACCGTAGCCAAAGAACCAAAATTGATAATCACCTCAGTGATGAAGAAACCTTGTCCTACGGAGTGCCCCAAGGTAGCATTTTGGGTCCTATTTTGTTTCAAATATATGTGAATGAATTGTGCAGAATGTCCATCCCCAACTCGACAATCTTTGTATATGCCGATGACACCGTGGTTATAGTTGAGGGGCCAACATGGGATAGTGTTAAAAGTAGCGCGGAATTGGCACTACGTGAAATAATAAAATGGCTTAACTTAAACCTGCTTACCCTCAACAGTAACAAGACATCATACATTCCATTCGCCATCCGTCAGAGCACCGCACCAGACCACACCTTTACGATAATAGCGCACACTTGCTTACAACTGTCATCCTCATGCCAGTGTCCAACACTTACGCGTACCGATCACGTCAAATATCTTGGTGTTCAAATAGATGCCGGTTTACACTGGAATAAACACATTGATGCCCTAACCTCGAGAACGCTGAGACTTATATATATATCTTTAAGTCACTCAGAGTTTCTGCAAACCCTGATACTCTAAAAATGGTATTCTATGCTCTGTGTCAGTCCGTTCTTGGGTATTGCATCAATGTATGGGGCGGTGCAGCTAAAACTATTTTTCTCAAAGTGGAGAGAGCCCAGAGAGCAATACTGGAAGTGATGCTACGGAAACCTTATCGCTTTCCAACAACCCAGCTCTACTCAGATTGTAAGGTACTAACAGTTCGTCAACTCTTCGTGGTACAATCTGTTCTCAGAAGACACTCCAGCGTCCCACCGTCTGACCCCACCAAACGAACCAATATTCCACCAGGTACACGACACAAAACCGCTTTTGCCCAACACCAATACTTCACATTAAGTTCACTAATCTACAAGAAAATTCATAAAGAACTGAATATACTCGACTGCAACAAATTCCAATTAAAAGCTAAGGTGATGGAATGGCTACTTCAACAGGACTATACACAAATTGAATCACTACTCAAATACATTGCCTAGTATTGCTTTATTTTTGCGCTTGAATTTTTTTTCTTCACATATCACCTCACACTCACTACTCTCACACAAAAACTCACCACATATACACACATCATAACCACATCCCCACACACATTCACCCATTCATTTTACATAGGTATTAAGTTGTTATTCTTTATTATTTTCCTTTTTCTTAGAATATATATGTATAAATCTTGTTAACACTAACTATAGGTCGGCACAGTCCGCAGTTGTATAATCCCTAATCTTAAGTAACACCACAGCTGAACACTGTCTCTTAAGATACAGGTTATCCTAGTTTGAGAGGCAGGGCTCACAATATTGTATACAGACTTCTGCAGCGTAGTTAGCATCTTGTTAATCAGTGTATACTAATGTATTTTTCTTGTGATAATAAACTATTCTATTCTATTCTATGTTTTCCCATTCATTCCGTATGGGAGAACATGTTTTTTAACTACAAAGTTTGTTTTTGGGATAAATTCATCCCAACTACGGAACCCTTACTCGTGCGTGGTCCTACACGCACTTGGCCGGTTTTTTTACCCATCATATAGGTAAAATTTCTCACTTCGCAATCTTTACGTACTGTCAATGACTATTTAGGTTTGCTTTGTTGGTTGCTAGACAACGGAAGAGGGTCGAAGTTGGAAATATAGATAACTAGCTGACCCTGCAAACGTTGTTTTGCCATATAAATGTTTGGGGTGGACCATCTTTATCACTTACTACACTACCTACCCACCCTACCTACCCTACCTACCCACCCTACCCACCCTACCTACCCTACCTACCCTACCTACTATATACGGTGTGCAAAGGAGGTGTTTTTTTCTCCATACAACTGTGGCCAAACTATGAAAAAACTTACGAAAATACAGGAAAAAAATCGCAGATTCTGAAAAAAAAAATATTGGATTTATTTATACATTTGTACCACCTGAAATTGTCTTTCAAAGATGTTAATAACTTGCAACCCAAGAATTTTAATCTGACAATCTCGTGATTCACTTCTTTCGATGATGCGTTTTGTCACTTCATTTTATAAACGTAACAAAAATAAATTAACCTAAAATATACTGATTATTATCTTATTTTTGTATTAAAAACAGTTTTTTGCCTACCACATTCTTTTTGTGAAATATTTAGCGAATAAGAATCAAAAATTACATTTAGATCACATTTCAAATTATTTTATGCGTTTCGTTAACTTACTGAGAAGCCAAAAGACTGTGCTCCAAGACCGATAATTATCAATTTGTTGTTGTTTTAATGTCATTCCTGTAATAATATTTTGACAGATGGAATAGTTTGACATGTCACTGCTGCTATGAACGTTTCGTTGAACGCAGTTACGATATGAGGTAGTGATTTTTTATTTCTTAATCTATCGAATATTGGAGGATTTTAAATACTGCTAATAACACAATTTTTTCCAAGGAATTTAACTTTTAATTTGTACCTCGGTACAAGTTTTGGCCGAAAAAAAAACACCTCCTTTGATTAAAATCGGTTGAGTAGTTTAGGAGTCCATCGCGAACAAACAACGTGACACGTAATTTATATATATTAAGACTAGCTGCGCCCCGCGATTTCACCCACATAAGTCTCGATCCCGTGGGAAAAAAAAAAGTATCCTATGTTCTTTTCCAGGGCATCATCTATATATGTGCCAAATTTCATCCAAATCCGTTCAGCCGTTATAGCGTGAAGGCGTAACAAACAAACTTACTTTCGCATTTATAATATTAAGGATAAATTAGTTAGTTTTTTTTATTAATTATAATTAAACTACTTTGAATAAAAGAGCCATTTTCAATAGGGCCCTCCTCGTATAATCTCCATAAAATTATCTATACAATGGTATATAAATTAAGTAGGTTCCGTGTACTAGCAAGAGTTAACAATAAAACAGTTGCAGAAAGGAGGCAAAACAAATGTTTCGATCGCAGAGCACTCTCTAACTGTGCGTTCGCACTGGCGAAACATTCACATAAAAACATGTTGAAATCTCTGTTTTCTGTCAATGTATCGACTCGCGTTCGCATTGTCACCCAACTTGTTGACGCGAAACATGTTTGACGTTTGTTATCATTTGACATGTTTCGCCACACGTTTTTACAAACCAGTTTCGTATCAAAATGTATCTGTATGAATCTAGCAACATGTTGTAAGATTTGTTTTGACATTTCATGCCGACTTTTATGTTCTGTGAATCCTAATGATGTTAACAGTGATTTATTTGTGGCCAAATCGTAGCAAAGGCAAAATTACTTATAAATGTACTAAACAAAGTCAAAAATATTGCAACGTTTATTAACTGGGTAATGGTGCCGATTCTCTTGTCACAAATGCCTCTAACTAGACTAAAAATCACCAAAATATCGTTTATTCCAGTCAAACGACAATTTCCCATTCTGAAATAGACTAAAGTGACACAACTTGACTATATTTTAGTTTGAGAGCACTAAGATGGCACTGAGAGATTAATTTAGTGAAAATGGCAATTTCGCTATTCTGAATTTGACGTTTTTCACCTAAAATTTTGATTGTTTAACTAAATCTGACTATTTCTAATCGCGATTAAAAACGTGTGGAATAAAACACCAACACCTCGACTTCAGGTGCAAAAACAGTACTGCATCTTTTTTTTCTTTTGTTTATATCTCGAAAATGGTGTGTCCTATCGCAAAAATAATGAAAATTTCAACACCCTTTATAATACTCATAAACCCCTAGAACTCAACATCTAGGTAATCATTTTTCATATTTTCCATACATAAAGTGAAAAATTCCTTAAAAAACACGTCGAGGCTGCCCCCTGAGCGCCTCTGGCTCTAAAAAAAATTAACGGGGTACGGCAAACAAGTACCTACCACGTGGAGTCGCGATCGTCAAATTCGATTTAGTTGTGTCAAAATTATTTTTAAATATAAAGAATTTATTTTGCAGAATAGCTTTAAGATTCTCACAGCCAAAAAAGTAAGGAATTTTAGTGATAGTTTAGTTAGTTTAATTCGGTGTACAAAAGAGTCAGCACCAATATCAAAAGTAGTGTCCTAATAAAATGATTCAAGCGATGAAGACGATTTATTGTTTGTAGCTGCCAGTACCTGGAACGGCACAAACCTAGGAAGAAACCTAGATACTGGATGCGCGACTTTCAAAAAAAACTTCACCATGTCTACTTTGGACTTTGGACCAATCCATGTTTCGATATAAACACGAGATGTTTATCACCATACTCGGATAACACAAGACATCAAGTAATAGACAAGTTGCGAGACATAATTTGACCTAAACAAACAACAGTGCGAACGCAGATAACAACAAATCTTAACATCTGTCTTATGACTTACTCATGTTTCGTGCAGTGCGAACGCAAGTTCAACAAAACAAGTAATGAGATTTGCTTCATGTGACAAGTTTCGAAACATCTACATGTTGAATGTTTTCTGGTGCGAACGCATAGTTATACTTCGCATTATGAGTCGTGCAAAAGTTGTGGTTTATGGACAGAAAATGCTTTTGCATAATCTTTGATTGATAACTTATTTATGTTTGTACTAATTTTAATAATGTAATTTTAATATAGTAATGTTATCAAATTTAATAATAACTTCATTTCATTTGGATTTTAATTTGACAAACGATTTGACATATGATTTATGTTTTATTTTATTCCATATTTAGTATTGTTACCTTATGAGTGAGTATTTCATTGTGTTTTGTTATTCTTGTTTGTTCTCATGCAATGCAACGAAATGTATTAATTTATTGTTATTGTATTTTATAATCTTATTTCATAATTTAATATGTATCAAATTAATGTTAATGATAATATTTTAATGATTTCATAATTTGTCGAATAATTGTTCACCTTATAATAAGAATGTTGTGCATGCCTATAAGTGATGTATTTACACAGTACTCAAGACTCGTGATACCTGTTATAACTATCGTTGTAAATATCGCTGGCCCCGGGCAATATGGCGGTAAACACCGGTTACGCCCTTTTTAATGTTATTTGATTTTTGGCTTCTCTGAGTATCAGTCTATCACTCTTATTTTTTTCAGTTTTTTTAAATAATATTTCTGTAGAATAAATGAAAATGACAGCTTTATTGCATGGAAAATTTTCTTACGACTAAGTTATGTATTATTGCATTACTCTAAGAAACATTACACAAAAAGCCGGTGAACATCTTTACACTAAATTTCTAAACAAACAGTAACAGTAATAAATTTAACCGCGTTTTTTGGAAATAAACGTATTATATCAATAAACTGTAAACACTTAATACGAAGTAATCACAAGAAATTTTATTCTGTACTGTTCTATTACGCCTTTCTTCCCGGAACTTTGGCTAAAAGGGGTGCTAATGAAATCGCCAGTTGCGTCCTAAGTTTTCATTGAAACTGAGAGCCAACGTGGTATCAAGAATTTTATATTTTATTCTGATGGTTATGTTGGGCAGAATAAAAATAGGATTATCTTTGCTCTTTATTTATATGTGTTTGTCCAAAAAGTATAAAGTAAACATAATACATAGGTACTTTGAAACTGGCCATAGCCAGTCTGAAGGAGATTAGATGCATTCTCTTATCGAACGCGCAAAAAAGAACCACACGATTATACTCCTGATCAATTAATGTATGGCATAATCATGAATGCCAAGATCAATGGTGAAAAATTTCATCTTAAGGAAATGGACAACATAATCTTTTTCGATTTAAAGGAGTTAATGGACAAAAGACACTGGTTGCGGGCAGACCAAACTAATGAAAAAGTTATGTGGACAAAGATTCATGAAATCAAGATTACTCAAGCGCATCCAGATGTTATTTATTTAAAATATAACTTTAACGATGAGTATATTTCTGCAAATACTGCATCAAACACCAGATCTTCAAAAGGAAGACCCAAAGGGACGCCAGTGACTGATGTTTCAGGAGATGAACTGAGAAATCTGTACAGAGAGCCAATCGCCTTACCAATACCACTTTACGATGATTTGATGAGTCTCTGCAAATCTGAAGCAATCCCGAAATA
This sequence comes from Agrochola lychnidis, assembly GCA_963680765.1. NCBI lineage: Eukaryota > Metazoa > Arthropoda > Insecta > Lepidoptera > Noctuidae > Agrochola > Agrochola lychnidis. Next base: position 851,578 of record OY796851.1, read on the forward strand.
TTATCATACATTTTATAAACATTTGCATTGTGTTGGGAACTCTGAAGAAGAAATCGATATTGAAAGCGAAGATTCAAATTAAAGTAGCATAATATTTTTTTCTTTTTAAGGTTTCGACCATTTTATTTTTGTTTCCAAAGTATAACAGTTAATAAAAATTATGTGATTTTATTCAAATTAAGGTAGCATAATATTTTTTCATTTTTAAGGGTTTTTTGTGTTTGTTTCCAAAGTTTATTAATTAATAAAAAATTATGTGATTTTATTCAAAGTAAGGTAGCATAGTATTTTTGCTTTTTAAGGGTTTTTGTGTGTTTGTTTCCAAAGTTTATTTAATAAAAATTATGTTATTTGAAAGGTTTTTTTACAAAATATTAAACCTTCTACTGTTAGCGAAGTAGACACAATAGTTAAACAATGGCGTCAGACCGATTCAGTCGGGGTTCACAGACGAAGAGATTCATTTAAAATTTAATTAAACAAAAATTAGGTAGTAGTAACATTTAAAAAATATTAATTTTATAAAATACTGTCTAAAATGATTAAAAATAAAAATAAATCACATTATTAGGTCGGTCTGTTACAATGGTTACATAAAAATATGTTTCACTGATAGGATTCTAAAATGGAGATTAGTGGATGATACAGCTAAGATTTGGCTATAAAATATCCCTGAACAAGGTGGTAATCGTCTGGTACACTCGAAATCTAAAGTGGAAATTACGTCGTATTATTTTCTTACATTCTTGAATCTCAGTGGTCGGTGTGTTTATAAAGTCATTAATGATGTTGCAATTGAAACGGTATCGTCTATAATTTGTATTATACATTTTTTCAATTATTTCATTAAATATTTATACCATTACAATTATTTTTAAAAGGTTAAATTGGTAAAAAAATTAGCTTTCATTTAACATTTCGAAGGCCTGTTTTGGATCACTGTACGCTGCACTATAAACAAATTAGCTTCTTTTATTTCTCCTGTAAAATTTGATTTTTGATATTACCGCTTTATTGCCCGGGGCCAGCGATATGTCGTTGGTGTGCCTTGCTTAATAAATAAATAAATAACAAATTAACAAGCATGAAATGAGTATTAGAAATACTAAAAAGAACTGACTAAGCTGCAGGATAAAAATAATTAACATTTAAATCTGTAACATTAAGGTTTACAGCAATATAGAAACATCTTTGTGTATGGACAATCTTATTGGATGTTTATTAGGCAAAATATCGCGCAATATTTTATTACTTACATAATATGATTGAATCAGTACGTTTCATTCAAAATCCATTATTTTCACGCAATAACATTGACGGCCCATAAGCTTTAATGTTTTCGTGACACCAAGACCTACCAACAGTGTTTGCAAATATAAATGTAATAAAATTGGAATTGGAACTCTCTAACTTTTTGATCACTTATTGCGCAGTCAGTCTTCAATACTAAAGAAAAAGCTAAATTGCACAATACCATGATTTATTGCAGGTGTATGTGTGGGCCACCTAACAGCTGTTGTTAAACATAAATTAACAATAAAGGTAGCAAAGACATGCAAACTATTCTTTAAGACAGCCTCATTGGTCTAGTGGTCGCAAATGCTACTGCTGAGCATGAGGTCCTGGGTAAAATTCCCAAGTCGGGCAGTGTTATTGGGCTTTTTCTATCAGGAATTTCTCAGTAGCAGCCCAGGGTTTGGATTTGTGCCCGGTTGATGGCAATAGGCCCGCCCCTCATTACATGGGACTGAAACATAACTGGCGAAATGTGTGTACTATAATACACCTCTGCGTAACCCATCTGGGATTACAGGCGTGATGAACGCGAGATCACATTACTCCAGTTAATGTTTTTAGATGCTTTATCTTTGTTTCAAACTCAAAGCATTTATTTCAATGAAACCTTTTATAGGCACTTTTGAATTGTCAAGAGATCAGTCAGTCAGAAAGATGAAGGTAGCTGCCCATTTCAAAGCGTAGTAGGTTCCTATGGAGATTGGTAACATCAAAACAATAAAGAAAATAGTTGCCATTACCTAATCATGAAATGATCGAGATCTGTTAGACAAACCAGTCATTTCAGTAATAATAACAATTAAGTTTAAAAAAAGTCTCCTCATATCTAAAACATTATTTAAAAATCTTTAAGTCCTAATAAGGGAAAATGTGAAGATGTTATAATTACTTATTATTGTATCATTATGTGGGTTATTTATTACACAAGGTAATTCGTCATGCTTTTTCCAACTTTAGATGTAATCAATTCAATACATTAAAATAATTTGTGTACACAAGCAATGGCAGTTAGGGAAACGTATACTTCTTACTTCTTTTGTTGGCAGTATTTTTTAGTAAAGATTAAAAAGAAGATAGTGATATTTGAGGAATCCTGTACTCATGATGGACTGGGATACGTGATGTTGATTGCATCCAATTACTTATCTTGTTGTTTATTCAGGCATGACCTCATGCATATCTCTAAAGTTACACCTATTAGAATCCTTCATAATTCAGTATGAAAGGTGATGCACTGTACAAAAGTTTTATAAAATGAATTTAACCCTTAACCACTTACCATACACCTCACAGATCTCCACGAATTTAAAATCGTGAATATTTTTGCACCCGAGTTTCATATAAACTTTTTAGTTCCTGTACCTTTTGCCCACGTCCTTGAGTACCGCAAAACCGCTTGTTAACATTGGAGGTGCATGTATTTGTCTCTGGTAACTAAAAAACTATCGTCGTAAGTCTCAGAGATCCCTGTCAGATGGTTACGTTACTTTTTTAAATTGTTTTTTTTTGTTATTGTAGTAGTTTCAAATCAATTATAATGACGTCACTATCGAGCGGTGGTTGGATGAGATCCGTCAGACGAAGAAAATATACCAAACAATGAATTTAGCTGTGTGGTGTAGGACCACAAAATATACTAGAAAAGACAGTTGCAGGTCTGATTCCAAAAGAGAAGAGATAACTGCAGTAAAACTACCAAGAAACCGGAAATAATACTTTTTTATAACAAAACCAACATTGGAGATGACCTCCTCGACTAAAGCTCTACAGTTCGTCGCAATGACAGATGGCCCATTTGAATGGCAAGCACCAATTTGCAAAAAAAAGCTGTGCATTCGCTGTCCTGAAAAACTATCAACTTTGGGACCTGCAGTTTTGTTAAAAACTTGAGTTAACTGTAAATTTTTAAATTTTACTATATTTATTGATTATTGAATAATTTAAAAAGTAGAAAGAAGTTCGTATTCTTTGTTATTGGTCTCATTTTTTAAATATGTTTGTTTGTAAGGCTAAAATAAGAGATGTTGATAACAAACTAAGATTTTTATAAATATTATTGAATTTTATGTGCCTTTCTTTTTCTAAAGAAAAGTTTAACATGTGCCTAAACTGACTTTTAATTAAAAACAAAACTTTAATGTACAAAATTTTAGAAAAGCGAATCATTTTATTGCTGGGTCCCGCAGACGTACGGCAGGTGGTTGTGTGACAATAATAGGTGGTAGGAGGTTAAGGGTTAATTAATTCAGAGTCCGATCAGTGAGAAAAGCCTTGCCTTGATATGTGAGACGTAAACGAAATGTGGGTGTAGTAAACACAACCCTTTGGGGAATCTAGAAGTCATGACTTTATGCAAATATTGGACCCCTAAAGGATTATTCCCTTTGACCAAATATGGTTAAGTACTAATATTATTAAGAATTTAAATGTACTTGACGAAACTTGGTTGACGTGCCGTGTGGTACACATGATACGAGACAAAGATACAGGGTCAGCGGGGCTGCCAGGAGTAAGCCGGCTGCCTACGGCTGAAGCCACCCAGACATTCCTTCCCCTTGGGCTTGTCAAATATTCAATGCACGGGCAAAACTTAACATCGTGACAACATTTTATAAATTTTTGGAAGGTTAGGAAATAAATGAATATCTACTCACAGCGTCACCATTACTTAAATGTTTTGACTTCACGTAACCATTTTTATGATTATTCATTTTTCCATTAAGTAACTTTCCTTCTATTCCGTTGCAATTTTGTTCACTGAACGATATTATTTCACTCGTATCAACACAACCACTCACTGCTGTCGCCGCCATCCTTGTCAATTGTCATTATCTGTAAGGCCGCATTCCGAGTTACGCCAAAAGTGATAATATCACGAATCCGACCAAATTTAATAGTCACAAAATACAAGGGTTATTGAGTAATCATTGTGACTTTGGACTTTGGTCGGATTCGCGATTTTATCAGTTTTGGCGTAACTCGGAATGCACATCTCAATATCACACCACAGCAGTGTTGCCAACTCCTAAAGTTCAAATTATTGAGATCCCACGTCAAAATTATCGTTTTTTGGGAAAAATTACACTAGTTTACATGACTTTTGTACATGAAATGGAATATATACGGTTATGTTACTTTGGGTATCTACAACTCGGGAAAAATATTTAAAAAAATCCAGCTCGTCAGTTTTTTAAATATTTACTAAGAATATTTTTACAAAAAACGACATCTAAATAAACAATAAACAGTTAAAAATGGGTAATTTTTGCTCTTTTTTATAAATGTTTTCATTTGTATTTCTCACGATAGACCAACAATAGTCACCTAGCATATTTTGATCCCAAAAACCTTGATAATTTTGCTCAAATAACTTTAAATCTTGGTGAAATCGCTCACCATGTTCATCACTCACACTACCAAGATTTTTAGGAAAAATTCTAAATGGGAATGAAAAAAATGAATTTTTTGTGACATATTTACATCCATACGATCATAATTTTGCAAATTTTCAATAATCTCTTTGTAATTATCACTTTTTTTATTGCCTTAAAATTTTTTAACAACACTTTTGAAAGAGTTCCTGGTTGCTTTTTCTACCTCGGTTAAAAGGCTCTCGAATTTTGTATCGTCCAATATTCTCCTGATTTGAAGACCCACAAATATTCCTTCCGATATTTAGCCCCAGAAAGATTTGTAAATACAGAGCAGAGGTATTAAAATGCAGGCTTAGATACGTTACGTTGGCTTGGTTACGTGGTTAGTTGGCTCTCTCCATATCATTGGTTTACCAAATTTCAGTGATCTATTTTTACGTGAATACCAGGAGCTGAGGACCAATCTGCCATTAGTGTAAATCACATGAGGAACCCAATTTTTATCTTGATTTGACACCGGAAATCCAGAATAATGTAAATAGGCTTCTTGCAATGGTTTTGTTACAGGGAAACCACAATTTAACTGAACAATTTTCCAACAAACATAACAAAATTGATTTGGATGTAATTTACATATTCTAGATGACATTTTTATGTACAAATAAGACTTTTGAATCACACAGTTGCTTACAAAATAGAACGATAAACGTATAACAATTGCGGGTAGATAAAAAACAAAAACCTCTAATATCTCAGAATTGTGACGTGCTACGATTTTTTTTTTTTTTTTTTAAATTACCGTCCATATCCTACATAAATAATATATGTTTCATTTCATAAACAAAAAAAAAAATTTTTTTAAACTAGTGTTATCGTAGTACAGACGCCAGCACATCAAGCTACCCGAAGCTGTCAAATTTTCCCAATCAACTTTGAACCTTAGACATCAGCGATAATGTTGAAAATCTATTTAATTTGACAGATTGTAGTAGCTTGATGTGCTGGAGTCTGTACAAAAGAAAAAATCCAAAAAAATAAACCTAAAACGTTAATTCTAATTCCTATCAAAAGATATTTATTTATAATTATTCAAATTATATACTAGAGTCAAAGGGGAAATATATGGCAAGTTTCACCACTAATGGCGCTAGCAGCACTAACCGCAAACATATTTGGTCATAGTTTTTAGTTGATATTTTTGTGTTTTGAACACTTTTCACTTTAAAATTAAATAAAAAAACTAGGGAGGGAAAGAGAGACACACTTGTTGATGTTGACATATGACATAATTTTGTTTTTTTTACTGCGTTTAATTTTGTCTGATAAATACGTTTTGTTAAATGGAACTTGCTTTTTCAGAAAATCGCTAAATTATCGTAGATTAGACATTCATTATCGTACATCGTACCATTGGCCAAATTATAATACGCCCCCATAATTATCGTACGGGTTGGCAACACTGCACCACAGAGCATGTAACTTTTATCACACGATATCAGCACCACAGACTAAGTTCATAGTACATCACCACAGACCACCACAGACCAGCGTCTCCAATCTCAATGCCAATCACCAACTCTATCCACAGAGTATATTTATCAAAATTACGGTGTTGCTGGTCTAAAAATATGGTAAATGGTAGAATAGGTAGGGTAGGCAAAAAATAAAAATACGGTGACCTTTTATAAAAAAATTGATCAAGAAAACTGAATGAGGTTAAAAACTAAAAGCTCAGAACAGGTGGCAGCACAGTTATACGTCTTTAAATCGCCATTGTTGTGTTTATGTTAACTTTTGTGTCGATCACAAATTATTCGAATTCGAAAAATAGATAAAAATGCATGAGACTTTGAGTATAGCACTAAGACGACCTAAGGGAAGCGTCTACCACTGGTAAAAAAGCAGCTTTAGTGGAAAAGTCAATAAATTAAGAACGTTTTATATTTTATAGGTTATATTGTGTTTGTTGACTTTAAGTTCGTTTTTTGTTAAAGACTGGAGGCGTACGATAGAAATAACCTGATCAGAGTTGAAAACCAACTCGGGCATGATCTTCCTAACAGAAAAACCTCAGAGATAGCACTTCTAGCACTGATCTAATATCGTATACACACACACATACCTAATTTACTATAATTTACATAATATCACATCACAAGTGCCTGTATGTAATGAAAACAGACTTAGTTTTCTTGGGAGCATCATCAATAAACCACTTTCTTCCATAAAAGGCTTAAAGGATAGCACATCATCTCGATGAAATAACGGATTCAAATTTTTATCGGAGAGCTTTCTCCCACGTTTTTCTTCTTATATTATAACATCTTTGGCAAATACATGGGTCCCCGTATTTTTGCAGTAAACAGCTGCGCAACTGGGCTCAATAATTAATTATGCGTAAAAGAAGTCACTTGTTTACAAAAAATGTATGGCTAGCTGTCAAATTATAAGACGCTGGAGATCATTGCCATCTGAAGTGAGCAAGTGGCAGTTTTTATTCCCATCAGTGGCGGGGCAAGATCAAAATTTGGTCTGGGCGAGATACAGACGCCAGTACTTCAAGCTACTACAATCTGTTAAATTTATTTAATAGATTTTCAACTTTATCGCTGACATTTAAGGTTCAAAGTTAATTGTGAAAATTTGACAGTTTCGGGTAGCTTGATGTGCTGGCATCTGTACATTTCGCGAGGCCTTCTAGTGGAGCAAGACGAAAAAAATAAATTACAGTTTAACAGTTGTCATACCGAGTTATCCGTTACCGTATATATTGTAAGAAAGCTTGAAATAATTGAAACATTAAAGTCTGTGTAAGTATAAAAGAACAGTTTTCGTGGTGCTAAACCTCTTTCCGACCCAGATGATCCCATTACACTCCTCCAGGAGCAGAATAGGGCCACTAGTACAGTACACAAAAACAGAAGCCTCCCGTCATTCCGACCTCGCCGCAGAGGTCCTTTGCGATCGCGACCGCGTCCCCAAGTAAATGAAACTCCCCCCTGAGCCTTGCTCGAAAACGAGGTGCCAGCAATTGTTGCAGCTGAGCAAGTAGCTTTAAATACCCCACATAATAATCATGATGAAAATCTAAGTTTGATCCAGCTTGTCCCTTCTTGCTGTACTCCTCATTATTATTGTTAATTAAAACGGTAACACCAATTACATCATAGAAATTGATGAACAGGTATAGTAAACAAAAATATTTCAAATATAATCATATAATAGAGGACAACTTAGCATACTTACTCTCGCAAAACATCAGACATACACACATAATTCTGCTCCATTCATCAGCAAACACATCACATTCAGGATTGGTGGTCAGGAGGGCGTTTAGCGTCCTTAAAGAACGACACACAGGGGACTCAGCTCGGGCGACAGTTTTAGATAACGGCGGCGCAAACAGATCGCGTCGACGGCTTAGCGATGCTCGATGTATTTGTCGGGAACAAATAGCTGACAGAAAAGATCATGGAGTTCGGGACTGTCAATGCGTTCTCTAAGAATTTTGCAGGCTACTATGAACTGTAAAAAGCCTCATCGAACCTCCAATGAGTTGAAGCCCAAAACTCCTAGTAGGTAATTAGTAGGGTACATGTAAGGAAAGAAGAGAAACGTCTTTTTATACAGAAATCTAAGGAAAGTTTTTGTACCTTTTCCAGCGTTAACGTATGAGTCGCTGTGTAGAGATGCCAGATACAGGCACCAGCCTCAAGTTTGCTACGAACCACAGTGGTGTGCAGAAGCTTAACTACTTTTGGGTTTTGAAAGTCACGAGCATTTCGCAAAACAAAACCCAAACGCCTAAAAGATTCCCTGGCAAGAGTGGAGACATGATCTCTAAATGTCAGACCAGTGTCAAAGGTTACGCCCAGGTCCCTTATCTTGGTTACCTGACACGACTTATTACTCCACCACCCAATCTGTAGTTATAGTGCAGTGTCCCTTTATAGGAGTATGCAATCCGCGACCGTATCATTTGAACTACTAGTTTTAGGTCGTCGGCGTAGAGCAAGCATTTAGCAAACCTAACCTTATTTATAAGATCATTGATCATGATAAGGAAAAGCAGTGGACCAAGCACGGATCCCTGACTCAGGCCTAAACGGGCATTATAAGGTTCAGACTCAAAGCAACCATGCCTAACAAATTGCCTGCGGCCTCGCAGACGACGGCCTCATAGCGATGCCCTAAGCCGAGGTTCGTACCCTACAGAGGGTGGAGGGTTTCCAAGTCGCATACATTTTAATCGTTTCATATCATTTCATTTTGTGATTAAAATAACAAAAGAAACAGAATATGAACAGCAATCCTATTTATTTGAAATGATAATTATTTTATTTTTGCATGCTTAAAAAAAACTGGTCACACTGGTAACAGCTGTTGTGTCGCTACTATCGGCACTATCGCTGCTTTCATTTGTGAAACCACTTGTGAAATTTTCTTCTACTTCTCTTGTTGTATCCGAAATCCGATTGACAGTGTTGTGAAGTGTCGGTAAAACAGTGCTTAGGGTGCTTACTTAGCGCGCCTTCAAAAAAGGTCAGGATCGGAAAGTCAATACTTTTCGCAATTTCTTGCTTACATTGGACATTATCATATTTTTGTGCAATTTTATTTATACTAATTGTTTACTTGACCATCCTAACAGTTTAATATTATACTTATTATATTTGCTTTCATTTACTTATTATTATTTCATTTATTCCATTTTATTATCTATATTACCGGCGAGCGGCGCCGCCCCCGCTGCAACGGAGGGGTCGACGATGAGTAATACCGTTCGTTTCTCGTGCTGAGTGACGTCGTGCAGCCGCGGCCGGCGAACGGCTTGCAGACCGCAGTACGATACGGCGAGGACGCACGACAGGACCCGCCCTCCGCGTTCGCAGCTTCTCGCACTCGCGCTACTCCCGCACCCTATCGATCATTCTCGACACCGGTCTTTTTTATCTGTCACGTAAGGAAACATGGACAACGCCGATGCTCTCCTCGGGGGTCTCGCGAGTGGAGACCCCGCACCGGTCGCTGACGCGCCACCTCCCGAGCCCGTAATGAAGCGCGATCAGGACTCGACGGATGACTTCGAGCATCTCGACCGCGACGGCAAGCGAGAGGCGGCCGAGTCGCCGCACCGCCAGCCCGCCGCCGCCGCCACGCGCAGCTTCCTCGACATGGAGCGTGAACTGCTGGCGGAGGCGCCTCGTGCGCCTTCAGCCTCGGCCGACCACATCGCCGACAAATTCACAGACAGCGAGTCGGACGCCGACACGGCCGGCGAGTCGCCCATGCACCGGGCTGAGCCCCGGGCCGAGGCGGGGCGCGCCGCTTCCACACCCGAGCCGCCCCACGACCCCACGCCCGTGCTGGCACCCGCGGTTGCTCCGGTCTCGGCTCCAGCGCCGGCTCCCAGCGCTCCAGTAGCGCCCGAAAAGCCTCTGCCAGAGGAACCCAAACCGTCGGCGTCACCAGAGCCGGCGGCACCCGAGCCCCCGAAACCAGAGCCTCCGAAGCCGGAACCTGTGAAGTCAGAGCCGGTCCTGCCGCCGAAGCTGGCAGCGCCTGAGCCGAAGCGTCAAGTAGCGCACGTGATTGAGGCCGAGGTCATCTTCTGCCAGATGGGACTCGGTAAGATGTTCTTTCTTTGTTAAATTACGCTCTATCTGTACCAACGAATGGCAAATTTTTGGCATAACGTTTCAAAATGTCTTTCTTTTTCCATAATGAATAGATTGCAAACATAGTCTTCAGTGCTGGAGAGCCATAGCTATAAATGGTAGATGATTTCATTGTTCGTGTCTGCATGAGGTGTCGCTAGCGCGCGGCGTTTTTTTGCGCGACACGGTAAGTTTTTAGAAAATTAGAATGGTTCCATTTGAAGGCGAGAGCCGAGCGCTGCATGCCACGGACCGTGAAGAATCACGTCTACAGGAGAACAATGCCCGCGCACACCAATATTATCTATATACAAGTGTATTTCAGCACCTGAACAATATTGTGGCAAGTTTTATGTGCATAATAGATAATATTAGCAAATGATGGTTACGAAATTTCCGCATAAGCCGCATTGATATGACGCAAGTAATATTCATCTCGAATCAAATCAAGATTCAACTTCGGGAACTTTCTGGGAGATTACGTTTGTCTTAATGAAAGGGCTGTTAAATAGTGATAGTGACAGCAGTCAAATGGGGCGGGGTGACGAAGCTAGGAGGGGTAGAGGAGGTCGATTGCAGAGGTGGCGGAGCGGCAAGAGCGTTGACCGCGCTGCAGCACCGGGTAACGGCACCGGCCCACGCTCGGTCTGCACGCTGACGTCCGACAGCCCGCTCCATACATTATTCAGACAACGTCCGACTCGCTCCCGTCCTTACTCCTACCCTAGACTTCAAGTTGTATTTGCTACTAGCCCACCCGACCACAGGCTTAGTGACTGACAAGTGAATGGCTACAGCCAGCATGATAAAATTAATATGTCCTATCGGACAGGCATCGTCATGCTAATACAGTTTGTCTCTGTCTTTAACTTGGTAAAGAACTTTCAACGAATATAATAATCTGAATTTATTTTGTAAAATTAACTTATTAATCGACGAGTCATCGTTTATTTCCTACTGGTTTCAGTTCCCGGTAGCGCTCTTTGCCATCGTTTATTAGAATGACATAGACGTTTATAACTGTTGAAGTTGAAACTAGTGTTATCTTTAAATCTTTATCTTATCTTTGTTATACTGAGAGCGCGACTCGACATAAAAGCTATAGATAGAGATTAAAATTTCCTTCAGAATACCTTGGGGAGGACCCAAACAATGGTTTTAAACATTATGAAAAGTTTGCGACTATAGAAGTGACGAAACTTGTAATAGTCTCTTTAAAAGTGTTTCATCCACCGATGACTACATAATCCTGTATTTTTTAAAATTTGATTATGACTAAATGAAACTGTGGCACTGGGCATGGTGTTGGTGCGCGAGTGCGCGGTCGCAAGGAGCGGCGTCGGCGCGGCGCGGCGCCGGTGGTGGCGGCGAGTGACGCGTGGTATGCACGACGCCACCATCGCTAATTTTAGCATCGCTGAAGCAGCACCGCGCTGCGTTCACAAGCAGAGCACCCGCCGCGCGCTCACGTCGCACGCTCTCTGCTCGCCGCTCACAACTGTTCTGTGCTCGCTTGACATTGATGTGTCGTCGTGTGCTCGTGCTGTGACTCATTCTCGCGAGGACTTGCCTTTTGTGTGGATATTGTTGTGTGTGAAACATGGGTTCCGGAAGCGGTGACGATATCACGCGTAAGTATCGACATACTGATATTTGAAAGGGTGTCGGCTGCTTTAGATAATCGAAACTGCTTTAAACTGCTATGATTAGTTTGGTTTTGGTTTTGTCAGCGGCTATTAGGTCACATTCCGGTAATAAAACCGTCTGATACATCCGCGCGATATTCTGCTTACAAAATTACGTCAGCTGTGCTTCCGCAGTTAATTTTGGCGCAGTTAGGTTGAGACATGACAACTTATTAAATAATAAATTGAAAATACGTTTTGAAAATAAGTCTCGACTTTCTTCTAATTCTGCTCAAGAAATTTTTCTTATCGAACTGTATGATGCTATGTGGCACAGTGGTATAGTTGTCTTATTTTTATTCTGAAACGATCTACTCGTCCGAATCGACCTCGGCGTGCTCTGCAAAAGTGCAATATTGATAGATTGTATTGATGGACAATTTACCTTGTCTATCTTAATGTCATAGTAAGTGAATTGTTAAGACCCTTTGCGACATCAGTCATCAGCATTCAATTAATCTACGCGCCATTTACAAAGAAAGTTTATACATTTTTATCTTCAAATTATGATCAACTTTACCTAATTTGTTTCATTTTGACAGTTCAACAACATTCATTGCGTTATTTACGTTGTTGAGCAGTTTTTTTTTTTCAACTTATGAAGCAATGGATTAGCAATCTGTTTCAATTCGAAACAGATTGTGTTGTATTACGCAATTAGGGTACTGGTTTCATTATCGCTCAGTTTAGTTCCACCTTTATTTGGTGACAAAAAAAAGAAATGGTAGCATGTTGGAAATTTTATGCCTTCGTTTATCACTTGTTTTAAATCTACTATGCATCATGATCAAATAATTTACAATCGGTTTGATTACAGACAATATCTTGAGTTGTAAATGAATGAATAGTTTGTTTGTTAGAAATTGCAAAATGTTGCCAAATCGATACAAATAAAATGTTTGATTTGTTCTGGTAACTCCCGAGTCTCTTAGCTCAGCAGTCTTTATGTAGGTCGACAGTCGAATCACGAATGTCACTACTACTTTCAGTACTTCTCGATATGCCAAACTGTATTATCATTACAGGTTCGATTGTTCTTATGGTCATTATTACTTTTTTGGTGAATACCTTTACAAGCACTGGATATCCTGACTAAGGAGAGGTCTCCTCTAACTGATCAAAATAAAAAAACCTTTCATTCAAATTAATCTTAGTATCCTGTATCAGCAGTTTATGAACGTCAAAGTCAAAGTCAAAGTCAAATCATTTATTTCAAATAGGCCCATGTATGGCACTTTTGAACGTCAAAAATTACAAAATAATAAAATTGATTCTAGTCGCCCCTTCCAAAAGGTAGTTTTCGTATGGAGAAGAATGGGCAAGAAACTCCACCGTTACTCTTTTAAAATGTTTTACAATATTGTTTGTATATGTACGTACATTTGTTAAATAATTATTATATGTGAAGACGATGCACCTAGAATAAAATTACTATACCACAATAGGTAAAAAAATTAAAAATGAAGCAACGATAGATAATTTAATTTGTGACAGATACATGGTTCTCACATATTTACAAACATTGTAAAAGTAGACGATTTTCCTAAAATGTTACAATTAATAAGTCAGTGTGTAAGGAAGTAATCACAGAATGTAAAATCAATGTCATACTTAAAACACAAAGTAATAAATTTTACAATTAAATTAGCAACCAGTTTGATTTTGTCTTGATTCTAAATTGTCCTATGGAGCAGGACCAGCATGTTTCCAAGCACTCTTATCTTGGATATAATCCTCTAATTTGTAATATGCTTGTTTATAAAGTGTACTTTTTATATGAGTTTTAAATTTTCTTTCATTTAATTGCAATATGTCACAAGGTATTTTGTTGTAACATTTAACACAGTACCCCATAAAAGATGTATGTACTTTTGATAACCTGAAAAATGGTTGATCTAGTTTATCTTTATTTCGAGTATTAAAATTATGTCTATCACTTATTTTATTAAAGAGATGTGGATTTTTCCTTACATACATAATATTTTCATAAATGAATTGGCAAGGTACCGTCATAATATTAATCCTTTTAAAAAGTTCCCTGAGAGATTCGCGGCGACGTAGATTATAAATGGCTCTGACAGCTCTCTTTTGCAAAATAAAGATGGATTCAATGTCAGCAGCCCGACCCCACAGTAAAATGCCATATGACATAATGCTGTGGAAGTAGCTAAAATAGACCAAACGCGCGGTTTCTACATCTGTTAACTGTCTTATCTTTCTAACAGCATAAGCGGCCGAGCTTAACCGCCCCGCAAGAGATGTTATATGAGGTCCCCATTGTAATTTCTCGTCTAGCGTGATTCCCAGGAAAACCGTTTGATTAATAAATTCCAGTTTTTCTCCATTCAATATGATGTCACATTCGCTACTTTTAACATTAGGTAATTTAAATCTAATGCATTTGGTTTTTTTTTTATTAAGTACCAGATTATTTACCGTAAACCAATCTTGGACTTGCAGAATAGAGCTATTCACGTCGTCAAGATTTTGTGATTGTCGGTTTATTTTAAAGATTAATGATGTGTCATCTGCAAATAACACCATCTTCGGTTGATTTTGAAGTATTTGGGGTAAATCATTAATGTAAACTAAAAAGAGGAATGGACCCAATATCGAACCTTGAGGAACGCCCATTGCCATTTCAGACCCTAATGAGTTTACGCCGTTTACCTGAACTTTAACCTTTCTATCTTTCAGGTATGATCTAAGTAAATCAAGAGCTGTATTCCTAATCCCATAGTGTTCTAGTTTCAGCAGAAGTGTCTCATGGTCTACACAATCGAACGCCTTCGAGAAAGAAAGAAAAGAAAGAAAGAAAGAAAAATGCGTTTATTGGCATTACAGCAGAGAAAATACACCTTATAACTATAAAAAACAAAAAACAATGATTATAATGCCAAAAGGGCCTCAGCTCAGCAAAAGAGGTCGCAAAAGATTCCAATGGCATCTTGTGCTTCTTCCCAGGCCTTAAAAATGTTCTTTATTAGGGTGACACCGGCGTCAGTAGTACAACGCCCTTTGGTGAAACCGTACTGTTGTTCATGAAAGATGGAATTTTTATTAAAGTGACGTAACATTTGATTGAGCATCAACTTTTCAAACACCTTACTGAGAACTGGTAGAATTGACACAGGCCTATAATTGTTGGGTTCTTTACTATCACCGGATTTGAACAATGGAACTACTTTACTGTGTTTCATGAGATCCGGAAAGACTCCTTGGTCTACACTGGTATTAAATATGTAAGCTAAATAGGGCGCAATGGTTTCGATAATAGATCTACAGACTTTTACAGACATTCCCCAGAGATCTTCTGTTGATTTAATTTTAAGATCTTTAAAAGCTAAACCCCAAAGGCTGAAACCTAAACTCCAAAGGGCATGCCTTCACATTCTGTCTAAGTAAGGCAGCAGAAAGCGCGGGTGAGGAATTTAAAGCTTCAGTAGTTTTAAGAGGAATATTAGCAAAAAAGTTTTGTAGTCAAAAATTACATAAGGTAATGGTGCCGATTACCTTGTTCACAAACTAAACTAAATTTAAGCTCAGTGAATCTTTTTCTTTCTATTTCATTAAGAAAAGGACAGAAGATAAATTTTAGTTTAGTCCTGTCAAATTAATCAGCGCTTGACGTAAATTGACGTAATTTTAGTCGGCAAGTTTTTAATCACGTCTAAACTTGTATGGAGTAGTGACAGGCGCTGATTAACTTGACAGGACTAAACTAAAATTTATCTTCTGTCCTTTTCTTAATGAAATAGAAAGAAAAAGATGCACAGAACTTAAATTTAGTTTAGTTTGTGAACAAGGGAATCGGCACCAGTGTCCCAAAACGCCCTTCATCACTTCCTCGTGTTCTGGCTGGGAAGAAGTGGCGCAACAAACTCACCAGCTCCCCAGATGTTGATCTGTTAACTACTCGAGTCATGGGCAGGTCCAGAGCGCAGCAGCCTTTACCTATGTCGCATGTCGTCAACATCACAAGAATGTAACTTGTTTGGCAAGTCACTGTAATAAATATCATCAGTCCGCATTATCCCACTGTTATAGAAAAGCTGATCAGTACCCTAATTGCGTAACTTATTTTCGTAAACAATTTCGGGAAATTTGTTTCATTTTGACATTTCAACAACATTCATTGCGTTATTTACTTTGTTGAACAGATTTTTTTTTCCAACTTTCGAAGCAATGGATTAGGAATCTGTTTCAAATCGAAACAAATTGTGATTGTGTTGTATTACGCAATTAGGGTACCGATGACTTCCAGCTCCTTCGATCCAGGGCAATAAATTTTACGGCATAATTTTTTCATAACTTGATTACTTGACTTAATTGATTAGTGATGTGCCGGATTGTTAAAAATGTGATCCGCGTATACGAATACGGATACGGATAAAAATGTGATCCGCGTATACGAATACGGATACGGATCATAAGTGTCTAGATCCACGAATATGGATACGGATCTCAACTTTCTTCAGGTTCAGTAGGAATTATTTATAATCCTCATCGTAACTGACTTTTGGGGGACAAAGCTGCCAAGTTGACTCTTTTTGAAAAACAATTTACCGATATTAAATTACTCAATATTAATTATGACGTATATTTTTTTAAGTTCTTGAAAACAGCATATTTTAATTGATGTAATTCACATAATTATTTCAATTAGCATAGCATAAATATTAGAGGTTTGATTTCACTACAAAGATAGTTTAATTACTACCTTATAAGTTAATTTACTGGTATTTACTCTACTTGAATTATAATAAATAAAATAAAATTATTTTTTTTACTAATTTGGATTGAATTAACAGTATTTCATATACGGATCCGTTCATGATCCGCCAAAAAGTAACGGATACGGATACAGATCTTTTTTCTCCCTCGGATATCCGCGGATACGGTTACGGATATCCGGCACATCATTACTCCTGATACCCGATGTAAAAACAATAGAGCACTTATTTTATACTTACCTAAAATTATAACCTAAAATTATACCATAAATATTTTTTATATTTTCCTAGTTGACTTGGGACACGAAACCAATATTTACAAAATGAGCAAGCAGAACCACAGACACAGTTCCAAGACCAACATAGCCCTGTGTTCACTCGTTGACCTAATTCCAAGCTCTTCACAAAAATGTAGCGCTGCGCCCTTTGTGACCCTTAAGCCGAGATCTCCCGCTGACGTCACTTCTCTGTCACCCCTTTTGTTTACTGTTCCATTCATAATCACGCGAAAAAAAAGGCCGTTATATTACATAATCAAATAACCTAATTGCTTTATTTTGTTGATAAACGACTTCTTAAAACTGGAATTTTAGTCAGCTCCGTCAATGGCAGTGCTGCTACTCGCCAGAGCGGAGAGGGAGACTAAGTTAATTAAAATAGTGATCCCAATTAGGCTGAAAGCTTCTGAAATAAATGTAGAAGTATAGTATACTGTTTTAATTTAGCGGTCGTCGTCGAAGTGTATCAAGAAGAACGATGCTATTTAGTCTCGATCTCTTTGCATTTGTTGGAATCTATCAGATCGTTCGTAATGTATTCTAATGCTTAGTCTTCAGAATATAATCGCAGGCTAAATAGTTTCTTTTCATGTTTATCACAGAGTGTCATAGTTATAAATCCAGATCTGTTCGTAATAAATTGCCAACAGCGTTTGCTATCGTAAGTAATTTGATTACTAATAGTCCTGAATATCTGGAAAAACCCAGACATGGATGCAATAAACTATAAAGGCTAGGCCTCGATGTATGTGGGGTGATGGGGTCGCGAGGGAAGGCGGGTGGCGCGGCGATCGATACGCTCCTCGCCAACCACCGCACAGACACACCGTCACCGTCTGCTCTCTTTATCTAAACGGATCAAGTTGTTGCTAGCCAGCGAGCTTTACTTCCACAGCTTAACTACTCGTATGTTCATAAGATAGTCTACGAAGTTCCCGAACAGTTGATGTCGTGAATGAAATATAGTTGCTTGTAATTTATTAGATTAGGCCGGTGCACCCGGGTGCCTGGGTGGGAACCCGCTTATTAAATCAATCACCCCTTTCATGACTGTCTCCGCTCATGACTATGTAGATTCTCCTTCTGAGAATCCCACCCGACTTCCCCAACACATACACCAAAAGCCTTGTTTATAGTTTCATAATTAAGTGAACATGCATCTCATGGCTCAGATTTTTTCGTGTCTATCTCTCTCAGGAATTATCACTATTCATCAGGTGGCTCAGGTAGAATTTTTATTCTGAGTTTGAGTTCTGAACGAATAAAATGGGTAGGAGATAAGTTGGGAGACTTTTCCAAGATAGCGATATTATGTGTATATGGCGCTCGATTTTTAATCTCATCTATCAAGGAATTGACCTTAAGAAGTTGTTCTTTTGATTAAATAGCTTCGTTGTTAAGTTTCATTGAACTTAACAGAGGGGAACATTACGGCACGTGGAAGTGGCACACAGGTAGCCGGTGACGTCATCGTGGCCGTCTCGCACTCGCACGGGGTATTTTTAACCGGCGCGACATGGCGTCGCACACGTCACTCATGCTTAATTTACTATGCAACCTGCTCAGTAAAAGAGAATTCTTTGCTACCAGGTGTAACTACCATAACCGGGAACCTCTTACACTGTCTAAAATCAATCAGACTGGACATTTTAATAATTTAATCTGCACCTACATATTTTATGGTTCTTGTAAACTAGTATCTCTGAACTTACAGACCAAGTTGGCTTTCGTTCTACTAGGTACTTTGGTTTGGACTAAAACAAAGGCCAACTATAGCATTCGAATTGACTCGTCGCTTAGTACACTGGCCGTGGCTCCGGAATCCGAAGTCACGGCCAGTATTCAGCGTGGGAGTGCAAAATAGCTTCAGTATTCAACTTAGATTGATCGTCATCTTCCATCTTTTAACAGGAGCAGTACTAGAATACTAGTGTGGATAACCTCAATATTTATCCCGTTACCTAAAGAAAATTGACGATCTCATTCACATAGCAAGGTGGTATGGTAGCACCAAAAATGTAACATTAACTCAAGTCGACACACATGTTACGTCATGTTCCTTGTGCAATTTCGATGAATCATGTATTAAACAAGGCTTGTAATTGTTTCAGGAACTAGCTTTTTTATTGATGCTTATCATTATAATGCTCTAATTTGTGGTATATTTGCGGTGTAGTCTTTAATACGTAGTTTGATATTTGATTGTTTGAAGTTTCGGTATTCAATACCATGTCTCCTCTCAGTACCCGTAACATAATAGTTGGTAAATCCACGAACATGAGCGTGTAGCTTTAGGGTTGGTTAGTTGGAAGGTTTATCTGTAATTACCATAATGGAGGTGAACTGCGGTGACTCATTCTCGCAATACTCTGTTGTTCTCGCCCAGTACTCGCCATGACTGACTGACGACCGCGACACTACCATTTGACGCGATTCTTCACAACTTCTAAACTATTAAGTATTTGTGTTGCAAGTATAATCTGTCTATAAAGATTCA
Source organism: Agrochola lychnidis (assembly GCA_963680765.1). Lineage (NCBI taxonomy): Eukaryota > Metazoa > Arthropoda > Insecta > Lepidoptera > Noctuidae > Agrochola > Agrochola lychnidis. Next base: position 871,098 of record OY796851.1, read on the forward strand.
AGAGTCACATTTAGTTTTATTTATGTTTTCTAGATAAATTCTAAGCCAAAACCTACCAAGTCATCTAAGTAAGCAAAAATATTGAAACAACATCATGTACTTACTCATAATCTCGTAATGATCTGTTGGTTCTGTTCTTGTTTAAGATGTCTTAGAATGTCTGACGTGATCTTATATGCTCGCAATGACTTCGGACAAGATGGCACTCTCCATGGTTATTTGGCAATACGAAAGTCTTGAATCATCTATGATAATGAGAGAATCATAGATGATTCAAGACTTTCGTATTGAACGGTTGCGATTTAGAACTTGGGAGCCCAAATGAAGGTCTCATCTCAGCAGTGTTTTGTTTATACATAAATCCTGCCAACCATCCTTTGATCGACTTGACTAGCTAACTAAAATGTTTTACGACTTCGAATGATAGGTATATTACATAACTTAGCAAAGTAGTAAATACTTCCACAGTAATATTTTTGTAATATTTTATGTAAATAGCTTTCGACTTACAGGCACGTCAAGCCAATAGACATTCGATGGATAGGACTCGTTGCAATGGCTTTTCGGTGAAACGGACGCTCGACCTAATGGCTATTCGAAATTGTGGTACATCGATGCTATGGAATTTCGGCAATTCGGACGTTCGATCTGATGACTTCGGGGAATTAGCCATCGGGCATATGACTTCGTAATGAAGCAGTAAATTCAGTAAAAACATTTACTTATTAATAATTCGTGTAGTATTTTCTTTAAGGTATTTATATCGCTCATAGTTCTGAAAAAAGGTGGAAGATTATCAAAGATACGGGCCCTTACAATCGACTTTGCTTATTCTCTTACTTTGCAAGGAAACGACAAAGAACGAAGTAGTTTTAATGTGGCAGTGTCTTTTCGGAACAAGATTGGCCTTTATTTGTTATTAAGAATAGTAAATGTTTATGCGATTGCTAACGATCCGTGAAGGCGAAACTTTTCGAAAGTTGTCTGCGTCTCACTGGTTTTATTTTAATTGTTTTTTAACAAAAAAATATTTCTACAGAGAATAATTGATGACATAATACATTACAATGCAGACTTTCAGCTTAGTAAAAGTATTCAGCGGTAAGATGACCTTTCGCTTTTCGTTTCGACTCAAATTTGTAGATGTTAGCCATTAGGTAGTGTACCTAGTGGAAAGGTACTTAGCCACACACATATTGTGTTTGAACGTGTTGTAGCTATTGTGCGCTAAATGAGGATAACGTCAGCATCACGGCTACATGATTCACTGTAAAATAAGGTAACAGATAAGACGTAAACAACGTCGCGTCGCGTTCTAATCGCTAATTTTGACATTTATTTCATGACTTTTTAATTTTACGTTATTTTCCGCGGATCTGTGAGGAATTTACTAATACTGATCAATGAATACAAAAGGCGAATGCTCTGCAGGACAGTGCAGCTCGACTCTGACATTATTTCATGTAGACCGCGGCGTGACCTGCGACCCGTCACCCGCGCGCCCTGTACACAACATGCATAGGTACCAGACACCGTTATCTCGCTCTAACTCGTTACTTCTGTTCGTGTTACTATTTGTATGTAAATAACTTGTCTAATCATCTGTCTGCACCGGAGTAAGTACTCACAATACTAACTGCACGATGAGCTAACCCTGTGAGACTAACACGATATCCTGGTGAGGGTGCGGGCATGCGTGTCGCGGTGGCGGGCGGTGGTGGTGCTGCAGCACGCTGGGGGTGCTAAGCAGTCGTGGTGGTAGGTGCGCATGCGTGCAGGCAGGCGCGAGCGCGGGGCTGCGGCGCGGGGCGCGGCGGGAGGGCTCGGCGCGGGGCTGCGCCGCCAGTATCGACGCGAGAGTCCGGCGCGGCGCGCGCTCCATCCGCCGCCTTCATCCACATTACGCTCGCGTTACGTAAATCACCACCATGCCGGACTCCGGGCCCTCCCTCTGCAGCGTCCTCGACCCGCGTAAGTTCCCCCTCCCCCTCGCGCCGGCTTCGCTTCGCCCGCTTTCCTCTCTGTCTGTCGCGACTAACCCGCTAACGCGCAGCCTTCTATTCCAGATGCCTGGTTCGACCCGCAGAGGCTGCATCCCGAAGGTGAGTGGTCGTGGAGAGCGGAGGGCAGAAATACGTATAGGTGGCGTGCCGCCAACCGGGCCGCCGCGCCGCCCGGGCAGCGCGCCTCGCCCTGCGGCCCTGCACTGTGACCCACTGCCGCCGCTAGCACGCGTACTTGTAGTGTTGTGTGAGCTCAGTGTTAACACCGCTCCAGTGACATTAACGATAACTTTACTGATCGACCGGCTCGCGGCCTCAGGGACGATGTCGCCAGTGATGGTGGTACTTAGTAATGGTGGAGGTGACGGTGGTGGTACTGGTCGTGGTCGACGGTTGGTCGGCTTCGTGCGCATCATGGCCAATCTGTTTCGTGTCGTCAACTCAGCCAAGCCACGATAAAATCGTAGTCGCCGCCGGTGACAGAACAATAATAACTCCGCGTGTCGAGTCAAGGTTCGACAAGACCGTCCTAAATGTATCACTATTATTTAATAATACGTTATTTGCACCGAAATACGTCACGTGGTGGGTCACGAACGAAGATCCAACGTACAATATAATCCACTGTAACCGGCATACGATTCTTTTATAACTTTCTTGTCCATGTTGATCCTCAACTCCGCGAATTACTTAAACTGTCATTGACCACTGAGGTAGTTGAAAAATTCCACTGCACCGTCTCGAGTATTTATATCTGTAGTATGGGACAAAAAGGTGCAAATAGCTGTGCAGTGCGTAACTAGCTAATTGTGTGTCGTCACGGCTACGACAGCGACGTCTTTATATTTATCTGTATGTGATAAAGTATTGTAGTTGATAGCGACGCTGGCTCGTGGCTCGTGGCTCATCTGACTCTTTGGATGTCATTAATATTGTGTTGGTAATGAATGTGTGGCGGCGCGCATGCGCTGTGCCGTGCTGCTCACCCTGCACACTTTAAATCGCCAGCCAAGATGAAATTAGACTGATTTTAACTGACGCTGAGGCCGGTAACAATCTGATTTATAGCGTTTGACGATCCATCGGCTTGACTGGTCCGAATTAATATAATTCATGTCGGGAGATCGCTGGGGAGATCGCTTTTTAATTATCGAATTACGCTGGCGGCAAGTGACGGCGCCTTGCCAAAAAGAAATAAAATATTCCACTATTGGCATATATTTAATATGGGTTTATTTTCTAAAGTCCTTTTATCTTCTCCCAACAAGCTATGTATATTTCGGCATGATGTCACAATCCGCTTTCTGAATACGCTCTTTCCCTTTTTCTTTGCTCAATCACGTGGATTTTGGGCGGTTTTAAGACATCTGATTCTTTTAACGCTAACCTCAACTTCGTCTTTCGAATTAGTTGAATTCTATGATCTATAACAAAAAGATGAAACAATAGAGATAAGTATTTGCACAATGGATAAGTTAGACTTATTTCTGTATTAACGTTTGCCTCGTGGGTTCATCTCATTCCCAGACATTCGGGACTCTCGTTTTTTCTTGTTGTAAGGAACTCGTCCCAGGCCGATGAACGATTCGTTCGGACACACTACGTAGATAACATATCCATGTTGTCCTAATTGAATTATAAGCGCATGCTCTAGAACTGACCCGCCACGTGTCTCCCCCTCTGTTTCACTAGCTAGTTGTAGCTCTATACTATACTACAAGTTAACGGAAGGCTGGTTTTTCTTTGTTTCCTAGTTTTGTACGCGACGAGAGACGAGAGAAACTTGATCGGATACTGGAGGTCGCAGGAGTCCTATGTCCATCTATACACATGTGTATAAAGGTGCCACTGGGTATCTGTTACGTACTGAACGTGCTTCGTCCGTGAGCAAGTCCTTTTCCTATCTACTTCTGTTAGTTGTAGCAACGATGTTGATTGTATAGCACGTGATGACGTGACCAATGTATACCCTACGTTAAGTTATTCATTGCAAGTACATAAGTCAAAATCGCGAACAAGACTGTAATAATCGATATGCTCAGCAGGTACTCTGTGTACGTCCTTGGTCAGTACAATATGTAATGACGATGAACAAAAAGTATTGCTTGCTATATGGGTTATGATTCCAACAAAGTATTTAGGCTCCTACTTGCATTGTTTGTTGTAAGTACCTGTAGCCACGACGTGACCTCCTGATAAGTCATATTTCATCTGCGCACTCTTATTGGCCTCGCCTTGATCTAATGGCTACTCACTAATTGTACTTGCTGCTATAACAGATACTTGCGTCATGCATTGATATAACAAGAACCATAACTGATGTTTCTTTGCATACATGTGATAATGGGTTGGAAAAAATGTGCAAACGACCGGCACACATTCAGTTTCTTAAAATGATCAAATCTCCGTATTTCTTCATTGATGTGATATGAAAGATAAGATTATAGTACGACACACGGAAATACAAAACTAGAATAGAATGAGGTCTGGATAACATGTGCGTCGGAATCTCTGTTGCCTGCACGACGACACGTGGTGATGCGGGACAACCGAAATGTACATGCCTACTACAGGACGTGGGAATATAATTTTACAGATAGATAGAATTCTCTTTACAGAGTTTAACAAATTACAGATATAAATGTAGAAAGAAGCGTGTATAAGCACTACGATGAGTTTATACTGAGAAGGCAGCATTATGAACGGCGGCATTTGTTTCAAGAACAAATGTTATTCACACGATGCGAGCCACAAATAACAAACAGTGAAACTATTAAGGAATTTAATATATGGAATTCATGAAAACATATTTAAATAATGGCGATGAGTCCGTTAGCGTCATTAGATCCAATATGTTAATTTAATTTTTGTAATTCAACGCTAATTGATCGCTAATCAGTTACTGCTTACTTTTTTAGATTATATATACTTTCACCCATTTCATCCAAATCCTTGAAATGCATCAATATTAATAACATACAATGTGCAAAGACACTGCACATGACACGAGTAGGGTCTGCGAGTGTGTGATGAGCTGTTTCCTTTGGCCCAGTCCCGGTGCCAGCGCGAGTCGCGTCCCGCTGATAAGCGACGATATCGCACGGAGCGTGATCCGCTCTCTCACCTGTCACATAGATACGAGGCTACAGAACTACCTACATACCTACTGGATGAATGTACCTAATCTTATTACTTTCGTAACAGAACCCTTTCTCGAGCAAGGCGTTCATCCAGTATTGCTGGAAGCATTCGTCTGAGTAAACAATTATTACCCTAATTATTACAATTGTTACCGGAATTATTAATGGATGTTTTTAGGAAGACTCACAAGTATTTCATAAATCACTTGGCAGATAACGTGGTAGTAACTCTTTCAGAAAGCGAGTTTTGTAGAACTTTCCTTCACACAGAACAGTGCAGTTAACACCAAGTAACATTGGTGTTATATACCAGATAATTACATTTTTACTATCAGAGCCTTCGCCATTGCGAAGCTTCGGGCGGCAAATCAAAGGATGGAAGAAGGAAGGAGGTGCTTGTACTTTGGGTAAAGTATGCGAATTGAAATATTTCTGATGGCAATTGAGAAATGGAATTTGTAAATAAAAAAAATTGAGAATGCAGGATGCAAGAGCGAGCGCAGCGAGCTCGATAATAGTAGCACCCCGCTTTGGAAAGGTTAGGTTTCTTTTGACCACTCATATACAGAAATAGAAGATACCTTGTCAACTTCTGTATAGAAAATTAGGAGAAACAAGAGATTGAAGTATGCAAGAGAGAGCGAAACGAGCTAGATTTTTTTTGCGCTCTACGTTTATATTTTGCATTAGCTTCTTCCCGCAATTTCATTCGCGAGTTCCGGAGATTACAAACCCTTTCCCTACATACCTCGAGATTTGGGGCCCCCAGCACCGAGGGCTATAAAATCTTTAATTAAAGCATTGTAACTTAACAATTGAAAGAATAGCAAGAGCTGAAAGCCGATCTTGTGTCATTCAATTCCTCAAATACGTTTTAATATTTTTTAATTCCGAAACTCTTCTGCAGACTCAACTGTCACAGGTGTGGTGGCAATAATTCTTAGAACTATTCCGATAGTGGGGTACACTTCAAACTCCGAGATAATGTCGTCGTTCCCTTCTTATACCCATTGGATAAACATATCGACGGTAAAAAGGGCATAAGCGACATTTTGAGTCAAAAATTAGTTATATATACATATATGCCATCCTATGTAAAATTTTCAGCTCTTTCGAATGCGCTTACTCACATGGCTCTACGATGATTTTTGGCGTTTATGGCAGTTTATGCCAGTAAAAAATACGTCAGTTTTTCAAAATTTTAAAACTTTGAACGGCTCTCCTGAACATTTCAGTTTTTGTCACTTATACCCTATTACCTTTTAACCGTTGATATTATTATTCAGGTTCACTCTAGTCTTCAAATCTCTGATCGTTAATTTTGATAACGTTAATATTTTGTTTTATATTAAATTTGTTTTATTGTTTTAATTAATATCTAAGTATAAAAAATCTGTTTTTAAATGTAAACTTTTTCAACTCGGGTTGTTGCGCGAGGCCCCTGCAAGAGCGACGACGCCCGGGCGGTTGCCCTGCTCGCCATCCTAAGGCGGCCACTGTTTACTATCATCTTCATCATACATCACGCGAGTTCGACTTCGTTTGTAACAGTTTATGCCCCGTCTGTAAAAACTTGTGCAATTTACAAGTTCGTGTTGTGTGTTGAAAAAAAATGATCTGTTATATCGATATGTGTCCATCTAAACCTTATTGGATAAATGTATGTTTGCATAGTGGATTGGACCTTACAATTAGATATTATCGAGGACTCTTTGGCCCGACTATCGCCGGAGACAAAGGGTCGTTACTTCACCTTATCACGGTTATTTTCCTTTGTTAACCGGTTCCATTTGTTTAGACCTATTGTGGTCACATAATTTAATGATGCCTTACGTTTTTATGACGTGTCGATGCGTTTATCACTCAACCTACTTCTAGTGCATCAGTCGTAGGATTTGAGATTGAGAATGTTGTTCAGTGTAAAAAGTAATGCAAGTTTCGGTTGAATTAGAATATTTCAATGTGTTTTGGAGCGAGCGTGTGCGGGTGTGCGGCAGTGTTCGGAAGCCGCACTTGCAGCGGCACTGCGCGTTATTTTTACCACTGTGTCGTGTCGTGACGACGCGCGGCGACCTCCGCCACGTTGTCATTAACTTTCATCTTTCCGCACATCGCGCCCTATAAACACATTCATTCATGCAATCTACTTGTAACTACCGACACAGACTTAATGTTCCGTTCCATTGAATTAGAAATGCGGACCAGCTGTGTACGGAATCGATTAACTATCATGTAATATGCAGATGTGCATGAATACATACAAGCAGACTGACCGCGGCTGGCGGGCGCAGCTCCGCTAGGTAAAGCATCGTCGCTCTGTCGCATAGCTAATAACACTGCGTGACAGGATGATACGCCGGGGCCGGGATCGTTAAGGTTACAGTTGCTGAAACTAAAGACAGGTTTAGAAAAGTCAAATTTCTAAGACCTTGGTAAAAAAAAAACCTTTAGGTTGTGGACTGTAGAGTGTCACTTTGAAGCAGAACTGTCACTGTCTGATCAGTAGTTGTTAGTTTATTCAAGATGATCATATCTGTTATCCAAAATTTTTATCAACAAACACACTGCTGTGTTTGATAAGCATTCTACCACAGGTTACCATAGCGAAATTACGGTTGACACTTCCTCAAATCGAAAACCCCAGCCAGGGGTAGAGGTAGAGAGTAGATTTTAGGTAGAGTACATTCATAATGCTCTTAGCGTTGAAGTTCGTCTGTTCATTATGTGGATGAAGATCTGAAAAATTTGAAATTCTTCTCAAAAGTATGAGAATTATGTCATTGTCGGCGACCTTTTCCAAATGTTATTTTCGTCAGAGAATAATAGCGGCAATGACTGTTGTATGTCAGTGTAATGTGCCGAAGAAAAAGTCTTCCGACTTACCTAATAATAACAATTATGAAGTGCTGTTCTTCCTATCAGCAAAACCTAAGACGACTCTCCGACCACATTGCTGTATAACAATTTGGAAACATCAAACCGGAAGAATACCAACATAAAATAATGAATAATGTACTTAACTTTAACGACAACAAATAACATAATGTAATGAAGACTCAATTTGCCCGTCAACGAGCTTCCACACCAACACATGAGACACTTGCTGCAGTGCTATGCTATTAATATTTTTTACATCCTATTGTGTTATCGTTATCAGCCGACTGCGTTATTCTTCTGATTAATGTTATCAATTTCGCACAAGTTTTTCTCCTTATCATTCAAACAAACAAGCGATGCTACAATATTAGTGATGTGTTGTCTACCGAAGTCACGTTCTTCACTGAGATAATCTGTACGTTTGTCGAAAACCGAAAAAACGTAGGAATCGTCGTCATAGTATCATCAGTAGTGTATTCAGCTTGATAAGGCAATTAAGGCTGGATGGCATTGACCGTGTGTCGGCGCCGCGCCGCTCGGTGCCAAGTGCGTGCAGTGAGCGGCTGCGCTAGCGCCTGCGTGTTTGTTGTGGCGCGGAGTCGCGCGCAGTCGTCGCCGCGTCCCGTGCGCCTCCGCCGTGCGCCCGCGCTCACTGATAACGAAAGCCTTTCCACATACGCACCGACTTTCAGTTTCAACGCTCACGTTGTGTTCAAACTCGTTTGGTGCTGGTATGTAGTATGTTAACTCGAGTGTGCCACATGCACCAGCATTTTGTATTTATGTATTACAAACATGCTTCAAGTCACAATTATTGTTGTAAATTATTATTTACTGCAGTAAATAACTAAGCCCGAGTTTGTTTTTGTTTCCGGCGCGTTGCGCTTTGGTTTACATTGTTTTATATTTTAAATACCTATATTTATAATTTCGTTGCTGTCGGTTTCCTTCGTAGTGTTTGAGTTCTATTTGAGTTCATAAATCCAATTTATTTCTCAATCGTTTTTAGGAAGTAAGATTTTGAACTGTCCAATCCATCACGAATTCAAGAATATACAGAATGAGTATAGATAGTCGGTATCACTTGGGCAGCTTTTAATCAACTGTTCGACATAATAAGATCTCATCAACACCGACGCGACGTGTGGTTTTGAAATGTGAGACTGCGAGAGCATCCTGCCAGACTAACATGCTCAGCACGACAATTTTTTTTTCGTTGCGATATTTGGCGATAAAACAAAGATGCGATTTCAGGCTGACGAAAATAATTTTACAAAATCCTTTGACAAAATTCTGTTTTTAGGGTTCCGAAGTAAACAAGGAACCCTTATAGTTTCGTCATGTCCGTCTGTCTGTCTGTCTGTCTGTCCGAGGTCTAGCTCCGAGACCCTTAGTACTAGAAAGCTGTAATTTGGCATAGGTATACATATTAATTACGCCGACAAAGTGGTAAAACAAAATTATGAAAAAAAAATTTTTTTAGGGTACCTCTCATACACGTAAAGTGGTGATGTTTTTTTTTTAACCCATGATGAGGGGTATTATTGGAAAGGTCCTTCTAAAACATTGTGAGTTTGTGAAAGTCATTTTTGAATTCAGGGATCCGTTTGCGAAATATTAAGCTTTAAAGTGCTAATTTTTGTTAGAGTCAAGGGGGGACCCCCTGCTGGCTAAATGGTTGGTTTTAGGTGTGTGAAATAAATCACAACAGTAGTTTATATAACGAAATTAAAAGGAAAACTATCACAGTTAAGTAGGCTTTACAAGTTAACGAGTAATAATCGACCAACTTAACTTTGCAGTTGCAAAAACATGTTTTCCCATACATTCCGTATGGGAGAACATATTTTTTAACTACAAAGTTAAGTTTGTTTTTGGGATAAATTCATCCCAATTACGGAACCCTTCATTGTGCGTGGTCCGACACGCACTTGGCCGGTTTTTTTTTTAATTTCTAATAGGTATATATCTAAAGTCTGCCGCAGACAGGCGCGGCGCGATTTTGGTAGAACAATTTCTATAAAAACTACACGCTCGGCTTAACACCGAGAATTGAAAATCTAGGGCGCGATAAAATCCCGCCGCGATTTTATTACGTCGAACGTCGGCTTATTATAAGGCCGCGCGCACTTTGGACGCGTTTTCGTACGAATTTGACTCATGCGTACACGTGTACGACCATGGTCGTACGAATTGAGTACAGAACACTGGATACGTTTTTCTCCGTCAAATAGAATAAATCCCAACAAGTTCGGATTGTTTTTGGACGTCTCGGAACTATACGTACGACTAAGTTGTACTTGGAAGGTCGGGATCGTTTGTGCGTGTTCGTACATGTACGCACGACGGAAATTCGTACGAAAACCTATCGAAAGTGCGCGCGCGGCCGGAAGGTGTACGTTGTTGTTGCTCGTGGTCCAAGTTATCTCGAGTCCAAGCTGTTTCTATGCTTACCTTCATTATCACAGGCGTTTCTAGAATGTCTCTCTACCCACTCCTTTTGTGAGGGCACCAGATATTATTAGACGCTGCCTCATAATTACTTAATAAATAAATGATAGGTGCCCACGGCCGGCAAGTTCTCGATATAGTAGCATGACTCACACAAGATTCGATTAAAGCGATCCATCGATCAATATTGTTCGGACGTCTGGTTCTTCAACGTAAAATTACGTAAAACCTTAATGCGATTGAAATTACTGGAGTTAAATAAGGATAATAATCTGCGTCTGAAAATGATCTGTTCTGCGTTGCAATTTCAGGTTCACAACCGAATTACGAATTTGTTTACTACCCAAAAGTCGCTAGTGACTGGTAGAAACCCGCGACACGTGTCGCTAGGTATGTCGGGCAAAGTCGCCAGATGTCGCCCGTCTTCTCCCGACATCTCTAGAGTAGGGACACGTGTTGCGGGACATTTGTCTCCTAGTGAATACGAGGCTTCGTAGAATGTCACTTCTACGCCATACAGCCGCCAAGGTCTATTTGAGCTATAATACAGTTGATAGTTTCAACCTAGTGATGTTTACGATGTTATGTTTATAACTTACTAGGAGTTCTCGTAAAATGTCAAAAGTGTATAAGAAATTACGTGGTTGGCTATACTTAAGTAAATGCTAACTACAACATGAAAATAAATCGAACGTAATGATTTTTCATTGGTCATTTTCACTTATTCTTAGAAGTGTCGATAATATGAAGGAATGTGCTACGTAATTAGGATGTTGGCTAGCCATGAAAGGCGTTTAGAGCGTTGGAGTATTGCGTGTAATGTGACAATGTATGGAGCGGTCGGGATGTGTCGCGTGGCAGCGGTGTTGCGCGGGCGCTGCGGTGTCAGCCTCAGGTCAGCGTCACGATGACGTGTGTGAAAGGCAGGGCCGCGTGGCGCCCGCCATGTGCGCGGCAGGCTGCGCGCGCGCCGGCCGCTCACTCCGCTGCCATGGCGCGCCCCAAGCACTCGCCGCGACACAACGCGCAGTACGAGCCCCTGCCGCCCCGAGGACCAGGTACTAACCTTCGCCCGGCCCGCGCACCAGCCGCCTGGACGTGCGTGTGACGTGTCAGTGCACCCCCTTGCGTCCCCTGCTCCCGGTGCCCCGGTGCATCGCCCGGCCCCGTGTGGACGTGGAACGGAAGCCTCAGCCGTGTAACGTAGGCAGGGGGCAAGTCGCGATCCATACGGTGTTTATTTCCGAACATACTATACCTAAGTTTTCTTTCATCTTTTAAAAGGTTTCACGCGTCGATAATCTTATCATTTGGTGCGATAGTTTAACTTCAATTTAGTAGAGTTAACAAAACAAAGCAATTGGATATTATTAGGTTATACGGTTATGATTGACAGACAGTGTTATTATTTTATCATCGATTGAAAAATCATATTATTATATTTCGAATTCATGGTCTGATTGACAGGACAACAGCCGAAACTCAATAACGGTACATTGTTAGCGCCATTGGATTCACTCGCTCCATAACACATACGGTTATTTGAACGAAGCCCCATTGGGAAAGTTTGGAAGGTTTGAAATAACCGGTTCGCATCTCCGAATCTGGGCTGAATCTACGTTCACCGTTAATCTTAACATTATTTCAATCAAAACTTATTTGAGATCAACAGCAGATTCATTTTATAGTCGGAACTTTCTCCGCGACAAATTAATTTGACAAAACTTGTGATGTAGTGCGTAACGTTAAGTTATCGTTGGAAGAACTGGAGTGGGTTATCCTGAGAGTTTATCAACATTTCTCTTTTTTCAATAAAATATGTACTTGACTTATGTCCAGTTAACTGCGTGAACGTATTTCCCGCAGTCAACTCCGCTAGCTCGGTGTTGCAGTAAGTGTTGTACTGACCGTTGCGGTGTGTGCAGTGGAGTCGCTGATCTACTGGCGGGCGGCGGCGCCGAGCGGGCTGGCGCTGGGCGCGGGGCTGGCGCTGCTGGTGGCGCTGGCGTGCTGCTCCGTGGTGTCGGTGCTGGCCTACGCCTCGCTGCTGGCGCTGTCGGCCGCCGTGGCCTTCCGCATCTACAAGAACGTGCTGCAGGCCGTGCAGAAAACTAATGATGGACACCCATTCAAGTTAGTATCTACTCTCTCTTACTACTAATCTATGGCCGCTCATTAACTGTTCAATATCATAAATCGTGCCATTTGCTCAAGACCTTCAATACAGGGTGGTTATTTCAGATGATATCCCTAGAGATAGAGGCTTTCCCTCTTAGAGTAATGGCAAGATAGTATACAGATAGTTACAAAAACGTAGATAAATTGTCACGTTTCATAGTATGTTAAAAACGTTATCCTGTATCTGCAATGGTTATTTGATACCTAGCTCCCATCTCAAATGACCACTAAGTATTAAATGTCTAATGCTTAACATGGATTTTCTAGAGTCAAGAAGATTCATTCTATCCATGGATTGAATAAAGAAAAATTAGATAACCATTATCGCGATGATTATTCTGGCCGGAATGTTCAAACATGTGGACATCGTGAGTTACTCAATCATCAACAATGTAATAATATTGTTATCAATACACGCGTATTAAAGTCTCTTTGGTCAGCATCTCTGATATTCCTATTCACTTAAACGTCGACTCTTTCCACAAATCACTTAGCAACGCAAACGTTGATATATCACTATGTCAAACGACCAACATTTCGACTCTCTCGGAACTGCCAAACGTTGGCGTCAGTTACCTACGCTTCCATTGATGTGTTCCTGACGACTTTGTAAGCCTTCTCACGTTCACGTTGGGCAGTGGTTAATGAACGGACACACATTACTGTCTCTAGGAGTGTAATCAGCGCACTTGTGTTTGTTCAGATGTTAGCAGAACTTACGTAATCATTCCCACTGATCTAAGTTATATTTCTGATTGTAATTCAGGTGACAACGTGCGGCCGCCATCTTTATGAATTGTATTTTTAAATTTTCTTGATACGAGTAAACTTTGATGACCGAAGGACTTTAGCTTCGTATTAAATAAAAAAGCAGTGCTCGGGTTGTTTCTGACATTACTTTTGATAAAATCTAATGGTTATTAGATTAACTTATTTAGTAAATTACGACCAATATACCTATCTAAATTGAGGAGCTCGTGGCTAAGTACATAGTAACAGCCGCACGGGTGGATCCATCAGTGGATGGGTGACCATCTTTACATATTGAGACTCCTTCGTGCCTCGGAGAGCACGTTAAGTCGTTACGGGTCGTCAGAAGCCCGGAAATCTGACAAACTGTTTATCTTTTTAACCACACCTATTTGAATAGCCGGCAATATTTAATTATAATGCTGAGTAGGTACCTACCTTATCATTTTAGAACAAATTAGAAACTTGATTGACATACTTTTACCATAAATTGTTTAGGTACCTACTTATTTTTGCAAGCGAAGAGTTACTTTCAATACACCTCGCCAACGTTTTTTGTACGTAATCTAGTTCAACGTAGCCCCGTAGGTTTAGAAAATACGAATCAAAGGTTACATACAGGGTGGCAGGGACATCGACGCGAAAACTGTTATCATGGATTCAGTACATGATTCTGAACCCCCTACGTTGAAATCTTACGTCGGTAATTTAAAAAAAATCCTGTTCCATAACATTTTGACTGCGTTAGTATTGCACTTTTCTATGAAACAGCAGATTTTTTTTTTTATAACCGACTAAAAATTACATCAAAGGGGCTCAGAATCATGGTACTGAATCCATGGTAACAGTTTTCGCGTCGATGACCCTGCCACCCTATAAGACCTAGTACAGATAACCTACAAGTAAAAGAAAAAGTATGACCTCGTAAAAATATTTTTTTCACTTCGAAAGACTACCGACTATCTTTTTTAGCAAAATGTCAGAATGTTGCGCATTGTGTTAGAATTTGGAATGGTGCCCGATGAAATGGAAGGACACTCCCTGTCGGATTAAAATGTAATATCATTATCGGCGAACGGCGCTAGCTCTTGAGGGAATTACTTCAGGGAATGTCACACGGCTGCCAGATTTGTGAAAGCTGACATGCGTAGAAAAGGGAAGCGATTTAATATTTTTGAAAGTAAAATTTTTTTTGCTGTATTATTACGGCCTCGAAATTACTTTACCACTTTTGACAAAAACTTCCAGTAGGTAAATTAAAACTTCAGTAAAGTTGTTGTTATTGTTGGTTGACGTTGTATGACTTGCTAGTAGAGTCCGAACAAAATTGTTTTTTTTTTTCGGCCGACAACCGACGAACAAATAAAAATTATTTTTTGTTTGGTTTTTGTTTAGGAAAAGTTAAATAAATACGGGGAAAAGTAAAATTAATTTAAGTAAGACGAAAATTTACTTTATACTTTTCTCAAAGAATAAACGATCTAATATTATATGCGAGGAAATGCATTTTTTTTCTGTATTTCCTCAGATATTGTGCTGTTATATTTATTGTAACGGAATAATGAAATTTCTCTGACAAAACAATGTTCAAGATCGATTTGCCGGAACTTAATATTTTTCAGCCACTGCCGAAAATTATAAAAAAAAAATTGACCAAAACCGAAAATGGTCGAAAATATATCCATTTTCGATCATTTTCGGTTCTGCAGAAAATTGCCGAAAACCGAAAACGAAATTCGGCCGGCCTTTACTTGCAAGTGACATTCAACCTTAGGGTGGTAGTTGACTATACAAAATGGCGGTTTCGACTACAGCTAATATCACTGTCATTAATTCATTATACAGGATGATCCAGCGATAGATATATTTTTTAATCTGTGCAGATTTTTTTTTTTTTAATAAATAGAGCCATTTGGTATCAGTTGCAAAAGTGATGGTGTTTGTCAGTGCGTGTGCTTGTGTTCCAGATGGTTGTTGGAGAAAGACATCAGCGTGCCGGCGGAGCGCGCGCAGTCACTAGCGGCCGCTGCCACCGCGCACCTCAACGCGGCGCTCGCGGAGCTGCGCAGGTACCTACGTCACGCACGCGTACACACACATACAGTTCAGGGACATCAGCGGCGTTCTTGCGTTTATTATATATAATGTTTATAATGAATAATTTCAATACTTTTTATCACGTTTTATCAATGATCTGAACGTGCAACTTCATAATTTTTTTAAATCTGTAAGAAACTTATTGTAACATCCTGTATATACATAACGCTGTATACAAACATATTCAAAAAATTGCAGAGCAAGGCAGGTCACGTGGTTGGGCACGCCACAATCGCGGCGATAAGACCCGTCTTTGAGGAGTGGCTGGAGAGACGCCACGGCGTTCTCACCTTCCGCCTGACGCAGGTCCTCACCGGAGACGACTGCTTCGGGAGGTTCCTGTTCAGGATAAGGCAGGAGGAAACACCCGGGTGTCACCATTGTGTGGATCGGCCTGAGGACACGGTGGAGCATACGGTGGAGGTCTGCCCGGCTTGGGCGGAGCAACGCCGTGTTCTCGTAGAGGCGATCTGCGGCGGTGATCTCTCGCGTCCGGCCCTGGTTCAGGCCATGGTACGGAGCGAGAGGAAATGGCAGGCCGTCACCTCCTTCTGCGAAGCGGTAATGCTCGCGAAGGAGGAGGCGGAACGCGTGAGGGAGAGGCAAACTTCGCGCCCTCACGCCCCTAACCGCCGCAGGAGGAGACGCCCGGGGCGGGAATCACGAGCCGATTTCCGGCCACCGTAGGCGCGGGCTTGCGGACGGTGAGCAATGGGTAGCTCGCCGTCCGATAAGGACCAAGCCCGGGTCGACGGCGCGTTGTGTTCCACGCGCGCCTCAAAGAGATGTCAGCAGAACTGACGGGGTCCGCTAGGGCCAATGCCTGCCGGGGGTTCGAAGAAAACCGATCGGGAAATCGTGGCCCCCGGCAACAGGGCAACCGAAGGAACACGGGTGGGTTTTAGTCAGTAAGAGTCTGACACGCCCTCCCGCTCCGCCCAGAGCGGGAGAAGTTATTTGATAATTTCCCACCCAAAAAAAAAAAAAAAAAGGCAGGTCACGTGGTGCGCAGTGCGCAAAGCGCTCGTTGTGCATTCGTTTTGTTTTTAATGACGCGTTTCATAAAAATAAATATACGATCATGTAGACATTTTCATGATACAGCAGATTTTTTTGTGATGTCTATTTAGTACTTTCTCCTCCTGAATGGTCTCAATGATCGAATTCATCCGCTGCACCGTGTAAAGTCCCCGTCACGAGAAGCTATAAATTTTGTAAACACACATTCAGGGGTTTGCAATCTTTGGGTAAAATAAAATAAAAACAGTTTTGTACTATTTTTTTACAGGGATATAATTATATTAACACACACATCTAATTACAAACAAACAATATAACCTAATCCGCGAAAACACCACAAACAAACAGATGCATTCGAAACTCGAAAGACAGCAGAGACAACGTCAGCGTGAACTTACTTCAAAATCGTGGCCCAAATGTTTACGTTCCATGAATCAGATGCGTTCTAGTACCACAAAACCTTAGACGACAGCGCTTTATATCGCTAAAATATAACCCGATCAAGTGAAATTGCTCATTAGTTTCGTATAACACGTACGTTACTTTGACTTCATTGAATTTGGGATTATTTGTTGTTGATTAAATTGTCGCTACGTAACTTAGTAGAAGTTCTTTATTTACAAAAATTATAGCTTCGCGTGACAGGACTTTAGTGGTGTGGTGACTCAGTCGTGCGTGCGCAGGTTGTTCCTGGTGGAGGACCTGGTGGACTCGCTGAAGTTCGGCGTGCTGCTGTGGTGCCTGACGTACGTCGGCGCCTGCTTCAACGGCATCACGCTCATCATACTCGGTCAGTACACTCTACATCTTTTCAAATTATTACGGGGTGTAAAAATACCCAAGACATAGAGCCGCTATCTACGCATTCTGTACGACAAACTAAGTAACATTGATCAAAAATTATTGTTGGGTAAAAACATTTTGGTGTAATAAATCGCTGCTTACGGCAGCACGCACTGACTGTGCTGTAACACATGCAAGACATTGTGTTTTTGGGTGCGTGCGAGGGTGCAGGAGTTGTGGGGGCATTTAAATTTAAGCCTACTTAGCTGTGATAGTTTTCCTTTTAATTTCGTTATATAAACTATTGCTGTGATTTTTTCATGTATTCAAAACCAACCATTTATCTAGCAGGGGACAGTTGACTCTACCAAAAATTTGCACTTTAAAGCCTAATATTTCGCAAACAGATCCCTGAATCCAAAAATGGTTTTCACACACTCACAATGATTTTGAAGGACCTTTCCAACGATACCCCGCACCATGGGACAGAATAAAAAAAATAACGTCCTCACTTTACGTGTAGGGGAGGTACCTTAAAAAAACTTTTTGTAATTTTTTACCACTTTGTCGGCGTAATTAATATGTATACCCATGCCAAATTACAGCTTTTTAGTACCAAGAGTCTCGGAACTAGACTGCGGACGGACAGAGAGACAGACGAACATGGCGAAACTATAAGGGTTCCTTGTTTACTACGGAACCCTAAAAAGAAAGGATTTTTTCCTAAAATTTTTGACCACAGTGGCTCTCATCGAGTTCCTGGTAGAATTCAACTGCGCCCGCTCGCAGCCCGCTCACACCGTTTGGCGACCTGTGCCTACGCTAATCGTATGATTTGCTCAGTGCGCCATTATAAGTGCTGCGCGTCCTAACTAATAATTTGATAGTGTCGGTGCACCGGGTGCTCCCCCCCGCCCCGCGCCCGCGCTGGGCGCCACTTGCTTGGAGGTTGAGGTACATGTGAGGGGTAGGGAAAATGATCGAATCGGTCACCGTCTTTCTTGTCCTAACTCCTTTTTCAAAGATGAACCGCAAAGCACCGACCATGTGTCGAAAATGATTCAATCAATGGACACGATGAAGAAGGCGGTCGTTGTGCAATATTCTATCTAGAACACAGCAGAGTTCTTTACCACAGCCGTTACCTACTATCACGGTATACTCATAATAATTTAATGAAAAAACCCGGCCAACTGCGTGTCGGACCATGCACAGTGAAGGGTTCCGTAATTGGGATGAATTTATCCCAAGTACAAACATTGTAGTTGAAAAACATGTTCTCCCAAACATCGATATACGTCACGGTCAATTCTCCAACTGGAAATCGTAATTTGTAGTTTTATCACAGTTTTTAAATGTGATAAATAAAACTACAAAGTAACGATTTTCGAACTTTTTTCCTTTACTTCTGCTATAAGACCTTGCTTCTAGGCAAATTCTTGATTATAGGTCAACGGGAAGTAAGTACCCTATACCTAAGTTTGATTTATTTGCGAGTATCAAAATTAAAGTTGACTTAGAAGCTTGATTTTTTTTAGAGCTCTAAAAGATCGTAGACCTTCGTATTTGATATTAATTTCAACTTGATACCTCCACGTGTTTCTAAGAAAAAGGCTTGACAGACTAACAGATAGACAGACAGACGGACAACGAAGTGATCCTATAAGGGATCCGATTTTGCCTTTCGAGGTACGGAACCCTAAAAAAATGAAATCAAACTCCAAATTAGAATTGTTTATCATCAACTAATTATATTGGTTTTCTTTTAACATCTAACAAAAAAAAGGCAGTGACTCTCGGATTCATAGCGTGCTAACGTTTAACGGTCGATTGGGCGACCGTCTCGGCGCCAGTCGACTGTTGAACATCTCGACGTCTATCTGAAGTAACATCAGCGCACGACGGACTCATTTTCATTTAAAAATGTTATGCGCGAAGTAAAAACAACATCACGGCAGTACCGGAGTATAAACAGAGACTTTGTTAACAGAGGTTTATAGTACACCCATATTTCGTAAGTCACAAGTTGACGGCGGCTAGCCTTGTTGCCATTAACCGGGGAACAAATTATGTATCGCTATTTCCCGGTGAATAGCCTTAACACTGTACCCGACCTGGGAATCGAACGCAGAACCCCACGCTACGCGACGTGTTCACAAAGTAATACAAATACTTATGTTTTATTGGTGTTTATAGCCATACATATTTCTAGGAATGGAACTATTAGGTCACAGTTCACAACTAATCGTACGCACGTGACGAATAGCTTATCTTTGATTGAGGTTACAATCGTAAACACAGCTCAGCTCCGAACGACCGCAGGTTGTGGTCACACTTCCTGTAATAGTCAAACTAATACTGCCACAGTGGTGCCGATTCCCTTGTACACAAACTAAACTAAATTTAAGTTCAGTGCATCTTTTTCTTTCTATTTCATTAAGGACAGAGGATAAATTTTAGTTTAGTCCTGTCAAATTAATCGGCGCCTGTCACTCTCCATACAAGTTTAAAAATAAATTGAAATCGATGAAGTGTCCGCTTGCTATGCAGCCGTTGAGAGCTCTTGGTCTAGAGATAATAATAACAAGCTGATCTTCTTCTTCTTTTCGTGTGGTTAGTGATTAACCTGGTGTCAGAGTTTTAAGCCGCCCATAGGCCTCTGACTTGGCTTCACATCTCTCAGGCATGCCGGTTTCCTCACGATGTTTTCCTTCACCGTTTTTGAAGCAAGTGATAATTATACAATACGCACATGAATCCGAAAAGTCAGAGTTGCGTGCCTTGGGTTCGAACTCGAGACCTATGACTTGGCAGACCGTCAGTCACACCACTAAGCTATCACTGCTCTTAACAAGCTGATAAGTAAAAAGACATTAAAGTGGGAAAGGATACGTGTCATCAGGGGGTTACCGTGCACTCAATATTTGACAGAAAGCAGTACCCTAATTGCATAACTTATTTTCGTAAACAATTTTGCCTATTTGTTTCATTTTGACAGTTCAACAACATTCATTGCGTTATTTACGTTGTTGAGCAGATTTTTTTTTCCAACTTATGAAGCAATGGATTAGCAATCTGTTTCAAATCGAAACAGATGCGGTTGTGTTGTATTCCGCAATTAGGGTACAGGTCGATATCGACAATAAATAGTGTCAAGCGATTTTGAACCATGTGCTGTGCACTTTTTGCGTGCTTTTTTTGTTGTATATTTGTAAATAATAGCGTGTGTTGTGTAATATTTGCAGGGTGGATAGCGCTGTTCACTCTGCCGAAGGCGTACGAGATGAACAAGGCGCAAGTGGACGCTAACCTCGAGCTCGCGCGCGGCAAGATCAACGAGATCTCCGCCAAGTGAGTCACTTACCTACTACTACTTACGGGCACACTACTTACAGTAAGCTAGAGTCAGGGGGCCTACCACCAGCTCAAAAGCAGTATTATTTTAATATGACTTCAGTGGGAGAAAGAGATGCAGCTCTACGTTCTATAGAGCTTCATCTCTTTCCCATACTAAAGTAATATTAAATTAATACTGCTTTATGAGCTTGTCGTAGGCCCCCAGGTATACTTACAGTAAAAAATAATTAACTTCCATTACGCTGTCAATATTCATTTTTATTTAATTCGTATTCATTATATTTGTAAACTTCTAGGCACACAATTAAAAGAAGGTGCAACTTACCTACTCACCCTTTTTTTGATTGTATTGTCGATCTCGTGTGTGTGTGTGTGTGGTAAGTGCTAAAGCTACCAATACATTTACCATTTTCGACAAAAACTCCCAGTAAATTAAAACGAGAAAAAGATTTTTCAATAGACATCAATTTTATATGAAGAATAAATAAGACAGTTTGACACATATTCTATAAAAAAGCTGTCAAACCGCTATCTTTGGTTCGCAAGTAAAAGTTATCAGACTATTGAAAAATCGGCCCTAAGATTGAACTAACTGTCACATTCATTGGTCGTAAAGCAAACATAGAACTTGACATTTAATGACGCGCAAGAGGCATTCAGTCGTAGGGTGGTAAAACAATTACCGAGGTCAACTATACTACAATCAAAATTGTAATTTAAACCCTATGTCAATCACGTAAAAGTCACATCGCAAGAAACCACTGGTTTCTTGACTTTGTCAGGCTCACAGAACGCTAAGGGTAAAAGAGAGCATTTTATTATCTAAACCTAGTCCAGGTTTCCTAATGTCTTTACAGCTTCCAATGTAGTTATCATCATCATTATCAAAGCCTGCAATGTTATCTATTATTTCATGTGACTGTCGCAGTGCCCGGCCAAGGCTCTTCTCATAAAGATAAAAAATGAGCATTTTTTGACATAAAATTGTTTCAAAGTGTTGAATAGACTACCACAGTACACATTATGGTAAAGCAATAAAGATATTGAGTATTGACTGTACAGATTTACATTAAGTTATAATTTTGTCATGCTGTTGTAAGTTTCTGAATAATAAACGTAGACGAACCATTGCATGACTTGCATGTCTCCTCGAAGACAACAAAATAACGTACCTACTTCGTCCTGTTTAGTTTGCGTTACGTAAAATGATATTGACATTCTGAGTCAGCATTATTTCCATTTTGCTGTGTAATCAACAGACAGTTGCCTAGTTGTTTAAACTCTTTGTCACAAAATATTGGAGTATGTAGGTATTTAGGTACCTATTCTTTGGCAATTTCAACAATGCCATATGGCTGGGTCTGAATAAGATATTTCTAATTTCACACAACTTAAATAAGGCCTTATTTTTGAAATGTTAAAGAACAGCATACATAGTATTAAACAAATCTGTCTATTTTTCAAGTACTTGCTAAAAGACTCCTGTCCTAGGTGATTTATACTTTTAATTTTATGTAGTTACTAGTGATGCAACGAATACGAATATTCGTATTCGCCGAATATTTCCATGAGATTCGTAATTAGTGACGACCTTTTAGTTTTTGTTTGTAGCTTGGTAGGAGTGGGCACATATTTAGCTAGCTCAAACTCCCAAACTTATTGCCATCTGCAGACCCATTCAGGTTTTGGCATGAAGACAGACAGTTACCTACGTTGTTAAAATTGTCTCAATAAAACCTTCCAAAGTGGCCTCAGAAAGGCTATTTTCAACAGCAGGAAATATACAGACAGAAAAAAGGAATCGTTTGTCGCCCAAAAAAACTTTCAAATTTTATGACTTTTAAATAAAAAATTACTTATAAAATTTGTGGAGCTCATCATAGATTTATATCTATTTTGATCTTAGAAATTAAATTATTATTTATTTTGCTTAGCGTGTTTAACTTCTTTGACTAATAATTGCGTGCAGCTGTAGTAGAATCAGGTATTCGTATTCCTATTTGGCGAATAGTACAATGGGGGTATTCGTAAAAGTAGTATTCGTTGCATCACTAGTAGTTACAGTACACCAGTACATAAGTTTTGAAGAGCGTCGTCTGTCCCATACATCACATTCACAGACTCAAAATGTTGATGTGTCAACTGCTGCCAGTCTAGGCATCCTTTGATTCCTCGTTACATTAGCTACACCACATGCATACACCTCACGAGTGTGTGTACAGACCTACGTGTAATGTTTGTACAGCCGATCATATCTCAATTCTGTAAGCGCCTTTTAAATCCACTTCAAATATGAGTTTCACTTAACAACACAAAAATAAATGTCCATCTGTTACAATACAGCCATCGATATGAACCTTGGTATAATAAATACAAATTATGTTTGCCTGAGATACACAAACTTCTTGACAAGCACGAGGCAGCATACTCCTTCACACTCGTGTTGCAGACATGCTCTTCGCATGATACGCACTATATGAAGGGCAGGTGTATGTAATGTACAGTAAGGGAAATTAATTGTTTAGCACATTGGTACGGGCGGTGGTGTAGCCATTGGACTGTCAAATAATGACAGTAGTGTGCAGTAGCATGTGTGCCTGTAGTAGGCGACGCTGTGACGTGCGTGTCGTTGCAGTAAGTGCAGTGCGTGTGTTGTTGCAGGGTGCGGGCGGCCGTGCCGCTGGGCAGGAAGTCGGAGAGCGAGAAGGACAAGTAGGCGAGCGCCTCACACGCACGCGCGCTCAGTACTTCACTGTTTGTTATAATATATTTATTATTATGTACTATTAAAGATAACTACTTTACGTGTAAAGCTTTATGAGACGAGTCATGCGGAGATTATTGTATTTGCTTTTTGAAATTTTAAATTAAAATACTGTCGAACCGACCGTTGTTTTTATTTGTTATATTTTGTGTTATTCCGCTCAAGTATTTCTATATTTTTTTTTACTATTCTGATCGGGTCCCCTAGACGCGCGGCTCTATATGGTGGAGGTACTCAACAGGGTGCAAGGTATCCCCTTATGTTAATCTGCCGCGCTTGAGTAAATACCAAAATCCCCTGGTGGCCTCCCCTACTATAACTTGTTATTTTTGTTTGCAAAATAGCATACCTACTGACTTGGGAAGTCGATAAATATTTACCAATTGTAATACTGACAAAAAATTTTTATTTGTTTTATTTTATAATAATCTTATCCTTGTGTGTATTCTTGTAACGCACGTCGCGTCAGGGAGCCCATGTAGCTATTTGGCTTCGTATGATATCGCTACGCGGCCTATACGACCGCGGCAGTAGCAACGCCCTTGAAAGAATGCAAGGTGTAATTGACTTTACAAGGTTCGTACAAATGTCAAGTCAGGGGACTTGATGTTTGTATGAACCTTGTATGACACCTTCGAAATACGATGAGAGAATGGGGGTGCAACCAGACTGCGGTCGCAGTCGCACGATCCGACTGATGACATACGTCGCCTGTGACGTGTGACGTGTGACGTGTGACGTGTGACGTGTGACGTGCTGTGGGGGGCCGCGCCGCCGCACGGCCTCGCGGGTCGGGAGGCGCCGCGCACCCCGAAGGTTTATGCATTACCTAAAAAACTTTTTACAAAAAAAAAAAAAAAACAACCGACCTCCAAAAAAAACACTACAAAGTGAAAAATAACTTTAATTTCGGAAGTCGGTGTCTTGGGTTTTGTATTTTCGTTTTTTGTCACCGACTTCCGAAATTAAAGTTATTTTTCACTTTGTAGTGTTTTTTTTGGAAGTCGGTTGTTTTTTTTTTGTAAAAAATTTTTATTTTTCACTTTTTAGTTGTGGTACCTACCCAACACACATTCGAATACCACTACCTGCTACCAGTGACAGAAACTTATCATATCATCTACATAGCTACTAAGTGGGAAAAAAATACGTATTTTGTAGCTAACTCAAAAACTATCCAAGCACTTACTTTATAAAGACAACCTTTTGGAATCAGCCGTCGGATGTCAACAGGGTCACCCTCTTGGGCCAGTCATTTTTAGTTTGGCAATAAATCCAATTATTCGACAACTAAATTCTAAATTCAACGTATGGTACTTGGATGACGGAACCCTAGGAGGTGATGTAGACACAGTTTAAAAAGATTTAACTTTTGTAAAAGAAAAATTCAGTTCCATTGGCCTCGAACTTAACCTTTCACAATGTGAAATTTATCTTCCCCAAACGACTGACAGATAGACAACCATAGCGAAATTTAATACTATAGCACCAAATATCAATATTACGGAAAGAAACTCTCTTCACCTCCTAGGGTCCCCAATTTTTGATGAATCCTTTCCAACGTTCATTGAGGAGAAAATCCAAAATTTCAACGATGTCTCGGAAAGACTTTTCAAAATTAATATTGATTCGGCCTTCACACTCATTCGATACTGCTGTTTTGGACCAAAATTTACTTATAGCCTCCGTTCCTCCCACCTATGGAAGCATCCACAACTTTTAGAAAAAGTAGACGATATTATTAGAAACACTTTAACTTCAATCCTAAATGTGGCCCTGGACGACCGAGCGTGGCAGCAAGCTACACTCCCCATTCGCCTGGGCGGTCTCGGTGTCCGCAAAATTTCAAGTATAAGTTTACCGGCGTTCCTCTCCTCGGTCCACAGTACCAATAAATTAACCAGGAACATTTTATCCTCCTCACTGGCCGATTTTGAGGTACCGTGCCTGACCGATGCGTTGAACGCTTGGAAAATGGCTTGTCCCAATACGGATCTGCCCGACAACCCCTCTTCCCAGAGACGATGGGACGTGCCGCTCTGCAGTATTATACGGAACACTCTGTTAAACACGTCACCTAATACTGTTGAGCACGCCCGTCTGCTGGCTGTGGGAGAATGGGAGTCCGATTTGTGGCTTCAGGCGCTCCCGTCATCCACCATAGGCACTATGATGGATGACTCATCGTTTCGGCTCGCTACGTGTCTCCGCTTGGGTGCACCTTGTGTTGCTCCGCATCGGTGTCATTGCGGTGAAGCTGTCGACAGTCTCGGGCACCATGGCCTGTCCTGCTGCAGGAGCGCAGGTCGCATAGCACGGCACACCAGCATCAACGACATTATTCGTCAAGCCTTTGTCACCGCCGGCGTACCAGCGGTATTAGAACCAAACGGCTTGGTACGTGACGATGGGAAGAGACCAGACGGGATGACGTTGTTGCCTTGGAAGATGGGTAGGCCTCTGGTGTGGGATGCGACCTGTGTCGACACCCTTGCGCCATCTCATGTTCCTAGCACGGCGGCCTGTGCTGGCGCTGCTGCTGCGGCTGCTGAGACCCTCAAGCGGCGCAAATACTGTAACCTTATTGATAACTACAGTTTTGAGCCGTTCGGGGTCGAAACGCTCGGATCATGGGGCCCGAGTGCACGTCTCCTTTTTAAGGATATTTCTCGTCGACTGGTCGACACTTCACGTGACCAGAGGGCTGGCTCGTTCTTTGGCCAAAGAATTAGCATTGCCATTCAACGTGGCAATGCTGCCAGTCTTCTGGGCACGTTTCCGGATGACAGCGATGCGGACGAATACTTCGACGCCTAAGTGTCGTTTTGTTTTTATTATTTTTATTTATACAGATAGTTAGTCTTTTAATTCAGTATCTAATGTAAATAGTTAGCTGTGTTAAAACTGTAAAATTATTTATGATCTATATATATTTATCCAAGTAAAGTTAATAAAATTCGACTAGACCCCTCTTCCAGCAGCGCTATAATTTTACTAGCTCTTATTGCTTTTTCTGCCATTACAATCGACACAAAGATATCTGTTTTAAGTCACAATGAGGCAGGATTATGCGACAAACATAAATTATTCTACTAAAAATAACGAGAAGTTAATTTTAATTGCCTGATAACCTTTTAACCGCAAACCACTATATAAAAAATGTACTCTGTGCGCAAACCCACGAAAAGTAGGTAAATAAAAGTCACAAAATGAAAAAGGGATTAGGTATTATTTTTTAAACAAAAGTTTGGAATCTGGAATTAACTTTTTTCATACCCAGACTATTAAGTATTAATTAAGTGCCTGTAACATAGTTTGGCTAGCTATTAAAACCTGTTTAGAACTATTATACTACATAAAAGATAGCTTGATCTCTGCGACATATGTCAAACTGACATTCCTAGGGTTGTTAGGATATAAAAAATTGTCGATAGAAATAATTTCTATCGACAATTTTTTATATATCCTAACAACCGTCGATAATTATTATCGACGTTTCTTACTATTATCGATGCTAATGTAACATATAATTGGGTTTAATTTGGTCTGGTAACACGGCCTGTGAGGCAAACGCGGTGTGTTTTCTCCCGAAACTCAAGGATGGGACGTTGACGGATGGAATGTTACATGGGTAGTTGAGAAATTGGATTTTATTTACTCACTATTATTTTGGATCAAGTATGTACAAATGTAAATAATGTTATGATATTAAAATATACAATAAAGTTAAAAAATAAATTAATTTTAAATTAAGTTTTATTTAAAATATTGATAGTTTATAGTATGTGGTTACGATGATTCATCGCCCATCACTAATTAGGTCTGCATGCCCATAAAGTATGACATTGACAGGTACTGTCTGTACTATTAAGAAATTCAGGACTTCATAGGCGTGTTTTTACTGACAGCTGTCGCAGAGATCAAGCTATCTTTTATGAAGTTTTTTTTATAAATGAGTATCAATTATGTAGAAAAATCAAAACCGCCCGCTTTTTTTGCAAAGGAATGTATAAAGCCGGGTCTCCTGCGCGTGTATTTTCGAAACATTACACAATAACTGTACGTATGCACTGGCGAAACATTTACAACGAAACGTGTTGGAATCTCTATTTTCTGTCAATTTTCCATACAAAGTTTGACAGGCACTAGAGATTTCAACATGTTTTGTTGTGATGTTTCGCCAGTGCGAACGCATAGTAAAGCTTAAACATAAACATTTATTTTCATACAAAGCATAGACAAATGTGTATGACCACGCCTCTTTGTTGCGAAGTTTTTGTGTAAAAACACGCGCAGGAGACTCTGCTTTACGCAAACAGATCCCTGAATAGAAAAATGGTTTTCACAAACCCGTAATATTTTTGAACGGCCTATCCTTTATCTCGACCCTGTAAGTACAGACGCCAGCACATCAAGCTACTACAATCTGTCAAATTTATTTAATAGATTTTCAACTTTATTGCTGTAGTGTAAGGTTCAAAGTTGATTGGGGAAAGGAGATGTTTCATTTTCCGCCATAAAGTGTACGTTAATGTAAAAAAAGGAAAAAATTCCACGAATTGAGGAAAAATATTCTTTCCTGTTTATTTCCCTGATTACTTCGGCACAAAAAATAATAGCTTAACAAATTATTGCCATATTCTATTCATCATGGCGTCGTTTTACTTGCATACTGTTTTCGTCCAGAAATCATGTTACATTTTAACATAATAATATCATGTAAACGTCATTTAAATAAATATGAAAGGCATGTATTTCTGTACTATATTAAGATAGCTATCTTATAAAACTTTTTGATTAATTAGAAAGTGTGATTCATTATAAAATAAAAAACTGCTTTTGTGGATTGTAGTTTTGTAGGTACTTCTGGACGAAAATGGCTAGCTGTCGATGGTCGTATTTCTCCTGACAAACGTCAAACATTTTCGGTTTTTATTTGTGCCCAAAAAGTATTAGTTATTATGGAAAAAAACAGTCTTTATTGTATTTAGGGGTTCGTTTCCCAGGTTTTCTAAAGTGTACATGTTATGGCCGGAGTCCCATACAAAAATGAAACGTCTCCTTTGACAGTTTCGGGTAGCTTGATGTTCTGGCGTCTGTACCTCAAAATTTGACAACTGTTTTTTTTCGTCTTCTTGCGCCACTAGAGAGCCTCGCGAAATGTACCTCGCCCACATCAAATTTTGTTCTTGCCCCGCCACTGCCTACAACTCCGTTCGTGAACGACTTGTGCTGACAACAGAAGTGGCAACAGCAACAGCATTATAAAACTCAGCGGTAAGGTGTGTAGTGTTTACGTAATTGCGTAACACAGTTACAATTGCAATGTCTTTCAACACAACCATAATCATTGTGTTATTTACCTACGTTGTCGAGCAGACTTTTTTTTTCAAACTTATGAAGCATTGGTTTAGGAATATCCTTCAAATCGGTTTTACGACTTGTCGATGCTAGGTAGGTACATATAACTTGTGTCGTACCAATACGCAAGTACGCAATTCGGGTGCTGGTTGGACCCCCAGGTTGTTTTAGTGAGATTAACAGTAGGTACAGACGCCAGCACATCAAGCTACCGGAAACTGTCAAATTTTCTCAATCAACTTTGAACCTTAGACATCAGCGATAAAGTTGAAAATCTATTAAATAAATTTGACAGATTGTAGTAGCTTGATGTGCTGGCGTCTGTACCCATTACCAGGGACCGTAGAAGGTACTCCATGACGGGGAGGGGTAACTTCTTTGGTCATCCACTTCCAAAAACGAAGTAGGTACTCCATGACGGTGAGGGCCAAACTTCTCTGGTCACCCCCTTCCAAAAACAATTTAATGCATACTTAAAGATGCCTAGACCTACTTATTCCGTTAAAAAGTCAAAGTCAAATCTTTTGAAACTATCTCCATGGGTGACACCTTTTTTTTTGGGTGGGAAATTATCAAATAACTTCTCCCGCTCTGGGTGGAGCGGGAGGGCGTGTCAGACTCTTACTGAAAACTGTGTAAGAAAGCTCTCAGAAAAAAATTAGAATCCGATATTTCGTCGACACGATGTGCTATCCTTTAAGCCTTTTATGGCAGAAAGTGGTTTATAGGTGATGCTCCCAAGATAACTAAGTCTGTTTTCAGTGTAGTCTGTTTTGAGAGCTTTCTTCCACAGTTTTCTTCTTATAACATCTTTGGCAAATACATGGGTCCCCGTATTTTTGCAGTAAACAGTTGCGCAACTGGGCTCAATAATTAATTATGCGTAAAAGAAGTCGCTTGTTTACAAACAATGAATGGCTAGCTGTCAAATTATAAGACGCTCGAGATCAGCGCCATCTGAAGTGAGCAAGTGGCAGTTTTTATTCCCACTTGGACAGATCTCATTTGTCAAAATGTAAAATCGCTTCTTAATCGACTAATACTTTTCCATTCCCGTTTAGTTGGGTCATTGGACAACCCTAATCTATTACGTTTATGAACAGCTGTTGTCTTGTCTTGTCTTGTGCAGTGTGCTGTCCTGTCATTCATTCATCGTTGCTGTCAAAGTCAAACTCAAAATCATTTCAGATTCAGGAAGGAAGAAATTCACTGAACATAGGTCGCTAAGTAGTTTTTAAGTTTATCTAAGAATTTACTTTTGTACTTATTTATTTAATTAAGTTTCTAAGTGTGAGCCAAAGTCATTCAGGTCGATTTCCTACAGTGCTAATAGGGTTTAATAAGGCAGAGATCGATTAAAGAATGATGTAAGGAAGTAAACTTGTACGCAACATTGAAACTCTTGAATGAAATATTGTGATACCGAACGGAAAACAAGTGCTGGACAAGTGCCTTAAAAAAACGGCATGGCGAGCAGCGCGAGGTTTGTAAACATTTTTTTAAACCAGTGAATATCACCAGTGTTAGTGTGCAGTTTTGTATGCAATGTCACAGAGTCCAGAAATGTATGTGCAGTAGTACCCTTGATGTTTCTCTACAAAATATTTTGTAAGAGCTTTTTATTATTATTTCATAATAATCATTTAGAATGTCCTTAATAACACAATTTGCAGTTCCTCATTCCCTAATGAATATATTATTAATATATTTAAGAATTAATTAGTTATTGAAATAATTTTGACTGTTCATTGAAAGCCTTATTATTGTTAACTAAATAATTGTTGTATTTACCTAATGAATTTTCTAGAATGTATGTTTCAGCAGAATACTTACTATTAATAAAACTACCATTAATGAGTTAGTAGGTACCTTCTGTGTCAGATTTTAGTAATTCTTATGTTGTGTAAGGAACTGTTGGTTGTGGAGCCCGCCTTAGTGTAGATCACTCCATAGTAGTGCCGAGTCGTGGTGGAACTGAAGTGTTGTGGTTTCCAGGTGACAAGTCTTCTGAACTATCTTCTGTGTACTTGAGAGGATTATGCCAGCTTCCTTTGCACAGTATGTAGTTATTTTCACTACTCACTAATCAATAACTTGCTAATGTGGTGGGTTGGTTTCAGTGAATCATACTAATTATCCAAATGAGTTACAGTAGGCTTCTGAACAAGAACTGACTGCAATTTTATTGGTTGATTGCATATCAATTGGTTTCAATTTAGACTCGTTTCCTTTTCTTATATAAAAATTTAACTGTTGATTTTATTCTAATAAAATAGTTTAATACAATAATAATAATTTTGTGCTTAAATCAGTATCTCTATCTTTTTCTTAGATTATAGTATTGAGTTCTTAAATATTATAATCTTTATTACTGTGCAACTAAGTCTTGTGGAACATCTAGACAAATAGTGACTGTTACTATGCGTTCGCACTGGCTAAACATCACAACAAAACATGTTGAAATCTCTAGTGCCTGTCAAACTTTCTATGGAAAATTGACAGAAAATAGAGATTCCAACATGTTTCGTTGTAAATGTTTCGCCAGTGCGAACGCACAGTTACACACACATCTTTTTGTAATTTAAAGAGTTTGTTTCTCAAAACATCACTTAATGTCACCTTTGCAAGACTATGTTGCATTATATCTCGTTAGACAATATTCTATTATAAATTCAATGTTCTCATAAACTGGCCCAGCATGTTACCACTATCCTCAATGTTACAACTTGTTGTGTTAAAGAAATTGGGTAATTCCTAAATACCTGCTAAACTAACAGGCAAATACCTAAAATAAATAACAGGGATCTTCTTTTGGGTTTTTTCCATAGACTATAATTACTTAACTTTCCATCATAGTAAATTATGCTGGGCCGGGGTCATCCAGTGCATAAAGCAATAAGTACTAATAGGTATCATTTGACTGTTGGTTAACAGATTTTTTGTTCATGACAATCATTATCTTTTATTGCTAATAATTAAATGTGCTTTTCATCCTTCCAAGGCTTATTGTTACAAAATATATCTCAACATTTATCTCTTTCATTGCCATCAACAGATTGTGATATGGTTAGTTAAATTAAATATGAACATTAACTTAAAGCCGACTGTCTCACTATTTGTTTGTGCTGACTACACATACTTGATAAGGCAAGAATGTACCTAGATGCTCCTAAATACGAGCTCTGTCAATATTGGGAGATATATTCTGTAGCAATGGCGTCGCTTCCAGTCATCATGCGTGCCAGCATGCAGTAATCTGTGAACAGCACAGACTCTGGAGGCGACCGCCCCGTGTGCGCCAGCCGATCTATCGACAAATACGTCCAGCCATATCGCTACCGACGTTCAGGTCAATCTCTATCATCTGCGGTGTACCAACGTGTCTGTGTATAGTTGGCGTGGTGTTTGTTCCGCTTGACCCATTCATGGCACGTGTCACAGCTAAGGGCGCACGGCCAGCTTGCGGCGACCGGCATGCGCGCGCGCCGCGCTGCTCCGCCGCGCCCGCGACGCTATGGCTCAGCCCTGCCGGTAGGTATCTACTAATACCTGTGTACACACCTTATCAAACAAGTAGCACACCCTGAACAAATATTTCAGCGGCCGAGTGTTGAACAACAGCCTCCGGCTCCTGACACCAATCATGTGGTATTTACTTATGTAGATATACGAGCTCACAGTGCCGAGTGCTGGCACGTCGGGCCGTGTGCTCTTTATTCAGACAAGTCTTGTTAATTAAGGTGGTTGTGTCGGAATTAATTTAAAAAGTTAACACTACGTGTTCGTCTCTCGTTCGGCTGTTACGTCACAATACTGCATCGATAAATATTGTCCAATTAATTATCAATCAAAGGGAGTGATAAGAACTAGTCTGCGGAGACGTTCGTTTTTTAAGATGTAAGTGGTCTTAACTGGTCAGTTGTGTGGGAGCCCTGCTCTGCCTGCATTACGTCGAGAAGCTGAACGTGGCCTCCTGCGTGCGTCCACGCTCGTGCTCCTTACTAACCATTACATTACTAATAAGTTTTTCTTTGAAATGGAAAACGGGTATGTTTAATTGTACTGTTTCCTTATCACTGCTACAACTCGTTGCATTTACATATTCTAGTCTAGCCAATTTATTCAGTTTATTTTTTTGTGCTAGTTTCCTATCTCATACATAGGTACCTACCAAGTTAGCGAAAGAGCGGTGCCTTCACTTGTGGTATGACGCTGGTCTATGTATTTGTTGACATGAGCCGACTGCTGAAACTACGATTTAACCCTACATGATGCTATAGAGGTTGTCGTCCATCTCTTTACGACTGACATTGTATTAGACAACGGAGTTATTTATTACAAAATTACAATGTTTACTATCCACTTACGTCGTAGTTAGTATAATATGATAAATTAATAATTATTTTAGTGACTGTTTTAATCATGACAATGACCTCGACGATTTGTATTGCGTCAATTTACATCTCGTACGAATTATCACAACTTCTCACAGTAACAGCTGAGACACAATAATAATTTATCAAAAGACAATCATATTATTCTGATCAAATAATGTAAATGACTTACTTCACTCATGGCCGTCGAGCAGCAGGACATGCGATCGTAGTGATGGTATCGTGCTTGAGCGACGCTCGCCAGCGTCGGACTGCGCAGGGCAGTCGCGGACTCGTCTCCGCTAATAACACATCGGAACCTGCTCTAAATATCACTATAATCTGTGATCGCGTCTAATCTGTGGCTATCGATAATTACTGCCTTTATATTTTCGTTATTTTATCGGTTTCCGTCCAGTTCATTATCAGTGGACGGCTCTGTTGCACTAACGCTCGAACACGAACTCCCGTACCTATTACTTTTGCAGTTTATACAGTGTACATGTGGAAAACAATGCTGGTAGCGGTAGTGGTAGCATGTAGATAATTGATAGAAGGCTGTTTAGGGTCAGTGTGCACCATCTGTTCAGCAGCTGCACTCGTCTCCGTGATTGCTTCATCAGCCGTGGGCTCGTGGACATACGTCGCTAATCTTATCCGAGCGTTATCTAAACTCACTAAGTATATATAAAGCGAACATTTCTCACGTTTATTTACAGTGAGAAGTTGGCTCACGATAATTCGTACAATAACGTAAATATACTTTCTATCGTTACAATCTTTACAAACCGGTTTGTTATCATTATCATTCGCCAAACTCAGCTCAGTGAAGCTACTGCTGAGAGTGTAAGCGCTCGTCGTGCCGCAGGTTGAACGAGGACAAGGAGAGCTCGCCGTGCCTTGAGCGAGGAGACGGAGTCACCGCCAAGATGTGGGGTGCGCAGCGACTGGTGGCGTTGGACGTGCTGATGGTGTTCTGGGGCATCGGCACGTGGCTCGGCGTCAACGGGCTGTACGTGCAGCTGCCGCTGCTGGTGGACCGCCTGCCCGAGGGCTGGGCGCTACCCTCGTCCATGGTGATGGCCGTGCAGCTTGCTAACAGCGGCCTGCTCCTGTACGCGCTCATGCGCCGCCTGCTGCCCAGCGTCAAGGATGCCTTCTACATCTACGCACTGCTGGTGATCGGCACGCTGGCGCTCGTGCTCAACGCTTTCCTATACGAGCAGACATCGGTGATCGGCGGTGAGGAGCGCTCCGTGGCCTACCTGGCGCTGACGTTCTTCGCGGCGCTGGTGGGCTGCACCAGTTCCGTGCTGTTCTACCCGTACCTGCGCCACTTCCGTGACGTGTATCTCGCCACGTACCTGGTGGGCGAGGGGCTCAGCGGGTTCGTGTCGAGCCTGCTGGCGCTGGTGCAGGGCGTGGGCGGCGAGCCCGAGTGCCTGCCGTCGGCCGACAACAGCACGCTGGTGCCACACTACCCGCCCGCGCGCTTCGACACCATGGTGTTCTTGCTGCTGCTAGGCGGGCTGTCGGCGACCAGCCTGACCGCCTTCGTCGTCATCAACAACTACAAGGGCTTCCAGTCGGAGCGCGTGGCGCCGGCGGCCGCGGCCAAGGACGACGAGGCCACGTCGGAGCGGCCGTCTTTGTTGGCGCCGCGCTGGGTAGGCGTGATGCTGCTGATGGTGCTGCTGAACGCGCTCAACAACGGCGTGCTGCCGTCGGTGCAGTCATACTCGTGCATGCCGTACGGCACGCGGGCGTACCACCTGTCGGTGACGCTGGGCGCCATGGCCAACCCGGCGGCGTGCCTGGCGGGCGTGTGGCTGCGGCCGCTGCCGGGGCGCGCGCTGGGCGTGCTGCTGGTACTGTCGGCGGCGCCCTTCGCCTACATCCTGGCCACGGCGCTGCTCAGCCCTGCGCCGCCGCTGCAGCACACCGCGGCCGGGGAAGCTTTAGTTGTGAGTATTACTTTAAAAATCATTTTTATCTCATTCAGAAGAAAGTGTCTAAGTACCTAACCGTAGCCCAAGATCTACTACTGGCTACTGGCTAGAGGCTACTAGCTACTGGAAGTATATTTTCACTGTGCAGAACCGACAGGCGATTCCATAAGCCGCTCTTCGGAAACTTGTCAGATACAAGTCTTTTCGTACAAGATGTTGTCGCGAACAATTTCTATGTTTATCTCTACGTTGCACGTGGGTCACTCCGTGATGTTATCAAGCTACATTAAAATTATCTAAATTATCCCAAACCGCTATTACACACTCACACATAGCAACATATAAAGCAACAGACAAGTTTATGTTGCACTCCGTGCAGTATACTCGTAACATTTGAGTTCTGGTGGGCAGTTGGGCACATAGTGTATTGTTTGTATAGGCCTAGTTTAGTTATCTGATAATTATTTCAGTCAGGTTGCACGTCAAGGTCCATACTAGACAGTCCTGGTTTTGCTGCCAACGTCCATACTACGTTGAATACACCGGTTCTCGTCCGATCACCGAAGTTAAGTCCTGGTTTTGCTGTTCAAGATGATGTTTAGATGATTTCCGTGACCTGTTATTCTCTTTGATAAATAGTTTGCGTGAGAGACTACCTTCGTTGCTATCAAATCTGCATCGTCCAAGTATCTACACTCGATTTTAATTAAGGGCTAGTTAAGAGCTTGCTATCAATTACACGATCGTGTACTTGGCAACAAACATGTCTTGGATCCAAAACATGCTGAGTTTTTCTTACCGCAGAGAGGCGGATGTGCTACCTCCACAACTTAAAAAGATAATATCTCTTGAATGTACGCGGTTCTCGTGCTCATAGGTGCGAGACCTATTTTCTTCTGCCTCGTACCTAACCCACTTTTCAAACTTTTCCCTCAATACCAAGTGGCATGTCATTATTTTTCTTTCTCCAGTTCTTTCTTCAAGCCGGGAACTGCTCCATTGTTCTGAAATTCATGCAAAGTGAATGATTGATTGACTGACAGCAAGGCTCGGATACCGGTTCAATTTTCAAACCGTTATTATGTACTTGACGCAAAAACCTTTACATTCGGTTTCGTTCGTATAAACCTATTTTTATAAATCGGTTTTGGAGGAGTTTTTACATTAAGGTTTTTTTCGGATTTAGAGCAATATTAACCGGTTTTTTGTTTAGTTTTTATTCAACGTGGTATCCTCACAGTAATCACAAGTTGCGACGCGTTTACCAACATGCCGCTCGTCGATTAAACCGGTTAATTTAGGTTAAAATAAAGTTCTTAAAACGTTCACGTTCTTAAGAAAAGTTCGGAGTAAAACTGAAATAAACTGGTTTTAACCGGTATTTTTTAAACCGGTTCCGAGCCTTGACTGACAGCATGAGTTATCATTAGGTAAAAATTGCGTTGATTGGGAATTATCGGTCGTATTCGCTGGTAGCTTCCATTATCTTGGAGATACCATGGAGTGATGATAACTATTATAATATGCCAGACGAAATGTCGATACTTCCGGAGTGTATCCGCGCGAATATATTAATCAGGCTTGACATAATTTTCTATCATAGACGCCCAGCCAAGGCACAGCAGCCTTGGCTGGGCGATATGATATCCTGAAAATAGGAGGAGCTATTAAATTAACCACATCATTATCTGGACGGATATCCTCAATGAAATTATAGTTTTAGTGCTTGGCATAACATAACAACACCTGTATTTCCCGGACAGACATGTACTTATAGCATTTGGCATAAAATGGATTTATGATAGTAATAAATAACTACCTTGTTATGAACCCCTTGCTTTACCAGCACTTGGATTTTCTGCTTTGGTTGTGAATCCAAGCAGAAAACGCATAGACAATCATTTATATTTGCGAATCTATTGAGTGTTGTGGGTACATTATAAAGGATCAATATGACCTATAAAAAACACTCAGGCGAAAACAGAACATAATAATTAGGTAATACCCACTCCCTCTCGAAGAGAGGAGGTGTAGCGACCTACATAAATACGAGCGCATCACGAGTCCGGCTGCCGCCACAGCGCGCTGCGCACTGAGCGACCGCCAGGGCGCGCGCGCGCGCGGCGCACGCACCGTGCCACCTCTCCAATGCGACACCTCTGCGGTCCGCGCCCGCGCTGGCGGTCATATGTAGTAGTGACAACATCCCTGCGTCGAAGACCATCGAGCACTGACTGTTGGGAGCGCGCCACCTGTATTGCGGTCGCACTCGCACGGTCGCACCGCGCGCGCGTCATACGTCATTCTCGATCCTGATCGTCTATTGGACTACCACCTCCTTGTTCCACCACTACCTTTGCATGCTACCCTACGGAATATATAAGGCGATGTTCTATAGAAATAAAGAATCATTTCGTTACCCATATACGCATTTGTTTTAATTTATAAGAGACCTCTAAATTGGTGACCCCGACGTGATCGACAAAGTCATGTCCGAAACAAGTCAGGAGCCGCGAACCACGCTATCTGAAGAAGATATAGAGATGATCTCCGTCAAGTCTCGGATACCTCCATTCTGGCGTGACAAGCCCAGATTATGGTTCGCGCAGTTCGAAACTATGGTGTCGAACCAAAAGCTCAGCGAAGAAGCGAAGTTTGGACTTGCTGTGGCGCAACTCGACAAGGTGGATGTTGAACAAATTAGCGACATCATATTATCATCGGCTAGGACGGGTAGATTTGAAGCGCTAAAGACCCGTTTATTATCAGTCTACGAGGAGTCAGAGAATAAGCAACTGCAAAAATTACTCAACGAGGTTGAACTAGGCGACCAGCGTCCTTCCCAGCTGCTGCGGCGTATGCGCGATCTGGCTCGTGACAAGATGCCCGATGAAACCCTCCGAATGTTGTGGATGAGCCACCTACCCTCTTCGACGAGAGCTGTTTTAGCGGTCAGTGAGACATCTAAATTAGACTCGCTAGCGGCAATGGCCGACAAGATGAGTGAGCAGATGAAAGAGGTAAATTCTGTGTGTTCCTGTAGTCACGCTAGCGCTGCGTCACAAACATCGACACCATCGCCTAACGATCGAATTTTGAACATGATCGAGGCACTTACGAAAGAGGTCGCAGAGTTGAAAATGGACAGATCGCGTAACTATCACCGTGGACCGCAGCGGGGCAGATTCCGTTCAAGATCTCGTTCCAAGTCCGCGAATCGTGACACATCAATTTGCTATTTCCATCGCAAGTTCGGCAAGGAAGCATTTCGCTGTCGGAGACCCTGTAACTTCGCGAGCAAGATGAATACGAACCAGGAAAACTAGTCCCGACTTTGGCTACGACGGGATCCGAAGTCAACGACATAACTCGACACCGTCTGTTTATTAAAGAGCTGGGAACTGGTCTACATTTCCTCATCGATACCGGCGCGAACGTCTCAGTATTACCTGTAAAGAGGGTACGCGGAGAAAAAACGACGCCGACCGAATATCTCTACGCCGCCAACGGTTCACGAATACCCTCCTATGGGGAACGCGCTATGACATTGAATATAGGACTACGTCGACCGTATATATGCAATTTCGTCGTCGCCGAAGTGACCAAACCGATATTGGGGGCTGATTTCCTGCATAAGCACCAACTCACGGTAGATATACACGGACGGCGGTTAATAGACAAAAAAACAGGCCTATCCGTTGTCGGCAGCGTAACATCTACTTCAGACTTTAGCATCAACTCCGTAGATGACCAGCAGCCATACCACGATCTGCTCGCAAAGTACCCAGACATTACCCGACCGAATTTGAAGCTCTGTCACAGCGAAGTGGAACACCATATACAGACTACCGGGCCGCCATTATATGCAAAATCACGCCCTCTGCCACCGCACAAGTACAAGGCAGCCAAGGCAGAATTTGACGTGATGATCGAGCAAGGTATTTGTCGGCCGTCGAAGAGTCCTTGGGCCAGTCCAATACACCTTGTCCTAAAGAAGGATGGCAAATACAGAGTTTGTGGTGATTATCGTCGACTCAATACAGTGACCGTGCCTGACCGTTACCCCATTCCAAGATTACATGATTTTACCTACAACTTACTGGGGAAGAAATACTTCTCCATAATCGACATGAAAAAGGCCTATTACCAAGTTCGAACTCGCGAAGAGGATATACAGAAGACTGCCGTTATCACACCATTCGGGTTATATGAATTTCCGAGGATGTGCTTCGGTTTGCGCAACGCTGGGCAAACGTTCCAACGACACATAGACAATGTTCTACGGGGACTACCTGTTTTCCCATTTGTGGACGACATTTTAGTGGCTTCTGAAACAAAGGAACAGCACAGAAGTGAACTAGAAGAGGTATTCAGAAGGCTTAACGACCATGGGCTACAACTAAATGTAGCTAAGTGTACATTTGGCCAACAAACACTCAACTTTTTGGGCTACACTATAAACACCAAAGGAATTAAGCCAACTGACGAGAAGGTCGAAGCCATAAAATCATACCCGCGCCCAGAAACAGTCCTACAATTACGTCGATTCCTGGGAATGATAAACTTTTATCGCGAGAATATCCCACATGCTGCCGAGTATCAGAAAGAGCTCAATGTTTACCTAAAACATTCCAAGAAAAACGACAAGACGAAAATTTGTTGGAGCGAGACAGCGATTCAGGCGTTTGAAAAATGCAAACACGACATCACCAGCGCCGTACTGTTGTCATACCCATCGTCAACACTACCTTTCGTGCTCATGACCGACGCATCCGACAGCTGTGCGGGGGCGGTACTCCAACAAAAAAGTCAAGGCCATTGGAGACCGCTCGGGTTTTTTTCCAAGAAGTTCGACGACGCTCAAAGGAAATACAGCACGTATGACAGGGAGCTTACGTCTATATACATGGCAGTTCGTCACTTTCGCCGGATCATAGAAGGCCGTGACGTCACCATATTGACGGACCACAAACCCCTTACCACTGCACTGCAAGCGAACTATAAAGATGAAACCCCGAGGCGCACAAGATATTTAGAATATATCAGCCAGTTTGTCACCGATATCAAACACGTATCGGGCAAGGATAACTGTGTCGCCGACGCCATGTCACGAGTGGACACAATATCATGTCCAACACCGATAAATTACGACGAGTTAGCAAAGTCTCAAAAGCAAGATGAAGAACTCAAGCAACTCATGAAAAGCGACAGGTTCAAATTCAAGCGAATAGCAGTGCCCGGTTCAACTACCCAAGTCGTATGCGAGATGTCAACAAAAAGTCCTCGCCCGTACTTACCGTTACAATACAGGATGAAAGCTTATCAAGCGATACACGACCTAAATCACCCCGGCGTAAGAGCGACGAGAAGATTAACTACCACACGTTATTTCTGGTTGACCATTAAGAAAGATGTCACGGACTGGGCAAGGGCTTGCGACCAATGCCAGCGAGTGAAAGTTCATCGCCACACCAAGGCACCAGTATCCAGTTTCACGCCAGTAGACCGCTTAAGTCATCTGCATATTGACTTAGTCGGTCCCTTACCAACGTCAAACAACTGTCGTTATATACTGACGATGATCGACAGAGCAACGAAGTGGCCAGAAGCTCAACCAATCGAGGATATAACGGCAGAAAAAGTTGCAAATACGTTGTATGGAACATGGATTGCAAGATACGGTTGCCCCGCGACCATAACAACAGACCAAGGCAGACAATTCGAATCTGAACTATTCCATAAGTTGATGCATCGCATGGGAATCCAGCACGTACGAACTACGGCGTACCATCCCCAATCGAACGGGTTGGTAGAACGCTGGCACCGCACACTAAAAGCATCACTCACTGCAAGATTAAATACAACGAACTGGACGTACGAGTTACCCACCGTATTACTTGGTCTGCGCGCCGCATACAAGACAGACATCGGCGCCAGTACTGCGGAATTATTATTCGGAAGAACACTACGCCTGCCAGGTGAATTATACGGTGAATCAAGCACAACATGCAACACGCCATCGCACTTCATGAATCATCTTAGCGAAGCATTGAAAAAGGCACAGGTGCAGCGCGAAGCCAACAAAAGCACCGCTGTTTTCATTCACAGCGATCTGTTTAAATCAACACACGTTTACGTTCGTAACGACGCTGTACGCAAACCGTTAACACCTACCTATAACGGTCCATATCGCGTTATCGATCGCACAGATAAGTACTTCACCGTACAGTTGGAGAACAGAATATCAAATATATCCGTCGATCGGCTGAAGCCTGCATTCAAGTGCAACGAGGAGCAGGCAGATGAGACACCAGTCACCTTCAGCTACGTCACTAAATCCGGCAGGACATCAAAGCCTCCGGTACGCTTCGCTGAGGGGGGAATAATGTAGCGACCTACATAAATACGAGCGCATCACGAGTCCGGCTGCCGCCACAGCGCGCTGCGCACTGAGCGACCGCCAGGGCGCGCGCGCGCGCGGCGCACGCACCGTGCCACCTCTCCAATGCGACACCTCTGCGGTCCGCGCCCGCGCTGGCGGTCATATGTAGTAGTGACAACATCCCTGCGTCGAAGACCATCGAGCACTGACTGTTGGGAGCGCGCCACCTGTATTGCGGTCGCACTCGCACGGTCGCACCGCGCGCGCGTCATACGTCATTCTCGATCCTGATCGTCTATTGGACTACCACCTCCTTGTTCCACCACTACCTTTGCATGCTACCCTACGGAATATATAAGGCGATGTTCTATAGAAATAAAGAATCATTTCGTTACCCATATACGCATTTGTTTTAATTTATAAGAGACCTCTAAAGAGGCCTGTTTCCCAGCTGAGAAAACATTATATGCGGATTTAGCTATACCAATACGTATAGGTAATAGTTACAATAGTAACTATTAAATTACAAAAATATTTCCCTCACGCGGACTCGCCCGACCTTGACTTCAAATTCGCTTACTCATATTTCTGTTAGCGACTTAGAAATCGTTCACGGAAAACTGAGGTTTTGTGTTCCAGAGGATTGCGTGAACGTTTTGGTTACGTTACTTTTGCTTGGCGCCGATCTCTCTTCGAGTCGTCTGGCGTCTGTTAAATTAGCTCGGTTCCTAGTCAACATTGTCATATTTATGTCGAGGAAGGGTTATGGGTTTTAGGAACGGCAATAATCTGTGCGAATGTTTGCCAGCGGGATACAAAGGAAGAATTGAAAATAAGTGTGATTGGTACTTAGGCCATTTTAGGAGCGTTTTGTAGATGAAGTTGTGTGAAATATTATATAGCCATTTTCTATTTATAGTCATGACTATAAATAGAAATTATTATTCGTGTTCGCCGAACCAAAAATATAAATTAGGCTTTATTTATTTAAAAAGCAGAAAGGAAAAGAGCAGGAGGGTGATTGACTTGTAGCCGCTAAACTTGAGTGTGACGTGTTCGCGGACGAGTGGATGATCATGTCAGTATGTCTGGAGTTCAGTGTTGAGTGTATGAATGAATGTATTTAACTAATGTAATCGGCCGATGGCAGTGTTATGTTAAAGTAAGTGCTCGTACCCACGAGCGGTGCTGTTGCCAGCGGCAGGGGCAGCTGCAACAGCTGTCGACAACGTGCCGCTCGTATATGAGTTCTAAAATAAATAAATGATGTATATTTTGTATTAGGTTAGTTTATTATTTTGTAAGAATATTTTGTGTATTTTATCTATGGGCCTTAGATGCCTGACAATAAAGGAATTATTGTTATTTAAAGGGTCTTTGACATTTCTCGGGACCCTGGGGTCCCGGACCTTTGGAAGGCGTACGAGGGGCCGAAGCCAACTCGCAGAGGCCTGTTAGACGTTTTTAATTAAATAAAGCACCAACCGACGATTATCCCTGTATGTACTATGCAAGTGCACCCAAGGACAACCTCCGTTGAAGGATGAAGAAGCATTGCCCCACTGCTGGGCAAATTGCTCCGCAACCCCACACTTCTAGTGGTGTTGGGTTGTCCATGCAAGCAGTCCCGCCGTTAAATCAGCGTTTCCTACAGCTGCTTGAAGCCGCCAGCGCTACCCATGCCGATGCTATGTTGTAGATGTTGTGTACTGACGTGACTGTTGCCCTGCAGGTGACAGCGTGGGTGGTGGTGTCGGGCGTGATCTCGTACGCGCGCATGTGGGTGTACGGCTGGGCGCGGGCGGGCGGCGCGCGCGGCATGCGCCTGTGCGGCGGCGTGGGGCAGCTGGGCTCCGTGCTGGGCTCGGCCAGCACCTACTTCGTGGTCAACTACACGCCGCTGTTCGTGCAGGCCGACGCCTGCCCCGCCATGTCCGCCATCTCCGCGCTCTCGCTCACCAACCTATAGTGATACTGAACTTAGATTAATAATATAGACTATTTATGTTGACGTTATTTCACTTGTTTTATTTTTTCCTTAAGTGCAATTTAATGGCCGAACACGGATTTGTACCTAATTCAAATAAAAAACAAAACCTATTAGTATTAAGAACAGGTTTAGCAATGACATTTATTTTATTGATGTAGACAATGGACAAGAAACCAAACAAAGTCTGATCATTCTTAGATATATATACACATACATCAACTTCTAGATTTTTGTGAGTTAAATATTCGATTCCACTCTTTCTAGGAAATAAGTCAGTCGCTGTAGCAAGTTGTATAGCGTTCTATAACATGTTGCACAACAGATAAGAAATGTATGAACTCACGCAGGTTACTTGAAACTATGCCTTTACTGTGCACTGATAACCGATACAATGTATGGTTTTGTTGTTCTCGATACTTAATCAGTTAGTCGCGTGGTAAGCATTAATATTATCGCTGCAGAGATTGTCTACACTTACTAACCCTGCTGAACTTCGGCTAGGTTAACGATATAGGAACTAACAATGTACCCACCCGTTGATTGAGAATGACAA
This sequence comes from Agrochola lychnidis, assembly GCA_963680765.1. NCBI lineage: Eukaryota > Metazoa > Arthropoda > Insecta > Lepidoptera > Noctuidae > Agrochola > Agrochola lychnidis. Next base: position 915,126 of record OY796851.1, read on the forward strand.
CGAGCATTATGCCTACTGTTTTTTTAGTCCAAGTCTTTGGTTAATTTTCTCAATGGGTTAGGGAAATACCTAGTGATACAGTCAGTGCCGGTTTTAGCCAGGCGCCCCGGGCGAGATTTCTCTGGTGCTCCTCACCACTCTTGAATAGTAGAGGGGCGAAAATTTTAGCTTTTGTTCCAGTTTGAGGAATAGGAAAATTCAGGATGATAAAACGAGCGAAGGGAGCAGCGGGGTGCAGCTCAAATTTTTTTAGCACCTCGCTGCGTCTTTTCTTTGGCCCATTCATATAAGTACCTAAACTTTGTCGACTTGTACCGAAAAGTTAGAGAAAAACATAATCCTGTTTTTGCAGACCAGTAGTCGGTTAAAAAAGAGTTAAACAACAGAAAAGATAGAGAAATATAAGGCCGGTGGTTCGCGTTGGGCGCCTCTTCATGTCTGGCGCCATAGATGTTTTTTTTTATATTTCAATGTCTGGCGCATTAGGCGGGTGCCCATGCGCGCCGTGCCCTGCCCTGCCGGTACTGAGTGAGGGGATATACGGCGCCCTGGGCGGTCGCCCAACCGCGCTCTACCCAAACGCCGCTACCCAAACGCCGCTACTGGATACACTATCCACTTGTACTTGTTCGACTTCTTAGTTCTTCATACTGCTTATCGCTGCTTATCACTGCTTCTTGCTAAGGTACAGCGCAGTTCAGGGCAGCATATGTAGGTACCTACTTACGTAAAGCATCTCCGGGACAAATTTTTTCACAAAGAGCTGCGAGTGCAACTGACATCCTGAAATGATATAGAGACTATTATTTTTCTTTTTTTTTTTTTTATTTGTCTCACCAACAATTGAATACACCGATACAAAGATATGAGATACATGCAATAAACTTATAGACTAGTGTACCAATTTCTTACAGGTAAGCACATCATGCATTACTTATTTGTTGTTTAGTGCCTACTTAAAATTAGATGCGTTCTTACACTCACTGAACATAATTATTATTTCAACAAAATCCAATTTAAAATCTATAATTGAATTTAAAACAAAAATTTTAATCATAATTAATTAAAATCACATAAAATTTAAATAAATACTAAAAATAAAATCTAAATTAAAATTAAAATCGAATTTACAACACTGAAATGATTTTACAAATTTTTACATATAATGCTTCGGAACTTACCAAGTGAGTCAGAGTGCACATCAATAAGATCACTGCAGCTATTTAATAATTTACATAGACGGGGGATTGGAGAATTAGCCCCAAGAACAGTTCTGCGAAGAGGAGGACATAAGGGGGTTATAGGAGCTCGTGGGCTTTTTGCGGGTACGCGGATTTTGATTCTGCTCAACAATTGAGGACAGTCAATTTTATTATTCAAAATTTTAAATAAAAACAACAAATCCAGTAAATCTCTCCTCTTCTGTAGGGATATCATCTTGAAATGCAAGAGTCTATCTTTATATGATTGTTCCTTTTTAGCTATCCCGGAAGAGTAGGTATGCTAAATGCCACAGAAATCGTTTTTGAACCCTTTCCAATCTTAGTGTGTGAGCGGCATAGTGAGGTCTCCATACAGTACTGCAATATTCTAACGAGCTACGGATCAAACAATATTGTAAAGTAGAATTTTTGTCTTATTGCGACGGAAACTGGGATTTTTGTAGGTTCTGTACGCTGGCGTATCTTTTCCTTTTCTCTCAAAGTTCTTATTACATTTTTATCGAACCAAGGAGGGTGTGTCTTATGTTTTCGAGTGATAGGGGGATCTTGCATTTCTATAATATTTTCAATTTTATCGTAGAGTGTACGGAGCATTCCGTTCACATCGTGAGTGCCATCAAATAAAAGGTTCCAATCGATCTCATTTAATTGTTTACAAATAATATCATAATCTAATTTATAAAAATTTAGTCTTTTATTACTATTATAAGGAAGTCGTGTGTCTTTATAGGATTTTAAATTTATTTTGATTGGGGGATGCAAGCGGTCAATTATACTTAGGGGATTTAGAGCAGGACATACGATACCGGAAGTTAAGCTAGTCAACGCAAGGTCAAGTACGCGTCCTGACTTATTTGATATATTGTTAAGTTGAAATAATTTGTTTATATGACTAAAATCAGTTAGCAAGTGACCAATACCTGGTGCCACATAACCATTATCCAACTCACTTACCAAGCTCCAATCAATTTTACTACAGTTAAAGTCACCAACTATACACGACTTCAAACCCGACTGTTCAAATATGGTATTACAAGAGTCCAAGAAGTGTTCTAGGGTTGAACGAAGTACAGGCGGAGGCAAATACACTGCGCACAGAGCTAGTTGATGAACAGACTTTGTAATCGAGAAGTCTATGATAACCCACAAATCTTCACAATTGCTTTCCCATTGAGTCATACGTTTTGAATTTTGTATAGATGAAAAAGATCATCACAAACATACGGCAAGACCAGCTGTGATCAGCGACCTCAAATAAACAAGGAAAGGAAATTCACCAACACGCGCGGTTCGTCTGTGTGCAGATTCTTTTAAAAAATTAAAATTATGGAACTTGTGCGTAGGTATCTAAGCAGGAAGGTAAAAGAATCGCAGTTCGTATTGTTATGGCGTGCATGCTACGCTCTCAGTTGCTCATAAAACAGATATGATCTGCCTTGTTAGTATGCTTCAAACGTCTTTTTTACGAAGGTAACCACGGGTCTTACCATAAAGTCCCATAGCGGGTGAAAAGTGACGTAAAGTCAGTCCCCTTTTTTCCATAGGGCACTCTGGGCAAATGCCCAGGGCCTCGCGATCGACGGGGGCCCCGGCCTGCCCTAAAAAATCATTCTTTGCAGCCGCTGATCCATTCTACTAAATTAGTACCTACTTACCCGATTCAATGACAAAATAATTGATTTGCTGTGCGATTTACAATAAATTTCTAGCCCCAAACTTATGAAATATTAGTACCTATTATTTTTATTGATTTTATTAATTGAACATTGAAAGAAATTCAATTTGCCAACTAGGTAGGTACCTATCTCAAAATACATAAAATGAGACCAAATGCGGCAATGACATTGAATAATTATCTAACTAGCATACTAATTAAGTCGGAAAATTTATCCAGGGTGAACTAAATTCTAATGCTTTGTATTTCGTAACAGTATTTTTTTTAGCACATTAATTTTTCTATGCACACACAAAGATGACTACAAAAAGCAATTCCATCGTATTGATATGTTTGATCTTTCTGCTGGTAGATTCAAAAATATTATTATAAGTACTCAAAACACTTAGTCATTAACTCATAAACTTTTTCTACTAAGATTTGCATGCCTTGATAAGTTTTTCTTTGTTTGCTAAAGGAGATGTTTCATTTTCGGCCATAAAGTGTACGTTAATGTAAAAAAAGGAAAAAAATCCACGAATTGAGGAAAAATATTCTTTCCTGTTTATTCCCCTAACTACTTCGGCACAAAAAATAATAGCTTAACAAATTATTACCATATTCTATTCATCATGGCGTCGTTTTACTTGCATACAGCTTTCGTCCAGAAATCATGTTACATTTTAACATAATAATATCACGTAGACGTCATTTAAATAAATATGAAAGGCATGTATTTCTGTACTATATTAAGATAGCTATCTTATACAACTTTTTTGATTAATTAGAAAGTGTGATTCATCATAAAAATAAAAAACTGCTTTTGTGGATTGTAGATTTGTAGGTACTTCTGGACTAAAATGGCTAGCTGTCGATGGTCGTATTTCTCCTGACAAACGTCAAACATTTTCGGTTTTTATTTTGTGCCCAAAAAGTATTAGATATTACGGAAAAAAACAGTCTTTATTGTATTTAGGGGTTCGTTTCCCAAGTTTTCTGAAGTGTACATGTTATGGCCGGAGTCCCATACAAAAATGAAACGTCTCCTTTACTTTTGTTTTACTATTTAGCACAAAAAATGTTTTCTAATTAAATTATTGTAGTTTGTTAGTTTTAGTTTTAAATATCATGGTTTGTAGTTTATTTTTTATTTGTATTCCGTGGAAAATAGTTCGTTGCACATTTGGCCGTATTTTTTATTTATTCGTATAAAATGTAATGTGTCACTGTTTTCCCAAATAAATAAATAAAGAGAGAGGCTGTCCATGGGCACTATCCTTTAAAATAATTTTAAAATTTTGCTTATCTACACAGGGGCCCCGTGATCCTTATGTGCCCAGGGCCTCCAACAGGTTAAAGACGGCCCTGCGCATAGTAGAGTCGTGCGTTATTGTATCAAGAAATGGTAGGTAATATCTACTTGTTAAAAGCATATAATCAATTAGGTTTGTTAAGCGGACAATTTGTGCCCATTATGCGACATAATGCACCATTATCTAAATGCTACGTAATAGTGCAAAAAGATTGCTCCACAAACACTCCGCGTTTTATAATGATCGCCAGTCTAATGGGCGTTAAGGAGAAGTTATTTATTATATTAACAAGTCGATGTTGATTAGAAGGGTTATTGGCTGGAATACCAAAATAATGTCAATATGTAACGCTCTTTTATTCTCATAAGTTCATAACTATCGATTTTTATCTGTAACAAAGGTACGAGTCACTGTAAGTATAGGTACGAGCATATGTAGGTCACTGTCTTATAGATTTTGACATAATTATAAATAGGAAATCGTGTTATAGGCTTTGATAAGTTCATACATTAAACTTAAGGTAGTGGCCACAAAAAAAAAAGTCTGGCTAGCTGAAGAGTTTCACCAGTCAGTGAAGAAATCGGATTGAGGATAAACATTGTAGAAGATTGTTAAAAAAATTAAACTTCACCAAAAACGCGCAAAAAGCACTGCCGTATTTTGATAACTTTAAGAATAAGTCACCTAAACTTAAATAAAGACAACAAAGAACAGTGAACCCACAGACTTTTTCTGTTTTCCATAACATTAGGTAGGTACTTCTGTTTTACGTAGAAAGTTCGGAAATCGGAATTGCGTAGATAAATGGTCTGAGCGAAGTAATGAAAAAACTGGAGTGGAAAAATGGCAAAAAAACAGCGCAAATTAGACAAAATATGTATGTAGGTAGGTGAGACATTCAATGGAACTTTGTTTTTAATAAAAAAGAAAATAGAAATAAAGCTTACATAACTTCAATAACATTGGTTTCGAATTTTGAGATACTTGATTATCAATGACAGTTCAATGTTAATTGTTTTAACTCACTTGACTCCATAGTTCTGAGTGCCACTGTTACAAAAAAAAAAATCCGACGTACTGAGAACCCTTTCCTTTTTTTGAAGTCGGTAAATAAAGGGCCGTACCCTCACCGGGACGTTATGGTGACGTCGCCAGGTCGGGACGTTATGGCGACGTCGCCAGGTCGGGACGTTATGGCGACGTCGCCAGGTCGCGTCGCCAATAAAATGTAGGGCTGCGTAGGTGTGAAGTAATCCTATAAGAGTTCCGTTTTTTTCCTTTTAAGGTACGCAAACCTAAAAAAATTTTTTTTGACTAAAACATACGTTATTATTAATTAACTGATCCAACAATAACACACAGTTTTTACAAGACTCACCTCCACAATACATAAACAGATCAATAAATCAAGTCCAATATTTTGAAGAATGCTGTCCAAACTGTTTAGTGCTAAAGGTGAGCCACCTACCTTATAACTAGGCTACCATATAACTGTATAGGTACCTGCATTTAGTAAGGCGAACGTTTCTTTCTATATTCGCTCCCACCGGTGCGAAAGAAACAAACATAGTAGTAGGTACACACAGGCACCGATATAATTCTAAGCGTAAAATAAAACCGCGATGAGCAAAGGGCTTCCCCTTAACTGCCCGCCTCTGTCTCCAATGAGGGGTTGCGGACAGTGCGCTACTACGCGCCCGTCTGCCTTCGAGTCAACATGGAGCTGATCAGCTTCGTACTGTCTTACTTCCTCACCAAGGACCTGTCCATGATGACCGCCTTCATTTGCTGGACGCCTGGTAATGCAGATAGGTTCAGCTATTTTATTTCAAACCAAAGTGGGTATCAATTACAAGATCACTAAAGTTAAAGTAAGTTGGACGACACGATTGGCGCAGTGCTGCGCTGCGTGTCGCGGGTTCGATTCCCGCACGGAACAAATATTTGTATGACCTACAAGTAGTTGTTCCGGGTCTGGCTGTTTGTGTATGTGAGTTTAAATGTTTGTAAACGCACCCACAATACAGGTAAAAGTCCTAGTGTGGGGCAAAGTTTAAAAAAAAAAGAAAGAAAAAGAAAGTACGAGTAAACTGCCATAGCTTGTTGTTGTTGCATGGCTTCGCGTCCTATGTTTGCCTTTAATGAGAAAGATGTAATATCTTTTTCAATTTATTTGTATGGCAATCGAAACTTTAATACATTTTTAAAAAAGTTTCGATTGCCACACAAGTAAAATGAAAAAATATATTATCTACATCTTTTCATTATAGGCAAACCTAGGACACAAGGCAAAGTTAAGGCAGTTACAACAACTAGATATTGAATGGGTGTTAGAAACTCTTTGAAAAATTAAATCCTAAATCCATTGCGTGTCTTTTCTGAAAATACTAAGCAGTGATTAGTAAGGTACGATTGCTGAGATAAACAGAAGGCGGAAAATGCTTTTCCTCCTATCTAAGTACCTAGCAAGATCTTGCTTTAAAAAGCTGACATTACCGTGACCGTGAGTCCTTCATAATATGTAACAACGTTAGATGTAGAGCAGGCGCCAATTAGAGACAAACTCAAAATCAAAGCATTTATTTCAAATAAACCAATTACAGGCACTTTTGAATTGTCAAGGGGTCGGTCAGTCAGAAAGATGAAGCTAGTTGCCCATTCCAAAGCATAGTAGGTACCTATGGAGAAAAACGGGCAAGTGACTCCATGGACACTCTTTTCAATTAAAATGTTGTTACAAAATATTGGTCACATCATTCGTATTGAAATTATACATGTGAGAACAATGTAGAAAGACGTGCACGTTAAAAGCGTCCGTAATAAAAACAAAAACAATTAAAAAATTTAAATAAATTAAAATAAACCGTGGCAGTTAAAAGATGCATGACCAGTCCCTACTGACGGCGCCCTTTCACGAACATGACGCATGGATCAGCACCATTTAGCGTAACCATTTTGAAGGGAACTTAATGATCCAACACACACGCCACCATCAGCGAGACATTTGAGTGAGCATGACATACTCTCAGCCGCCAGGGCACATTCAAGTCAATGAAAGACGTACCCAGCAAATGGTAGCTTTATGGAATGTACATGGTCACAGTGCTCACACATGTGATATGCAATTATACAATACAAAGAGATTGAATTTATACAAAGCTAAGATAGTTTTTACAATCTTCAGCAGCTGCAACAATACTTGCGAATGCTAATCAATTAGTTTATGCGCCCTTGTGGAAATTTCACCAACTTGTTGCTTGTTCTAAAAATTAAAGCAACTTTCCCCAAAGACATTACAAACAGTACATTTGTAGAGCAAGTGTCTGAGCTGTACCGCAGCAGCAACCGCGCCGGCGTGCGACTGGCGCTGGTCTCCGACTTACTGCGCGCGCCGCCCATGGCGCCGCGCGGCTGGTTCCCGGAGGCCATGCTGCTGGACCTCGCCTGTCCCGACGCCGACCTCGTCCTGGACCAGGTAGGTATGTCCAGATGACTAGCATCCTCTTTTAGCATTGTTTTATACAATCGGAGTGGCAACGTGAAAATTATTTACCTATTAGGTATAGAGGCATTTTGTTTTTTATATTTATAGTTAGTTAATTATTTAATTCAGTACCTACCTAGTGTAAATAGTTAAAAAGAGCAAAAGCAGACGGAGCAGCAAGACGAGTATGTAGGGATCGTAGTCGGTAGCGATGGCGTTCTTTCGTACACCGAACTAAACTATCACTAAAATTTCTTAATTTTGGCTATGAGAATCTTAAAGCTGTTAAAAAAAAATCTCTTTATTTAAAAATAATTTTGACACAACTTAAATCGAAATTGACAATCGCGACTCAACGTGGTACTTATTTGCCCTACCTCGTGAATATTTTTTAGAGCCGGAGGCGCGCAGGCAGGGGGCAGCCTTGACGTGTTTTATATGGAATTTTTCAGTTTTTGTATGGAAAATATGAAACATTATTAGGTAACTACATGTTGAGTTTTAGAAGTTTATGGGCTTTTAAAGTGGGTCGAAATTTTCATTATTTTTGCGATAGGACACACCATTTTCGAGATATAAGCAAAAGAAAAAAAACCGGCCAAGTGCGAGTCGGATTCGCGCACGAAGTGTTCCGTTCCAATATCTATAAAAACGGCAAAAATATCATGTCTGTTGTATGGGAGCTATCTTAAATATTTATTTTATTCTGTTTTTTAGTATTTGTTGTTATAGCGGCAACAGAAATACATCACCTGTGAAAATTTCACAGGACGGACAGAGAAGTCTTAGTAATAGGGTCCCGTTTTACCCTTTCGATACGGAACCCTAAAAAGCACCTGAAGTCGAGGTGTTGGTGTGAACTATTCATGACAACTAATTTTATTCCACACCCTTTTAATCGCGTTTTAAATAAAAACGTCAAATTCAGAATAGCAAAATTGCCATTTTCACTAAATTAATAACTCAGTGCCATCTTAGTGCTGTCAAAGTAAAATAATGTTAAGTTGTGTTACTTTATTTATTTATTTACTATAAGGTAGCTTCACAGCTGACAGTAAGTATAACATTATTATTATTCTAAACATTACGCCAATTACGAAGTACACAGAACAATATGAAATACAGAGAGTGACACAATTATTTTAATATTTATAGTACGAGTATGTGCGTGCATCTGTGTATCTGTGCAGTGTAGGTGTTGTAAATGTGTGTGAAGGTGTGTGTATTTAGTCTATCTCAGAATGGGAAATCGTCGTTTGTCAGAAATAAACTAAATTTTGGTGATTTTTAGTCTAGTTTAGAGGTATTTGTGACAAGAGAATCGGCAGCTAGAGAAGCTGGTTAGTTAGTGACACTTCTTTATTTCGGTAGTGATCGTCGTCCGACCCGCACCACAGATTACTAAATAGTTACTACGTAACAGATACTTCACTCAGTAGAAAATTTCCAATACCTACTGCTATAATAGCCTACTCCGTCGCGTCAGCAACCGCTGCATGCTAAAATGTGCCTAAATGCTCAAGCGTACAGTTGTGATTGCTTCGCACCGCGCGATCCCACAGCAATCGCAGGGCTGCCTCTTCGATAAAATTAAATTAACATAACTATTTGTGTCTATTTTATTGAGAACTGTGAATATGTTCGGTAGTTTAAAAATTGTATCGTATAAAGGTAATAAATGTTTTTAATAAATTGGTGCTGACTGTGCAAATACATCTAAAACATAATTATAGGGGTCAGTGTGTAGGTAAAATAAAAAAAATCTTTAAAAGCTACATGTGTTTTATTTTTATATAATTTTTTATAAATTTCTTACCCTTTCTAAATTCTCAGTTATTAAATTTTAATGTAGAAAAAATCTTGAATCTAATAAAAAGTTTTATTAAATATTGTTTTGGGAAACAAGGGCAGGGAGAATCAAAATGTATGTCATTTAAAATTTCATCAAGTGTATGCACCCGGCCTTTGTTTCATATTTTTTTCAAAATTATTAATAAATATAGTCTCGAGTTCTCTTACATAATTATGAAACGCATCTGTTAGCAGTTTTAACTTTCCGTAAAAAGACGATGTTTTATTGAATGCTTTAAAATGGATAAACAGTCTATTCGTAGATTAAAGTCAAAGTCAAAGTCAAATCATTTATTTCAAATAGGCCCATGTATAGCACTTTTGAACGTCAAAAATTACAAAATAATAAAATTGATTCTAGTCGCCCCTTCCAAAAGGTAGTTTTCGTATGGAGAAGAATGGGCAAGAAACTCCACCGTTACTCTTTTAAAATGTTTTACAATATTGTTTGTATATGTACGTACATTTGTTAAATAATTATTATATGTGAAGACGATGCACCTAGAATAAAATTACTATACCACAATAGTTAAAAGAATTAAAAATGAAGCAACGATAGATAATTTGTGATAGATACATGGTCCTCACATATTTACAAACATTGTAAAAGTAGACGATTTTCCTAAAATTTTACAATTAATAAGTCAGTGTGTAAGGAGGTAATCACAGAATGTAAAATCAATGTCATAAAAATACAAAATAATAAATTTTACAATTAAATTAGCAACCAGTTTGATTTTGTCTTGATTCTAAATTGTCCTATGGAGCAGGACCAGCATGTTTCCAAGCACTCTTATCTTGAATATAATCCTCTAATTTGTAATATGCTTGTTTACAAAGTGTACTTTTTATATGAGTTTTAAATTTTCTTTCATTTAATTGCAATATGTCACAAGGTATTTTGTTGTAACATTTAACACAGTACCCCATAAAAGATGTATGTACTTTAGATTACCTGAAAAATGGTTGATCTAGTTTATCTTTATTTCTAGTATTAAAATTATGTCTATCACTTATTTTATTAAAGAGATGTGGATTTTTCCTTACATACATAATATTTTCATAAATGAATTGGCAAGGTACCGTCATAATATTAATCCTTTTAAAAAGTTCCCTGAGAGATTCGCGGCGACGTAGATTATAAATGGCTCTGACAGCTCTCTTTTGCAAAATAAAGATGGATTCAATGTCAGCAGCCCGACCCCACAGTAAAATGCCATATGACATAATGCTGTGGAAGTAGCTAAAATAGACCAAACGCGCGGTTTCTACATCTGTTAACTGTCTTATCTTTCTAACAGCATAAGCGGCCGAGCTTAACCGCCCCGCAAGAGATGTTATATGAGGTCCCCATTGTAATTTCTCGTCTAGCGTGATTCCCAGGAAAACCGTTACAACATTAGATTCGTAGATAGTCTAACGATTAAAATTGAACAACGTGCATGCACTTCGCTTGCGAAAACCACACTGAATAAGGTCCGCAAACGACACGAGACCGCTCGGCCGGGCGGTCATACATAGAGTGACGGAGGCCTGCCCGCACCGTCCGAAGAGCGCTAAAGAAATACATTCTTGCCATAAAGACACCAGAAAGTTGGTATTATTAGTGTTGACTTCAATTATGATAATATTCCGGATCTCATGAAACTCAGTAAAGTAGTTCCTTTGTTCAAGTCCGGTGATAGTAAGGAACCCAACAATTATAGGCCCGTGTCAATTCTGCCAGTTCTCAGTAAAGTGTTTGAAAAGTTGATGCTTAATCAAATGTTACGTCACTTTAATAAAAATTCCATCTTTCATGAACAACAGTACGGTTTCACCAAAGGGCGTTGTACCACTGACGCCGGTGTCACCCTAATAAAGAACATTTTTAATGCCTGGGAAGAAGCACATGATGCCATTGGAATCTTTTGCGACCTCTCGAAGGCGTTCGATTGCGTAAACCATGAAACACTTCTGCTAAAACTAGAACACTATGGGATTAGGAATACAGCTCTTGATTTACTGAGATCATACCTGAAAGATAGAAAGATTAAAGTTCAAGTGAACGGCGTAAACTCATTGGGGTCTGAAATGGCAATGGGTGTTCCTCAAGGTTCGATATTGGGTCCATTCCTCTTTTTAGTTTACATTAACGATTTACCCCAATTACTTCAAAATCAACTGAAGATGGTGTTATTTGCAGATGACACATCATTGATCTTTAAAATAGATCGACGGTCACAAAATCTTGACGACGTGAATAACTCTATTCTTCAGGTCCAAGATTGGTTTACGGTAAATAATTTGGTACTAAATGAGAAAAAAACCAAGTGCATTAGATTTAAATTACCGAATGTTAAAAGTAGCGAATGTGACATCATATTGAATGGAGAAAAACTGGAATTTATTAATGAAACAGTTTTCCTAGGAATCACGCTGGACGAGAAATTACAATGGGGACCTCATATAACATCTCTTGCGGGGCGGCTAAGCTCGGCCGCTTATGCTATTAGAAAGATAAGACAGTTAACAGATGTAGAAACCGCGCGTTTGGTATATTTTAGCTACTTTCACAGCATTATGTCATATGGCATTTTACTGTGGGGTCGGGCTGCTGACATTGAATCCGTCTTTATTTTACAAAAGAGGGCTGTCAGAGCCATTTATAACCTATGTCGTCGCGAATCTCTCAGGGAACTTTTTAAAAGGATTAATATTATGACGGTACCTTGCCAATTCATTTATGAAAATATTATGTATGTAAGGAAAAATCCACATCTCTTTAATAAAATAAGTGATAGACATAATTTTAATACTAGAAATAAAGATAAACTAGATCAACCATTTTTCAGGTTATCTAAAGTACATACATCTTTTATGGGGTACTGTGTTAAATGTTACAACAAAATACCTTGTGACATATTGCAATTAAATGAAAGAAAATTTAAAACTTATATAAAAAGTACACTTTGTAAACAAGCATATTACAAATTAGAGGATTATATCCAAGATAAGAGTGCTTGGAAACATGCTGGTCCTGCTCCATAGGACAATTTAGAATCAAGACAAAATCAAACTGGTTGCTAATGTAATTGTAAAATTTATTACTTTGTGTTTTATGACATTGATTTTATATTCTGTAATTACTTCCTTACACACTGACTTATTAATTGTAAAATTTTAGGAAAATCATCTACTTTTACAATGTTTGTAAATATGTGAGAACCATGTATCTATCACAAATTAAATTATCTCTCGTTGCTTCATTTTTAATTGTTTTTACCTATTGTGGTATAGTAATTTTATTCTAGGTGCATCGTCTTCACATATAATAATTATTTAACAAATGTACGTACATATACAAACAATATTGTAAAACATTTTAAAAGAGTAACGGTGGAGTTTCTTGCCCATTCTTCTCCATACGAAAACTACCTTTTGGAAGGGGCGACTAGAATCAATTTTATTATTTTGTAATTTTTGACGTTCAAAAGTGCCATACATGGGCCTATTTGAAATAAATGATTTGACTTTGACTTTGACTTTGACTATGTCGATTAAAAAAAGAAACAGAAAATGCTGAGTCAAAGAATATTTATCTACTGTTGAGAAAAAAAATCTGGCTTTTATGAACTGGCTACCTATTTATTTAATAGCACTTTTTTTCCTTAGACTGCGGCTGCGTCATTGGGAATTTACAACAAATAGGTACCGGGTCCTCCCGTTCGAGCGCGCACCGACTGACTTACTGCACGCTTAGCACGACTCTACAATAGAAACGGGTTTTGTCGACGAAAGAATAGACAAAATGACAGATACACAATCTATCATTTTGTATCCTTTTTCGTCAATAACTTATCTAATTGTAAGAAAGCTTGAAATAATTGAAACATTAAGGCCCGTATTACAGAACGTCACTCAATACTCAAGCATTACTTAAAACTAGATTCAAGCCATTTAATTGGTTGAAACTAGTTTTAAGTAATGCTTGAGTATTGAGTGACGTTCTGTAATACAGGCCTAAGTCTGTGTAAGTATAAAAGTACAGTTTTCGTGGTACTAAACCATTCGGAACATCACTTTTGCGCTCTCGAAAATATGGTTTATTTCGCCTTTGATTTACTTAATTAATATATAGTACCTATAATCGTAAAATAAAATTTTGATTTTATTTCAACGATAGCTGAAGTGTGATTTTTAAATTTCTTGATATGCGTTACTAAATAATAGAAAAAAGAAATACATTACTGACAGGGTTTAAAAAAAATTGGTAATTTCAACAAAAAAAAAAAAATCTGCTATATTTTGTATGAAAGTTGAAAAAAGTGGTTCCCCTATGTACAAGTAGACCATATCATGATGTTGATGATATTTTTTAATTTTCAAAATCAAACGCAGTTTCTTGTAACGAAACGATCAAATGTCAGTCTCGCGTCAATTTTTGGAAAACTTGTTGCGAATTTTAGTGATTTTCCACGAAACCTTAATTTATTTGAAAAATCCCTTTCCGCTATGTACAAGACAAAGAATTCGACTTTTTAAGTAACAAATAATTTTGTTAAAATTATGTTTCCCTTTCTCACAACTAATGAACAAAATTGATCAAAATCACTCGATTTCGTGCACGGTCCCTTAAGTTGTATAATACTTAAATACACTAATCTACCTACTGCTATTATTATAAGACTGTAAGCATGCCATACGGACGTTACAGCACAGAATACCACATTAATTATAATGTTACAAACAGTACGGTACTTAGAATAACTGCGAACAAAAATTTGAATCGACGACGCACTAGCTAGACTCGCGCCGCACAGATATTTTGTATCTTAGTATTTACTTACCTATCTTCTAGGTAATTAGGTGCTTTCTTCAATACACATAGGTATAATAGAAACATACTTATTATTATGAACTTGCAAAAATGGAGCAACCAAAAGCGCAGAGTAAGTATTAGGTAGATTCTGTAATCGCTCTAATTTCCAGATAGTTGGAGACATTAATTAATTATTTCAGGCATCCGACTCTCGCGGGTTCAACTGCCGGCACTCGTGGCTGCTGCTCCACAACTCCTCGTCCGACCGGTCCATCATCGAAGCCACTCTATCGGCCTGCAACATCCTGCCCGACGCAGACGTGGTATGGTCCTCGCCGGAGAGCCTGGTGGATGTGTACAGAGTAAAGCCGGGCATGCCGTACTTGCAGACCGAGTTGGGCCTAGCCAGAAACTGCTCGCGGCAGGAGTTGCAGGCGCTGTGGGCCGCGCTGCCCACCGCCGTGTCCAGGAGGAGAGACTTGAGGAACGTGTCCATGAAGGGTATTTCCATAGTAAGTGTAGGTGGATGATAAAGGATCTTACTTCGCTAGAGTGTTGTATTGGCTCGGCTCACAGCTAGGGATTAGTTTGATGAACATGGCAATTATAAATAATGTTAAAGCCTTTTTCTTCTCAAGTACTGTGGCGAATTGGCGATCAGTCACGCGGCGTTATCATTTTCAAGCATTGATTATTTATGATTATAACTAACATCGGTGTTTAAATTGGACATTTTCCGAACAGCCTTTTAAGGTTTCGAAATTAAATGCGCACTTTTTTCTGCTTCTTTTTAGGGTTCCTTACCTCAAAAAGAAAACATGGAACCCTTATAGGATTACTCATGTGTCTGTCTGTCTGTCCGTCTGTCACAGCCAATTTGCTCCGTATGTAATGGACCGATTAAGTTGAAATTTGGTACACATATGTATTTCCGTGACCTAAACACGGACGTGTAACGTAAATAAATGAATTTTGAATAGATATGGGGGTCACTTTTGGGGGGCAAATAAGAAAATAAAAATAAAAAAGTTTTTCAAACTGTATCGTGTGACATATCAAACAAAAGAACTTGTTGCGAGGATCTCAAATGTTTTTTTTAAATCGTTTTAAAACAAATATGTTTAAAGATATTTAAGAAAATGAATGAAAATTGACCATTTCCCCCCCTTATCTTCGAAACTACTGAGCCTGAATTATTAAAAAATTACGGAATATTGTTCTTCACTCATAGATTACAGGAAAACCTATAAGAAGTCTATGGTTTTAAAATAACATGGTAAATCTATCAATATTGTGCGTACAAACTTATATTTGCAGTTGGAATGTATGGTAGAACATGTATTTCGACTACAATGTTAAGTTTGTATTTGGGATAAATTCATCCCAACTATGGAACCCTTCATTGTGCGTGGTCCGACACGCACTTGGCCGGTTTTTCTTTTGTTAAATGTAGCTTTCTTTGAACAGAACAGCTGTAGGCTATTCTGTAAAATCGTGTATCCCAGGTGACGCAGCCGGACTACTTCAAGGGTTGGTCTGACCTGCGCAACCGGCAGATCGACACCTTCCCCAAGTTTACGTACCCGCTCATGATGCTGGCTGCGGAGGACCTGCACTTCCGGTTCGTATTCACGTCACAACCAACATTCAAATGTTGTGAAACTATTATAAATCTAAAACGTTCTGTTCTTGTGCTGTTCCAAGTATTTTTTGCTATGAATTTGAGACTTCGTAACCATATTTTTCATGTATTTTTAAGATATTATATTCAAAATAATAAATATTTACTTTTCTCAAACATGCTTGGAAATTCGAGCATTATTTGATAACCTTCTTCGAGATAAATCACAGTTGCATATACATACCGGATGATTTTTTTTACCGTCTCGAAATTTTTACAGGTTGTTCTACCCATGAATATAAACAACTTTCATTATGGGAGCAACTATGAAATCACGAAAAAAAAATCAGCTGTTTATACAAAAGTTCAATACCTACTTGACCAAAATGTATGAAACAGCAGATTTTTTTTTTCGTGATTTCAGAGTTGCTCCCCGTAGTGAAAGTTGTTTACATTCATGGGTAGAACACCCTGTAAAAATTACGAGACGGTAAAAAAAATCACCCAGTATATGTCATGCGAGCGCCCGGCCGGCAATGTTTGTATGAAAATCCATAACTGTCGTGTTTAGCGGCCGAATACATTACTATGAAAACTCTAATCTGTTGTGTTATTTAAAAATGGAACGAACTTTTTTACTTCAACACGTGGTAACCAAAGAAGATTTTATTTAATTTTCGATTTGGCTTGCAAATAGAGCTGTTTAAAGTAAAGAAGAAACAAATGGACATATTAATGTGTGTCAAATTATCGTTGCTCGTAATTGATTCGGGAATTTATAATTAATTTACTTAGTTTAAATTTCCGCGTATTATTTGCGAAAAGTTCTATACAAGCCTTGGTCGCAACCAGGCATTGATGGACTCACGTACCTATGTGTGCCTCGGGTTCTCCTCGGCCCACATTTTCACGATCATCAATGCCCCAGTTGCAGGCCGCGACAGTAATGTACTATTCTTAGCAACTCGTCGATTTAGTATCACATTTTAATTTTAATAATTTATTTTTCTTTAAGTACGCTGCAGCGTCTTAATATTAGTTTGCTGCACCGGTCATCACGTCGGCGCCGGCTGTCGCTGAAAACCAGCGCTGGGGCTCTGTTTTGCATAGGGTCGCAGCATAGTGCTGAGCGCTAGCCGATTTGCGCGGATGTGACGCATGCTTCCCCAACGTTTTCTCATTTTTGTATTCTAAACTATGTTTTGCGTCATGTTATCGCAAATAGACGTTTTTTCTTTCTTTCTATATGAATAAAAAAACTCATCAAATTGTAATGGAAAAAGGTTTGCTGATAGACTGTACGAACATTTCTGAAATTCTTACAAATGGTTCTGGAAAACATTATTGTCTTGTAGAGTCATATTATTTATAAACTTTGCTTGCGTCGGGAAAGTATGTGACACGTTCACACATCGCTTGAACTACGTGTGTCTGGTCACGTTCTGTTTGTGCAGCTTCGACCTGCGGCAGGTGGACTTCTACGGCGTGTCGCACAACGGCTCGTTCGACGGGCTAGTGGGGCGGCTGCAACGCCAGGAGGCCGAGGTGGGGCTGGCCTCGCTCTTCATTAGACCCGACCGCATGCAGGTGGCCGACTTCTTCTCCGAGACCTGCGTGCTCGCGTCAGTACCTGGTCATCATGAGTAATCCCCACAGGTCACGGGTACCAGCCAAGGCAGATGCAGACTGGTGGAGGACGGACATCAGACCGGACACGTGCATTTATGATCTCCATAATAAGGCGGTTTAGATCATAAAAGGATATAGCAGTGCCAGTGGATCCACGATCCAGCGACGGCTGAGAATCATTAGATCGTTTTCAAAACCTTCAGGGCGGGAGGAAATAACCTTATTTTTTAGCCGATTTCAAAAAAGGAGGAGGTTATAATGTTCGTCGGTATATGTATGAGTTTTAAAAGTTTTTTCGTCTATGCTTTCGTCAATTGTGGACCGGTTTTGAAAAAAGTTTTTTCGTTTGGAGGAAGAAGCTTGCATATGAATTTTATTAACTTTTCTTGGGTAGTTTTTGAGTTAGCTTCGATAATAGGTACGTTCGATAATAATTCAATATCTGGATGACGGTTTTTTTTTAACGACGTTTTCTAAAAATGAAACCTAGCTAGATCGATTTATCGCCCCCGAAACCCCCTAAATACTAAATTTCATGAAAATCGTTGGGAGCCTTTTCCGAGATTCAGATTATATAATCTACAAGAATTGCTCGTTTGCTAATAAGATTTAATTCACTTTGTGTATCTTGATGATGTTTTAATACTAGGAAGTATGTGTGTCACTGTTGTTTACATAGCAAGTAGTGGTATGCGAATTGGTGTGGGGTTCGATAGTTAAAAAGTGAAACGTAAAAAACTTTTTTACAAAAAAAACAATCGACTTCGAAAAAAAGCCAATTTATCGGAAGTATGTCTGTTGGTTATTTGTTTTCGCGTACCGTGGGAATGTTTGAGAGATTCAGGGACGGTGCAGGTGTGCCTTCAATTACAGTCACACGCCATTCGTCACTTCGCGGTATCGGTATATCGGTCTCGGTTCTATGAAGATGCTACAATAGTACCGACACTAATATGTTGCATAAATGTAACCTCGATTGTCCTTGTTCCTTATTTAAACGTCTCTATGTTGTCCTCAACCAAGAATTATTTATTTATTTTGAAAGCTTTTAAATATTAAACAAATCAACGACTATCAAGTTTTTGCACTCTAAAGTCCTCTAAAGCAACTCATCTGCTTGCGCGATGCAGGATTTGTGTGACGTCATTTTGACGCGTAGTTCGCATGTGGCGTTGTTGATACCACTACACTTTTAAAGATATTTGAGAAAAGAGATAAATATTGACCATTCCCCCTTATTTCCAAAACCATTCCAATAAAGGCACTAGGAAGTGGTGAAGGGTGGGCGTTTTGGGGGACTGTCTTATGTAATTTTGACGTTCGAAAAGTGCTGATTCTCAGCCTAGTTTGAATAAATGACTTTTGAATTTGAATTGAATTGAGCCTAAAATAAAAAAAATACAGAGAATGGTTCTTTACCCATAGATTACAGGAAAACCTATAAGTTTATGGTCTTAAAATATCATGGTAAATCTCTCAATATTGTGCGTACAATCTTACATTTGCAGTTGGAATGTGGACAATGTGGTCGAACAGTTTGTTCTTGCGACAAATTCATCCCTACGGAACCCTTCATTGTGCGTGGTCCGACACGCTCTTGGCCAATTTTTTTATTGAGAGAATCAAATTAACGATTTTTGGACATTTTCCTTTTATTACCTGTGCAGTCAGAACTTGGTTCTTGCCAAATTTCATGATTCTAGGTCAACGGGAACTACCCTATAGGTTTTGATTTATTTGCAAGTACTTATATATCGAAATATGTCGTATAAATGGCCGTATTTTTTTATTGCGTTGACTAAGAAACATGATTTTCAGCGCCAAGGGACCGTAGATCTTCATATTTGGTATTAATTTCAACTTGATACCTCCTCGCGTTCCTGAGAAAAAGGGTCTTGACATGACAGACAGACAGACGAACGGACGGACGGACAACGAAGTAATCCGATAAGGGTTCCTATTATCGCTAGATTTCGGAATGATAATGTTGCGTTACAATGTGAAAGTTACCGGATAAGATCATTTCATGAACAAATAAACAAAGTTCAATGTTATTATCATTCGCATTGTTATTATGTAAATTAAAACAGGCTTTGGTATCGGTACGTGGTAGATACTGCTGATTATATTCAATTGATACACTTTATGACAATTATGTATGACTCAACGTAAAATTGTGAACGAGGACTTCCGAGGTTTTGTGTTGCAAGTCCATGATTGATCGATAGCCATAAATAGGTGCGTGAATATAGTTTAAAAACTTATTATCATGCTTTCATTCTGTTATCCCGTATGCTTCGAATAACTAATTAGCGCAATTTGCATGCAATTAACTTCTTTTATAAAACAAACACATCTGTGCAATAAAGTCAGTTTCTTAACCTGTTGCATAATTAATTGCGGTCGCGCCATACAAGTCAGGAGCTGTACCGCGGCGCGCCGTGCGGGCCGGTCTTGGGCTGACGTTAGTTGGACGAAGCACGTGTCTATTTCTGTCTAAGCATATTTTTTAATAACAACAAAGAATGTTCGGAACACAAAACCTCAGCGCAGCGGTAGTTTGTGGCTAGTGCAGCGTAACTAGTGGATGACAGCTTGGACCGGTCACTGAACCTCTCACGCACGTTAGTGATCAGAGTGCGTAAAGTATAGGTGCTCTATAGTGCGTTCAGTCGTTTACTTATTTTATTGATATTTCAGACAGAAGCTACGCTACCCTAATGAAACTTGAATCTGTTTAATTGCAGTTTACCGGAAGCCTGAACCTGATTTTCTGTCTGTTGATAAGGCTTCTAATTTATTATTAGTTTATTATTACAGACCTATACTATCTTAACTGTATACCTAAACCTAACGCATTGTCACCTGTCCCCTTTTCGCCCATTTATCATAATGAAATACTTAATAAAAAAAAACATTATGAAGCAAAACAACAGGAAACTATTTTAGCATTTATTATGGAACTTAGTTAAATCATAAGTCATAAAGTCATTTATTCATTTGTTTAACATAGGTGTACATATGACAGGAAAAATTTATATTAATTTAAACCAACGAAATTATTTATGAAAACATTGCGGGGAAAACCTGACGATACATAATGGGATTGAAATTCGCAACGGACAAAAAGGTCGAGTACTGAGTAGGTAGGTATAGGTATCAACTCCTTTAGAGGAGTACCGAGCAGGTGCCAGTTTCAAAATTTGGTTCTGCTTTACAATGTTCTTCAGTAGGCAACAGGGACCACGAATTTGAAGGTAAGGAGATGGCGGGAACTGCGGAAAGTGGACTCCTATGAAAAGGACTGGCTGCAGATAGCGACACGACAGGGGCAAGTGGAAGCGGACAGGGCGGTCTTTGCTTTGCAGTGGGACGTTATTACGCTAAAATAGATAATATATCGTTTCCAGGAATGCGTTCATCTTCCGGCAGCCGTCCCGCTCGGCCGTGTCCAACGTGTTCCTGGCGCCGTTCAGCGGCGGCGTGTGGGCAGCCAGCGGCGGCGTGGCCGCGGCGGCCGCGCTGCTGCTGGTGGCCCTGAGGAGGGTGCGCGAGAGGACGCGGCCGGGCCGCGAGCTGGAGCAGTTCACGCTGCCCGAGACCGTCACCTTCGCGCTTGGCACGCTGTGTCAGCAAGGTACGTCTCTAGATGTTACTCTGGTATTTAACATTTAGGAAGTCAAAACAATCCTGCTCATAAATTCAAAAGGATGTCGTAACGGTTGTTAATGCAGCGTGTGAAAGAAAGAAGAAGAAAGAAAATACATTTATTTAGCACAGACCAAAAAAGCACACAACATAATTAACAGCAGATAAAAAATAAAAATCAAAATCAAACAATAAGTGTAAAGAGCGATGTAAGAAATTAGCAGGGGAGTGTGCCTCACGGCTGCGTCAAAAAGGCCCAGGTCAGCAAAAATACCAGACAACAATAAGTGCCTGACGCTGGTTTTCAACTGGATCTGTGATATACACAGCACCGGTAAAGTTCCTGTAGAATGGCATATGTGTGTCTGAAAGAAACAGTTTTAAGCGATATATGCGATAGGACAGCTGCTTGTACCGCTGCACTTCCGATATATGCGATAGGACAGCTGCTTGTACCGCTGCACTTCCGATATATGCGATAGGACAGCTGCTTGTACCGCTGCACTTCCGATATATGCGATAGGACAGCTGCTTGTACCGCTGCACTTCCGATATATGCGATAGGACAGCTGCTTGTACCGCTGCACTTCCGATATATGCGATAGGACAGCTGCTCGTACCGCTGCACTTCCAAACTTCCAACGCAACATGTAGGACCTTAATGTTCGTTTCAGTGTAAAATAATGCTATCTAATATAATCTTGCGCCACTTAGCAAATTGTCACGTTGCTATTTTGCAATTGCATCTTTGCAGTCGTCATTAACCTTTAGATAGATAATTCGTTTAATTGATGAAAAAACATAAGAAAACATACAAAAGCGATTAAAAAATAACAAATTAAATTAATACCTAAGAAATTACCTACAAGGTACCAATCTTGTGCCAATTTACAAAAAAAAAAAATTAAGACACTATTGGCTATGACACACTTAGGCGATTAACACACTGTCACGCACCACGCAGCGTACCGCCTGAATGCGTGTTTTAACGTAGCATTTTTTTTTTTCTTTAGGGCATCTCATAGCTGGCCTCTGAGGCCATGACTATTTAACCGGGTAAACGTTGCTTGTATCTCCGTTTGTATAGAAAACACGCACAGTCCAACACAGAAAATGCATCCACGCGCGTTCATTCAGATCGTTGACACGCAACATGCAGCGTGTTGCGGTGCAGTGTGATAATCGCCTGTAGCGGTTACACCGCCACATACGAACTACGCATCAAAGACATGACGTCACACAAATCCTGCATCGCGCAGTTAGAGTTTACCGAGCGATCGACATACATACAAGATTTCAACTTCAAACTGATGGGCAGTTGCCCGCCAGACACAACACCCGTCTGGTCGGAGGATCCTCCCTTTTCTATGGTGGAGGAGTGAACTTTACACCCTGTTCCTCATGCTCCTAAACGCCTTTCTCCTAGTTATTATTTTTCCGGGTCATTGTTTACGTAAACTCTTGTAAAATCCGCACCCTTTTAGAGTCCAGTCGTGTTTTCAATAATAGCTAGTCTTTTTCTTTTCTCGTTCAGGTTTCCACAGCACGCCAGCGGTGACATCGGTCCGCGTGGTGATGTTCAGCACGCTGCTGGCGGCGCTGTTCGTATTCACGGCCTACTCCGCCAAGATCGTGGCCATCCTGCAGACGCCCAGCGACGCGCTGCGCTCCATCGACGACCTCACGCGCTCGCCCATGGTCATCGGAGTGCAGGACACCACCTACAAGAAAGTCTACTACCTCGTTAGTATGGGCTCGTGGAGGAGTCTGTAGGTTCTCTGCTGTAGTCGCATCGTTGATATCAAAAGATACCTATCTGGGTCTGGGTGACGAGTCTGATATAGAAGGCGGTAGTCAAAATATTCAATTCAATTCGATTAATACCTATTCCAAAGTCAAAGTCAAATAATTTATTTCAATTAGGCACAAAAAGGCACTTTTGAAAGTCAAAAACAAAAAATAGAATTGATTCTAGTCGCCCCTTCCAAAAGGTAGTTTTCGTATGGAGAAGAATGGGCAAGAAACTCCACCGTTACTCTTTTAAAATGTTTTACAATATTTTGTATTCCGGCTCACTTACTCCACAAATTACTAAATATGATTAGCTAATTAGGTTAAATGCATAATTACCTAAAGATTTGTAATGAAAGTGAGTACTTGAGCAAACAAAATTGAATAAATTGGCCACTTGTTTCTTTGGAACCCTGGTGAGTCTACCCCTTCTCGCAGGAGAGTCCGGACGAGTCCACGGAGCAGCTGTACCGGCGCAAGATCCTGCCGCAGGGCGAGCGCGCCTACCACAGCGTGGTGGACGGCATCGCGCGTGTGCGCACCGGTTTCTTCGCTTTCCAGGTACGTTTCTGTTAGTGTTGAATTGCAACCCCAGACAGGCCAACTCAACAAGTAATTCGATACATCTACCTACTTTTTCTACGTGCTGCTAAGTGTACACGTCTACACCCTGGGGTTAACTTTCTTCGTAATGTAAGCATTGAGCTGAAACAACCGATAGTCATAACCTCGTTTGATTTTTTTATAGCAAAATGCAGTAAATTCGCGTTTTACGAAAAAAAATACATCTGTTCGAAATGGCATGAGAACTGAAGTTAATCTAGAACTCCTTGTGATGGTGATACTGAATGTTTAATGTGCAGGTGGAGAGGAGCTCAGGGTACGACATAATAAAGCAGACGTTCACGGAGCGCGAGAAGTGCAGCCTCAAAGAGATCGAGGCATTCAAGCTGCCCCTGGTGGCCGTGCCCTTGAGGAAGCACTCCGGCTACAAGGAGCTGTTTGCCAGCAGGTATGACGTACATCACTACAGTTTCTGAAAAGATACTCGTATTGGTGGAACCGTTTAAGTGCTGATGTTCGAATGGTGTTACATAAGCACTTCTGTCTCAACCTGTAAAGATTACACAAATAAAACTAATGGGAGTAAGGTAAGGTAAACGATTGTTAGTATCGTTTTCTATTTTATGGATATTGTGTTCGTGGATGTGTTTTGATAAATACTTATTCTTTACGACATTATCATTATCAATTGCTTGCCATATTGTTTCTGCTGTTCGACAGCGAATATCATTTGAACAATATTAGTATCGCATCATGATATCAGTTACAAAGTAAGGACTTTTTTCGTCACAAGAGTGGATTTCCAATGGGTCATTTTAGAATTTCGGCAAGCCGCACCTAGATTTAGATCTATGTTCTCATTATTGGGTTGACTTCCCCGAGTTTGTTTAATTTGTTTGTAAACCAGCTGATCGGCGGGCTCAGCGGAGCTATGGTCGGCTGCTCAATAAATGGAAAAATGGTCAATAATATTAGTTATGCAGACGACATGGTTCTGTTGAGTCCGTCAGTCAGTGGGCTCAGGAGACTTCTGGGTATTTGTGAAATAAATAAATAATAATAAATTATGCCATGTCATATGGACTCAAATATAATGCTAGTAAGAGTGTTCTCATGCTATACAAAGCAGGAAACAAGGCTCCCTCTAACGTGCCGCCAATTATGATCGGTGGGTCGGCACTCGTGAGGGTGTCTAAAGTTAAATATTTGGGTCACTTGCTGACAGATCGGCTACACGACGATGAAGACCTAGAGAGGGAAAGGAGGGCGTTGGCAGTCCGCTGCAATATGTTGGCGCGCAGATTCGCTCGATGTACCACAGATGTAAAACTGTTACTTTTCAGAGCCTTCTGTCAGTCTTTTTACACGTGCAGTCTGTGGATCAAATATACGCGGCGGGCTCACAATGCCCTGCGTGTTCAGTACAATGACGCTCTGTGGACAGTGTTGAGAAAACCCCGGTACTGCAGTGATTCCGTAATGTTTGCGGAGGCATCCATCGATGACTTCTTTGCCATCATAAGGAAAAGAATAGCATCAATGATGAGCAGGGTCCGTGCTAGCACCAACACTGTCCTCAGAACGTTAGCGTGCAAAATCGACAGTCCTTTTACTGTATACTGGGCAGGTGTATTTTGCATAGAAATAGGATTATTGTGTAACTTGTCTTGTTTACTAACAAATTACTAACACCTTTTTGTTGTATTTTTTTGTGTACTACTAACAACCCTTACTAACGCTGGCTATGTAGAAAATATGGACTGTATTGTCTGAAATAAAGATATTGAATTAAATTAAATGATGAATGTTTGTTTGCTTGCAGAATGCGCTGGCAGCGTGAGGTGGGTCTGATGGACCGCGCGCGCCGCGTGTGGCTGGTGGCGCGGCCGCGGTGCGAGGCGGCCGGCGGCGGCTTCGTCAGCATCGGCATCATCGACGTGTTGCCAGCACTGCAGGTACACTACACGAGTATCTCCAAGGCACTGTGCTCGATATCGATTCGCCCGCACAACTACCCAGTCTGATATCAAAGCTCTTAAATATACTAGTACCTACTGCTTAGGACAGACGTGTAAAATAGTAGCTCTCGACCGAAAATACAGTGAAACAGGAATATAATATAATTATGCTAAAACAAGCCACATTAAACGTGAGTGGATTTGAAACAAATTGTATAATTTTGCAGGTATTGGCACTGGGAGCATTAATATCAGTCCTGCTGTTTGTGTCCGAACTGGGGGTCCACGTCATCAACCGGAAGTCCCGGCGGTACCACGACATTCATCAGCTCCGGCAAGAGAAGACCGCAAGAGTCGCCACTATGCGCCGGAAGTAACACTTTATTAAATACCTTCATGGTAAGTATACTTCATAGTAAACCAACGGTACTGTAATGAAGCCTGTGACAGCTTGCAAATTATAAAAATAAGCTTATCGATTCGATAAAAGTTGCAGCGGTACGTAATTATTGCGGCCCATACAACAATGTAGTAATGGCATCTGTTTCCTCACATTGGCAGTTAATATTAAAGGAAATTGATAAAAACGTGCAAACGTCACAAGCTTTCCTCTATGGTCACAACCTTTATTAAGTATGTCGCAGGCAATTTATATGATCCCGCTTTTTACAAATGACGTCGTCCGTTTAAAAACGCTCGCAAAATGCATAACATTTCATGGAAAATCCAAATGCCGTTTACAAAATGAAGCAGCAAATTAAAGTATTTCGTTCTATTTCTTAAGCCGGCAATACATGTTGCTCATAGCTCGCCGAGCGAAGGCGAGTACCAACGTCCAGACAGCCCATTTGTCTAGCCTCGCCGTAGCTCGTCGATGCTCGCCTGCTGGCCGAGGGCAGGCGAGCGCCAACGTGTATACGGTTCGTTTGGCCTGCCTTGTCACCACTCGGGATCGCTCGCTACGATTCGTTTCACTTCAGAATAGTGTTGGATTTTCTGCAAAAATCAAAAGAGCTCGCCTGCTCTCGGCATTTTCGGCCAACACATGAATAGCTCCACAAAAACTCGTGAACATTGGCAGTTGGTATTGGTCTCTTTCGAACTTGACCAACGTGTACACCATAGCACTCGCCTTGTATCAATTTGCCTACGCTCGCGTTGGCTGAGGCTTGGCTGACATGTATGGCGCTCGCGCGGCTCGCGCGCAGTGTATCACCGTTCTAACTATTTAACTAATTAAATATGACTGAAGATTATGAAATGAAACACAGTGTGCTATCGTAAGTTTTATTAATAACTTGTACTGATATTTACAGGAAGGATGCACTAAGTAGACCTAGCATAGACATACAAGAGTACTAGTAGCACAACTGCAAGATGAGAGCACCTCGGCGAGGAACGCTAGCACAGAGAAGCGGCTCTGAGCAACGCATATCGAGTTATTGCTGCTTCAGAGATACTGATGAGCAGACGAGAACGCAAGACTTGAATCCAGAGCGTTGCCGGCAGTACCGAGATGAGCATTAAGCCGTTTATTCCTCGGGGACAAATATCCTGCGACACGTGCTTCCACAGACATTGCACGAAGTTGAGCGACAGCACCGACTTCGCTAGAACTCGATGAAAATGTGAGGCAAGATGTCTGCTGTTCTCAGGTGCCGTCACGTAACTTCGTACGATGGCTCCAGAGACATTGTGTCAAGGGACATTTGACCCGTAGTGAAGTAAGTCGTGCGCGACGAACTGAGCACGGGTGTTAGAACAGCTGCACGGCGATGAGCACGAACAGCGTGAGCACGATGCACGCGGAGAGCACGCGGTCCAGCAGCAGCGCCGCCGCCGC
Source organism: Agrochola lychnidis (assembly GCA_963680765.1). Classification (NCBI taxonomy): domain Eukaryota; kingdom Metazoa; phylum Arthropoda; class Insecta; order Lepidoptera; family Noctuidae; genus Agrochola; species Agrochola lychnidis. Next base: position 942,506 of record OY796851.1, read on the forward strand.
CCACGCGCCGCTCTCCGACGAGATGCACGACCCCTGCAACACGACCACCAGCCACCAGCAATCATTTTTAAACTTTATTGGAATCATAGCACAATATAGCTCATTGATGTTCTACATTACATATCTTTTTATACGAGGTACAATCATTTGACTGTCTATAGTACCTATAAGACAGTTAAATGAGAGTGCTTCACAGACAGTTTTGGGATTGTTTGGACTCTATACAATCTCAAAACTGACCGTGAAGCAATCTGTCCGAGGGAACTGCCTTAATGGTTGCCATTCTGATTGCCATATGATCAGCATTCTGTAGTAGCATATACGAGCATTCATACATTAGTTAAGCAAAATTATTCTGAAATAACAATGACAACTTTGGGAAAAGACCCATTTCATAATTCCCGTCTCGAAAATACCTACTATGTTTGTAACACCACAAAATATCTATGAATATAGGTACTGTACGAGCTACGCTGTACATTGACCTTCGTGGTAGTTTGTACGTCATCGATATTGTTTAGCTGTGCATTTCTCTAACATAACATTTAAGTGGAACAAATGTCTAATTATATTCAGTAACAATAAATCCATCAAGGGAATCATTCGTCTACTCATTTACATAACATAACATACCTAATAAGTTTACATAACAAGTACATAACTCTTTCACTGTTGGGCATTACAACCCCAACAAATACTTTAGCAGAAAATCGTTTTAGAATCTTGCGTAGGTGTAAGTTATACTTGTGACTCTACCTACATTCTAGCAGCTCATAAATAGACTCGCAAAACTAGTAATAGTAGACGCTTCTGGTTCTCCAAACTCGTGATTCTTCCTTATTCCGACTGAAGTATGGCAACTCACTGTAGCAATGTTTCGCACGGTGAGATCTGAACGAATGAGCCTTTTAGTGACAACGCTCTTTTAGAGAAACTAAGGGCGAGGCGGACGCCATCGAACGGTAATTGAGTTTGTTCTTACCGCCGAGGGCGTCAGTTTACACACGGTGGAGAGGCTGGACAGGAGCGCCCGCAGCGCCCTCGGCGGCGCCGCGGTGCAGCGCGCCAGCCGCAGCACCAGCGCCGCGCACGCGCCGCTCAGCGCGCCGCACACGCACAGCACGCACATCACCGACATGGCGCGCGGGCACGTGCTGGCGCCCGGCAGCCGAATCAGCGTCGAGATCAACCTGCAAACACAGCAACATGCACTGAGCCGATTTCTGAAGATGCTTACGTGTGCAATTACGATGAAGGAGTATAGACTGTTTGTAGTGCTAGTGTTTGTCGTTCTCCATGGGTAAGGTTTATCAAGCTGAAGCAGCGGTCATCCGACGAAGGACCGACAGTCGTCGGAGCAGTGAGAGTAAAGACCTCGTAGCGGCAAGGAATCCCAAAAAGACTGCTGCGATAGACTGGATGCGAAAGGCGGAGAACCGAGGTTGTAATGCAACTCGGGAGAGGCTTCATAGGTCAAGTTGATTGATTGAAGGTAACGTTGAGTGCTCACCAAAGCGCGGCTGTGAAGGACGCGCAGGCCGCGAGCGCGGGTCGCTGCGCCGGCGGCAGCGCTGCGGCAGTCACCAGCAGCAGCGCGCCGGTCACCAGCACGGCGCCGGCGGCGAGCGCGTGCGCCGGCGCGCGGCGCTGCACCGACACCGTCCACGTCGCCGTGCTCACCTCCTCCTCGCCGCGTTGCCAGGACGCTGATTCGCCCGTCACCTTCTGGATCTCCCAGGATCCCGTCTCGAATACTACTGCATGCTGTAAGGATAGATACATGTTTAGGAAACTGTTGAAATCAGTTAAAATTTTCACATTCAAAATGTTTAGGGCTGTAGGTACACGTTAACTAAACAGGTTAAGCTATAGCTCGTATAAGTTTGAGTGCATCTACTTCGCAAGCGCAACACTCCACAATGTAGACCGAAGGCCTCTCACATACTTATAAGTATTCTTCATCATGACTACATATTTTAAAACAAAGTCCCCCTGCCGCGTCTGTCTGTATGTCTAAACGCAATAAACACAAAAACTTCCGAACGGATTTTTATACGGTTTTCACCAATGCACGGTGGTTCCGCGCCCAACGAAGAGCGGCCATAACCTCCTAAAACTGTTTGTAGTGATTATTTCTTGTTGTGAACGATGTAAAATATTAACAAGAAACGTACTTGTTATTAATGATGTACAAGCATCAGAAAATCTCGAATAAATAATATTTAAATCGTATGCAGTTTTGTTACAACGTTTTGGTACTGAAATGCAAAATGCTAACATAATCCTCATAAATAAAAAAATATATATAATTACATATGACATTGTGTTATGATTCGACAATATTAAACAAAGGAAATTATATTTACAGCTTACACAACAAAAAGTCTAAAATAAACATGCAGATTAAAACTTTAATAATTTTATCACTTCCTTCGGTATAAGGCTCTTTTTCTTTCGAAAAAGTTTCCGAAGATCAGATATAAAGGAGTCTGAACTCGGTAAAAGTCGGTTAATTAAGTCTGTATTTGTAACTTCGCGTGACATTTTTCGGGTAAAATCTCGTCTGAACAGTTTTAAATGTTTGATTAGATTCAGCTGCTTCCTCGGAAAGGTCGCCAATGGATAAAAGAGCATATTCTGATAATCAGCACCATGCATTAGAACTTTGTGGACGGAAGCAGGGAGATTATCCCACGGATATTCTTGAACTAATTGACGCGCGGTTTCCAAAGAATATTCTTTAAACTTATTTTAAACAATTTGTTTATAAACTATTAAATCCTGATGACAAAACCTGTAAAATTATATTACAACAATCAAGTTCTTTACGTAAACCCGTAATGTCAGCAGAGACCGCAGAGCCACGGCGCGGCGGCGCGGAACGGTCCCGGTTACTCCTGCTGTAAATGACACTGTTCAACACTTCTCAGTTCTACACATTCATTTTCGTCTAACCAATTAGAATAATTATTTAAAAGCCTATCTTTAGTATGTGCTGACTTAACCCAGAATTTTACAAGACTTCTACATACATTAACAATTCGATGTGATAAAGGCAATATCAACATTTTCGGCAACCTTAAGAAACGCTAAAAAAAACTACTTAAACATATTTTTAACGATTTGACGGTTTTTGGGATCACCGCGGATCAGATAAATGCCTCCTTGAAAAAGAACATTTGATTTTAGTACCTGAAACCTAAATATAAAATTAATATCTACGAGTAGTTTCGTAGCAAATTGCTACGCCGCGTCTACGGCACTATGACGCGTCGTAGCAAACATTTTGCGGTCGCGCGAGTAAACTGAGGCAGCTAGAATGATGTTCCTCATAAAACAGATAGATGTACCACCATTTTAAACTAAATCAGGACTGGGCTAATTGGAGCCAAAACTTTGCAGCTCTTGATAAAATAGGTTATAGGTAACAGAAATAATTACTGAGAAAAAAAAAATAGGTTGACGTAGCACCCACACAAAACGAAAAGTACACATGAATAAATGCGTAAAACATAATTCATAAAAGACTCCCTGTTCTTGAAATTCCATCACACACAGCAATTCTTAGAAATCACTGAACAAAAACACCGCGCGGTCCACGGATGAGTCACCGATAAGTAGCGAGCAACAAGAATGGGATGCGTTCACTTTCAAGGTCGATAATTAAGAGGCTGGCGACACGGCTCGCAACTACAAATCGAGATGTTTGCAAAATTCAATTAGCTAGTGTGAGTGCCTGTCGGAGCGATATACACCTACAGTGAGCAATACTACCACGCACACATTGACAATTATTACTTGACGCGATACTACTACTAGCTTTCGAAAATTTATGATAAATTTGGATGTGTTCCGTAAAATAAAAAATTATGAATGGAAACTAAATGTACTTCCATTTTTATTTTCGATATTTTGTAACATAAACTATGCTTCTGCGGAAATAATATTACAAATATTGTTGTTTATAATATAATACAGAAAATACAATATGAAAGCATGTCATTTACGCTGTAAAAATGTACGAAATGCAATTTGCTTACACTTCGATTTATGTACTACGTTTGTATGGACAATTCATGCGTCGCCGCAATCTTAAGTGATATTGACTTGCGAGATATCGCAACGCCCCCGCAAGGGGTCGTGGCGAGCGGGGTCAGGGCTTCGCCCTTCGCCCGCGGAGGCCATACGTCGGCCCATAGATATGGGCCCCTCTTTGTATTCGCCTTAGTCGGGTTAGTTGCGTCTGTGTGAATGGTTGCCATAAATATTTCTGTAGGCGCGCCACGCTTTGTAGGCTGCGTGTAACCTGAATGCGGCTTACTCGAGGCGTCAGTCCGGTGCGATGGGGTCAAGGGTCCGCTACCAGGTCGCAGGGCTGAGCGTTTTGCGTCAGGTGGACGCGCATGCAATGGCGCTATCTGCCTGACATGGGGCCAGGCCGATGCGTCCGCACGCGCGAACATCACCTTCGCGAGTCGAACTGATAATTGAGATGTAGATGTCGCGACACCCCCGCAAGAGGGCGTGGCGAGCGGGGTCAGGGCTTCGCCCTTCGCCCGCGGAGGCTATACATTGACCCATGAAAATGGGTCCCTCATTTGGGTTCGCCTCGGACGGCTTGACAGAGAAGACCACACTTTTGTGAAGCAAAAATGCGTCTATGTGATTGGTTGCTCTGAATATTTCTGTAGGCGCGCCACGACGCTAGCTCCTAGCGCCGCGCCGCTTTCTTCACGACATCCCGGCGGTCTGTCCCCACCAGGTGAGACCCCCAGTTGCCTGCGGGAGGCTCAACGAGAACGACCAGCGACGGGGATGCCGACTCGACGCCTTACAGGTCTAATATGTAGTCTCCCCCTCGCCCCGCTTACTTTATTATTATTTTTAAATGTCTTTAACATATCTCGGGACCCTGGGGTCCCGGACCTTTGGAAGGCGTACGAGGGGCCGAAGCCAACTCGCAGAGGCCCCTTAGACATTTTTAAGTATTGAGGCACCAACCGACGATTATCCCTGTTCGCACTATGCAAGGGCACCCAAGGACAACCCCCGGTTGGTGTAGGACTATTGCAGAATATGGAAACAAAGATATTGGACTATGGGTTTGGGTGGCTTAAGTGGACTGGTTACCTGGAGCTATGGAAGGACTATGGCCCCTGCCTGATCAATGTTTAAATGTACACGGATAAAATGGCAGGGGGTGACTTGCACGCTCAATAATGGGCCCCCGAAAACGGTCGCTAGCACATAGTGTCGTAGCGACAAGGGGGCCACCTCTCCACTCCTCATAAGCACCTCAGTGCTTATGAGGAGTGGATTCCACGGCTATCAGGACAATCCCGGAAGTACGGTCAAGATCCCTACCAGCATCTTACTGGAGTACTTCCTTCCTCCGAGCACGTTTGCTCTTGCGAATCTCCACTCAAGCCAGCCAATTAAGGCAAGAATGAGACGGGAGCTCTGTTCCTCGTCAGTGTTCACTCCAGCCGGCCAATAAAGGCAAGCCAGAGGTGAGGAACAAGACTTCTCCCGGGAGATAGGGTCCGTGGGGTCACTACTGCCCAACAGCTCGCCACATGCTGCCCTGCGGGTTTTTGTATCTCTCTTGGTCCAGACCAAGAGAGATACAAAAACCTCCTAATCCCAGACCTGTTACGGCTAAGTAAACTCTACCGGCACAGGCTTAGAGTTCGGAGCGCGCAAGCCCCACCACGACGTCAACGTAGAGATACGACGGTGGGGTTATTATTATTATTATTTAATACTTCAAGCACAGAAATGTACAGAGGCGGACTTAATGCCACAGGCATTTTCTACCAGTCAACCTTTGGGTGATGCAGAGACAAACTGTGGTAGGTGCAATTACGAAAATGGAGGAAAAAAAAAACTCAAATATAAGGATACACATATACTTATTACAACCTATAAATATAATATATAGGCCAAATTACATATATAAAATAAGCACAAATAAATACACATAAATACATGAATATACTAAATAAAATAATAAGACAAACAATGGGAAAACATTAGCATTGTGATGATACTGCCAGCTTCTTACGAATGTGCTCACGAACTTTAACTTTAAAGGATAATCGGTTGGTTGCCATCCTGATTTCCAGGGGGAGTGCATTCCACAGAGAAATAGACTGAACGAAGAAGGAAGAGTGAATGAAGTCTGTGCGGTGAGTGGGACATTGAAGAACGCGATTATTTGATGACCGTAGATTCTTATTGTGGTTGTTACAAATATACTGAAAGTGAGGGGCTAGATAACTAGGGGAAGTGGGAGAGTCAAGAAATGAAAACAAGGTGGTCAGCGCCCTTTGCTCTCTGCGCTGGCGTATGGGCAACCACTTTAGAAGCGACCGATGCGCAGAGACATGATCATATTTACGCAGATTGAAAACGAATCGAATGCAGTAATTGAGAAGACGGTCAAGTTTGTCGAGGAGATCTGCATTCAGGTTTTACCAGATGTCAGGAGAATATAATAAAACAGTAATCAGTTCGAATAATTTATATTTAAAAGACTAGATTATATATATACAATTATGTTTTACACTAAGATGTAGGACAGCTATGAACAACATTATATTATCCAATCACCGATGAGCGGGTTGATTTTTGGTCGCAGTATAAATACCGCGTGACGCGTCGCAACACGTTAGTTGTATGCCCGCGCACACAGCGCGCGGACGTTTATTCCAGCTGCTACATAGCTCCTCCCCAGCGAAGCGCCGCACAATGCGAGTGGTACAGAGAGGTGTCTCGCGCACGTAGTCAGCGAGCGCGTAAGTAGTGCAAAGTGGTGGCGCCTGCCTAGTACTGCGTGACGTCAGATTTGCACAGAGATGCGTGGACGCAGTGTTTGCGTCGTATGCCTTTCACTTTTGCTTAGTGCGCGGCCGTGCTCCGTCTCGGCCGGACGTACAGTTTATAAGGCGAAGCGTACGGTGGGTCTTGAGGTGCGGCCGGATCGCGTGACGTATGATGTCTGTTCCCTTACACGACTTGCCTCTTCCTCGGTATTAGGTAGGAATGCAGGCTTCAGTCGATCTATGCTGATGTTTACTTGACGATCTTTGATTTTAACTGTATACACCTTGTTCTGTCTCTTCAAGACACGGTACGGACCTTCGTAGGTCGGTGTCAGCGGCCGGCGGTAAGCATCGGTACGTATAAATACATGCGTACATACATGTAGGTCGTCGTGTATAAACATTGCGCGCCGGTCGGTGTTACGGCGGACGGCTTGCATCTTTTTCATTGCGCTGGTTATGACGTCGCTGAAGTGTGTATTCGTGTTTGCGTATATCGACGATTCTCCACACATTTCACCGGGTAGCCGTAATGGTTTTCCGTATAGCGCTTCTGCTGATGACACATCAGTGTTTTCTTTAATTGCCGCGCGAAGTCCCAGTAATACGGTTGGCAATTCTTGAGTCCAGCTTGAGTTTTGTAACCGTGCCGTCAATGCTGTTTTAAATGATCGATGCCACCTTTCAACCATTCCGTTCGCTTGTGGGTGGTAGGCCGTGGTCCGTGTTTTCTCGATGCCCATTCTATTCATTAGGGTTTTGAATAAATGTGATTCAAACTGTCTTCCTTGGTCGCTTGTGATCCTTTCTGGGCAACCAAATCGCACTATCCACCCTTCGTAGATGGCCGTGGCGATGGTGTTGGCTTCCATGTCACCGACTGGGAATGCTTCTGGCCATTTAGTTGCTCGGTCGATGATGGTAACGCAATACCGTCTTCCATCTGATATTGGTAATGGTCCGACGATATCTATGTGTATGTGCGATAGTCGATCTGCTGGTGGATACTCTTCCAGTGGCGATACCGTGTGTCGCTGCACTTTGGTTCGTTGGCAGGTTATACAACATTTGGTCCATATGTTGACGTCCTTGTTCATGCTTGGCCAGAAAAAACGTTGTGTGATCATTTTTCTAGTGGCTCGGGTGCCGGGGTGACTCAACTCGTGCATGGCGTCGAAAGCTTTTCTTCGTAGTTCTAGTGGTAGGTAAGGTCGAACTTGGCTACTTGACGTTTCGCACAGTATTGGGTTACTTGCGTTGAGTGGACGTAGCCGTTCGAATCGGAGCGAAGTGTTTTTCATGACGTCAGTCAGTTGTTTGTCGCTGTGTTGAAGACGGGCTAGTTCGTCGTAGTCGATTGGTGATGGAGTAGATATTGCTTCGATTCTCGATAATGCATCGGCCACAATATTATCCTTTCCTTCGATATGGCATATCTTCATTGTGAATTGACTGATGTAGTGCAAGTACCTCGTGCGTATTGGTGTTTCAGTCTTGCTATTTAGCCGCAGTAATGCATGTGTTAACGGCTTGTGGTCCGTGTAAACCGTTATTTCTCTACCCTCAAACATGCGTCGAAAGTGCCGTATTGCCAGGTAGATCGCCAGTAGCTCTCGGTCGAACGTACTGTATTTTTTTTGCGCTTCTGTTAGTTTTTTTGAGTAAAAACCGAGTGGTCTCCAGCCGTTTCCTACACGTTGCTGTAGCGCGGCTCCGACACAGGTGTTTGAGGCGTCACACATCAGTGATAACGGAGCGTGAACTGAAGGGTGTGATAAGGTGACAGCATTCTTGATGCTATTTTTACAGGCTCGAAATGCTTCTTTATCTTCACTGTTGAAGTTCACCTCGGTCTTGTCATTTTTCTTGCATGTTCGTAGATATTTGTATAACTTTTCCTGTGCGTGTGCTGCATGCGGTATATTTTCTTTGTAGAAATTCAATATACCGAGGAATCGTCGTAATTCTTGAATTGTGGTTGGTTCGGGATAATCGGATATTGTTTTCACACGGTCTTCTGTTGGTTGGATACCGGCTTCAGTCAATATGTAGCCTAGGAATTCCAGTTTTTTGTGCCCAAAAACGCATTTCGACATGTTTATTTTTAAACCATGCTCTTTGAGCCTTTTGAAAAGTTCTTCTAGGTGTCTTCTGTGGGTCTCTTGGTCTAGTGAGGCCACGAGAATGTCGTCGACGAATGGAAAGACGTGGTTCATGTCGGCAAGAACATTGTTGATGTGTCGCTGGAAGGTTTGCCCAGCGTTGCATAAACCAAAACACATCCGTGGGAATTCAAAAAGCCCAAACGGCGTAATGACTGCCGTTTTTTCGATGTCTTCTTCCCGTATACGCAATTGATTATATGCTTTCCTCAAATCAATTTTCGAGAAGATCTTCATCCCTTCGAGATGGTACGTAAAGTCACGAAGTCGTGGTATTGGATACCGATCCGGTTTGGTGACGGCATTTAGTCTTCGGTAATCACCACACGGTCTGTATTCGCCACTCTTCTTCTCCACGAGGTGGAGTGGACTTGCCCAAGGTGACTTTGATGGTCGGCATATTCCTTGTTCAAGCATAACTTGAAACTCCTTCTTTGCTGCTTGATATTTGTGAGGCGGCAACGGTCGTGCTTTATTAAATACCGGCGGCCCGTGAGTGACTATGTGATGTTCAACTTCGCTATTCTTCATGTTGTTGAAGTTCGGTGAAGTTATTTCAGCGTACTGTTGCAGAAGTTTGTGGTATGGGTCGGTGAGGTTGATAGTGAGCACAGTGGGGGTAGCTACACTACTTGCAACGCAGCCGTCGATTGCCAGTCCTGTTTTCTTGTCAAAGAGTTTCCTGGCACGTAGGTCGACGAGAAGGTCGTGATGGCGCAAAAAATCGGCGCCCAAGATCGGTCGTTTCACGGCAGCAACGATAAATTGCCATGATAAGGGGCGGCGCAGACCAAGGTTGAGTTCCAGCTTCCTCTCACCGTATGTGTGTATCGGGGTTCCGTTCGCTGCATACAACACCTCTTCCGCCCGTTTCATTCCTTTCGTGTTAGGAATGACCGACACGTTGGCTCCGGTGTCCACAAGGAATCTCAAGCGATGTTGGTAATCGCAAACGTGTAGACGGTATGGTGAAATTTCGTTAACCTCGGGTCCCGTCGCAGCCAAGGTCGCGACTAGTTTTCCTGACGCTTGTAGTTGCAAGGTGATCTGCAGTTGCGTGCTTCTTTACCATAACGTGCGTGGTAAAAACAAATATCGCCTGACGTATGCTGGTAAGTATTTGGTCGGCCTCGAGATAGTGAACGTGACCGTGAGCGGAATGATCTGTATGACGATCTTCTTGGTCTTGCTCTATCTGTTCTCATTTCTGCAATTTCCCGCGTTAGTTGCATGATGGCTTCTCGAAGGTCTGGTTCCGCCTGTGAGTGACTGCTTTCGTGCCGTGATGTAGACGCTGACGGCTGTTGGCATGCACAAACCGAGTGGACTTCCCGGGTTTGCTCGTGCATCTTATCGGCCATGGCTGCAAGCACGTCGAGTGTGGCCGCTTCGTTGACTGATAGTACGGCACGCGTGGAAGCAGGTAGGTGTCTCATCCACAGTATCTGCAGAGTGGTATCGGGCATCTTGTCACGTGCTGGCTCCCTCATGCTACGCAATAGCTGGGACGGCTTCTGGTCTCCCAACTCCATCTCAGTGAGCAGCTTTTGCAGTTGCTTTGTCTCCGATTCTTCATAAACAGACAACAGTCTCTTCTTAGCCTCCTCGTACCGGCCAGCGCGTGTCTTGCTCATGATGATGTCGCTTATTTGCTCAACGTCCGACTTCTCAAGGTGAGCTACTAGGAGGCTGAACTTGGCTTCATCGCTGGGCTTCTGCGGGTTGACCACCGTTTCAAATTGTGCAAACCAGAGAAGTGGTTTGTCGCGCCAAAACGTTGGTATGCGTGATTTAATAGAAACGGTCGCTACTTCGTCGTTGCCTGGCATTTTAACGTCGGGGTCACCACTTTACCAGATGTCAGGAGAATATAATAAAACAGTAATCAGTTCGAATAATTTATATTTAAAAGACTAGATTATATATATACAATTATGTTTTACACTAAGATGTAGGACAGCTATGAACAACATTATATTATCCAATCACCGATGAGCGGGTTGATTTTTGGTCGCAGTATAAATACCGCGTGACGCGTCGCAACACGTTAGTTGTATGCCCGCGCACACAGCGCGCGGACGTTTATTCCAGCTGCTACAAGGTCATAGTAGCACACATCACCATAATCGATGATAGGGAAAATTAAGGACTGCACAAGCATTGTCTTCGTACTTGTTGGTAGTAGGTTTTTCAGTCGGTACAAGGCCCGCAGCGTTTACGTTTTGATGATAATTGAAGTCCTGATATTTATACCCCTAGGTAGGTACGGTCGTAGTGATGACATCGTGATAAATGAATTCTCAATATTCAGCAATGAGTTATAGGGGGTCTTGAACTATGGGCAGGACCACCGTGCAATTCAAATTCAAAAGTCAAATTCATTTAAAAAGACAACTTATTGGTCCACAGTAGGTGTTTGTAGTACACATTATAATATAATGCACGCAATGGTCGGACTGATTGATGAAGAAGGTTTTGGTGAATAATTCATTAAGGGTTTTGTGTAAATTGGTGCCGATTCCCTTGTTCACAAACTAAACTAAATTTAAGTTCAATGCATCTTTTTCTTTCTATTTCATTAAGAAAAGGATAGAAGATAAATTTTAGTTTAGTCCTGTCAAATTAATCAGCGCTTGACGTAAATTGAAGTAATTTTAGTCGGCAAGTTTTTAATCACGTCTAAACTTGTATGGAGAGTGACAGGCGCTGATTAATTTGACAGGACTAAACTAAAATTTATCTTCTGTCCTTTTCTTAATGAAATAGAAAGAAAAAGAGGCACTGGTGCCGATTCTCTTGTACACCGAACTAAACTAACTAAACTATCACTAAAATTCCTTACTTTTGACTATGAGAATCTCAAAGCTATTCTGCAAAATAAATTCTCTAAATTTAAAAATAATTTTGACACATCTAAATCGAATTTGACAATCGCGACTCCACACGTGATACCTAACCACGTGAATCTTTTTAGAGCCGGAGGCGCGCAGGGGGGGCAGCCTCGACGTGTTTTATATGGATTTTTCACTTTTTGTATGGAAAATAAGAAAAAATATTACCTACATGTAGTGTTAGGGGTTTAAGAGTTTTATAAAAGGTGTCGAAATTTTCATTATTTTTGCGATTGGACACACCGTTTTCGAGATATAAGCAAAAGAAAAAAAAAAATTAGTACTGTTTTTTCATCTGAAGTCGAGGTGTTGGTTTGAATTTTAGTTCATGACAACCAATTTTATTCCACATGTTTTTAGTCGCGATTAAAAATAGTCATATTTAGTTAGAAAATCTAAATTTTAGGTTAAAAACGTCAAATTCAGAATAGCAAAATTGCCATTTTCACCAAACTAATATCTCAGTGCCATCTTAGTGCTGTCAAACTAAAATATAGTTAAGTTGTGTCGCTTTAGTCTATTTCAGAATGGGAAATCGTCGTTTGACAGGAATAAACTAAATTTTGGTGATTTTTAGTTTAGTTTAGAGGCAAGAGAATCGGCACCAATGAACCTAAATTTAGTTTAGTTTGTGAACAAGGGAATCGGCACCATTGGCTGAAATATGACGATGTAAAATACTCCAAATAGGATGATCATCAGTTACATTTTAATCTAACCCACATACTCCACGCGACAGGCGTATGTAAGCAGTCGTTTTTAGGGTTCCGTAGCGAAATGGCAAAAAACGGAACCCTTATGGATTCGTCATGTCTGTCCGTCTGTTCGTCCGTATGTCACAGCCACTTTTTCCGAAACTATTAGAACTATGCTTTTGAAACTTGATTCTGTGAACCGCATTAAGATTTTCACACAAAAATAGAAAAAAAAAACAATAAATTTTGGGGGTTCCCCATACTTAGAACTGAAAATCAAAAAAAAAATTTTCATCAAACCTGTACGTGTAACCTATACGTGTGGGTATTTTTATTTTTATTTTTATTTTATTAATTTTAGGAAAACTTGCAGCTAATACATTTTAATATCAAGCACAATGTGTAAACGATGGCCAATTACAAGCTTCCACTTACGATTAAAGTGAGTAACATTAACAAATACGCGAAAACAGCGACGTATGAGATACGCAAATGAATTATCTCACGCTCGAAAATGACAATTATAAATAAAAGAGAAAAAAAAGCAATAATAAAAAAATGGTTATACATTGAAAAAGCAATTGTTCAAACTTTTCTTTACTTCCTTAACGCTAGTACTAAATAAATCTAACTCGACATTCTGACACACCACATTAAAAGTACGACAAGCTCTTATCACATACGAGTTCTGTCTGTAATTAGTTTTGACTTGAGGCACATGGAGAAGACGTGGTCTCCGAAGAAATGCATTTGGTACACGAAGCCCAATCCTGCCCACCAACCCAGGGACGTCAGTAGATCCGTTCATAACGCTAAACAAGAAAGCAAGATCTGCAATTTTCCTTCGCTCGTGTAGAGGCAGAATGTGAAATTTTTTACACCGACTTATATAATTCGGGAGATAGGTATTTGAGCGATATTGAGTGTACCTCAAAAATCGCCTTTGTATACCTTCAAGCCTATTAATGTACACATTATAATTTGGATTCCAAACCTGAGAAGCATATTCGAGGTGGCTACGGACAAACGCACAATAAAGAATTTTCATTGTTTTAACATTCTTAAAATCTGAGGAGACTCTAAAAATAAAACCCAAGGCTTTAGAAGCCTGGTTGACTATATTATTAATATGTGCATCAAACAGAAGCTTAGAGTCAAAGGTAACTCCAAGATCCCTGATGACACTCACTCTGGCTACCAAGGCATTCGAAAGCTTATAATCGAATATAACAGGGCTTGGCTTACGCGTAAATGTACATACATAGCATTTGGATACATTTAAATCCAACCTATTTCTAGCGCAGTATTTATGGAACCTGTCAAGATCATCCTGTAATAGGCGTGCGTCCTCAACAGTTGACACTTGACCCAAAATCTTCATATCATCCGCATACAATAAGACCTTAGAGTTAAGGAAACAAGAGGTGACGTCATTTATAAAAATATTAAATAAGAGAGGTCCCAACAAGGATCCCTGGGGAACTCCTGACGGGATGTACATCGCTCTCGACGTATACCCGTTGAGAACCACCGTCTGGCACCTATTCTCCACGTATGACGAGAACCATCTGAATAAGTTACCCCTCACACCAACCAACAAGAGTTTACGCATAAGAAGCGCATGATCAATTCGATCAAAACACTTGCTGTAGTCAGTGTATATAACGTCGACCTGAGACCGTCTAGACATGTGCTCTGTAAGATAGTCACTACAGACCACGAGATTGGATGTGGTCGAGCGACCTTTTAGAAACCCATGTTGATGTTCACAGAAACTTAATTTAAGTGCAGAGGAAAGTTGTCTGTGCACAATTTTCTCCATAATTTTGGCGAACACACAAAGTTTGGAAATTGGCCTATAGTTGTCTATATTGGCCTTAACTCCTTTTTTATGAATCGGCGTTATATACGCTGACTTCCAGATGCTAGGCACTACACCTAATTCAAATGACCGCTTAAATAATAATGATAACGGAAGGGATAGGCACCTGGCACATTTAGAAATAAAAATTGGCGAAATGTTATCAGGACCCGCGGTTTTGTTTAGGTCCACTTGTTTAAGCAACCGAAATACTTCCTCCTCCCGTATATCAATAGAGCTTATGTCTGATACGCAATCAGCAGTCAGACTACCCGGTTCATCCATTACCACAGTGTGCAGATCGTGATCATTTCGTTCTTGGAAATTAGAAAAGAAATAGTTTCCGAACATATCACAAATTTCCTCCCCAATGCCAGATGAAATTTGACCAAAGTTAAAAACAGACGGATAACAGTTGGTTTGTTGTTTAGACTTTACATATCGCCAGAAAGTCCTTGGATTTTTAGAAATGGTTGATTCGATATCTGCAATATAATTATCGAACATTTCCTTCTCAAGATCTTTAGCCCGCTGACGTAAAGTTACAAAAGAATGATGATCAGATAGATTTCCATACTTTTTAAACCTTGAGTGAAATTTCGCCTTTTCCCTAACTATTTTAATAAGAGGGCTTTTATACCAAGGAGGGTACTTGCCCCGAGGTGCTATAATTTTAGTAGGTATATACTTATTATGAAGCAAGTTAATGGTGTCATAAAAGAAATTGATAGCTTCTTCAAGAGTCCTACAGTTTAGCTCAAATGACCAGTCTCTAGCCACCATTTCTTCAATTATGGCGTCATAATTCGCAAGAGCATACAAGAACTTGACTCTTGGCCGAGAATGCAGCTGATGTAGTTGAACGAAGTCAGCAGTGATACAGAGTGCCTTGTGGTGTAAGTCCTCCTCAACTAAAGGATCCAGGCAGCAAGAGACAGTAACTTCGTTATTTGATAATACGAGGTCAAGAATCCTGTCATTCATATTACGATGAGAATTGTATTGTAACAAATTGCAAGCGGTAAGAGTATCACAAAAGGAGGTCTGGACAGGTCCGTGCAAATTACTGGGGCATAGATAATCACCATCATTCGCCGCATGCCAGTCAATATTCGGCTGATTAAGATCACCAAGAATCAAGAACCTATCTGCTGGATTTTTAAGAACAATGTCAGCTAAATTATTAGCAAAGTTGTGTAGTTGTACCATCAATGAGTTGCCAGACGGCTGATTACATATATAAACCACACAAATATGCATTTTATAGGTTACCTTAGGTTTCGATTGCTGTAAAGTTAAGGTGACCCACAGATCCTCTGCAGACGAGCACCATTCGTTCCGGACGTCCGCAACAAGTTCTCGACGTATAGCTATTAAGACCCCTCCCCCCATAGTTTGGTTAGTGAGGGAGTAATTTCGATCACGTCTGCATACAAAATATCTGTCATCAAATAATTCACTATCAGATATACCATCTATAAGCCATGTCTCTGTAAGACAAACGACATCAAACGAATTGATACAAACATTCCTATAAAAAATAGATGTTTTTGTCCGTAGCCCACGAACGTTTTGGTAAAACAAGCTAATAGGTGCCATTATAAGTCAAATGTAACACTAGAATAATAATCGTAAAAATATAAGGCACATTCAAAATATGTCCCAAGTAAACATTATTGTAAATAAAAGTCAGCGTAAATAACATGTATGGTTGGTGTAAGCAAAATAAGGCGGTAGTTGTATTTAATAAAACAGATTTGACCAAACATGCGTAACAACTTGTGTTCAAGGTCAAGAAATAGTTGGCTTTGTAAATGTAGTAATCATAAAAAACATTATTCAAGTATAAGCAGATCCCGCTCTCATTAGCACATACATACAGTTTAAAATAGCAAAAACCAAAGCTTAATGAGTTATATGAATAGGTGACACCGAGCGATAAGAGAACAAAAGACAGGCGAGAATGGAATGCGTGCAAAAAAAGGTTATGAGCGTTTCTAAATATTATGCATAACGACTCGTCGATCAACAATAGTGTGTCAGCAGATCTACTAGCGATATTGCCTAAAAAAACTTTTTCAAGTCCTGTTCAGTCCGGATGTGATGTTTCGGTGATGGATGATTTTTTCGAATAAAGATTTTGCAGCCTGTTACCCAAACATACTCGTATCCTTTTTCCTTTGCTAAAATCTTGGTTTTGTTTAATAAGGCTTTGTTATCCAGCGTCAGATGGTCGTTGACGTAAATTTTATGATCACCCTGGAGTCCCACGTCGACGGCTCTCAAGATTTTATGTTTTCTAGCTGCAGCAACAAAATCATTTTTTAAATAACAATTGTGTACCGAGCAAATTATTGTTTTATTATGGCTGTCATTTCGCATGGGAATCCTTGCTATGTAATTAATCCGTTCCTTAGGGATAGGGCAATTGATTGTATCCCCTATTTTAGCAATGACGTTGAACAAATTCTCAGAGTTAGATTCAGGCACACCCTTGATCTCAATGTTATTCATCCTGGACCTCTGCTCGTTGTCACGACACTGAAGTTCAAGATTTCTACAGCGCTCCTGCAAGGTGGTGATGTCGTCTTTGGTCTTCTTTAAACTATCTATTTCCTGTTCCAATCCCGAAACTTTACCTGCTAGATCTTTTACTGAGCTGTGTACATATTCAAGAGACTCCTTCATTCCAGCAATGGAGCTAGTGACATCAGAGAATTCCCCTCTCATGGATTTCAGTTCCGCCAATTCCTTGTTGATAAGCTTTAAGTCCTCCATCAACGCCGGTAGTGACTCCATCTGCACCGTCAATCTCCTCAGCTCGGATAGCACACTCTCCATATCTGTCGCTGAGGTTGTAGCTGACCCGACCCGGGGACTCATAGCCAGAGCTTTACAGGAATTGCACCTCCATGTTAATTTCCGATCACCGAGCTTTCTCCATCCAGTTTCAGTGATACCAGCGCACGGAAAATCAAACTGACCCTGACAGGCAGTACATTTGACCCCGTCATTGACTTGACTGTCGCACCTCTTGCACTTGAACATTGTATTATAATTAATAAAGTAATTCCGAGAATTGTTAAAAAAAAAAAAACTTAAGACACTGTCAATACGGAGCGTCGAGCGTATGCGTGCTCACGGTTCGCTGTCTACCGTTAACTGAACGTATCTATGGATAGGTCTTCAAAAATAATATTGAGGTTTCTAATATATTTTTTTCTAAACTGAATAGTTTGCGCGAGAGACACTTCCAAAGTGGTAAAATGTGTAACTTCTAAAATAAGAGAATGATAAAACTAAAAAAAATATACGATGTATATTAACCATGTAAACTTCCACCGAAAATTGGTTTGAACGAGATCTAGTAAGTAGTTTTTTTTTAATACGTCATAAATCGTAAACCGCAATTTACCTTTTATTCAATGTTACTTGCTGCTACAGAACCCTTCATGGGCGAGTCCGACTCGCACTTGGGCGCTTTTTTTTATCTCATTCAGAAGAAAGTGTCTAAGTACCTAACCATAGCCCAAGATCTACTACTGGCTACTGGCTAGAGGCTACTAGCTACTGGAAGTATATTTCCACTGTGCAGCCAACGCTCAATCTATTCACTTACGAAGAGTACGGAAGACCTCCTTGCACATTTAAAACAGCCGCACTCGCGCGTCATGCTAGTATACTGAAGTAGGCGCTCGGGGATCTTCGCAAATCTTCCCAATCCACTTTTTCGAGGAAGCGAGACGCGGTTGATCTCACGCCTGTGCTTACAAGTACACGACTACCTTAAACATACAGCCAGGAGTCACAACTTACTTTAAATTCACTGATCTCTATGACCAGCTCGTCATCGTTGTAGACTCTGGAACCAAACTTGAAGGTGCAGGCTTGAGTGTCCGTGGGCCAGGCCTGCAGCGCCAGGTCAAGAGGCACGGTGACATCGAGGCGCGTGACCCAGGACACGGCGCCGGCGGCGTCCAGGCGCGCACGCAGGCCGGCATCGCCCGCGCTGGTGGCGGCCGCGTTCAGCAGCACCACGTCGGGCAGCCACAGCCGCTCTGCCACCGTGAGCACGTTGTCGCAGCCCCACTCCGACACGTTCCACCGCACGCGCGGCTCCTGCCACGACTGGAACACAAACGATCAATCATTTGGATAGGTATTTCAGTCATCATAATGTTTCATTTGTTGATCGAAATCGGCTCATCCGTTCAATGTGGACTGATAAAAAACGCGTGGGCGGTATCTCCTTTACATAGATGTATTTATTGCGCTTTAAAATACACTTTTTAATAACGCATGGCGTGAACGTTTTCAAACACGGTACTTAGCTGGTCATCGCTGTTTTACAGAAAAAATAAAAACTATTTTCATCCTATCGCTACTACTGCCTATTACTCAATTCACTTTCCGACAGCTTTGTACTACCTGATTACTGATCAGGGTGTGTTAGTGGCTCATTTTCTGCTGTAGCGCCCATTCTGCACTAAGTATGTTTTAGGAAAGTATGTTGGGTTCAGTAACAAAGTAGGCAGCATCGCAGCCTCTACTGGTTATTGTAGTAGGCTAACATAGATAGGGCCGGGCCACGCCTCAGTAAAATCATTGCAGAAATCTGCTTTCATCACTTTCATACATATTCTATGAAATGAACCAACGCACACTACAGGCGGGTCGCACCGCACTTTTTTGTATGAAAATGCGTTGAGCTGCGGCCCGTTGCGGCTGTAATGTGCGCTTGGCTTTCTGGCTCACCATCTTGAGGTCAGCGAGCAGGCGCATGACGGCGTGCGCCTCGTCCACGGTGGCGTGGCGCACGTCGAGCGCCAGCGTGACGCTCACGCGGGCGGCGGGCGGCGCCTCGCGCTCGTACTCCGCCAGCAGCGTGTCCACCTGCACGGACAGCTGCGTCGCGTTGCTGCACGCGCTCCGAGCCACGCGGACTCCTGCACATAAACAGTGGTTCAATACCAAGCGAGTGAGCTGTGTAGTGTTGCCAGTAGAGATGGGTTGTAACAGGTTAAACACGATATCTGTTATCACTGTTACTGTTACACAAAAATAACAGATCCAAATATCTGTTATTAAATAACAGGCTGTTATTTTTGTACGGACGATAAATACGTATTTAAATATCAATTGAATATCTTCTTTATTTCTATTCGTATTAAGTTTTTTTAATAATGGCAACTGGTCAGTAACAGATAACAGGTAACACGACTTAATTTAGAAGTCACTTTTTCGTAAGTGTTTGTTTTTGTAAGACCACCAACTGTATTTTTAGGAATAATAAATACTAAGTGCTTCTCTTTTTAACGTAGTTTAACCGCTATAGTAAGAGTGAGAAGTAAACATGTTTCGAAATAAATAATAGGTGTTTCTCTTTTCAGTAAGGATCATTCCTTAATGAGGAAGAGAGAGACATTGATAACCTTGCAATATTTCTTCTTTTGTGTGAGTGTGTATGTAAGTAAAAGCCGTAGTAACAGTGGGAGTGTGGGGATTGTTATAATGAATAACAGTAACAGCCGCGGTAACAGTTCTTGAGGGTCTGTTATTTTAAGTAACAGATAAGTTATATTGTTAGGAACAATTGTTATTTGTTATTTTTAAATATCTGTTATTTCTACCTGTTACGATAAATACGCCTCACTCCTAGTTGCCAGGTCCGATTTGTTTTAAATCAGGGCACAAATCGGAATTTAGGGTTGTAGATCAGGACAACAAAAAGAACAACGTTTTTATTTATTGCGTTTCACAATTAATATTACAAGTAAATCTGAATTTAATCATGAAATAATAGTCAGACTTGCTGGACTGACTGGACGGTGTTTATAAGATTAAGTACTTAATTTTTATTCAAATTATAGTTTTCTTGAGATTTTGCTGCTTTGCCCTATTTTTACAACGCATCATGCTAAAGTTGGTTTTAATTTGAATTTTTGCTTTGATATGCTCGAGTGTCAAACGGTTTCACCTCTCAGACCAAATTAAGTTGGCCTGGGAAAATACCCTTTCCATAAAAGAAAATAACTTTTAAAGATTAGCAAAGTCTTGATTGCCTTTAAAAATATTGTGCCATTTATTGAGCGGCGTCAAGTCTTTGTTTAGCACTGCTGCCTTCACTCCTAGCGCATTGTCGCACTCGACATTGTGACGTGATACGAAATGTATTTAGTTATGGTTTTTAATCAATTTGTTTCCCGATTTGCACCTGACGTCCCGAGCAAATCGGTACACCCGGCAACGCTACCTGTGGCCCCGCTAGGGAATATCTTGACCACGACAATGTTGCCAAAATTGTTCGCTTCAAATGCTTTATGGTCTTTTCAGGTGGTAAAAATAAAACAGACTGGTAAAAGAGATGCGATTAAACTTCTAGAATTCTAGATATTAGGTCAAAAAACATGCTAAATAATTTGGTGGATGCTAAAATAAGAACTGTTGTAAGATTCCTGTAACTGGTGCAAATACTCAGGTCTGTGTTCTTTTGAAAAGCAGCGCAGACGTCCGACTGTTACTATAGCAAGCTGTCTGAGGAAACTTGGCACTTAAGCTCGATGTCAGTGATGGAAGAAGATTAATAATAGTAAAAGATTACCGTATAAACAGAGCAGGAGCGTGGTGAGCAGGGCAGCCGGCCGCGACGCCATCTTGTTACGACTCGTGTCAGCGTCGCCTGCGCAGTGCAGCCACTGTCGCGCAGGGAGCGACAACCTTCGACGACAAACTATGAGATATTTTAAATGTCCACTGATTTATGACAATAAGTTTTTCGAATGAAGTTTTTCAGGGATTTTTAGGGGGGTTTTCTTACTAGATCTCTCCTTACTAGTCTGGCGCACGATATAAAATATTTACTATTTCCGCAGTCTAATTGGCATGATTGTTTTATAGTAGTGAGTCTTAACTCACTACCACTACCCACTATGGTAACTTAAGAGTCGACTGTAATGTTTAGAGTCCGGCCGGAGCACAGTGGATCGTCCCATAGAAGAGGTCGGACGTAGGCAGCTTGTGAAATCAAAATCGATATTTAAAAAAAAAACTATTGTATTCCTTTATTAAAAACCTACAAATATTGTAATGCGACTTTTTCTAATTGGACTCATATTTCAGGAGAAAATGGTTATAAAGTGTTTCCTTTGTATGGAAATGAACACTTAACTCCCCCACCGTCTGAGTTTCGCCTTGTTTCGGGTAGTCATTTCTATAATTGGTATCTATCTACTAAATGCCACGTTTTATCCTAAGACACATGGTGCCCCAATGGTGCACTTTTTGAGATATAATCCATTTTCGTTTTATCATAAAAAAATACAATACCATGAATTTTCGTTATGCTTGAACTAAAATAATGTATGTATGTGTACGTTTCTCGTTTCTTTGTGGCAATAAATTTTCATTATTATTATTCAAACCACCTTTTATTGAGTACGGTAATCCAATTACTCTACTCAATACATGATAGCTCGTTGTTATTTCTAATGCCTAATTATTTATATTTCCAATCTGTTTCGATTTGAAACAGATTGCTAATCCATTGCTTCATAAGTTGGAAAAAAATCCTGCTCAACAACGTAAATAACGCAATGAATGTTGTTGAACTGACAAAATGAAACAAATTTGGCTGAATTGTTTACGAAAATAAGTTACGCAATTAGGGTCATGGTCTACCCATGTGCCAAATTTCATCCAAATCTGTTTATTTTATTTTATTTGTTCGGGAAAATAAACAGCTATACATTAAAATCTTATACTAAGTTATATAAATATACAAAAGTTACAAATGTATAACCTACGACATTTTCCACAACATATTAAAAGCTATATCTAAAAGTGCGCTATTCTAAGCTGCTAAAACAGAAAAGTAGTTGGTAGTAAACTTAAACAAAGACAGGCATGCAAAGAACAGAGAAGGAGAGAGGGAGAGAGAATGAGTAAATATACGTATTAATCTAACTATTATGATCCAAAATTGTTTTGTGTATTGTACTTCTAAATTTTTGAGCAGAGACAGAAAAAAAGTCGATGTCTACAAAGATCTTATTGTATTGATTGGCAAGGCGACGTAAAGGTGCACGCAAGCCTGCGTTCGTACGACAAGAACTTACTGCAAATAGAGGTCTTGCGCGCACCCCACGGCAAATCGTTGTTCTGAGTACTACATAACAAATTTTGTTGCGAATATCGATACAATCATAATTATTGCACAGATCAAACAGGAACATCGTTTCCAATATAATTCGTCTAGACTTCAAACTTTGCAGATGATACTTCTTCAGTAGGTCGTTGTAGGATGTATAAGTACGATAGCAACGAAAATGCATGGCCTTTAAAAACTTTCTTTGTACTTTTTCAATCATATCGGAGTATTTACTATAGCGGGGATTCCATACCGAAACAGCATACTCCAGCTGAGAACGAACCAACAACTTTCGCATTTATAGTATTAGTTAGGACAATGCGCACTATTTTGGAAGTAAATGTACCTAGGTACACATACACACATTATTTTGGTTCAAGCATAATGAAAATTCATGTTTGTCATGGTATTTGTGTCATGCTATTGTGTTTTTTTATGATAAAACGAAAATGGATTATATCTCAGAAAGTGCACCATTGGAGCACCATGTGTCTTAGGATAAAATGTGGCATTTAGTAGATAGATACCAATTATAGAAACGAAATTTTATAATATTTACATTTAATAGTTTACTGCCCAAGTTGCCTGTACCAAATGATAAACGAATTTTCAGAATCGGTCCACAATTGACGAAAACATCGACGGACATACATTAAAAAAAAAAACATACCGACGAACATAGAACCGATCCTCCTTTTTGAAAGTCGGTTAAAAGATGTTAATGTGAAATGTGAATGATACAAATATGTCCAACAGTTGCGGTTCCCTGCGGGTGGCGCTGCGCGTGGGCAGGCTATCGTCAACGGTATCCGCCCTCGCAAGGACAACACACATTGTATTTTTGTACAGAATTATTATAAATGTTAGGTACAGGTTCGTTTATTTCAACGTTTAGATATTTTTCACCAACAGCTTTGGTCAAACTTTAGTGTTTACTTGTCAGATCTTATTTTTGATCACATGAAGCAGTTTTCTTGTTTGTGCTAGTGCAGTTTTTATAAACGTAGGTACTGGAAATCTTTCTCTTGTTCCTATCTGTGCTTTCTTCGGCACACTATCATGTTCTGGAGAAGTAGGTAGGTACTTAGGTACTTACAGTGTTTCATCGACAGATTAACTGTTCGTGTTATAATAAGAATGTTCAACAAACAGACAGATACGCGGACTGCATATTACAGATAACACGCTTCCTACCACACGATGATCTGACTAGGAACAAAAACCAGGCGCTACACGGATCAAAATAAAAACGAATACAATTAATTATTTAGAGAATTTATTAATTGTGTAAAATATTCACAATTGATAAGGAACTGAGTTGTGATGATATAGTTTTACACTGTTTTTATAATACACGCATAACAGCTGACAATTTTGTTACATGTTACATAGTCGCCAAATATGACAAACTAATTAAAAATAAGAGCCAAATAAGACAACATTTCTTGTCACATGATATGTGATATTGTGTGGTAGACTTGCAGGTTTAGGTAGGTACACCAAAATGTTTAGCATTTCCATAACAGTGTGACATTTATCCACATAAGTACTTCAATGCTTTGAACTGCTTCAATACATTGAAAAGCACATGCAAATATCAAACAATCAATGAATTAGGTAGGTACACGGAATATGTAGTTTGTAACAAACATTTTGTGGAGTTAAAAGAAGGTCATTAGTACTTAGGTACCTATACCAGTTCATGTTGTACACAATTAACATAGGATTCACATAACAACCAGAATTATTATGCTAGCTTACATTTTTATGATTTATTTACTAACGAAAATAACAACAAAACATTGAACGACACATAACAACATAGTAACATAACGTGGTCGGAGCCAGTGCAGCACGCGAGCACTTGCAGGGTAACATAACGTGGTCGGAGCCAGTGCGGCACGCGAACACTTGCAAGGTTAACATAACGTGGTCGGAGCCAGTGCGGCAAGCGAGCACTTGCAGGGTTAACATAACTTGGTCGGAGCCAGTGCGGCAAGCGAATACTTGCAGGTTAAACTCCCGCCTCGACCAGCGGGGTTATTGCGGAACACACATAAAATGACAATTGATCGCAATGGGTTTCATTTTGACAGTTCATCCACGTTCATTCATTACGTTGGTAAGCAATTTTTCGATTCTTAGAGCAAATTTATCAAACCTATGAAGCAAAGGATTAGCTCCTTCAATACTCTCGGATTGCTATTGAAAGTGTGTTGCACAATTAGGGTGCAGGAGCATACGATCGCCACAGGATTAGATATAGTCTTAAGCCTCGCGCAGACAGGCGCGACACGATACCAGTAATTGTTCTACCGTGAAGTTTTCTAATGCTGGGGCTACACTGTCGCGTTATCGCGAACTTTACTTCGCGTGCTCTCTGTCGCACACCGCTCGACGTCTTGCTGAGCAACAGAGAGCGGGATAACACGACAATGTAGCCCCAGCTTTAGAAATTAATTTGTTGGAGTCGCGTTGCGTCTGCACGAGGCTTTTTACTTTCGTCTAATGCCCCTGCCACACTATGCTCCTCGCGCTGCTCATCGCTGCTCCTCGCGCTGCCCCGATGTTGCACTCTCTGCCCACACACTGCTTTACTCGCGCAATTAATCGCGACGCTTCGCACTACTTCGTAAATTTCTATATTAATGTCTGTAATTTTTATGGTGTACAGACGCCAGCACATCAAGCTACTACAATCTGTCAAATTTATTCAATAGATTTTCAACTTTATCACTGAAACTTAAGGTTCAAAGTTGATTGGAAAAATTTGACAGTTTCGGGTAGCTTGATGTGCTGGCGTCTGTACATAATAAAGAATATTCTATCTTCTATCTATCTATCTACGTCCTTTGACTCGCGCCCAAAAACCGACAAAAGAGGGAGCAGTGGGCATGACGAGGAGCATGACGTGCAGCATGACGAGTAACGTTGCCACACTACGTCTTTGCCTACTTGCCTCGCTACTTGTCATGCCACTCGACGAGTGTGTGGCAGGGCATTACGTGTAATAATGTGTTTTATCGGTACGCATTGATAAAAAAATGCATGTCTATATGGTGAGTATCTTGTAAGTAATTATAAATTATGAATCTATAGTGACTTCGTATTGCAATACATTAAACTCAGACCACATTTTAGGCAAAAAATTGTGTTGATATCACTTCCGAATGAATATCAGTCAGATGACGCACTGACTTCCGACGATAACTACAAATACATAGTAATATACCAATGTTCAAATTAACATAAGAAGCATATTAGTTAGCCATTCACACAACAATTAGTATCTAATTGACACATATGCCTACCTTATAGTTATAATTATAAAAAAATAGGTAGATACTAACACAAATTATACTAGAATTACAGTTTCAAGGTCAACATATGTCGCTTTTTATTTTTGTTGAACAACTAATTGTATTATTTTGTCGGTTCTTCTTTTTCGGGAACGTTCATTATTAATTCCGCGGTTTCTTTGTCAACAGAAAGTTACCTACTTTATGAAAAGTGATTCAAAGAGATTCAGAATAAAAAACACAAATAAGAGAATCTATCACTAAAACCAACAAAGTATGACGTGTGAAGTGTGACGCACAAATGGCGGAAATTCTTACTTTCGTAAGGGCAGCCACCGCAGACTTATCAACTACTTACATACAAATAACTTTATTATAACAGTTAATTCACGTCAATAAGAATCTTACTATAGAGACAGCTTTGCTTCTGATAAGGAATAATTATAAACCTGTTCCTGTAATATTAAATTTAAACATAACTATATACATAGTGAACAAAGTTTGTATTTGTAAGAAATAACAATTAAGTATAAGACATAGCTGCTGAAACATATGAAGCAATTAATTATGTGAAAATGAAATAAAAACTTAATGTCACAGAAAAACTTTAGCTCAAACATCGTTGTTAACTTGTAAGCGAGGTATGTAAATGAAAGGTAACATTAACACCGCCAAGGCTTCGCAGAGACTCACCACTTAAGGAACTAGCACCTGCGTAGAAGAGAATATAAACAAGATATGTACAAGTTGATATGGAAGGAAACGCCACCAGATATACTAGGAAATGTTGCGACAACAGTTTTCAAAGAACCTTAAACTAGATAAAATATAAAACTAATGTTTAATACATGACAATAATGCTGATAACTGGCAAGGCAGCATTTCTGTTAAGAGAGTAATTAAACTTAATCTGTTTTATTGCTAGTGCTATTTATGTTGATTCTTTCTTCATAAAAGAATAATAAAGCTCTATCTAACACGAGAGGCAGTGGACTGTGTCGTTTACAATAACAAAAGCGTGGAGTCGGTCGGCGCCACATATTTTAAAATTATAATTATTTATAACACAAGCTCAAGCGCTTATCTAATCAATATACCTATTCTGTAATTTGCATGTCAACCACATATCTATGCAATGTTGTGAATTACAGCGAATGACACGACTTAACCTACTAATTGTAATGTGATATAACGAATCGCCAATATCTGGGTGTTCTGAGTAATATTTGGGTAAAATATCACCGAGACATCGTTAGAATGTTCGTGCTTTGAGATTGACACGAATATTCCTACTTATTTTTGTTACTGGGAACACATCACATGAATTATTTACAGTCACGATTCAATTCTTGAACGGAACAAATATTTTTATGACCTAGATAGAATGTGGAATTCCTTGTATGGGGCAATGTATTAAAAACTATATACCTATTCTTGACATTGATAGATAAAAGAAAATTCCATATAATATCAAGTAATCACATAAGGCAATATTCCTACGCTTTAATTGTTTCCAGCGGCAGTCAGTACACTTTATTCTAAGAGAGCACTCTGAAATATGTTATTGAATATGATCAAATGCACTTCTTTTAACTTACTTCTTTCACATTCTAAAAACACTAGAGGTTGCAAATAATTGGGTCTACAAGATTTCTTTACTTATTACTAGTTACGCAGTTAAAAAGTCCTCACGAAAATCCAATTTTCTCGACGTTTCTAGACCGACAATACTGCGTGATGAATAGATTAGTTCACACCGATACTTTACTGATTTATAATATCTGCACTTGTTTATGCGTTTTTGAACTATCAGATTTAATAATGCACCTAAGCGCGTCACTCAAGGATGTGACGTAGCACAAGGCTGCTACGCGCTACGCCGTAGCACTTTCTCCTACGTCGTAGCTCGTAGTCGTGTTACACGTCTACGTGGCACTAGTGCGTGGTGGTGGAGGGTGCGGGCTCGCTGTGTGCGTGCGTGTGTGGGGGCGGCTGCGCATGCGCGG
Source organism: Agrochola lychnidis (assembly GCA_963680765.1). Taxonomy (NCBI): domain Eukaryota; kingdom Metazoa; phylum Arthropoda; class Insecta; order Lepidoptera; family Noctuidae; genus Agrochola; species Agrochola lychnidis. The sequence goes on from OY796851.1 coordinate 970,390, forward strand.
CGGGCAGGTAGTGCCAGTAGGGCGGCGCGTCGCCCGCCTGCGCCTGGCAGGCCGCCGCCAGCCCCGCCCAGCTGAACCGGTACGCGTAGCGCTTGCCGTGCACCTGGTGGAAACGACATACCAATCATCGAACAAATCACTATGAACACATGTCATGAACAAGAGCAAATTATCTAATGCTTACTAAGCATCATAATCTGTTTCTATGGAGCAATAAGTTAACAGATTTACTTTTTAAAACACGACGAATAACTCAGTTTTTTTATTTTTTATGTTAGAGGTTTATATCGGCAATATTACTAGCATTTACTCAATACTCAATTCTTTATTGCATTCCATATGTATTTCATAGATGGTATAACAAAGTCGGGCACAGCAAAATTAGGAGAGAGGAAGAGGGCTAAGTAGCAATTCAATATTATTATAAATTATTCGATTTTAACATCATAATATGCAACACACTTTAAACTTTTGTGGCTATCTCCACGTGTAACCCAGCAACAGGAAAACTTAGAGCAATATTATACGACCGCTATTGTAGGTATCTAAGTCGACCACTCTGAGATTATTGTACAAATAAAACATGAGTTGACTATCGGCTGGCGTGTGAAATTGAGCAAAACTGACGCGAACTGAACGCACACGTTTCGCTTATCAGTTTTTTCTTTTAGCTCCATTGAACTACCGTATTTTAGCACCTGGCAGTAGTTGAAGGACATCGTATATTTATATACTTTTTTGGTAAAAATAAGGATAAAATATTCTGACCATCGCAAATTCTGATAAGTATTGCGTTTTATAAGCTAGCGGACCTGACAGACGTTGTCCTGACCGAATACCGCCACCTATCGGGTCCGATTGTGAATCTAAACCATTCCCAGATCCCCTTGAACACACACAAAAAATCTCATCAAAATCGGTCCAGTCGTTTGAGAGAAGTTCAGTGACATACACACTCACAGAAGAATTATATATATTAAGATAAACGGGTGTACATCTGACAAACGTTCAGTTTCTCTATGGGCCTTAAGGCTTAATACTCGTAAAAGCGAGATTATCGAGTCTCAGTTTTAAATTCTAATGAAAGCAATAAGTAAAGCTCATGGTTGGCATGGCTGCAGCATTTCTCTGTATGGAAAAACTAATTCCTGTCACCAATGTGCCTTGTGATCATGGTACTTTCCTCTGCAGTTTATGATAAATGAAATTATTTCTGTAAGTTGGTTTGTACAAACACCAATAATTTATTTTAAAAACTAGATGAGGTTCCTGCAGCCAGCAGTGAACTAGGAACAGCGAGAGAACCTTTAGTCGTGTGGTATTATAACTTACCTTGCTCATGATATTCTTGTCGTAGTAGTAGCGCAGTGCGCGCGACAGCTTGTCGTAGTTCATGTTGGGCTTCTGCTTGCGCCGGCCCCAGCGCCGCGCCACCTCGTCCGGGTCCGACAGACGGAACTCGCCCTCGTTCGGGGGACCCTGGGGACACAGCACGTAGTTTAGTTTAACTTTGTATGCGCTCGTTACAATATGGCCTCTATGGTGGCAACCATATCTCAAGAAAAAAAAAAAAAAGTTTAAAAAACTGTAACCCGACTACAGGAAAATAAAAATGATCTAAAAAGTACGAAACAAGCAAATATTTCAGACAGAAATCAAGACATAGGTACAAAAATGGTCAAGGTAAAGCCGTCGTCGCATACCATTATAATTTTGTAGGTGTTCTTGGCACCAACATGGTACACAAGCATGCGACCACGGCTTTACCTTGACCATTTTTGTACCTATGTCTTGATTTCTGTCTGAAATATTTGCTTGTTTCGTACTTTTTAGATCATTTTTATTTTCCTGTAGTCGGGTTACAGTTTTTTAAACTTTATTTTTTTATTTTATACTTTTCCGTTTTTACACTTGATAAACGTAAATAAGAGTAGAGTAATACAATAGTTCAGTAATTAACCTATTTTAAATTCCAATAGCAGTGCATAGTGCTTTGGACGAAACCATAGAGCGATTTATTTCGACGCCAACACCATATATCGGTATCGAGCTTCGAAGAAATCCAAAATATAAATATTTCGGTGTACTTCTTTTTCTTCATAAGAGTGGAATTACAAATCGGTACTTCTTATTAAGATTTGATTAACTGCACGTTGGTAACATCTTGCGATACTACGTAGCGCAGTCTCACTTTTGCCTGTTTTTAACGATTTAAACATATTTGTTTACTTTGAAAATATAATATTATATACATATTTGTAATGTGCTCGTCAAGACCTTTCTTTTGATACCAAACATGTCATGATCATCCCATTTTAATTTTTAGTAGTTTAGGCGCTACGGTGGAACACACGTAAAAACAAACATACATACATACATACATACAAACATACATACATACAAACATACATACATAGACTTCCTTTTGGCTTTGCCGTAGTCGGGTAAAAAGAGAGCATCCTTAAATAAAAAATGCCGTCGAATCTCTTTCAAATAACTGTATGCTATGACAATAATGTCGTTATCATTCGCTAGTTACATTTTGCAATAAGGGAAATATAAGAAAAAAAATGCGGCATAATATACACAGGCGCACAAAGCCCTCACGTTTTGCCGCGCCTGTGAAACATTCCCACTAGATACATTCCTCCATTGTTTCCTTTTAGTACAGCACACTACGTACCTCCCAGCAGATGCCGGGCGCCCCTGCCGCCAGCTCCTCCAGCAGGAACTGCCACAGCTGCACTTGTCCGCCAGAGGCGCGTGCGCACCCCGTCAGCGCGCCATACGGATCTGTGACAATAGCAACACATCGTCAGTGACAGGCACAACAATAACAACAACACCGTCGTCAAAAGGACAGAGATCATAAGACAAGCACAAACACAGAATGTTTAAGGTGGAACTAATTGATATTTTTTCCATACTTTCAGGGGAGGGTTTACTCCACTGTTTAACATTGTACATCGAAAGTTAAACATGATATCGTTTTGTCTCATTTATCATTTCGTCAGTGCGGAAACAGAATAGTTAAATGAAAAGCCATTAAACACGTTATGAGTCCACAAAGATTCGTTTTTCTTGCTAATTTAAACGCAACTTTGGGCGTAAATAAGTAACAAAAAAAGTTCAAAACCTCCAAAATAAAGTCGGCACCGACAAAGCTTAATTATCGAAGAATTCAATTACCTTTATTTGAAATTGATTTATGCAGTGGTTTTTTCATAAAACTTGATTTTCCAAAAGAATTTTCGTAATTTTTTACACGGTCGTTTTACTAAAATAGTTTTTTTTTTTTTAAATCTTTATTTAAGGAGCTTGGTCAACAAGACTAAGTCGCTCCGTAAGCCTTTCTTATAATTTAAAACACCATTTTATAAAGATAATACAATTCTTTTATATGACTATCTTCTACGAATACCAATTCGCACAAGTTTATATAGTAGCCTCGCTGTCTCTGACAAGGGGAATGCTAGAATGTTATTGCATCTTCCCACCTCTCTAACATCAACACCAAAGTATGTCAATAACTCAGCTCTGAGATCTTCGTTCCGGGCACACTCCACCATGATGTGAAGAACGTCTTCCACTTTCCCACACTCTGTGCAGTTGGGAGAAGGAACTTTTTTCATTAAGAATTCGAACTTATTTAAGGGGATATGTCCAGAACGAAGTCTGAGAGCTGTCACAATTTCTGATCTGCCTAAAAAACTTGAATCGAACCATGGCGTTTTCCATGGTTCTCCTTGTATCGTTTTATACCACACCCCCTTCTCCACAGACCTCTGATCAAAGTGTTCCCTCCAGTTTAAAAAACAATGTTCGCGTATATGTCTCATGCAATCTGTATAAAATGGGTGTACGTGCAATGGTATGCCACTTGAAGCCAGTCTTGCTAATTGGTCTGCCCTTTCGTTACCCACTAAGCCCACGTGGGAGGGTATTCACTGAATGATGATATTTTTTTAATTGGCCCTCAATCTGATAACGGAGTCAATAATTTTGTAAGCTATCGGTGTTCCTCTGAAGCCAGAGGAACATCGAGCTAAATGTTGAACTGAACTTTTAGAGTCTGTTAAAATTATAAAATTAGTACGTTCAGTGGATTCTACGTATGCCAATGCTTCACTAATTGCTAAAAGTTTTAAATACATGATTGAAATATTGTTGGAAATATATAATAGTTTGGAACGGTGTTTGTGTGCTTCTTCTCTTTTGGTATGGTAAGTGACTAACATGGTATCAGAGTTTTAAAGCTGCCCATGGGCCTCTGACTTGGCTTCACATGCCGTTTAGATATAGGTATCTGTCAGGCATGCCGGTTTTCTCACGATGTTTATACAATACGCACATGAATCCGAAAAGTCAGAGGTGTGTGCCTTAGGTTCGAACTCGAGACCTATGACTTGGCAGACCTACGGTCACACCACTAGGCTATCACTGCCCTAACTAGACTAGACGAACCAACGAACGTGCGAACTAGACGTAGTGCATTAGACTAGCGTCTACCTGCTCATCACTGATACTATCTCTGTCGGACACGATGCCAGGTGAGACAGCGTGCTTTTTGACAAAGCCCACCAGTGAGTTCGAGCCCGCGACTAGTTCAACCTTAAGGAAATTCTGTGAATTATTCTTTTCTCGGACAACGAGTCCAACTACCTACTAAATCAAGAATATCAATCATTCAAACAGGTCTAAACTAAATGTTAGTATTGGTTAGGTATATTAGAAATTTAGGATATCGAATATTAGGTATATTAGAATCAAATTGTGAGGAGTATTTTTTTGACTAGTAGCGCTGTTGTCCCGACGTCGTCCTGGGTTAAAGAGCCATGCATTAGATCCTTTGTAAGATAGTAAGCGCTGGATTCATACTAGATATGTGTGTAGCCTACGCTTACCAAGGCCCAATCCCACTACATTGATGTAAACCCAGAAAGTAGCCTTTTTTTTTGGGTGGTAAATTATCAAATAACTTCTCCCGCTCTGGGCGGAGCGGGAGGGCGTGTCAGACTCTTACTGACTAAAACCCATCCGTATTCCTGCAGTTGCCATGTTGCCGGGGACCACGATTTCCTTTCGGCCTTATTCGCAACTCCGGTAGGCATCGGCCCTAGCGGACCCCATCAATTCTGCTGTCATCTCTTTGAGGCGCGCGTGGAACACAACGCGCTGCCGTCGACCCGAGCCTGGTCCTTATCGGGCGGCGAGCTACCCATTGCTCACCGTCCGCAAGCCCGCGCCTACGGTGGCCGGAAATCAGCTCGCGATTCCCGACGCCCAGGGCGTCTCCTCCTGAACCCAGAATATAACTGAAAGTCGTCGAACTAAAGACTTGACGTTTGACGTCAGTCAGTTACGCCGTTACAATTCAATTGACTTCCGAGTTGGAGTTTCATATCCTGTTATTGTTCCATATAGGTACCTACTGAATACAAACCCTGTTACAAGACGGACGACGTCCTTGATAAGAGATAAACCAATGTGTCGTTTCTATAATATCTAGATGTTTATACCTATGTACAAACATTGTTGATGCGACCATCGTTTTTGATGCGGCGATGACATACCCTAGTGGAGTACAAAGTCAGTGCTTAACTGAGAGGAATGATTGCAGGTAGCAGGTAGTTAGGTACTATGAGACATTGTGGTGATGTCATGCATTACTTCATCCTTGCGACGATTAAACGCAGACATTTGCCAGACATGGCTCATTTACGTAAGCTTGAAACTATTAAAGCTGTAATGTTATTACTTTGCATTTGTTTGCAGTAGGTACTTATGTAGTTACTTGGTGTTGAATCAAATGCAGATAAATGCTTTCTTATCTTATTTTTAACACGATTAGACTAGCATAAAATAACCTACCTACTTCTCAGCCACATCTTCTTTGATCTTGGTTACGAACTGTCTGTCTACATTTCTTAATGTAGATAGAAGACCTTCACATTTTTGTTAATTGTTGGATCATACCCATATTAGAAAATAATTCATCATTATCTTTTTTAATTCCTAACACTAGATTCGTACGTTATACTGTTAGTACAGTATAACTTACATTCTATGGATTTTAAATAGTCGGAAATTAAGTTTATTTTTATTTCTACAAAAGATCTATAATATTTAATAGCAAGCCATAATTCGTGCCTTTACCACATGGGAAATGCCCAAAACTTGTAATCCGTTAAAATTAAGTGTTCATAAAAATCTTCTGAAACGGTGTCAAGTGTCAGTAACAGACAGTGTACATTTCATCATGTGACAACTGTACTGACCGTGGAGTCTCCTACACTCAACCAAATTATAATTCTAAGTCAGTAAAAATAAGCTGGGACAGATAACAACGATATCTGCTTTATTTACTTTTGTAGAATTCAACATACACAGTTATATGTAACTGTGTAATGACGCAACAATATATTTTATTGTCTTCTTTCTTTATTTTTTTTCGTGTGGTTAGTGACTAACCTGAAAGAAACAATAATTTGTATTGTTATTGTATATTTTGTAGTGTTTGATTTATTTTTTTGTTATGTATTTTTGTGGTGTACAATAAAGTATATATAAATAAGTAAATAAATTTTTATTTGGACACAGTTCGTGAAACACAAAATACAAAATAAAAATAATATTTTAACAATAGTGTGTGCCTCACGGCTGCGCCAAAAAGGTTCATTTCAGCATTAATGCCAGACAGATGCTGTCTGACGCTGGTTTTCTCATGAACCTTCAGAGACAAGTGACGTGAAGTACAAACAGCCTGGTGATTTTATTAGGTAGGACCCATAAATAAATTGAGTACTTATACTCGTATACTCAATTATGTCAATATTTTATTTATTTATTTTTATTTTATTAATTTTAAGATAACTTATAGCTAGTACATTCGAGTAGTTAGAAGTAATATGAAGAAGGAGGCCAATTACAAGTTTCCACTCAAATAAACTTAGTATAAAATTGACAAAACGGTACAAAAGCGTGAGAGTAAAACATAGAAACGACTGCAGAGAATAAACAAAGATAAAATACATTACGCAATAATGTTACTCCTCAAAGAAAAAGTTACTTAATTTTTTTTAAATTTCTGGACACTTCGTAAATAAATCAAGCTCAACATCCCGGCACGTCTTATTAAACATTAATGCTCTTAAATATATGTATTTTACCTATAGGTAAAGATGAAAAAGAAGAAAAAAAAGAAAAGAAGATAAAGTTGATTAAGTAAATATTCTTTTCCGGTGAATCAAACAGGACCTGACACTGGCAAACAATATTGTATTGACATAAAAAGTAACCCTACCACCTAGTTGTTGTCTTTACGAATTCTAGGTATTCATTCAACTTGTCTATTGCAGGTCGTCCTTGATTATCGTCCTAGAATAGCATGTTGTAATAGCAAGATATTATGTTAGTCACCGTGATACAGATGCTGGAAGCGCCGGTGCTCACTCGTACTTAGCCACAACATCACCGATCAGTTGCTCACATATTACTTGTTACTTTGGAGTACACGTTGAACTTGTACATTGCACACAAAATATTTAGTGGCACGTATTTACTTTCACTGAACTGTCTTATTTTACACACTTAACAATGTAAACAACGTTTAGAGTTTCACAGCACGCAACATGTAAAATATATTTTCAATAATGTTTCAATGTTCATTATTTTAACTCAACTTAAAATATAACTTCAAAAATATCTAAGACGGGGTCGCGCAAGCCGGATATGCGGCCGGATGCGGCACCGGAAGCGTGCGAGTGTGGCGGAAGAGACTCGGAGGCGCCGCCCGCCCTACGAAACGAGGGCGGGCGGGGTGCTATGTGTCGCGCACCGGGGCAGACATCAGAACTGTGTAGCGTATAATTAATTTAAGAGAAATCTTTTTCTTTGTATTGAGTGATAAAGATGCTCAGTCTTGTTTTGTGCGAGTGCAAAGTGAAAGTGACAGTAGAGTGAAATTAATAACTTCATTTCTGTTTCGGTAGGTATGTAAATTGTCTATCAAGTCTGTCAGATACATGCTTAGTACCTAAAAACAACAACTGAACTAGTCTAGAAGGATAAGCGGTTAAGTTAATATCTAAATGACTAAAATAAAATTTAAATAAGTACAGCTCCTATTAAAGTGGCTTTTCATAACTTTATTTATATTTCATAATGACGATATGATAATCCTGCCCCCTTGCAGTTAATCCGGTGTACCTCATGTCTGTGGAGGGTGGCTTAACGTGGCACAGGGTGACAGAGTAATGAAGACCTCACGCTGAGACGGTGACTTGTTGAGCTGTTGAGCCATTAAGCTGTTGAGCCACCGCCTCTAACGGAACATTCAATATTACAAGCGCGACTCAAGGCGAAGCTCGTGATTGTCTTGGTTAAATGTCGACGATGTTACTGAATGTTGGTGCAGGGACATAATCGAATTAAATGTTTTGTAAGAATGAAAGAGTAGGCGTAGATCATTGAACTTGTGATTAGAACTTTATTAATTATAGAAAGTGCATTTTTTTAATAAAAGATTAAGAGAAGTTTCCAAGTTGTGTAAAACAAAAAACATCCACCAAGTTCTCAGCCGTCGGCCTCCTATACCGACTTCATTCATTCTTCGCCATTACATTGGTATTAATCTTGTAGATCTATCTTTAACTTGCTGACGTACGTGCTACTATTAATTTCTTAATCTGTATTTGTAAACCTACACAATTTCTATAAAACTCTTGTAATGTAAACGCTCCCACGTTTGTGTCAAAACATTTCAGTACTTATTTCATAGCACGTAGGCAGAACCACAAACAGTTTTGATGAATACAAAACAAATCATCCAAAAATGCAGCGAGGTAAGTAAACATCCGTGTAGTAAACAAGATAGCTCATCTAATTCAGGATCTTGATATTTATAGTTTTCTCTGGGTCAAAATCTATTCATGTATGAACAAAAGATATATAAGCCATACGATAGTATCATGTCAGAACACGGACCACACAAGGTGGACGTGAGAGGATATTGTTAATATCACCACTGACCACGCTTGTCGGCGCGGCGGCACTATCGGAAAGTAATCTATGTATGTTGGGTGAGCCGATACTTAGCTGCAAATTATCGCGTGGCTATTTATTTTGTTCGGCATCTTCCTGCGAAAATGGTGATTATTATAATTTGTGAACACCTCGCAATAGAGATTGTCTCGAAGCATGTGTCATGTTCATATGAGGAATAAAATGGCATCATTGTGAGTATAAGTCTTCGTTAAAGTCGTTTTTAAAAGCTTTATTATATCAGTTATCAGATACAAGTCGTGCGGCGATGACATTTCCCATCGACAAAAATTACGGACTTCCACACAAAGTTTCATCCCTTAAATAAGGAGGATAAAAATTCTACTCTTTAGTGCTCATTGTTTATGGTACTCTTGTGCAAAATTTCATGCATCTAGCCAGGTGCTTAGGCTGTACGTTGTTGTTCGGCTTAGCAGCCGCTACTGTGAACCCATAAAACAGTTCAACTCCAAACACATTACTTAAAAAAACAATTCGATGACAATTTAATGAAAGCTAGATAAGTAGAGGGGTTGTTCCATAATGCATGCGCCACCGCGCCGGCCATGCATAATGTATGGGGGTCCCGCGGCGCGCGGCCAATATAGCGCGCCCCCGCGCCCCCGGCCTGGCGCGGCCCTCGGGAGACAGGTCAAGTAATGACGGTGTCGGTGGAGATAGCGGCTTCCGATGGGAAGGTCGCAGGTTCAGATTTATTGTCTGCTGTACTATTGTGACTGATAAGGATGCTTTTGGGATGAAGATGTGAATTTCGGAATCTCATCTCAGGGGTCAGTAAAAGTAAGGTGTTAAAGCTACCATTCGACGTTGATTGTTTGCCTTGTTATAAAATATATTAATTGATTCTGTCCTAATAAAGTTATGTGCTCATGTGACACTAGGCGTTTGCATATATGAATTCTAGATAGCTTTAAAACCCTTCATCCGGTTTCTGTATTAAAGTTGATAATTTGTCAAACTCTACTTTAGGACCTATTACTTAAGATTAAAGACTGCAAAATTCATAATTTCTTTACAAAAAACGAGTTACATTGAAGTAGTCACCTTCAGTAATGCTAAGGTAGAGTTTGACACGCAAGTTCTCAATTTCAAATTTACAATTCAGAAACCGAGTATTATACGAGCAAAAGAGCAAAAGTTTACAGAAAAAAAATAATGCGTGAGCTTTTCAACCTATAATTTGAAAATCTTACAAATCTTTTCGCAAGCAAACTCAAAACCAATAAAACCCCATAAAACGCGCCGCATCCGGACTCCGCACCCAATCATGATCAGCTACACTCGGCGCGCGGCGGTCGGTTACAGGAATCACGGACCCTAATTTTATGAGTCGTTAATATAACGAGTGTCACTTATTAATTTATATCGGACCCAATAGTAATAATAGTGACTTAAGGTGGCCATTATCTCGTAAATCTGTGACCAAGTCAGGTGGTGGTAACTAATAGATGACTCAATGGTCGGACCCAAACTGTACTGTGGTCGGTTAAGTGATTATTTCAAAAGTTTATCGGCTAAGTGCTGGGTGTATTTTACCACATAAATTGTTCATATAAATAGTATACATGTATTTGTGTTCGGACAGAAATACATGTACAGGACACAGGAGCTCGTGGCTAAGTAATAACAGTCGCACTGGTCGATCCATCAGGTTAAGCTACGCTTGCCAGGGTTGGTTAGTGGATGGGTGACCATCTTTACATACCGAGACTCCTCCGTGCATCGGAAAGCACGTTAAGCCGTTGGTCCCGGCTGTCATTCGTGGATCTTTGACAGTCGTTATGGGTCGTCAGAAGCCCGAAAGTCTGTCAACCAGTCTTACCAAGGGGTATCGGATTACCCAGTTACTGGGTTGTGGAGGTCAGATAGGCAGTCGCTCCATGTAAAATACTGGTATTCAGCTGCATCCGGTTAGACTGGAAGCCGACCCCAACATAGTTGGGAAAAGGCTAGGCAGATGATGATGATTTGTGTTAGAAAGTGTCGTAGCTTGCCTATTGGGTTTTGTCACCAACATCGTTTGAAACCGCTTGTGGTATGTGAATAGAGTAGAACATTGTTGATTGTTACTGCAGGTGGGTAACTAATAGAGTTGGTCAACATTAAAAAGTATCTCTAAAACATAGCTCTAGCTAGGGTGTACGACGATAACAAAAAGAATATTCTAACATGAGTAGGTTAAACAGAAAACTAAACTGTGGACAAGAACTATTCTAAATAATATGAGGAAAGACATGAATGTAAGATATGAATAGGTGCACATATATCCTTATCCTTAATATTATAAATGCGAAAGTAAGTTTCAAAATTTGGCACATATATAGATGATGCCCTGGAAAAGAACATAGGATACTTTTTTTTTTACCACGGGATCGAGACTTATGCGGGTGAAACCGCGGGGCGCAGCTAGTTTAGTATAAAAGAAAGTAAGTAAAAGACTAGGGACTAGGGAGACGAGAGTTATAATGCATTGAGTAAATGTGCATTTATTAATGCGTTGGTAATACCTACTCACAAGCTTGTACATTGAACTGATTATATGAGTTTGCAACAAATTCATGGTTCGCCACTTTGTGGTCCATACATGAAAAAGTTCTGTATACTTGTATAATGGTTACTTATAGATTGTGAACAAGAAATTATGCATATATACATACATAAACTCACGCCTTCTTCCCATGGGAGTAGGCAGAAACTACAGAACGCCACCTGCTACGATCCTTACATACTCGTTTTGCCTCGTTTACGTTCATACATCTGGTCATACACGCACGCCGGTTGCGAGTACTACGTACCTGGCCTTTTTGAAGAACATTACCAATAAGGTCAGTATATGTCCTCCTAGGGCGTCCCCGCCCGGCCTTTCCCTTTACATCAGCCTTGTAAATACATTTTGTTAGTCGCCTTTCATTCATGAAATTATGCATAAATACATAATATATTATGACATAATACCTAGATTGTCTCCAACACACTCAGTTCTGTAACTGGAGGGCGTGGGCGCTGCCGACGGGCGGCGGTGTCGTCTGCGGCTGCCGCGTTCGGGATCAATGATGGCGGACAATACGACTCCTTCTTAGAAATACGGACTGTGACGCATTGCACAAGCGAAAGCGATTTGTTTTAAAAGAAACTATCGTGAAATAAACACGGGGTCACCTATTTTTTTACAATTTGGTTAACTTTTAGGGTGCTACGAAAACGTAGCGCTACGCCGTAGCAGCCAGCGTTTGCATTATTGTGCGCTATGGGCTCTATACTATGTTATTATTTCTTTGATTGAAAAGAAAATATAAATTCAAAGTTTTCTTGACATATTTTAGTTATTTATTACTTCCATCATCACCTAAATATGTAAAGTGCAGCTGTTCCGCGTAAAATTGCAATTAACGCAGCTTACAAATTGTTATGTTGAGTTAATTACACAACTACGAGACAGAAACATTCCTAAGTGTATCGTGTCCACTGCTGGGCATTTAAGCAATTCCCGAAGTATCCAAGACGCGTGTGTTTCAGACTAAACTGCAATAATTTATTCATCGTTTTCAGGCGGAGGCTGAACCGTATAACACACGACTCCCACACTCTGCCTCTCGTAACCCAGGCAGTCTGGCATGTCTCAAGTCTTGAGAATGAGTGCGGAGGGCGGAGCCGCGGGCAGCCGGGCAGGTGTGGCCTGTGGCGCTCCGCCCCGCGGCCACGGCGCCCCCGCCGCCCCCGCCGCCCGCCGGCAGAGACGTGTGACACGGATACAGGAAAATAGATGCCTTCGTAATAATAGATAGTGCATTTAACTTAGAGACGAACGCCCGGCAGCATCGCACTGTGACCACCATACGAACAATGCGACATAAGTTGGGCAAGTTTTTCGCCGAAACTTGTAAGTTTAATTTTTTTTATGATGAACGAGATCATAATCACGTTGTGGCACTTTTTATTTGTGAAATTGGACCGAAAGTTAGGTAATGAAGAGGAAAATGTACGATTATACATGACAACCGTCCTCCGTAGCGCGGAACTTTTTAAACGCGTATTCAGGGACTGTAATATTTTTCAATAACGTCAAAATTAGCATTGCCTTACTACCCCTACCCCGCGAACCCAAAAAGAACTGAGATCATTATGAAAATGACATAATTTCCCAAGTTCCGATGGGAGTTCACCTGCATTTCAGTGCTACAATTCTGCTTGGACCAGTGCTAAAATACTTAATAGATAACGTACTACTTATCAATAGCCGCTTTCGTTAAATTATTACAAGGTCAAGCAGCCAAATTCATTTATTTACGTAGGTATTGTATGCCCTAAAATCAATCAATTTTTTCGCGGAAAGCTTATCAGCATCAGCGGCGCCATGTGATAACATATCCTTAATAAACACTGCCTGACCGACGTCAAATACTAGGAACTACATCGGTTCTGCCAGATATCTAGTGTTTTGGTCAGACGACCTACATCAGTGGGTATTTCCAAGGTTGCAGGCAAATTATGTCTATCAAGGTCGTCGCCTTAAATTATTGTATTTTCCGTGAAGGGTCTTTGACGCTTTATTTATTTGCGCAGTAGATGGAAAAAAAAATGTAATATATAAAAATCAATTGCCGTGCGATAGTCTCGCAAAAATTCGAATATGGCTCGACCGATTTGTTTTTTTTGTATACTTTATTTAGTACTTATACCATACCCCTGGTTCAGACAAAAAAAGTGAAATGCCAAAGGAAGACACAATTTTGTCTCACGTGGTACGAAGTTCACCGGGTAATCTCGTATTTTATAATTTTGGTTAGTTTAAGTAGAATTTTCGTGTAGGTCAAAACATTGTGAGAAGAGATTGTTTACTTCTTAATTTATAAAAAAGTAAGTGTACAGGTATGCGACCACGGCTTTACCTTGACCATTTTTGTACCTATGTCTTGATTTCTGTCTGAAATATTTTCTTGTTTCATACTTTATAAAGCGTGATTTTTCAGTAGTCGGGTTTTAGTTTTTGAACTTACTTTTTATTCAAATTGTTTTGGGGTTATAATTTCATGATAAATAAAGTATTTGCAGAGCCGCTTAATTTTTTTGTTGTTTATGTTTTATTGTATAATAAGTATTCATTTTACAGATGCGCCGGCTGTAGCAGTCTCACTTTTGCTTATTTTTAACAATTTCAACATATTTATTTACTTAGACGATATGATAAATACATATTTGTAATGTGCTCATGTTAAGCCTTTTCATTTCATACCCAACACGGCATATTTTTTTTTTAAACTTTTCTGTATGTCCTCTAGAGGGCGCCATATTTAATGTGACGTCACATAGTCTGTAATTAGCGGACGATCCAGACTCTTCCAACGATACCTTATTTGTCAAATTATGATCAGTAGTTTAGAAGTTAAAAGATGAACAAGAACATACATACACACATACATACCGGTCAAAATCATAACCCTCCTTTTTGCTTCGCCGTAGTCGGGTAAAAATTAAGAAGTAACGGTGACCAATCTCACAATTTTGAGGCAATACGACAACCGTGTAAGATATGGAATTCTTATTCAACACGAACTAGTTTATAAGTAGGTCAGAATACTTAGATCATGTATCCAGCAGATATATCATGCATGTCATAAAACAAAGTTAAAATACATACCAGCCAACAAGGTGTCATGTCACACAGTGTGCAAGTTGAGCCTGGCATGTTCCTTCATCTTGTGCGCAAGAGTTATCGATTATCAGGCATCAACTAATATAATGGTGATTTTCTCGAAAATAGGGGAAAAAAAATTGTCGGTCACACGTATTTTTTGCTTTATCATATTAATAGAAAATTACATAAAACGCATTAAAGTTCTCAACTAAGTATAAAATCTACCAAGGGGTAAAAAATCGTGTCCAATATTTTTTAATAATCTACAAGACGGACAAAAAAATAATTTATCATCATCCCTATTGTTTTTGGAATAGTATCTATCTCATCCCGCTAATATGAATCATCGTCATTAACGATCGCCTCCTCACAAAAATGCAGAATTACCGGTATCATCAACATGAATTATTTAACCTGGAATGCTACATATTTTAGTAGTGTATGGTCCGTTTAGAAATCTGCGAAAACTGATAGGCACATGTTTCGCGTTTTGCGCTGGGCGCATACCTACTTACATTTTTCCTTTTTCTGGTAGTTGTCTGATACATCGAATATCAATCTATTGTGCCTGTACCATGTTAGATGATGCTGCCTTCTTACGAGTTGCGTACTAAATCTCATGGCTGAGTAATTTAATAGAACGTACCTCTCTGCACTCGTCTTAATATGTATGTATAAGTAGAGTTAGCAACAAAGTCAATGTCCCCGGTGTCTATCGGGTCCGCAATGCCTTAGGTAAGTTCACACGGGCCGCATTCCGCGCGGTGATTCACAGCGGCCTGCGCCCGCGCCGCTGGTCGGTGCGGGAATGTGAAAGCAGAGGAATCCGGTCTGGAGCACACAACAGGTGATGTCCACTATTATTATGGAAAGGTAGCTGTGTGCTTGTGAGACCATATCGTTACTTTAGAACAGGCGCCTAATGACCGCTGCTCGTTTATTGGCTAATCATTATGGTGAACTATCAATATTATTAAGTGGCATGAGTGTTTATTATTAGTTAAATACTATATTTATTTGATTGCGACGACTAAAACATAGTAGTTTAACACTTATAACATAATTAAGCATTTCATCAAGCTAGCTTCGCAACCTTATGTTGTAATTAACACATTCTAATAATATAATATAAGCCTTTATTTACTGATAACTAAAACTAATTACAATATAAAATAAATTAAGCAAACATAACATTGCACTTCGGTGTCTTCGTCGATCAGCGCGTCCTTTGACGCATAGGCCTCCCCCAAACTCCTCCATATATCACGGTCTCGTGTGTGCACCAGCTGTCTCCACTATGTCGTCGTCCCAGTGTTTATGTTGTCTTCCTCAACTTCTTTTCGACCCTTCTCTAATTTGCCATTCCGTCACAGCTTTAGACCACTTATTGTGCCTATCGCGGAGCATGTGACCACCCAGCCAGCACAAACCTTCTGAGTAAGTTTTGTTTAACAGCAGTCATAGAAACTAATCGCTGAATAAGACTACCGTAATTAGCTGATTAAGCGCTTACTCAGAGGTTATTCAAGCAATTTGGGCACAAAATTATATTGCTAATAGCTGTGTAATAGCAACGTAACAGCTGAATAAGTTTTGAATAATTGTACGACAAGCTGAGTATCTTCTGCTAAAAGCATTTTGTACTTTAATACAAGTATTATAGCTCTGTTAGCCAGATGATGAGTGAATGATGAATGAACTAATGGTTAAGTCCTTCAAAGCTCAGATATTCAGACGATACACAGCGTTTAGCTCATTTCAGTATTTTTATCAAGAAGGTAATCAAATTAAATTGAAATTGACAAATCCGAACAGCGTGACTGCGACATTGAAAATATAATAACCTATCGTAACTAAATTTTACACTTATTTATGTTTAGAGGAAGAAATTGTTGGTGCGCATGCAACTTTACCGTGTATTTATATATAGATTTCGTGTAAAATTTTCACGCACTACCTGATAAGCCGGGTTTTGGAGAAATAAACAACATTTCGTCTATTGATATGTTTTTACGTGTGAAATATTTTTTTATATTTTATGCAGTTTAAGGGTTCAAAAGTAACCTTGTAATACTTTTATAAGAATATTATACCGATTTCGTTATTTAACTTGAGTATAAAATTCCACATCATTATAATAGGTTATGTTATTCGATATGGCGACCCTCATTCTGAATAAAATCTGATTGCACAGCGGCTTATCGTCTCATATCTGTATAACAGACCTTAAGTGTCCACTTATTAAGTTGTGCTCTAGTTAAAAGTGGTCCGCACTCAACATTTTTCGATAACTGTTCTATAATCATACACATTCGTACTGTAAATCAAACAGGATTCAGTCATAATTATAGTAATGAAAACCCACAGTATAGTTATATTATTTGTTCTTTTTAGCTCTTATCAAAGCAAGCACTTTCTTCGTATGCCTCCTGGGGGCCTACCACCAGCTCATAAAGCAATATTATTTTAATATTACATCAGTGTGGGAAAGAGATGAAGCTCTACAGGACGTATAGCTCCGTCTCTTTCTCCCACTGAAGTAATATTAAAATAATACTGCTTTTGAGCTGGCGGTAGGCCCCCTGTCCTTTTTCTATTTTTCCATGAATGTGGAGTATTTTTTTTTTTTAAATTGTGAGTAGGCATTTTACACAACCACTACAAAACAAAGTGCAGTTAGCTGCTTAAATGCTGACTAACGTCCCAGAACAGTTCTTCTAGCTTAAAAAATGTCTACTTTTCGTGAATACCCAGCAAACTTCTGCATAAGAATCTGTTACTATTGCTTTAACCACAGTTAGCTGCAAATGACGGTAATTTCGTACTTAAAGCGGCATAAAGTAGTTATAACAGCTATCTTAATTTCTGTTAAGTCACTATATGCTTCATAACAGAAATAACGCCTATTTTATACAGCAGTTGAATAACTGTCAAGATGTGGTGTGTAATACAGCTAACAGAGAACAGAATATAACTTATCCAGCATCATGCTTGATAATGGAATTTTAAACCCATATTATACAAAAGGTTACACAAACTCTTGAGTAACAGGTCTTTTTATGATGATTATTCAGTTTAAAAAAATTAAATCCGCAAATTACAAAACTAACTCAGCTAATAGCATTATTATAGCAAAAAAAAAACTTTAATACAGAACTTCGTAATACACACAGCTTCTATACATATATAATTAAGCTTAACTCTGCATAAGGTTAAATTGTTGGCCAGTTATCTGACTTGTTTGCTGCCTGGGCAGCCCATCTCCATTTCAGTCTTTTTGTATGGAAGGTAGCATCCTTTACTTTGATGATTTTCCTCAGATCTTTAGCTCTCTTTTTGTCCTTAATGTTGAAATTCAGCAGGCTGCGTTCCATGCCTCTTTGTGTGTGTATAACTTCTTCTTAAATAGATGAGTAGGTAACTTCTTAATGTCATCGGGTAATTTATTATAAATCAGTGATGCCATACAAATAATACTTCTGACGCATGGAAGAAGCCATGTATTAAAAAAAAAAATTTAGAGGATATAGGATATTCGGCATTTTTCATGACTTCTTTGAGTGACCAGTACCCATTCCATGTGCTGGTTATGCGTCTTTCTATTTCTTGTTCCATTTGCGTGGTGAACGAAATCAATTGTCCAATACGAGTTCACATGCTCTATACTTTCTCCGTGTATACTGATGGTCTCTTCAATGCTATTTGTCATCAGTTTTGTTTTCTCCTTGTTCATTGAGAGTCCCACTTTAATGCTTCCTTCCGCAAGCTCTAGCAACATATTTTTTAGTGTAAGATGGTTATCAGAAATTAAAACTAGGTCGTCTGCAAATCGTAGGTGGTTTATCTTCCATTAATATTGATGCCGTATTTTTGCCAGTCCATGCTTCTAAACACAAAGAGGTGTTTCCAAGACTGCCGAGAAGATCTTCGGGCATAAAGGGTCGCCTTGTCTTACTCCTCTAAGAATCGGAAATTCATCTAAAGTTTCGAGTTTTATCTGAGCTGTAGAATTTGTGTATATAATTTTAATGATTCGGATATACTTCTGTTCTATCCCTTGGTATTTTAAGGCTTTCCAAATGCTATTGTGGTCTAATGAATCAAAAGCTTTACTATATTCTACGAATGCTAGATATATATAGTTGCTGTTGTATTCTTGTGCTTTTTCTATTATTTGTTTGATTGTATACATGTGGTCTGTTGTTGAAAACCTGTTCTGAAGTCTGCCTGTTCCTCGGGTTACTGTTCATCGAGTTTTACTATTACTCTATTAAGAAGAGTTTTTGAAAATACTTTGTACAGATTCGACATAAACTTATAGGTTTGTAGTTTCCGATTTCATTTTTGTCGCCTTTTTGAGCCTTTTTTAGGGTTCCGTAGTAAACAAGGAACCCTTATAGTTTCGTCATGTCCGTCTGTCTGTCTGTCTGTCCGCGGTCTAGCTCCGAGACCCTTAGTACTAGAAAACTGTAATTTGGCATAGGTATATATTTTAATTACGCCGACAAAGTGGTAAAATAAAATTATGAAAAACATTTTTTTTTAGGGTACCTCTCATACACGTAAAGTGGTGATGTTATTTTTTTTCTTTTTTTAACCCATAATGAGGGGTATCATTAGAAAGGTCCTTTAAAAACATTGTGAGTTTGTGACAACTATTTTTGGATTCAGGGATCCGTTTCCGAAATATTAAGCTTTAAAGTGCTAATTTTTGTTAGAGTTAAGTGTCCCCCCCCCCTGCCGGCAAAATGGTTGGTTTTGGGTGTGTGAAAAAAATCACAACGGTAGTTTATATAACGAAATTAAAAGGAAAACTATCACAGCTAAGTAGGCTCTACAAGTTGACGAGTAATAATCGACCAACTTAACTTTTTAGTTGCAAAAACATGTTTTCCCATACATTCCGTATGGGAAAACATATTTTTCAACCACAAAGTTAAGTTTGTTTTTGGGATTAATTCATCCCAACTACGGAACCCTTCATTGTGCGTGGTCCGACACGCACTTGGCCGGTTTTTTTGTATTAGACTTGGTCCAACAGGCAGGAATATTTTCGGTGGTTAAAATTTTATTGAAAAGGTACCACAACTTCTTGTAGATTTTCAGGTGAGATTGTTTTAAGAGCTTCGTTAGTTACGTAATCAGTGCCTGGCGCTTTGCCATCTTTTTGTGTATGGATTGCAAATTCTATTTCAGATTTTAAAATATAGATAGATTCAAATTAGTTCCGATCCAAACCGAATGCTAAATATTTGCAGTACAGACATATACAGAATATATACAGATATTTATAAAGTACACACATCTCTTATAAGGTACTGTGTTTAATGTTTCAACGAAATACTTACCTTGTGATAAATTAAAACTACATTAAAAAGTAAATTTAAAACTTATATTGAAAGTATACTTTGTAAACCAAATTACTGTCATAATCAATCATCATAATAATCTTTGTCTACATTTCTTTCTCATTTCTCCTTTCGCAGATCTGCTGGAAGAAATTTATTTACATTATAATTATATCGTTTCTCTATGTATTTTACTGTGTGTACATAAATAATAAAATAAATAATTATTTCAAATTAGAAGATTTTATTCAAGATAAGAAGGCTTGGCAACAGCTTGAGTCTAGTCAAAATCAAACTGGTTGCTAATTAAATAACATAATTTATTATTTTTAATTCATGCCTACATTCTGTGAGTACCTTAACTCACACATTAATTAATAATTTGTTAAAATGTTAGGAAAAATCGTCTATGGTAGCTGTGTTTGTAAATAAATTATCACCATGCATCGTATCTATCACATTATTAATTTATCCGTTAAGGTAAAACATTTAAAAAGAGTAACTATGGAGTTCCTCATTCTTCTCCATTCGAACCTACCTTTTGTAAGGGGCATCTAGAATCTATTCTATTTTCCTATTTTAAAAGTGCCTGTTATTGGCCTACTTGAAATAAATCCGAATGGTAAGTAAAGCAACAATACTCAATACTTTATTGCATTCCACAATGTATGTGCTTAGGTGATAAACATTTGCTTAAGAAACAATCGTGGGCCCTGCACTCCCCGCACGCCCCGTCAAGGGTTGTTCATCATACAAATCCCGTGTTATGACAGGCGACAGGGCGCGACTCGTGACCCCTGACGTTTATGTATGCTAATATGCACCCCGTCGAGCCGTCGTCGCGACCCCTGCAGTCTGCAGGGAAAGCCAGGGAAACTATGAACCCTTGTAATTGTATTAGTTTCAGTTACCTTAATAATGTTTAAAAAAACATTTAATTTGTTTATAAGCAGTGTAGGTAAAGTTAGGTTTAGATAGACGAACGATTTAATTTACTGTAGTCAATGCAAGGTTTTTATATTTTATTTGTATTATTGATTTGATAACCTACCCTAAATATTGAATACAACCTCATCTGTCAATGTTAAATATAATATTAATATTCTAATAAAAACAATAATATCTTCTTCTTACGATAATTTAAATGGCGCCAGAAAAATATCGGACAAAAATAAGAAAAAATCTTTTTTGTGTGTTTTGATTATTTTATATTCTCCATCATAGAGTTAATACGGTTTTAACGTTCACAATGCTGAGTTGAGGTCTTATTCAGGTAGGAAGAACCTGCCTGATCGGTGCTCTACCGCTAGGTACTCTATTTCACGCTCATAAGTCTATAAGGTTTAATTCATAATAATATCTATCTATAATACTATTTGAATGACCTTCAACTGAAATGATCTTTAGCTGCACGCTCGCAGTGGATATCCCCAGCCGCAGAGTTTCGACAACACCCATTATATTATAGGCAGGTTACATTGTGGTTTACCACACTCTACGCACTTCCTACATGTTATGCGTTGTACATATAAATATTTCCTTTGACACAGTAAATATTTATCATAAAGGTTTCATAAATCAATTACCGCATTCATTACGTAGGTACTTTGGAGATGATCTGAGTAGATAGGTGCCAGGTGGCACTATTAGGTGGTTGTTGACTTAAGCCAAAATTCAGGTAGATACTTAATATTAAAAAAATCAAAAGACATACGTACTAAACGACTTTAACTTCAAAAGTACTGAACAAATTGAAATAAAAAATACTACAAAAACTTAACGACAAATAAAGTTAAAACACTACCTACGTAATGGTTCTACCGTAGTATTATAATTATCTGTGGTTCTACGTAACATTTTGTAATATCCCGCAAAACGAATGCGGCGGGTTGGTCCACGTGTAATCCTCGTCCTCCGATTGGCTGGGTTCGCTTCTAATAATTTCGTCTAGTCCCTCGTTAACCTATGGCCTACAGTTGCCAAACCTGGCGTCCCAAACGCTTGTTACTTATAATGATGTAATGTTGCAGTGAGGCGCCGCACGGACGCGCCGCTGCCGAATCACTCGCGGTTCCTAGAACACTACGCCGAATGTGCGGTCTGCCGCCATTAGCTGAACGGTTTAAATTTAGAATAACCGCGATGCTTCGCGTTCAACTTGTCGGTTGTTTCGTGAGAGAGATCTAAATCGCCTAAATCTTAAAGCACTTAATGCTTTAAGATTTAGGCGATATCTGCACAAGAAGGTTCAGATCTCACCAGACTGAAATGGGACTCCATAATAATGCTCGTATGCTACCCAGGCACCTACTGCTAGAGTGAACAAGGCAACTGTTTGCCTTTGCCAACGCTCATTCGTTGCTGAATATATTTTTCATGACTCTACCTATAACCGTTATAGGGCCCCAATACTTCCTTGAAAACACTTCGAATTTATTCCCAAGAATTTAATTTCGACTGCTTTTTAATATCTTTTGAGTGTCGAAAATTTTGAGGACAAAGATTTTATGTAGGTACCTAAAGTATATGTGTTACATTTGCATATTCCATTACAAACTGCGGTTCCACAGAAATTGATACATTAAATCATTCTGGCACTATTCATTGAACCGCCTTTATGCTAAGGTCCCCCCTGCAACCTTCCACTTATACCAAAAGAATTAATAACATTAAATTGTTAATATTACAAAACCACAAAAAATCTAATTTACTATGGATTACAAGCGATGCCTCGTGTGTGGTGTGGGTGTGTTCTCCGTTTGAAAGCGACCAATGAGGAGCCGGCGCGAAGTAAACTAACCTCGTTGATATTTATGTCGTTTTTGCCAATTTACACGATAAATAACATAAAAAGGTCGATTTAAACATCAAGACATTTGGGACGTGCAGTTGACACTCTGTTTTATTTTGTTTTAATTTGCTAACAACATTAAAATAATGTGTGAGATGGGACATTGTGTAAAACAAGCTTGTGAATTATGAGCCTGACTCCTGAGAATCAAAAGCTTTAAGCGAGATGTCATTTAAAAATAATTACAAAGCACACACTTCATTGTCGTCACCTAAATTAAGAGCAAAAGAATCTTGAATGATATGGCTTCTAAGGGGCAAGTTAGTTCATTTTTTCTTGAGTGGGAAACAGTGGTCGAGGGTAGGTATCCTAGACGATCCCGAGACGCCCATTTATTTAATTGGAAGTAAATGGAAACTAGTAATTTGGGCAGTTGGTGCCAAGCGGCTGCTGAGCGGCTTTGTCTATCTACCTAGTAAGACTTTTATCGGTCTATGAAGCAAACGGCACTATTGGCCGTTTTCTTACTTTGGGGCCGGACAGGAGTTTTCCTATAATCTCCTGTACATCATCATCACGAAGGTTTCATCTACTAGGTTAGGTACATGTTTTTTTAACTTTTTAAAATATAACTTAGTTGAAATATGTATCAACATTCAATACCTGGGTTCAAGTGATAAATCCATTGAAAAAACCCCAATCAATCTATTCTGTTCGGGGAATTCCAGACGATTTGTAATGGTCTGCATTTCAAATCGAAGTATCTTCATAAAAGTATTCTGTACTATCTGCATTTTTATCGATAACTGGCTTTCGATGTAGGTAATATCAAACGACTATATCTGTACAGATTAAATTCAGAAATTGTGTAAAGTGACACATACCTAACACTTGTAACAGTCAACTCTCCCACGACGACGACGCATGCGCGAAAACACCGGCGGCGGCGCCTGCGCATTACTCATACAAACAACGATCTAACCACGTGCGGCACGCGCAAGCCAAAATAAACACTAGCACTCACGACATAGGAATTTAATTCATTCAAAGTTTTGAGATCATAGTGATTCAATCCGGAACTGTGAATCACGATCATTTCCGAGTAAATATTGATTCACTTCCGCTATAGTACTCTAGTATTTGAACATCTTGTGAAAGATAACGAGTTAGTCACCGGTAGTCGGTAGGTTAACCTCATCAGTTGGGACATAGTAACAGTCGGTACTAGTAATAAAGCATTGAGTAAATCTTACGACGCGACGCAGGTAGATCCGGCTTGCAAACATTTATGTCTCAACCGCTGTCAGGAGAAAGTTAGTTTTAAGAATTATTGCCTTGAAATTTAGTCATCGCATTTAACACCGTTCATCTGGTGTATGTCGAAATAATTTGTTACCAAGCCATATTTTTTTTTTTGAACTATCTGCAACTTCATTTATTTACCTACAGACATCTTTTCCTCTTATATTTCATGCTGATTGTCAACATGAATCATATATATAATTATCGCTCTTTATTTTTTACTAGCTCTTGCCCGCGACTTCGTCAGCGATCCAGGATGAAAAGTAGCCTATGTCTTTCTTCAAGTCATGGTCTACCCATATGCCAAATTTCATCCAAATGCGTTAAGCCGTTTTAGCGTGAAAACGTAGTAAACAAACAAATAAACAAACTCACTTTTGCATTTATCATATACTAGCTGCGCCCCGCGGTTTCACCCGCATAAGTCTCGATTCCGTGGGAAAAAAAAAGTATCCTATGTTCTTTTCCAGGGCATCATCTATATATGTGCCAAATTTCATCCAAATCCGTTCAGCCGCTTTAGCGTGAAGGCGTAACAAACAACCTTACTTTCGCATTTATAATATTATAAGGATTTATTATTATAGTCAGGATTCATTCGACACTGAGGCTGACTGAGATGAACCAAAAATATACTTTTTTTACTTGGGTTCTTATAAAGTTGAGAGGCTATCACATTTGCCAGGACGCGTAATTCACTAATTACACCTACCGGTTGGGTAGTATTTGAATTACTTGTACCTAATTGAAATACCTACGTCATCATCAGCCTATAATGTTTCCACTGCTGGGACACAGGCGTCCTCTCTGCGAGAGGGAGTGGGCCGTAATCCACCACGCGGGCCCAGTGCGGGTTGGTAGATGTCACATGTTTCGAATTTTCGGTTCTAGGACATGCCGGTTTCCTCACGATGTTTTCCTTCACCGTTTTGAGAGCAGTCGTTTCTTGATTAATCCACCAGCAATCTAGTGTGACTGACACACCAATGTATCGAGATATTAAAAGTGTATCATTAATAGTACCTATATCGAGTCCAGCATCCGCGGGCGCGTGGCGGTAATGGGTTTAGTGTCAAAAGCACCGTGAGTCAGTAGCGCTTGAGTGAGTAACGGAACGTAGGGAGCGCGCCAAAATATGCGCGCCATCTTGGAGAGCGCGACGATCTCCAGCTGATTCCAAATTCAAGACAAAATGCCTAGTAAAAGACTTATCCGAACTTTCGTTGAAGCGAATGTTTTTTTGACCTTGGAGAAAAGTTGGATTTAGGGTGATTTGCCAGAATGCTATATCACAATTCAACCGGTATATACTTCCTCTAAAATAACCATTACGCAGTAAGCTTGCTATATTTCCTTGACAATTCCCTGTGTTACAATCTCTGCCAGAAATATACCAACAGGAAAGCCACTCTTCCATTCCAAGGCAGGAACTCTTGTTTGTACGGAAGTAAATGACGATGATAATAAGAATGACAAACATTCAGATGCCACATCATCAAAGAATGACTGACGAATACTGACGATGTAGTATTGGCAACATCTCAAACACGACAAAAATTTAGCGCGTGCTTTTAATGCTTTTAACGTGATCAACACATTAGTAAAATTAATAAAAAAAGGAACATTTCAAATTCTTTACACATGATTATTCTTCGAAAGAATTAGGTAAGTACTTACAATATGACTGTAACGCAATAACAACTCAACCCTATTTCCCTGCCTGGTCCCGTAAGTCATGAAGATAGCAGTGATAATGACCGGTGATCATTACGCAAGCGATCTATTAAGATATGGCGTCGTTTTAGGGCAGATTGCAGACTTCCCGCGCTCCCAGGGGATGAGGGTTAGGGAGAGAATAAGTTCCAATCGAGTTGGAACGTGAAACAATCGGGAGAGACTGATAAGCAATCATCAGTTTTACCTAAAAGCTTCCGTTTCCCAATTTTCTAGCTCATAATTTGAAAAGAGTTAGCAGCAACGCCATTTTCAATGTCAATTTTGGGGAGATTTTGTAAGCACGGAATTATTGATGATACAAGTGGCTACTGCTAATCTTTTACACGATTTTACCACAAGTGTGTTACCGAGAAGTTATTTACATAAAACATTATAAAATACCTTCGGCCAAATTCAATTAAAATAATACGATCTCAGACGGGATTCGACAAAAAAAGTAGTAATGTAAGTCTTTATAACTATAGGCAGAATGCATTCCTTGCAGTCGCATAGTTTAGCGTACAGTGACCCTGAAAGAGGTGACCCACATCACGAAATAAATGGAATTATTTTTACACTTAGGCCTATTAAAAATTACTACAATATACTTAACATAATGTGTAATTCACTATAAAGTGATTAATCTTATACAGAACTAAATAAATTGACCAGTAATTACAGTTCAAAGTTTAATTTCGGAGAAACAATGTGAGTCAGTTACCGTGCGAGATGAATGGAATATGAGACGCACCCGGCTCGCGGCTCGCGGCTGTGTGACTCATTCATCGCCATCGCGCATCCATTCATTCATAAGTTTTTTGGCGCGCTTTCTAGATTCGACTTCACTACGCGCTCATAGATGGCGCTGATTTAAATCAGAGCATTACCATGATGAATTAGTTTTTAGGGTTCCATTGTAAAAGAGGAACCCTTGTAGTTTCGCGATGTCCGTCGGTCTGTCTGTCTGTCCGCGGCTTACCTCAGAGACTCTTAGTACTAGAAAGCTGTAATTTGGCTTCAGTACACATAGTAGTGAAAAAGTGGTGAAATAAAATCATGTTTTATTTTTTATGGTACCTCCCCTACATGTAAAATTTTTCTCGTTTTTCCCATGGTGTGGGGTATCGTTGGAAAGGTCGTTCAAAAATGTTGTGCGTGTCGCAATACCATTTTTGGATTCAGGGATCCGTTTGTGAAATATTAAGCTGTAAAGTGTTAATTTTTGTTAGAGTCACGTGTGTCCCCCCGCTTAATGGTTGGTTTTGGATATGTGAAAAATTATACGGCAGTAGTTATAGTGCGTGCAATCCACGAAGACGCGCCCCACTCCGCTCCGCTCCGTACTAGAGTTCAGCTTACAGTACAGTAATCGCGGAGTGGGGCGCGTCTTCGTGGATTGCACAATCTGTATAATGAAATTAAAAGGAAAGCTATCACAGCTAAGTAGGGTCTACAAGTTAACGAATAATAATCGACCAACTGTTTATGGGAACATGTTTTTCAACTACAATGATAAGTTTGTTCTTGGAATAAATTCATTCCAACTACGGAATCCTTCCACGTACTTGGCCGGTTTATTATTTAATTTCTTAATAATCACTAAGAATAATCTAACGCAGCCGCTAAATACCCTTGAATCAGCTAAAGAAAAACACCATAAACAAGTACTTAAATTAAAAGGGTAAACTCAACATGATTTTAAATCTTTGTTCTGACTTCTGTTCATCATAATACCCAAAGTCGCACGAGGACTTTATTGGTCCTTGAGACGCGCGTTGATGTCTAACATTCTTAGTTATGTATAGTGGTATTACGTGAGCCTATCAATAATAATAAAAAAAGGAATGTACTGAATCCAAGTAGGTAGGTATTTCTAACTCAATAACAAAGAATTTATTTCAATTAAACCATTTACACTTTTGAATTGTCATGGAGTCG
The DNA here is from genome assembly GCA_963680765.1 of Agrochola lychnidis. Taxonomy (NCBI): domain Eukaryota; kingdom Metazoa; phylum Arthropoda; class Insecta; order Lepidoptera; family Noctuidae; genus Agrochola; species Agrochola lychnidis. The sequence goes on from OY796851.1 coordinate 998,183, forward strand.
GTCAGTCAAAAATATGCAGCTAGTTGCCCATTCCAAAGCGTAGTAGGTACCTATGGAGGAGAACGGGCAAGAAACTCCACGGACACTCTTTTAAATAAAAAAATTGTTTACATCATTCTTGTTGAAATTATACATGTGAGATATTTTTTTTGAAAGACTTGCACGTTAAAAGCGTCCGTAATAAAAATAAAGACAAAAACAATTCAAAAATTTAAATGAGTTTATGGCAGCTAAGAGATGACCAGTCCCAACTGACGGCACCCGTTCACGAACATGACGCATGGATTAGCACCATTCAGCTCAATGAAACCATTTTGAAGGGAGCTAAAATTAAATATATTAACCTAATCAATAAATTAACCTAGTACTCACTGTAATCAGCAGCGGCTGCGCTGGTGGTGGCCTGGTGTTCAGGCAGCGGCTCCGGCGGGGCCTGACCCGTGGCGCCGGCGTGAGCGTGCCGTAGGTATGCGTGGTAGATACGTGCCGACTGCTCGCTGCCGTCGCATACCTGAACATGGAAATAATACAGTTAAAATGCTTAAAGACTTGGCAGGTTCGGTTTACAACAAAGCAGAGAGGAAAACGTTGAAGATAATTGGAGGGATATAAAAATAACGAAAACGTGTGTTCGAGACATCTCCACTCATCTCCGCTTTTGTGGATCGAAGGAGTAGCCTGTGATTTTTAAGGAGTCGTTTCTTCCAAGCCTCCTTGATTGGAAGAAAAGCTTTGGACTTTTATTTGTCAATCACTTGACTGTTGTAAAACAGCGTCAAAGTTATCAGCTGCTCTATGAAAAAGGAAATCTGATATTTGTTCCAAGTCGGGAGTGACTCGCCAGTCAATTTGCTACGCTGAACTTACAGTTAGTTCAGTATCATCTGAACTTCATTACCGTCTCTATGAACCTGCAGTGAGGGAAATACGCTGGTTTCACTTTCAGGTTACAGTTTAGGTTTTGTTCATGCTCATATGCACGGCTAAAGCAACCGTCGTAAAAACTGGCACACAAAGTATAGTTACAATGTGCAGGAAAAACGACGTTCAGCCGATGCAAATACTTATTTATGGCTTAAAAAAGTGAAAAAAAAAAGTGATAAAATAATGCAGTTTTTTTTACTTCTATAGTCATTTAAAACTAACATCTATCACAGGTATATGGGTATGGTATGCAGGCTACCCTGTCCAAGATGAACTGACGACCTGGTGAGGGTCGCAGGAATCCTCTGAATGCAGGAATGGGGGTCGTTGTGACGATGCTTGGGGGATGCCTATATTCGGCAGTAGACGTCTCTCGGCTGAACGATGATGATGATAACGTATTTCGTATGCTAACTTATTTTAGTCGTATACTTATTTAGGATACTAACTTATTTTCATCATCATCATTTCAGCCGAAAGACGACCAGTGCTGGAAATAAACCTCCGGGACCAAGCGTCGCCACATCTAGCGTTTCTGTACTCTCACATCCAGACAGATTCTTGCTATATACTTTCACGTATTTAATTTATTTAAGTTTCATATAGCTTGTTTTAGTTAGTCCGTACCTGCAGCCAGTTGTCCTCCGTGAGCTGCAGCAGCGCGCGGCCGCTGTCGGGCAACAGGTGGCGCCGCGGCGCGCACACGCCGAACGTGCGCGCCACCCAGCGCACGCAGCGCAGCACGTCTCCACGCTCCCATTTCTCCGGATCTGGAACGTACACAAGGAAATCAGAATGTTAATTTAAGGATCCGCAGTACAACAGTAGTGCCTAATGTTGGCCCCGATTTAGGGGTCGTAGAGGTTGGAACCCAGCTAGACATGCACTTCTTTGCAATTTATTTTAAAACCACTGCTCAAAATGGTAAATAAAAACATTGTATTCGTGCGGAAACCGACATGTGCCCCATGGATGGAGGGCTCCGGTCCGTTACCACTCTCCTAACCTCTTGGGTACATGCTTACAATATTATTATGATCACTCAAACCATCTGCGTGCAGCCGAATTTTAACTAGTCGCAATACCAGAAGTTTATGAATTTAAACATAAGCAGTACCTTCGTGCTTTTTATCTTTATGTATGTCACGTACATAAATAAATAAATATATAAACATTTGATTACGACGGTACAAACTACTTACTAATGACAATTTTTATTCAAAATATGGTTTCCGTGGTGTCGCTCAAGATTGGATTTAAAAAAAATCGAATAGTTCGTCAGCAATGTGTTGAGATTACTAACTTAAATTAAAATCTTGAATCCACTGTCAACTGATCCAGATCTAAACTAAATTAATATGGCGTACCGCAAGGGAGCGTTTTGGGCCCCTTGTTATTCTTAACATATGTATATTAATGATTTACCCGATCAATAAACTACTATTAAGTGCCCTATTCGCTGATGATATTTCTGTTTTAGTACTCAATAATAATAAAGGTTCAACTCATGAAAACAAAATAAACGAAGCTGTACAGCAGTCTGTAATAAAATGGCTTGAATAGTCTAATAACCTCTACGTGTAAATATAAATTAAACAATATTCATTAAATTCCGTACATACAAAAGCAAACACTCAAATAGTAGAGCAGGGTGGCCCAGTGGTAACTACCGCGACTTAAGAGTTGTGGCTCGTAGTTTCAAACTCAGACAGGCGCTTTACTTTGTGTAAATTATTTCATCACTTAGTACCAACTCTCAAAACGGTAAAGGAAAACATCGTGAGGAAACCAACACGTCCTAGAACCAACAATTCAAACTCAAACTCAAAGCATTTATTTCAAATAAACCAATTACAGGCCCTTTTAAATTGTCAAGGGGTCGGTCAGTCAGAAAGATGAAGCTAGTTGCCCATTTCAAAGCGTAGTAGGTAGGTCCCTATGGAGAAGAACGGGCAAGAAACTCCACGGACACTCTTTTAAATCAAAATATGTCACAAAATCTTGCTTACATCATTCATGTTGAAGTTATGTGAAAACGATGCAGAATGTTAAAAGCGTCCGTAATAAAAATATAAAATCCAGCAAGTGCGTGTCGGACTACGCACAATGAAGGGTTCCGTGGTTGGGATGAATGTCCCAAGAACAAACTTAACATTGTAGTTGAAAAACATGTTCTCCCATACATTCCAACTGCAAATGTAAGTTTGTACGTACAATAATGTAAGATTTACCATGTTACTTTAAGACTATACACTTTTTATAGGTTTTCCTGAGTAAAGAACCATTTTCTGTGTTTTTTTCTATATTTTAGGCTCAGTAGTTTCGGAGATAAGGGGTACTGAGCCTAAAATTTTATCAATTTTCATCTATTTTCTTAAATATCATTAAAAAGTATTTTTTTTAAATTATTAAAAAAAAATGAATCTTCGCAACTAGCCCTTTCATTTGATATGTCACACGGTACACCTTGAAAACTTTTTTTAAATTTTCTTATTTTCCTCCCAAAAGTGACACTCATATTCAAAATTCATTTATTTACGTTACACGTCCGTGTTTAGGTCACAGACATACTTATGTGTACCAAATTTCAACTTGATCAGTCCATTAGATTCGAAGCAAATTGGCTGTGACAGACAGACAGACACACAAGTGATCCTATGAGGGTTCCGTTTTTTCCTTTTGAGGTACGGAACCTTAAAAACCAAAACAATAAAAAAAATTAAATAAATTAAAATAAGCCGTGGCAGCTAAGAGATGACCAGGTCCCTACTGATGGCGCCCGTTCACGAACATGATACATGGATCAGCACCAATCACAAACATGATACATGGATCAGCACCATTCACGAACATGATACATGGATCAGCACCATTCACCTCAACCATTTCGAAGGGTGCTAAATGATCCAACACACACACCACCATCAGCGAGACATTTGAGTGAGCGTGACATACCGCCAGGGCACATTTTGTAGTTTTTTAGTGTGTGTAGGTCTGTAATTTATGTTAGGACATAGTTGTGAATTGTACCTTACTTTACCTAAGTATCTAAATATGTATCTATTATTAATTTATAGCGAATTTGCATGCCCTAAACAGCTAAAATATGGAAACACAAACCACAAATTTTTACATCAGGTTAAACTTGTATTTTCAGCAAATAAATTATTCATATTGTTGGAACACATCTGAAACTGGAAGCTCAGAAAATCTTTGCAGAAAAGATTTGGAATTTTGCCTAATTACTTAATATTAAGTTAAATTGTCTCTATTTGCAGTATGAAAATTAAATAATTTACAGTAGGCACCTCCTGCGGGTTTGTTCAGTTATAGCTGTAGTTAAAAAACATGAAAATTACGTGCCAATTAGAAATAATCGAAGTTGATAATAAAATTATTTATTTTACACGTTGCCATAATAATTTTAATGCAAGTCCTCAATACCTACATATAATATCAAAAGCTTAGCGTGGATCGACAGTTTTATATAATTACATAATCCAATTATGAACCTACTCATGTTTATAAATACGACCGCGCATCTAAAAATCCAATGCATTTAATTTTTAGGAAATACTATTTGCGATTAAATATTCAGCTATATAATTGAGTCTTGAATTAGTTTATTTTTTTTGTTATGCATGAGAGTATTTTGTTGTTTAATTGTGCTCCTTCAAAAGTTAAAATTTTTCAGGCAAGATCTCTGGTAAAATCAGAGTTACAACTTACAATATGTACTTTGGTCAAATGGATTAGATATTTTATCACGTGAGTGTTCAGTATATTCAGATAGAAGTTTATCTATTTATTGAGAAAATCGTCAAACATTAGTTATCATCGACCGCGTAGCACCTCCCGCGCCCGCCGTAGCATCGTAGCCGTAGGACCATCAATCTATCACTGGTTATAGTTTACTATCTATGCATGCTATTGTAGGGCTGTAGTGATGATATAAGGCAAAGACAATGTTATAATTAATTGTGCCAAATAATTGCCTATCCGCGTATCGAGTGCAAACATTTTCTTTTTAAGAATGATGATGAGGATGTACTATGAGACTATTGTCCCACTCAAAAGTTCATTGTAAGTTCATATTCACATGATCGTCAGAGGACGTCATGGTAATGATGGAAAGAGTGACTGGGTGACCCTTTTGTTTGTTTATAAAAGCCTCGTCATGCTCGTTCATTCTAGCACAAATAGCAAGTTATTTGTCTTGATAAGGAATAGGGTGAGGGTAAGGAAGAGCAGTGGTGGCCCAGTGGTAACGGCCGCGACTTACGAGTTGTAGGTCGTAGGTTCGTACCCAGACAGGCGCTTTACTTTGTGTAAATTATTTCATCACCACTGCTCTCAAAACGGTGAAGGAAAACATCGTGAGGAAACCGGCATGTCCTAGAACCGAAAATTCGAAGACATGTGACATCTACCAACCCGCACTGGGCCCGCGTGGTGGATTACGGCCCATTCCCTCTCACTGAGAGGAGGCCTGTGTCCCAGCAGTGGGAACATTTATAGGCTGATAATGATGATGATGATGATGAAGGAATAGGGTTGGCGAGGGCTGTTGATCCTTCAATCAATAACGCCGTAACCACGTAATGTACGTATCCTTATGTAATTACTATGTGGCTTACAGCTAGCTAGGGTAGATATTACTTGTTTATTTAAAAACGGTTATCCGGTACTTACACTAGTTAAAGAAAATTTGACAAGTCATTAGATCGAGTTCGATTAGTTAGTCTTATGTCCAGCAGTGGCCGTCTTTCGGCGGATATGATGATATTGATGTTAAGCTAGGATGTTAACGCTGCATTGCAGCAGATGGTCTTAGGATGATACTTAAATCGAAAGTGACCTCTCTCAAGAAGCAGGATGTGTATTAGAATGATGAAATAGGTACCTATGTATACAAATTGTCTCACGGCCTGATACTGAACCATAACAGATGTGTGTTTTAAATGTCACTTATTTTTGTAGTGATTCCTAGAAATTGATGTGTCAGCCGTCTCGCTGTCGATAATGTGTCGAAGGTTAATCGTAATATCTTGTTTTTGTGCACTCGGAATTCATTTGGCATCACCATGTATAAATGGACATTAGAAATCAATGAGCACTAATTGGTACAGTTTGTGCCTTATTTTAAATTAATTCAATTTAGGTAGAAGAGTCGCGGAGATTATCGTCTCCACAAAGAATTCCGAAAGTATTGAAAAAAAAAATTGTTAAAAGTGTTATTAGCAAAATAAAAATAGTAATTGCATGTTCCTATTGATGACACCAAGATTTGTAGGTGTACAAGATAAATAAGTGTAGATATAATCGGAAGGGTATCCGTCTGTGTAATTAGAAATGGAAGAAATAACAACCCTTTTTATACAATACTTGCCTATAACTTTCTATTTAAATTACTCAATGTTTAATGATACTACATAATTATATTCAGCTCATAAGTGTACTCTCCCGCAATGGGGTAAGTAGTGAGGGGTTGCTTCCAAGTTTCTTTCAGTTTCTTTATTTCAGTGTGCGTGACAAAACGAGAATACCTATTATTGTTTTAGAAAAATGATTTGATTGTTAAACTTCTTTCTTAATTAAATTTACTTCTTCATTTGGACAAATCTAAAGCAATGTAGAGGACTATAAAATACTGAAAAGATATTAAGATTAATGTTGGCTCAGCTTGGAGTTGCAGTTTGATGTGATTGCAAGCTACATGCCAGTTAGAAGGTTAGGTTGTAGGCCTAAACGCTGACCCGCCGACCGGATGCTGATGAGTATATTATTGTTATTACCTATTCGTTGATTGTTTACATACGGCCTTACGTAAAATTGATATTCTATAAAACCTATCCTTGGTAGATTATTAATTTAACTAAGTATTCAAAGAATCAGCAAATCCATTAGATAAGTAGGTATACTACACAGACTAATTAAATCAGAATTTCTTTCATTACTTACATTAGTTATTTCGTTATTTAAATATCCATCTGTTAGACTAGAGGAATGTAGCACAGTCAGCGTGTTTGTTTTTATAACGTTAGCTAAATTTAAAATTTAATAGTTTCAGCTTTTTTGCAAATTCTTTTTGTTTCCATGTTTTGTACATTTTACCAACCTTCTGTACCTTATTTAGGCAAATAAATGTTTTTTTTTCTTTTGATGAAAATATTTTAATAATTTTAGAGATAAAAACCTTCGACTGTCAAATGTTTGAATATGGTTATTATTTTTATATCGGATGATGCTCAAATCTTAGCCAACTCTTGAAGCAGATCACAGTTTTGGTACATAATATTTGCGTAAACAAAAATGTAAAGTAAATGTCACAAAGAAATATTGTTTTAGTTTTCCTTAATCGATATACATACGCTGTTACCACACGTAAGGGTAACATAATGTAACGCTAGCTAGAGAGTGGAGTCCTGTTCGGTCCGTGCATCCTTCGAGCGAGGTTAGAACACCGCAACCGAACCGTAACACTTTCGGTTTAGGGGATTCACATATGGGTCACTTGCACTACACAACACTTGGCACTTAGAGGTGGGACATTACCGGCGGGCACGGTGTCATCCCCCGACTCGTCCACGTCGGAGTCCATGCATTCATTGCGGGGCGCCAGGGTGTCCTCACTCGCAGCACGGCACACTAGGAGACGCGGCGCGCTAACACGCGCGTTTTTATACTAAGATTCGCGACAGCGCGTCACCGACGTGACGTAGCGATTCGTCAGCGCTCTGCCTTGCGTCGAGGAAAACGCTTTCTGGGAAGCTGCGCTTGCGACTCGTGCACTGCACACTCGCGGCAGATCACACGCCGCACTGTTGTGCTTTCAATGGATGAGCACCGTTTATAAATATCAATGAAAGTGATAATAATATCTTAATTAATAACCTATGATTAGATAAGGAAATATGATTTACTTGGTACAGTAACTTCACGCTGTTTATACCTTATAGAGTAGGCAGGAATATTTACAAAAAAAAAAATTGTTCGTAATTGAGGCGGCAGGTGGAGCTACCTCTCGATGCATTTTCAGGGAATAAAAAGTTTTCACGGAGATCGCAATACCTGAACTTATAAAAAAAAACGAGAGGTACCAATCTAAATGGTGACAGTAGGTACATAAGTAATTTGTTTAACTGATAATAATTGTGTCTATATCACGACCAATTAATATTGATGTATCAGAATGATTCACCATGAGCGCCAAAAGCAATTATATTCGTAGGTTCACGAAGTAATAATTATCAAGATAGATCAGCACTTAACTGTATATTTACACGATAAGCTCAGCGGAGCAGATGCAACAATAGCTGGACCGCAAACGATCTACTAAACGATTATTTTGTCGTTCACTAGCCATCTCTACGAGCATTATTGGAGTTACGACCTGAACCATTGTAGATACATTGCACATCTAAAATGTCTGGCAAACTTTACGGTTTTCTATCTAAGGACATAATATAGGTACCTACGTACCTACCTATCTAGAGATTCAACTACGTAGCCACAGGTTATGCATAAGCATTGGTTAAATATGGATGCAGGGAAAACCATAGCCGCCTCGCGACCTCTGACTGCTTTGTTTTGTTTCGTCTGCAGGGTCTGTAATATGAATTTCAAATATTTATGTAGTAAAGTTATGCAGCGTAAAACGTGTTAAAAGAATTAGAATGGACTGGCCAGTGTGCAGTGAACATTTAATGCAACGGTACTTAGCTGATTATATCCTTAAAACTTACTAATTGCAGTGAAAACCGTTTATTACGGATTACGGTTGTTATAGCCGATTGTCGTTATAAACTATGTTAAGTAAACAAAAATGTTGGAACCTCAAAATTTCGTCGTAATAACCGGTACGACGTTTTAAGTGAAGTCGTTATAAACGGTTTTCACTGTATGTCCAGATTCATAAACTCACTAAACCTGTTTAATTTTGTGTACGTTTATTTTATGAGACCTTAGCTAAAACACCTAACATACATACCCAATACCTCTAATGAAACGAATAACTTCGTAGTGGTCAACGTCGTCTTCCAATCTGACACCTCTTCTTGACATCTTCAAAACCAAATGCATTTAAAGCAGTCCCAAAGACAAAGCTGAAATGTCTTCCGTGCCTGTTACACCGGCACCCATAAATGTCTCCCGCACCTATTACACCGGCACCCATAAATGTCTCCCGCACCTATTACACCGGCACCCATAAATGTCTCCCGCACCTATTACACCGGCACCCATAAATGTCTCCCACACCTATTACACCGGCACCCATAAATGTCTCCCGCACCTATTGCACCGGCACCCATAAATGTCTCCCGCGCCTGTTACACCGGCACCCATAAATGTGTCCCGTGCCTGTTACACCGGCACCCATAAACGTCTCCCGTGCCTGTTACACCTGGTACCTATAAATGTCTCCCGTGTCTCAATATATCATGTCTGTTGTATGGGAGCCCATTAAATATTTATTTTACTCTGTATTTTAGTATTTGTTGTTATAGCAGCAACAGAAATACATCATCTGTGAAAATTTCAACTGTCTAACTATCACGGTTCATGGAATACAGCCTGGTGACAGACGGACCGACGGACGGACAGCGGAGTCTTAGTCCGTTTTACCTTTTGGGTACGGAACCCTAAAAACCATACCGTCCGTTACCAAATTAATCAATCAATCTCTAAAAATAGCACGTCTACTTAAATAGGTACAGCCAGCAACAAAAGTCAGTTAACACAGACAATGTAAAGAATATTAAGTCTTAGGCTAAGGCGCCATCTCCACGGACGAGAGAATCGCGGCGATAGTTACGCTGGGCATTCATATTATCGCCGCGATGATATCGCCGTGTGGAGATGGATTCATAGAGTTCCTATTGAATTTGACGGCACGACGAGACTATCGTCGCGATTTTCTCGCCCGTGGAGATGGCGCCTAAGAGTTAATATTGTTTACATTTTTCTTAACTAAATAATACTTATTGTGTGAAAAGCTATAAAGCATCAGTTTATCGCATCATTTTAGGTAGATGTCTATTATTATGCAAAAGAGACAGACTTTTGTTACTGCCCTAAGAAAAATACTGCAATCAATTTCCTCATTTGCAGTTTTATTGAGGAAATTGCTGAAAATTTTAACACATAACTGTATGACTAAGCTCCACGGTTGGCGATAGTAGCTACTCTATGTGCGCTCGGCGCGATCTTTGCAACCAGCCTTTGAAAATAATCGTACCTGTGGACGGACACCGTGGATTAGGATTTAACGAATTCGATGGCAGCTATCTATTAGCGCCGCTTATCAAAACAACTCGCGAGGGAAGTCATATCGATTACACAAGATAGTGCAGTTCTGATTCGAAGAAGTAGCCGAAATAGACGCCATTTCTATAGGTAGTGTGTCAACTAAACTGGGGCATAGTATTACTGACGTAATAAAAAACACACATTACGTGTTACGATACGTACGATAGGGTGTTGACATCAGAAAGTTGGGAAGATTATCAAGAAGTAATAAGTTTTACTTGGAGTTGTACAATATGATACTTTCGCGTTAAAGGGTAATTTACCAGCCAGGTACCTAATGTTGAAGACAAGTTAGAAAGTGAGTTCTAGACTTATCATTGGTGTCGATTCTCTTGTCACAAATGCCTCTAAACTAGACTAAAAATCACCAAAATTTAGTTTAATCCTGTCAAACGACGATTTCCCATTCTGAAATAGACTAAAATTACACAACTTAACTATATTTTAGTTTGGCAGCACTAAGATGGTACTGAGATATTAGTTTAGTGAAAATGATAATTTTGCTATTCTGAATTTGACGTTTTTCACCTAAAATTTAGATTTCCTAACTAAATCTGACTATTTTTAATCGCGACTAAAAACCTGTGGAATAAAATTGGTTGGAACTTTAAATTCACACCAACACCTCGACTTCAGATGCAAAAACAGTATTGAATATTTTTTTTTCTTTTGTTTATATCTCGAAAGCGGTGTGTCCAATCGCAAAAATAATGAAAATTTCGACACCCTTTATAAGATCCTTAAACTCCTAACAGTCTACATGTAGGTAATATTTTTTCTTATTTTCCATACAAAAAGTGAAAAAATCCATGTAAAACACGTCGAGGCTGCCCCCGCTGCGCGCCTCCGGCTCTAAAAAGATTCACATGGTTATCACGTCGGTATCGTGGAGTCACGATTGTCAAATTCGATTTAGATGTGTCAAAATTATTTTTAAATTTAGAGAATTTATTTTGCAGAATAGCTATGAGATTCTCATAGTCAAAAGTAGGAATTTTAGTGATAGTTTAGTTAGTTTAGTTCGGTGTACAAGAGAATCGGCATCATTAGCATTTTAAATCTTGTCTGTGTGTACCTGACACCTACTTACCTAGGTGTTAGCACTAGGTAACCCTGGACTTTGTATAAAAGCCCTTGTTTACTGTATTTTTGTTGATAATTAATTTACCCTATTTATATTAAATGGTAGGTATTTAGTACATAAGCACTGAAAAATAATCATGCCCGTTCTAAAACATTGTTTTCGTCAAAACGTTAATAAATTGATAATCAGAGAAAGGCACAGACGGTAAGGTGGCGATCTGGCGGTGATTCATGATGCGCAGTGATAACAGATGATAGAAACAGCTGATTACACCTACTGGCGACAAGCCAACAGACAGAACTCAATGAAAAGCTATCAGTACCTGTATCTACTATCTCACAAATATATGACATAATAGTGCAATCTCTCTACATAAGTACACAACACATCCGGTGACTAACTGACTGCGATTGGACTGACTGACTGGAAACGTGCCTGTTACCTACCTATCGATGTCTGTGGTGTGGCTAGCGCTGAAGGTGTTTCATCTCTTGCTTTTCAATTTAGTAGCTTGTGGCGGCTTCTACAACGGCTACATGTGAACTACGCATCACACTGACGTGACGCGAACTACATCGCGCAAGCAAAGTTTATCGCGCGACTATAATATACATTGGTACCGATTCCCTTGTTCACAAACTAAACTAAATTTAAGTTCAGTGCATCTTTTTCTTTCTATTTTATTAAGAAAAGGATAGGAGATAAATTTTAGTTTAGTCCTGTCAAATTAATCAGCGCTTGACGTAAATTGACGTAATTTTAGTCGGCAAGTTTTTAATCACGTCTAAACTTGTATGTAGAGTGACAGGCGCTGATTAATTTGTGAGTTTGTGAGTTTTCTGAGTTTGTGAAAACCATTTTTAGATTCAGGGATCCGTTTGCGAAATATTAAGCTTTAAAGTGTTAATTTTTGTTAGAGTCAAGTGTCTCCCCCCCTGCCGGCTAAATGGTTGGTTTTAGACATGTGAAAAAATTCACGGCAGTAGCTTATAACGAATTTAAAATAAAAACTATCACAGTTGTGTAGGCTGAACAAGTTAACGAGTAATAGTCGACCAACTTAGATTTGCGGTTATAAAAACATTTTCTCCCATACATTCTGTATGAAATAATTTTTTTTTCAACTACAATGTTAAGTTTGTTCTTCGAATAAATTCATGCCAACTACGGAACCCTACATTGTGCGTGGTCCGGCATGCACTTTTTATTTCAGGTTTCAGGGTGTACTACGATATTTACTTAATTACTCATGTGGAATTCTACCTCGGTACCTAAGTTTTAATTTTATTACATAACGTTTATGCTGTAGGTAATAGCTTCTGCCCGCGACTTCGTTCGCGTGTGACATGTTTCTCGTTTTATGATAAAACACATCTTATGGCAGTCAGTAATAGCGTAGCTTTATATCAATGAAATAATTTCTGCGGATCAGTAGTTTTAAGAACTTCTTAATAATATTACCTATTACTTACCTATTATTACCTATTATTACTAGCTTCCGCCAGCGGCTTCGCCCGCGTGATATTTTTATAAATTACATACCTATTTATAGCCTATCTTACTCAGTGATAATAGGTACAGCATTTATGCTGGTGAAAAAATTGTTTAAATCGGTCCAGTAATTTTGAGTTTGTTCATTCTAGACAATTTTTTTTTCTCTTATTATGTGACTGTACCTATATTATTATATAAGTAGTATAATAGTGTATAGATTACAAGACGATGTCCTAATACAGTAATTACTTATTTATTTTTAGCCTGTGATGTCCCACTGCAGCACCAAGCTGTCCCTTTCTCTTTTCCACTCCTGTCTTAAGCTAGTGTGGACCAAACCTGTTTGTAGGCGTCAAGCTCGCCCCGCCATCTTCTCCTGGGTCTGCCTCGATGTTGCCGGAGGTTTTCTGGGACTTACGTGGTGGCAGATTTGCCCCGTCGCTCGTTGAATATAGTAATGTAGTAGGTATAACTAAGTATCACTCGCCACAACCGCCTTGAAAAAAGCCGTGAAGTTCCACTTTATTTCAGGAAATCTTTAACACTGACGCATGTCGTTACCAAGAAAGTTGTCCACCCAAACCGTCAACAGTTAGAAGTCTATCAGATTACTTAGATTAATTAAATGTATGCAAACATTATCCAGCTGTCTATCTATCACGTACAAGATACGAAAGCTATTAAATGTGTATTATTTAGATAATAGTAGGATCGTGTGGGAAACTAGCATCGAGACAGTTCCAAGTCCCGCCCGTTGACATTCTTTGGGAACGAAACCCTAAAAATCATAAGGCTTGTACTAGTTGTTGACATTACTACCGTGGTGGAACAAGGGGTGGGGCGGCAGTTGCGGTCCACCCCGGACCCCCGGTCCTGGGGGCTCACTTCACTCGCTCTTGCATCCTACGTCCTCAAACTATTCTGAATAGGTCGACAAAGTAATTCCAAGAATTTTCGAGCTCGCTTCGCTCGCTCTAGCATCCTATATTCGTTTAATGCTTACATTTTTCCGTATAATTTGACAACGTATAGTCTCCTATTTTTGGAATGGTCAAAAGAAAACCTAACCTATTCGAGGTAGCGTGCGAAAATTTCGAGCTCGCTTCGCTCACTCTTATATTCTACGTTCTTTTAGTTCTCAAATTTCCGTAACCACCCCGGGCCGGACAGGCTTAGTCCGCCACTGGTTTAAAGTATGCTGGTGGTAAAGGGTGCTGGTGTAATTGAGGATTTAAATTGGTGGCACATGATGACATGACACATTTCAGTTTTGTCTCTGGGAGGACAAGTGTGATGTATCTGGTAAGTATTGCAGATGTCTATAATAGGTGACCACCACGAGGTGGGCCGTAGGCTTTTATGCCAAAGAAGCTTTAAACCCAACTGCGTAACAGCAAAGACAGGGTTTTATTTTTATAGGTAGCTGTTTGAAACACAAAACCTTTACAATAGCGCCAAGTGTCTACTTCTTCTGATATAATAATTAATGTAATCTAGCACGTATACAGATACTAAAGCTGATTGACGTCAAACGATCACCGATCCGTATCCGTGGGTTTCCCTTAAAATCTAAGACTTAACACGCTCAGAATCAGAATTTATTTATTTGTAATCATTTGTGCTCATTTTAAATGTTGGTTTTCCTTAGCGAATACAGCATTATAAACTGTGAAAATAAAATCTGATGTATATTTTAACACGATTTATTAGTAAGTATATGCGTTGGTTTTAAAATCCAAGCATTTTTTTCAATTGTTCAGTTATAATTCACAAAAAATTTAAAAGGTTGGAAACTACTTACTTATAGCGACAAGACCCCCTGAAAACACAATTTTATTCGTTTTACAGTGTTTCATACCACGGTTTTAAACCTAATGCTGTTGACCCTCCACGATGGTTAACTTAAGCGCAAACGTAATGCCGGTAACCCTCCCGGAGGGTTCTCTTCCAATATGTATGGCGGCATGGCGTATGAATTCTATGAAAACTGGGTGGAGTCGAAAGTGTTAAGAACTTACTAAAGTCATCTTAGGTACCTACGTCTCCCCTCTGGGCACGCCACAATTGCGGCGATAAGTCCCCTCTTTAAGGAGTGGCTGGAGAGGCGCCACGGCGTCCTCACCTTCCGCCTGACTCAGGCCCACACTGGACACAGTTGTTTCGGGAGGTACCTGTTTCGGATAAGGCGGGAGGAAACGCCTGGGTGTCACCATAGTGTAGATCGCCCGGAGGACACGGTGGAACATACGTTGGAGGTCTGCTCGGCTTGGGCGGAGCACCGCAGTGTCCTCGTGGAGGCGATCGGCGCTGCGGCGGTGTTCTCTCGCGTCCAGCCCTGGTCCAGGCCATTACGGAGTGAGAGAACATGTAAAAAAATGCGAGTCTCGCAAAGCAGTTCTTTTAGCGCAAAAAGATATGAGATCTCATGTAAAACCAAGTCTGTTAATTTATTCAGCACCTTTCGATTTGTCATCTTTATTTCTTTAATAAATAGACTGACTTGGCCATTGCACGGCAACATCTTCTTATATATATAATTCTCGTGTCACAATGTTAGTTACCTTACTCCTCCGAAACGGCTTTACTGATTTTTACCAAATTTTATATGCATATTCAGTAGGTCTGAGAATCGGCTACTATCTATTTTTCATACCCCTAAGTGATAAGGGTTGTCCACCCCAAATAAATAATTGGCAAAACAACGTTTGCCGGGGTCAGCTAGTAATCACATAAGAGTAATCTACTATTTGAAATAGTCCTAATTAAATAAAGCGCAGCGCTAATAGGTATTAGGTAGATTTTGTTGTATGTAGAATGTAGACTCTATTGCCGTGTGCGATGGCTAACTCATTCTATTTATTAAAGAAATAAAGATGACAAATAAGTAGATAGGTACTGAATAGATTATTTTACATCAGATCTCACATCTTTTGCGGTAGAAGAACTGCGTTGCGAGACTTGTTTTTTATTTATATGCTATGTTTTTGATGGGATCTCATTTCTTCTTGTAATTAGGTAGGTATACCCTGATACTAATCCTTAACCTACATCTGTTTAATAAAACGTGTGGATTTGTGTGTTTATCTGCGGCATCGTAGGTGGATCCTACAGCTGCCCCGCAAACTTCGTCCCGCCTAAAAGTCAATGAATGTGCATAACCCTACCTACCCTACCCACCTTATCTACCCTACCTACCTACCGAGATATCAAAAAAGCCGATCCACACAAAATGTATGAGAACGTGAATTTTCTTAATTTTATTTTTTCGTGAGTTTTCCCATATTTTCTCAACGTTTAAACCTTCCTTGGACTACGAGAAACATTTCAATCAGCACAATCAACAACAATCAGCTAAATCGGCCCAGCCGTTCTCGAGTTTTAGTGAGACTAACGAACAGCAATTGATTTTTATTTACCTATATAGGTAGATTATTATTGCTTCTTCATTAAATTTTTACAAGTAATCTTCGAATTCGAAGAGACTGATTGTGCCTACTTTTATATTCCATTAGATAGGTACACTAGGCACCTAGTCCCTATCTATGTAAATAGGTGCCTATAGGTAGCGCAGCAGATGAATAATTTTACAAACTGTTTGTTTATGTAAAACAATTTACTTACCTATCTATCTATCTCCAATATTATTGTGTCTAAATGCTTTTTGTAATTTAGATAGTATAAGTAACGAAAAATAACATGAACTGCAAAAGTAAGTAAAAAGTAAGCAAGTATAAATTAAAATATACCGCAATTTCAGTCCTGTTTTCTAGATATACGAACTGCATAAGTAACTTTGTAATCCTATATAAATGATATGTGATTACAAAGTTAGTTATGCAGTTCGTATATATAGAAAACGGGACTGATATTGTGGCATATTTTAATTTTTCCTGGCTTTATAGGTTAAGCACTAATTGTGTTCAATATTGGAGACTTGTGTGTCTGCTAGAAGTACCTTAGAATAGAGTATATCAGAGGCGGCGTAAGGCGTGGGCGACGTGGGCCACCGCCTACGGCCTCGCGGTCCGAGGGGCCTCGCACCTTGAAGGTTTTTATGCACTATATAAAAGCAGTAAACGCATCGAAAAACATTCACTCGTCCTAAAACGTCGTAAAAAATGGTTTTTACAGACCCGCAATATTTTTGAATGGCGCATACTAACTCTACCTATACTTACCTAAAAATTTGACAACTGCTTAAATGTTTTTTTTTTCGTCGTTGCGCCACTTGAGGACCTCGCGAAATGTACCTCGCCCACATCAAATTTCGATCTTGCCCGCCACTGCAGTATATTATATCATTTCACCATCATCATTCTCTTGCTCTCATCCCAATTTATTAGTGGTCGGCGCAACATGTCCCCTTCCTCCATACTTCTCTATCAGTCGTCATCTCCGTAGTCCCCCCTTTCTATCCATATCATCTGTCACACAGTCCATCCATCGTTTCTTTGGTCTTCCCCTACTCTTATAGCCATCCACATATAAACTCAAAACTTTCCTGACGACATTTTCCTCATTCCTCCGCATCACATGCCCATAGAGTATGTTATGGGCATAATGTCAGTGACAAAATTAAGGAACTTTGACCTGCAATCGTTCTTAAAGTACAGGTTCAAATTGAATATAAATTGGGAATATACCTAAGCTCCCTTGGTCACTGAAAATTTAGCCTTCTAACTTTATCCACAACGAAGTTACAGAGGGTCAAAAATGTCCTGAATGACTTCGAGAAAAGATGGTACGGCAGTGCCTTTGTGATGGTTTTGCTCGACTTGGCGGGGGTACTACCGTGCCCCCCGATGTAAAAATTTATCGGACGTAAATCGCTAGCTTAATAAATACACGTGCCAAATTATATCGGTATTACAATATAACTTATGCTACGATTAACAACAACATCAACGGCGATAATAGGTCAGTAGGTACCTACCTAACGATTTTTATCAGTTAAGTATCAAAAAATAACGATGAGAAAAACCATCAAATCTGTTATCACAGAAAACTCGTGTACCTAAAAATGTGAATCATTTCATGGATTTTGGTACTATTGTGCATTCAGATACCTTTAAGTAATATAAATAATTAGCGGACGTCACGCGGTTTCACCCGCGTAGTTCCCGTTCCCGTGGGAGTACGGGGATAAAATATAGCCTATGTTACTCACTGATAATGCATGCAGCATTACTAAAAGAATTTTTCAAATCGGTCCAGTAGTTTTTAAGTTTATTCGTAACATGCAAAAATACAAATCTTTCCTCTTTATAATATTACTAGCGGACCTGACAGACGTTGTCCTGACCGAATACCGCCACCTATCGGGTCCGATTGTGAATCTAAACCATTCCCAGATCCCCTTGAACACACACAAAAAATTTCATCAAAATCGGTCCAGTCGTTTGAGAGAAGTTCAGTGACATACACACTCACAGAAGAATTATATATATAAAGATGTAGCATAGATATACATAGATTGATACCTACTTATCATAATCAGTTAGAAAGAAAATAATTTGCTGACTAGCAGACTAGCTAGTCACCATGTGCCAATCTGTGTCAAGTGTGACTAATGTCTGAATCAAAAGACGATAGGTACCGCGATTACCTATTCCATTCACTTTTGGAAAAGGCACACACGCAGCAGAGCAACCTGCCTGGGTGGTACCCATAGAGTATAGTAATAGATTAGGTACAGACGCCAGCACATCAAGCTACTACAATCTGTCAAATTTATTTAATAGATTTTCAACTTTATCGCTGAAATCTAAGGTTCAAAGTTGATTGGGAAAATTTGACAGTTTCGGGTAGCTTGATGTGCTGGCGTCTGTACATTCTAACCTACCTGCAATGTCTGGAATTCTGGATATTTCTTATGCCGGGGCCACACCAACGGGAAACGCCGTTAATTATCGCGATGATAGACTTTATTCCGACGGGTTAAGGTCCATCATCGTGATAATTAACGGCATTTCCCGTTGGTGTGGCCCGAGCATTAGGCACTCTTACTTACTTACTTTAAAGGTTAATAATGTGCACGGGATGAGGGTTGCAGAATATTTAGTAGATACCTTTTTCCTTACCAGAAGACCTCCAAACGTTATACAAAGCGAATTCGAAAAGTTGTAACTACAAATCAAAATGTTTCCTTACACAAAATTTCTCGTAATGTATGTATGTATATGTACATCTGTACTACACACAAATTAATATCATCGTTTTAAAATGATTGTAGTATGTAACATTTTTGTACAATTTATTTGAATGGTCGCCGTACAGACGCCAGCACATCAGGCTACTCCAATTTGTCAAATTCATTTAATAGATTTCAACTTTATCACTAAAGGATAAGGTTCAAAGTTGATTGGGGAAATTTGACAGTTTCGGGTAGCTTTATGTGCTGGCGTCTGTACATAAATAAACCCCATAGGTTTTTGTTGTGAGGCTAAAACCAAAATGTTATAGGTTAACTGAATTAGAAATAAATAAATAATAAATAAAATACTAGGAACGAAAAAACATGTTACGCCAGAAGAAGAGGACTCTTACCTAGGTACTACCTACTGTTAACACAACCAACCAGATACAGAGGAACACTATAGAGATAGTGTGTCCATAAATTACCTACTCCTCTAGCTGACACCACTACACCAGTGTCCAATTGTGCAAAATACGTTTTAGGGGTATGAGGAACAGGGTGTAAAGTTCACTCATCCACCATAGAAAAGGGAGGATCCTCCCATTAAACGGGTGTTGTGTCTGGCGGGCAACTGCCCAACGGTTAAAAGTTGAAATCTTGTATCCATCTCGATCGCTCGGTAAACTCTAGTTGCGCGATGCAGGATTTGTGTGACGTCATGTCTATGATGCGTAGTTTGTATGTGGCGGTGTAACCGCTACAACGTCATTCAGCAGTTCGGGAATCGAACCTGTGATGATTAACTCTGAGATTCCAGTGAAAATTATTACCACGTAAATAAATAGTTTTAAATTTTTTCAACATAAAACACCAACGAAATAACACGTCAAAATATATCCACAGATTAAAAAATAATTAAATGTCACACTGAGTTACATTCGAAAACTTTTTTGTAACAATTTCAAAAGTGTTATTTTCTGTTTTATAAAATAATGCTTTCAACTCCCTCAAAATAAACTTTTTTTTACAACTAAAAAGAAAAAATATGTTTCTGCAATATCTTTCATGCAGCAATCTTGAAATCTTTTGAGATAAAATTGACACTACGGATATTGATGATGGTTTGACTTGACTTTCGAACAGTCGCAGTGGGTGTTGAATGTTGATTTGTTATTGATCATCAAAATTAAAATTTTATTGCAAATTAGGTAACTTAATAATGGTTTTATACGGTGTTTACATCGTCAGCAAGTCTGGCGGCCTCATATTTAATTATGACCATAATATTCCCCGTGTTGAGGCAGAGAAAACCTTCGGGTTTCCACTCGACATCAAGTTGCAGTATGAAAATAAGAAAGTTATCGTTGCTTTCGGACAACGAGACGGAATAAATGGTGCGTAGTTATTTATTTTGTACTCTAGTCGAGTTACTACCTTTCGAATACTGTTATTCTTTAAAATAGTTCTAAATTCCCTTAAAATTATAACTTCGTACCGTGACTTCATTTAACATCTCCATTACTTCTAGTCTTCTACAAATCTACTAAATAATATTCCAGTTGGGCACGTCCTGCTGTCTGTGAACGGTACGCCAGTAGCGGGGCGCACCACCGAAGATGGCAGAGATGTATTTGAAGTTATAGAAACAAAGGTAATTTGTAGACTGTTAAAGCATGACTCGGTCAGAGGGTTGTCCTAGGGGCTGTGACTTTTTGTTCTACTTCTTCCAATATATTTTATTTACTTTTTAATTCACAGTATCCTCTTCCTCCTTTATAAACAACAGTAGCAGAATAAAATACTAAAACCAATGAGAGCTAACAGAAACAAATTATTAAATAAAACACAAATCTTTTTAATCTGGTTAAAAAATATCTTTATGATTTCAGGAAAACTACCCTCTGAGCCTGAAGTTTGGGCGAGCTCGAGCCACCACCAATGAGAAGATAGTGTTAGCTAGTATGTTCTACCCACTGTTTGCCCTCGCTAGCCAGCTGAGTCCCATCCCCAAATGTTCTGGCATCGAGTCACTGACCGCAGACACCTTCAAACTATCCTGCTTTCAAACATTGACAGGTATTTATTGTTTGATGTTCACCTCTCTGAACTGAGAAGATCCTATGGAGTAGATTTATAATTTTATTTTAACCAGCAATGATAGAATATTTCATAGAACTACTAGCTGACCCCGGCAAACGTTGTTTTGCCAATTATTTGTTTGGGGTGGACAACCCTTATCACTTAGGGGTATGAAAAATAGATAGTAGCCGATTCTCAGACCTACTGAATATGCATATAAAATTTGGTAAAAATCAGTAAATCCGTTTCGGAGGAGTAAGGTAACTAATGTTGTGACATGAGAATTTTATATATAAGATATTCAACATTCTATAAATTATATCACATTATGTTCCTATGTGATGTGTGATCGATGCTTGTAAGTTCTCTGTATGAGAAGAGGCCTTTGCCCAGCAGTGGGACAGTAATAGGCTGGTATTTTTTAATTCTCCCTTAAGGGGGATGCGCTAAGGTAGCCAGCGAAATTCATTTCTTTTTTAAGTTTTTTGCATTTTGTAGGTCAGTGTCAGTGTCAGGTTTTATGTTGATTAAAATATGATTTGCAACCGTAACAAATATGGCTTTCATAATTATAATCATTACAATCAGCAATACAACTCCTTATGTTAGCATAACTGTCAAATGTCATGATTTCATGAAATCATCACATTTGACAAAAATCTAAAGAAAATTTGAATTTCGCGGACTACCTTAGCGCATCCCCCTCATGGTTAAGTAGAAACTATAAAAACAGGCCATAAATATTATACTGTTTGTGTTTTCTTTTCTTTTGTTTGGTGTACAAATCAAATCTTTTTATTGTGGACATAGGTCAGACAGGTTAGGTAAATTACAGTTCCATTATGTCCTGCCATAAAGGCATACAATAATTATGTCAACATGCAATACAAAAAATTATACAGTACAGTATTTTATCTATACACTACCTGTAGCCCGCGGCTTCGAAAAATATCCCACGTGAACGTACTACCGGGATTACATACCTAATAACCGAGGAAAGGACATGGACTAATACCGCTGCGCCCGCGTTGCCGTCAACCGTAATTATGTAGTTACGCGTAATTTTGAGTCTGTGATATCTTTTAATTTAAATGATAATTCTGATGTCAAAACATGAATAAGTATTAAATTAAATTGATAAATTTAAAACCTCCCTTTCTTTCAGGTGTTAAGTTCATAATAGTGACAGACCCCAACATGCAGGGAGCAGAGGTTGTCCTCAAGAGAATCTACGAGTTATATTCGGACTACGCGCTCAAGAACCCCTTCTACTCGCTGGAGATGCCCATCCGCTGCGAGCTGTTCGACACGTCGCTGCACACGCTGCTGGAGCTCGTCGAGAAGTCCGGCACCGCCAACTTATAGTCTCGGCCTTAGTTAGTGTAACTAAGTTTAATGTAAATTATTGATATTAAAAACTATGTTTAATTTAATGTTATTTCTCGTCTAGAACGTTATGTGCTTGACACTCGTGGCAGGTAATTTATTTATGAGCTTTTGTGTATATTGTAAGAATAGTGAACCAATGAATAAGCAATATGATACTAATATGAAATGCAATTGTATCTTTTAAAATAAATATCCTAGAGAAATGAAAGACATTATAAGTTTACAATAAAAAATTTATTGATATAATAATTATTTATTTTTAACAATTCAAATGGGGGCCTGGGCCCCGGGCCGCGTCCGCGCGACCCACACAAGTCTAGATATCATATCGTTAATAACCAAACACTCCAACCTTTGTACTTGCTACGTTCACACTCACACACGCACATTATTGCCTGATATTTGGTTCAGATGGAAGTCCGCGCAGACGGCCGCCTCCCGCAGCACGCCACGTCACACGTCACACGTCACACGGCACACGGCACGAGAACACTCGCGCGGCTCATGGTCACTCTAGTACATCTACGTAAAATACCTTGACTTCGAATCGATGGCGAAAGCTCATAGTCGTCGATACTGTGCGTTGGCGTCGCGTGCTACAACATGGCGGGTAAGGCATTGTGCGAACTACAAAAGCTATAATATTAGTATCTCTAAAAATACAGTAAAATCAATCAAAAAGAAATAGTGTTATAAAGGGCTGATCATAATTTCCCCGCAAGCGTGGCGTCTGCGCGGCCGTCCGTTACACCAAGCGCGTTATACTCGGCAGCTCGCTCGTTCTATATACACGGTCGCGACACGCGCAGCACTCGCCAGGCGCACGCCGCACGACGTGCCGCATCGTGCCGCATCGCCTGACTAGTGGTGCACTTCGCAGCACTATGAGCATAATTCAGCAGTTGCCAACTCGCAGTGAAGTTGGCAAACTAAACTATGTATCTCGATGCAATGTTCCCTCGCCTAAACAAGTATTACATTATTGCACTGCATACACATTTTTCGAATAAGCAATATTATATCGAATACACACTAACAAAAAAACCCACATTTACAAATATTTATAGAGATGTACATTGCCTTCGCACAAACCAACTGACTCATTGTGGACCAATCAGGTCGTTTGATTATAAGGACAGTCTCCTGATTGGTCGGTTATGTCTTATTGTTCAGCTGTGGTGCTAGACAGAACATGTCAAGTATAACGGCTTTGTCAAATAATAAAACCTCGTGAGAGATTCAGTGATCGGTATAAAAATAGAGCCGTGAGCGGTCACCGCTACAAAATATACCCTCTGCTTGCTATTACTATGTGTCTGCTCAACACACTAACTGCACGTTTTCAGCACTTGACGAAGAATCTGCGGCGAGGTCGCTTCGTGCAGCCGGCCTTAACGACCTGCTACGTCGCATGGTAGTTAACATACACCACATATCACATAGAGGTATATGTTCTTCATGAACTTCCATAAACGTTATTCTATTCTATGTCCATCTACTCGAGACCAAAACCCTCAATGTAGTCACAATTTTAACTTCAAAACTGTTGCGATCAAGTATTATCAACCTTCGCACTCTGACGGGTATAGTTCTGAAAACGCGCCTAGTGCGATGAGAGCAGATCAAAGTCTTAATTAATTAATTCGAAGAGACCTAAATAAATTATCCTAGTAGTGTGGGCGAGCGACGCGGGCGCAGGGAGTGTGTGCTATACCTTACATTAGTCCAACCTTAATTTAGTGATAAATATTTCACGTTATTTTTACGCTAACCAAAATACAATCTTATCGCCCCAAACGAATCAGTCACGGAAATGTGCGACCAAAGTTAATATCAAACGTAAATAGCTATGCGGTTCTCAACCTAAAATAGTATCCATTAATAAAATAAAACTCTGTATGGCTGCCACGGCGTGGCTAATAATTTTGTATGAAATCTGTTCCAAGTCCTAAACTTAGCTTACAAACTTGTCGCCTCCATCCTAACCGTGCGATTGCACTGGCGAAACATCACAACAAAATATGTTGAAATCTCTAGTTCCTGTCAAACATTGGTGCCGATTCCGTTGTTCACAAACTAAACTAAATTTAAGTTCAGTGCATCTTTTTCTTTCTATTTCATTAAGAAAAGGACAGAAGATACATTTTACTTTAGTCCTGTCAAATTAATCAGCGCCTGTCAGTCTCCATACAAGTTTAGACGTGATTAAAAACTTGCGAACTAAAATTACGTCAATTTGACAGGACTAAACTAAAATGTATCTTCTGTCCTTTTCTTAATGAAAAAGAAAGAAAAAGATGCACTGAACTTAAATTTAGTTTAGTTTGTGAACAAGAGAATCGGCACCATTGTAAGGGAAATTGACAGAAAATAGAGATTCCAACATGTTTTGTTGTGAATGTTTCGCCAGTGCAAACGCACAGTTACGCTACACTACGCCACTAGAGGCGTATGCTACGTGATGTCACGCGTGTTACGTCACAACTCCCCCCCACGTCGCGGTGATGTCACCCGCGCCCGAGTATGCGGAGTGCCTCTCACACGTCGTCTCTCGACACACGATACATTCCAATCTGTTCAAAATTTCGCTTTCATGCCCATATTTTGCGTTTCACGCTCATAATTATCAAGTGCCTATTGCACGCGGTCGTAGAATTCCCGATGTAACGGATTCGAGTATACCGTGGACGACGGTCCCACGTCAGTACCCACACACCATCGCTACATATAATTTACAGTCACATATCATAGTAAAATCTATAAAAGTTACACATTGTCGGTAGTCGATACCGTACAATAGAAATGCGAGTCATAAGTCGCTAAGGTACGACACGTCACGCGGCGTGGCTTCAAAGATTATCATACATATCACGACGCCGGTGACGTAGTCAGGGGCTGTGCACACTGCAGGCTAGTCCATCAGCCGATAAATGAGCACGTACGACTTCAGACACGTACGCTCACGAATCTATGCGACGCCGGTTCGGCTGCGGTTTCGTACATTTCCGAGCCGAAATCAATACTACATACTACTCGAAAATCTGACACGGGAAACGGTCGTCGCATAGCTGGCCTAAATCATATGGGAATAAAGGGCATAATTTATTCTTCGGTATATTCCCATAGGATTAAACTAAGCTACTGGCCGGTACAATCTGCAGTGTGATTATATGAGAGTGTACCATTGTACACCGCGAGTTCATCGATGGGTCGGCGCGGCTACTGCAGCTCGCGCTGCGCCTGCGCCGGCGGGGCGCGCGGGGAGGGCGGGGCGCGCGGCGAGGGCGGGGCGCGCGGGGAGCGCGGGGCGCGCGGGGAGGGCGCGGCGGCCGCGGCGGGAATGTCCAGCTGAAGCTTGCAGTGCAGAGTGTTGCACTTCTTCTGGCAAATCAAACCCGGCGGACACCGCGTCCCTGTAAACCAAACAATTTACAGTTAATATAGTCTCCACGAGCCAGGAATAAATAAAAAACAAAAAGCATTTAATTTTTTTTATTACTCACACATACAGCGTGTTACATATCCCTGTCCGATCCTTGAAGGTATGTTAATTTTCTGAATAAAAGTAAAAAAAATATTTCGCCGCATTTTTTTTTATGGGGAATTTTACCGGGTTATTTACATGGGGAGCGGGCGGCCGTCGTTTAGCGGTGGTGTACAAGTCATAACCTAAGACCCTTGTTGAAAATTTACCAATTTTTAATGGAATTGGGATAATTATGGTACTAAAAATGTGAATTTTAAATAGCTTTTTTTTTCTATAATAATAAGTGTTTTTATTACTATTTATATTATATTGCAGTACAGATGTTTTATCTCACGAAAGCGGGTGACCCATACTTGTGTGTGTAAGTGTACATGCACACTGTCTTTGCGTGCGTAAGCTCGAGAGCGCCCAGTCGTGGCAACACCGTCAGTATGGAAGGTACGAAGAAACGGAGAAAAGTTGTTCGCAGTGAGGTAAGGCAAATTAATGTTCACGTTTGGTGTGTATTTATGTTGTGTGTAATAGTTAGTTTAATAAGAACATGTTGAACGAGATTTTAATAATGTATTGTTTATTTTAGGCTCGTCAAATGATTGCAATTATTTATAATTTTCTCAAAGAAGAATATGAATTCACGGAACTTCATCGAGAACCAAATTGTGATTTATCACATTTGCGTGATATTACAAAACGCACTGCAGCGACGGGGGTAAATGAAAGAACAGTGCAAAAAATATTAAAAGAATGAAGAGGTGTCGCAAGTACATCTTCGAATTTTATGTCACCCATGAGAAACCGAAGAAAGAGAGAAAATAAAGTAGACATTGATGGATTTACAGCTGACGTTGTATGGAGCACAATACAAAATTTTCATATCGTACAAAAACAAATTCCAACATTGGCAAAACTAAGGTCAGTCTTGAATGAAGAAATTGGTTTCGATGGATGTCTCGCAACGCTACGTAAGTTATTAAATAAAGGATAATAATAAAGTTTCCAAAAAAAAAACAAATTAACTTCCGAAAATCTGTGGTTGACTGTAACAGTAAATTTCCAAAAAAAATTACTAAACTTCCGAAAAAAATATTAATGCCCGTTTTCACCGACATCCCCTAAGTTTAAAGGATCCCTTAGCATGGTTAGGAGGCTGTTAGAAGGTGGTTTCTGTTTCACCAACAGTGAGGGGTCAGTTAAAAGTTAACGTTTTAACTGACCCCTTACTGTTGGTAAACCACCTGCCACCTTCTAACAGCCCCCTAACCATGCTAAGGGATCCTTTAAACTTAGGGGATGTCGGTGAAAACGGGTATAAGTCTCCGAATAGTCAATATGTTGTGCTACAAAAGTTAGTGACAGAAACGAATCGCTGCAAAACCGACTCCACGTAGTCTTGTCTGCCCTACCCCTAGAGTGTTATTTAAGCCCGCGTAGGCGCGGAGGGGCGAGGCGGCTCGCGAGCTAAGGAGCAGGTGATTTTATAACGCTCGCCGCCCGCGGCTGAGGCGCTACGGTGGTGAGCGTTAAAACCATCTGCGATGATAAGCTCGTGTGGGACCGCACGAGCCTCGCAGCGCCGGAGCCGTGACAGAAACCATACCTGTTGCATATTGCATGCACGCTTGCATGCTGCATGCAT
Organism: Agrochola lychnidis; assembly: GCA_963680765.1. Classification (NCBI taxonomy): domain Eukaryota; kingdom Metazoa; phylum Arthropoda; class Insecta; order Lepidoptera; family Noctuidae; genus Agrochola; species Agrochola lychnidis. The sequence continues at coordinate 1,025,721 of OY796851.1, forward strand.
GGTGTATGTTTATTTGCATGTTTCTAAAATGTTACATTAGCAAATTCTGTATTGATTTTTCGGAATTTTCAGTATTTTATTCGGTCGTTTCAGGAATTTATTCGGTCGTTTCAGTATTTTTTTCGGTCGTTTCTTTATTTGTATTCGCATATAAGTTGTCGGAAAATTAGTATTTATAGCAGTAAATTTCATATTTTGAGTATGCACATATTTTGATTTTTTTCCAGGGCGTTTATTACTACCCTTAAATAAATTGGGCTGCAAGTGGCGTAAAACCGATGACAATAGGAAAGTATTAGTTGAACGGCATGATATTGATGTGGAGAAAAAAAAATAACCCAATACCGCTCTCAAGGTCGGCCTATAGTCTATATTGATGAAAGTTACGTATTGACAACACATGTTCGAGATAACACCTGGGCCCAAAAAGACACCATCTCCATTTAAAAAAAACTTAGTCAAGGTACTCGTTTTATTTTAGTACACGCTGGAATCTATGCCGGATTTATTGAGAACGCTTGTTTAATCTACAAAGCTAATTCCACAGTTAGAAACTACCATTCCAACATGAGTTTTGAAAATTACGTAAAATGGCTGAATGAACAGTTGCTGCCAAATTTTCCAGATTGTTCCGTAATAGTACTAGATAATGCATCGTACCACAATACACGTGCTGAGAAATTGCCGACGACAACCTCAACGAAATCTGAGATAAAAGAATGGCTCACTTCTAAGGGTATTATACATTTCGAAACAAATTTGCGCAAAGTTGAGTTATATGACATAATAAAAAACCATAAAAGTGATTTTATCACTTACAAAATCGATGACTACATAAACAGTAAAGGATTTGAAGTATACACCTCCCTCCTTACCAACCTGAGCTTAATGCCATAGAGAACATCTGGGGGGTCCTTAAAAACTACATTGCTCTAAGAAACGTTGAGCAAAATATGACCAACACAGAACAACTTACTCAAGAGAGTATTACAAAAATAACATGTGATACATGGCGTAATACTTGCAATAGTGTCATTAAAAAAAACTGAACATAAGAAATATATTGACACTGATTTTGAATTAATAGTAAATTTACAAGACGACAGTGAAGAAGAAACTGACTCTGAAATTAGTATTTAAAGTAGAATCGTAGCTAGACGAAGAGTCTAGCTACGATTCTACTTTAAATACTAATTTAAATAAAATATAAATAGTATTCAAAATATTACTAAAATTAAATGTTTCTTGAATATAAGTTTCTATTTTTTGTACCATGTCTTATCTATGCATAGCAGAAATCTAATAACTTTATTATTTTGTTCATTAGCGATGAGCTTGCTAACGCTACCTGTAGTTACGCACACAAGAGCGCGTGTCCATACGCATTACTACTACAAGTAGCTCACCCGCTTTCGTGAGACAAAACAACAGTACCTATGTGCCCTTTTCAGATCAGACAGGGTTTTTGTAACACATTGTATAAACCCAAAAAGTATTAAAAGTTAAATTCAAATAAGCTTGTTGCAAAAAAAAAAACTTAAAAATACTAGGACTGGTGCGTGCGCGGGCCCCACAGGAGCAGCGAGTAGTCGTCGCAGGCCGACACTCACCCGTATACTAGGACTGGTGCGTGCGCGGGCCCCACAGGCGCAGCGAGTAGTCGTCGCAGGCCGACACTCACCCGTATACTAGGACTGGTGCGTGCGCGGGCCCCACAGGCGCAGCGAGTAGTCGTCGCAGGCCGACACTCACCCGTATACTAGGACTGGTGCGTGCGCGGGCCCCACAGGCGCAGCGAGTAGTCGTCGCAGGCCGACACTCACCCGTATACTAGGACTGGTGCGTGCGCGGGCCCCACAGGCGCAGCGAGTAGTCGTCGCAGGCCGACACTCACCCGTATACTAGGACTGGTGCGTGCGCGGGCCCCACAGGCGCAGCGAGTAGTCGTCGCAAGCCGACACTCACCCGTATACTAGGACTGGTGCGTGCGCGGGCCCCACAGGCGCAGCGAGTAGTCGTCGCAGGCCGACACTCACCCGTATACTAGGACTGGTGCGTGCGCGGGCCCCACAGGCGCAGCGAGTAGTCGTCGCAAGCCGACACTCACCCGTATACTAGGACTGGTGCGTGCGCGGGCCCCACAGGCGCAGCGAGTAGTCGTCGGAGGCCGATACGAGCACGTCGTGATGCACCGGGTTCCACGACACACAGTTGACGCAGCGCGTGTGGCCCGACACCACGGCGATCGGCTCCTCGCCATTTATGTGCCAGATGTACACCTGATACACAGGAATAAAGATATAATAGTAACAAAATCAATTAAATTAGGCTACCCGCTTGAGAGTTCTGATGTCACAAGCAAAGAAACAGACAGAATTTGTCTCTTTGTCCGTAGCATTGTTCTTTTCACAATATGAGAAGAACAATGCTACTGCTTGAAAAAAAAGGCATATTATGCCTTTTTTTTAACCGACTTCTAAAAGGAGGAGGTTATCAATTCGGTTGTTTATATATTTTTTTTTTATGTATGTTCGGGCATAACGAGTTCGAAACTATGTTGAAAGGAACTATCCTTTCAAAATGGTTTTTTAAAAGGAAGGTCTACCGTCACCAACTTAATTCTGCTCAATGATTTTATTACTGACGCCATGGATAACGGTAAGCAGATTGATGTCGTTTACACTGATTACAGTAAAGCTTTTGATCGAATTGACCATGAGATCTTACTATCAAAGTTATACGGTATGGGAATACGAGGTGATTTACTTAGATGGTTTAGTTCTTATCTGGAGAACAGGTCCCAAACAGTAGTATTAAGCAATTATATGTCTAGTTGGGTGCCTATCCCCAGTGGAGTCCCCCAGGGTTCATTGCTCGGCCCATTACTTTTAATTATCTATATAAACGACATCAACTCTTGCTTGATTTCATCCAAACAGTTGTGTTTTGCTGACGATATGAAGATCTACGCCACAATATCATCACATGTGGACGTGATTGCACTTCAGGATGATTTACGTCGTCTGGAGGCTTATTGTCGTCGGAGTAAGCTTGATTTCAACCTTGCTAAATGTTCGGTTTTAACATATTCTCGAAAGCGCGCAATTATACCTTCATCGTATATCTTGGGTGATCAAGTTCTACCTAGAACGAATTGCATCAGAGATCTGCGGGTATATCACGATTCTAAGCTTACGTTTGAATTTCATGTAGATGCCATAGTCGTTAAAGCATCTAAAGCACTAGGTTTCATAATGCGGCTATCCAGGTGCTTCACTCAAGCCAAAACTTTAAAAATTCTTTACTGTACATTTGTTAGAAGCCACTTGGAATACGCGTCTGAAATCTGGAATCCATGTTATCACAAGTACATTGATCATATAGAGAGCATCCAGAAAAGGTTCATCAAGTATTTGTGTTATCACCAGAAAGTGCCCTGCCGGTCTGAAGATTACCTCAACCTCTGTAAGAAGTATCATATATTTCCCTTAATTAATCGGCGTTGCTCGCCGATTAATTAAGGGTAATATACGTATATGATCCGACTGTATTTCACTATTTAAAATTGTCAATAATTCTATTAATAACTCCGATATTCTATCCAAATTTTATTTTAGCGTTCCCGGAAGGTCGAAGCGATGGAATGCACCGTTTGCAAAATTATTTTTTTGTTTGAAAGGGTATACTTTCGAGGTGGTCCCATTGCAATTAGGTCAGGATCTGATGATGGAATCCTGGAGTAATTTAGGGAACTCTTCAATTATTATAGGCAAACCTATAGCGATTTGGGTATTTTTATAGTAACTCGTGCAATTGCTCTTGAAAAGCATGGTGCTTTTCAAGAGCAACTGCACGAGTTACGTGTAGGTGAAGTGGAACTGATGATTAAGACAACAAATGGCCACCGAAATTACTCAATAATAAGTATTTCATAGGTTGCGATTCGATTACTTTAGTATGATTGCAATGCAATTTATGCTCATCACAAATCATATAGAAAAGTGGAGCTGATGGTGAAGTACCAGGAGAACTCCTCAAGGATTAATGACCCTGCATCGGGAAAAGCAATATTTTATAAAAGGTGATGAGCAGTTGGCATTAGGCTATTGTAACTTAGATAAATTACAAACTGACCCACTAAAAAGCGAGAAATAAAAACTTTATACAAAAAAAAAATTGTGGTGGCAAATAACGAAATCAAAGACACCGACTTTCGAAATTTAAGTTATTTTTCACTTTGTAGTGGTTTTTTGGAACTCGGTAATTTTTTTTTGTAAAAAAGTTTTTATTTCTCGCTTTTTTTTTGTAAAAAGTTTTTAATGACACTTACGACAACCGTTTATAACTATTGAATCAAGTCGCATAATATATTTATTTACACATTATTGCATGTCGTCTAGTCCTGTGAAAGGCAAAAACAAATTCACGCGCTATTGCGCTTGTATGTTACTGTACAAGAAACTAACATGCCTGCTTTATCTGTTAAGTATCTGCATGCCATCACTACTTGGCGGAATGTGTCTTTGCACTGAATTTTATATGTAATAATATCATTTGTACCTACATTTTATGCAAATAAACTATTTAAATTTGATCAATTCAATATTTCCGTACCTTATTGTCCTCGCTGCCTGACGCAATAAAGTCCTGGTGAGCTCCTCCGAAGCAGGCGTGGATGGTGAAGTGGCCCTGACTGAGGCCGCGGAACCGACGCACCAGCGAGCGCGCTCCTGCAACGCGAACGTACAACGTACTAGATGTACCCACACTTTGTTCCTGCACTAACTTTCACCCCTATATTATGTCCCCGATAGGGGTATTCCGAAATCCTTAGCGAGCTAGGAGAAAAATACGAGACGAATATTTGTGACCCTAGTTTAAAGTTTTTTTTGTAGTGTATTATCCACGGTCGTGTCAACGTACTGCAGAAATACAACTCCTTGAATTGTTTTGAAACTAAACCTGACACAAAACTACTATAGAAACAACCTTCGCGAAAGATATTTACAAATCGGACGGATTCTGAAAGCTATAAGGCTTTAGGTTTTATACAAGCTGTGTGGTGGACCGGCATTGAAAAAAATTTATTTATTTATTTTGATAGCCAGGGCTATTCTAAAATGTTGATAGCTTGTTTGGCGCAGCTAAGTTTTAAGCATCTCGGTCTTGGTGACAAATGACTTGTTCCTGTCTGGTGCTCACGTGAGCTGTGATGCGACTCGACGAATAATTACATGAAATCAAACCACAAAGAATAGGCGGTTCGTTCACTCTTTACACACGATTAAAAAGAACAAAAGGGCAATGTTTTAAAATACAAGATGCGCTGTGGTCCGCTAGCCGGCGGCGGCAGCAGTAAGGCGGCGGCAGTAAGGCAGTGGCAGTACGCACGTATGTCCCACAGGTGCACGCCCTGGTTGGCCACGTTCAGCAGCAGCAGCGTGTCGGCCGCGTTCACCGTCATCGCCATCACCGCGTGCTCCTCCTGGATGCTGCAACACAAGCGCTCTGTCACTACGCAGCGGTACTCGCCCGCTTCCCTTAGCTGTCCCATAACACCAACCTATTACGTCCCACCGCAGGGCAAAGGCCTCTTCTCGTACAGAGAAGGCACGAGCATTGATCACCACGCTTGCTCAAAACAGGTTTGTGATTTCAGACTTATTTTAACTATTAGTTCAGGTTTCCTCACGATGTTTTCCTTCACCAATGTCAACTGTACTGAAGTTAATTTTTGCCTATCTGACCTCCACAACCCAATAACTAGGTAATACGATACCCCTTGGTAAAACTGGTTGTCAGACTTTCGGGCTTCTGACGACCCGTAACGACTAAAAGAAAGATGAATAAGCAATGCAATTTCTTTTTATTTAACTCTACTTTTGATGTCTAAAATCCACCATACTGCCTATAACCATCGCGCGACCCAGACAAGTTTACACCTTATGTATTAACATCCATCCAGCCGTTAGGATGCTTCGAGGGTATAAAGTAGAGATGGGCCGAGTACAAGTTTTACCGAGTAACCGAGTACCGAGTATTGCTCGGTATTATGTTTACCGAACCGAGTACCCTGCCGAGCAACTCAATTTAGTTGGTATTGGACGCGAAAACAGGTTTAAACTTGGTCCTCGCCCCTCGCATACCGCCGTTTCCCGCGCGCATCTGACACTTGCCATTTGTCTACATATCATATGTGTAATGGCACAACAATGGTAAACGTTGTTACAAAATTTGTTTTTAGGGTAAAATCACAGATTAGTACAGTTAGTGGTTCACTTCGCAAATTCATTTAAATAGAAAACGACTCTTGCTACGACACAATAAAGTGCAACTCAGGTCGCACAGTGCTAATTACCTACAGTTATATTCACCTAGAAGTTGCCTCTCTTTCTATCGCGTAACTCTTATATCTTCTGACTACGTTACGCCCACTGAATTCGACAAGTCGAGCTCGCCGCATACGTACTTGTAGCTTCATACCTAAAATGCGGAGCGACCCATCTGTACTCATCTGTGGTAAAATTAAAATTACTGTTTATTGTGACTATTTGAAAGATGAGTGGGCAATAGGATCATTGATTTGGATATTTTATGACGAAATAGAAGGAGACAAATCTAAACCGGTCAGGTTATAAGTTTATGTGTTCTTTTCGAGTATCTCGGAAGTCAAACCGAGTTATTCGGCCGATAGCGAGAACTAACAAAATGGCCGAGTATGCCGAGTACCGAGTAATAAACGAGTACTCGGCGCATCTCTAGTATAAAGCATCCCATATACAAAGATACACAGATACAACATAACCGTCTTTGCCGTCGCGCAGTAACCCATACTGCATGCGAGAAAATATAATTAATTTTAAATTAATTTGAATTACACTCCTTAGATACTTTGATGTACAGGTTGTGATGCAAGTATGTGCGTATAGTGCCCTTTGCTACTAAGTTGGGAACATTTTAAATTCTAAACAAATTTTGGTTATCGATATTTGGAAGTGGAAGAACATGGTGGAATAGGTAATAATAATTACAAAACTATGTAATTTTCATATTTCTATTAAGTTATATATTTATATTTCCTTTTGAGTATAAATGAGCTTTTGACAGACCTATAGATGGGCGGTCAGCGTTGCCACATCACTGTGGTACTGGACACTTCGAATGTCAGAAGTCTACATTATGAGACAGCTAAGAGAAAACGGATTACCGATGAACTTTCTGGTACCTAGTAGTGCCGCGCACAGCGCTCGTTTCCGTTAGGGGCATTACCTTTTCTTAATGTTAATGTAAGGCCTTTGTGGAGCACTGCGGAAAACGAAATGATGGTTACAGGGTGATCTATGCATCGTCTACACGATGAGAGTCTCTCGACTCAAAAAGGCGATTATCGAAGAAGATAAAAAAGTTGATTTGTGTAAACTACGTATGATAATTAAAAAACTCAATTTGTAATCATGGTAATACAAGATAGGGAAGTACTTCCACGTCGTCACAGTTCTGTATTAGATCTCATCATCGCGCGTACGACGATCGCTGATTCTTTTGCTGGGAGATCTGTATTAGAGTGTTGGTTTCTCAGCCGAACGTAATGATCGAGTGCGCTTGCCAGGTGACGCTCGTCTGTCGTCTGTCGCTCTCCCCGTGCACAGTCCCTGCGTGTACTCACAGGTTGCGGTCGGTGAGGTCGCTGAAGTCGTAGCTGCGCACGCGGTGGTGCGTGTACTCACAGGTTGCGGTCGGTGAGGTCGCTGAAGTCGTAGCTGCGCACGCGGTGGTGCGTGTACTCACAGGTTGCGGTCGGTGAGGTCGCTGAAGTCGTAGCTGCGCACGCGGTGGTGCGTGTCTGCGGCGAGCACGGCGCGCGCGTCGTCCCTGCACGCGAGCGCGTTGACGCGCACGCCGTCCCAGCTGTTCAGCAGCGTGCCCTGCGGCGGGGAGAGCGTTACTGTGGCATGTCGACTATTGAACATGAACGAACGAATAATAAAGTTGTATCAGTGAAAAGGGAGGATTTTCCAGACAGAGGGTGTCGTGTCTGATGGGCTTACTGCCCGAGGGATGTTGTTAGGTACGTTATGTACGCAGTAAGCGTAAGTGAGTCCTCCTGCGAGTGTGTAGTATGTGCGTGTGTGTGTGTGTGTTTGTGCGTGTGTGTGTGTGTGTGTTTGTGCGTGCGTGTGTGTGTGTGTGTGCACTCACGTCGATGCTGCAGTGGTAGAACTGTCCGCGCGCGCCGCCGCACACGAACTTGTCGCTGGTGTTGTGCCACGCGACCGCGGTCAGCGAGTCCTCCTGCGAGTGAGTCATCTTCAGGTGAAGCTGCTCCGTCTGCGGAAGGAAAATTATTTATTTCAGTTGGACTATTACAGCTAAAAACACCCGAAGCGTTTTTCACCCGCAGTTATAGGACTGCGACACGTAGAAAAAGTGAAAATGTAGAGAACGAATAGACACATGACGTGATTTATGCCCACAGTGTGTACGGTCCCACTGAGCTGATCGCACGCGCTCGCCGCGCTCACATCACGGGCAGGCTGCGTCCCTGGCCCGCACGGTCCCCACGCACTGAACAGATCGCATGCGCTCGCCGCGCTCACAACGCGGGCAGGCTGCGTCCCTGGCCCGCACGGTCCCCACGCACTGAACAGATCGCACGCGCTCGCCGCGCTCACATCGCGGGCAGGCTGCGTCCCTGGCCCGCACGGTCCCCACGCACTGAACAGATCGCATGCGCTCGCCGCGCTCACAACGCGTGCAGGCTGCGTCCCTGGCCCGCACGGTCCCCACGCACTGAACAGATCGCACGCGCTCGCCGCGCTCACATCGCGGGCAGGCTGCGTCCCTGGCCCGCACGGTCCCCACGCACTGAACAGACCGCACGCGCTCGCCGCGCTCACATCGCGGGCAGGCTGCGTCCCTGGCCCGCACGGTCCCCACGCACTGAACAGACCGCACGCGCTCGCTCTGCTCACTTCGCGGGCAGGCTGTGTCCCTGGCCTGCACGGTCCCCACGCACTGAACAGATCGCATGCGCTCGCTCCGCTCACTTCGTGGGCAGGCTGCGTCCCTGGTCCGCACGGTCCCCACGCACTGAGCAGATCGCATGCGCTCGCCGCGCTCACTTCGCGGACAGGCTGCGTCCCTGGCCCGCACGGTCCCCACGCACTGAGCAGATCACATGCGCTCGCCGCGCTCACTTCGCGGACAGGCTGCGTCCCTGGCCCGCACGGTCCCCACGCACTGAGCAGATCGCATTTTACTTTGCTTGAAAACGCTGACGCTCGAACGGACGTGTAGGTAAATTCTGAACCCAAAAGAATTGCGCTCCAGTAAGAGTAGCGGTAAGGTGCGATTTAGAATGAACGGCGGCATTCCTCAAGACAACAAGGAGTGCAACTTCTGTACGCCAGTACTTATATCTATTCGGTGCTCGGAAAACAAGTAAAAAATACACAAAACAATAAATAATTAGTGAGTGTGTGCTATGTGCGTACCTCCATGTTCCATATCCACAGGTCGGGGCAGTCCTCGGGCCCCGCGGCGATGAGGTAGCGGCCGTCGGGGCTCCAGGCCAGGAACGACACGCCGTACGTGTGGCCCTCCAGCGACTTTCTGCGGTAGTACACAAACATTTGTTTATGACGAGTCTTTATTGACTGCAATGACAATTTTATTTATCTGTTTAGTCAGCGAGTAAATGAGTGACCTTTCGCTTTGTATATACAAATTAACTAATACAACTTGCTTTTTACAATTTAGTTCGTTTTTGGCAGGACAGTCGTGTTGTATTTTTTTAAATTATTTATTTTATACATTTTAGAAGCACTAAGGTGGTTTTGTACTCTCACGGCGAAGCGAGGCGTGGATGGCGTGGGGATGAAATGTTTGTTTTGCATGTACACGTACACCCTACCCTACCTATATAAAATGTATGCCAATAAATACATATTTTTGGAATTTGATCATCAAGGGCCTTCAATTGTATACCCATATTGTAATAATTGAAGATTTTTCACATTTGGTCATGGAGCCTGTAGCGTTGTGTCAAAGTCAAAGTCAAATCATTTATTTCAAATAGGCCTATGTATGGCACTTTTGAACGTCAAAAATTACAAAATAATAAAATTGATTCTAGTCGCCCCTTCCAAAAGGTAGTTTTCGTATGGAGAAGAATGGGCAAGAAACTCCACCGTTACTCTTTTAAAATGTTTGACAATATTGTTTGTATATGTACGTACATTTGTTAAATATTATAATTATTATATGTGAAGACGATGCACCTAGAATAAAATTACTATACCACAATAGGTAAAAAGAATTAAAAATGAAGCAACGATAGATAATTTAATTTGTGATAGATACATGGTTCTCACATATTTACAAACATTGTAAAAGTAGACGATTTTCACAATTAATAAGTCAGTGTATTAAGTGTGTACAGACCCCCTTCAGGATTGTATGACTGCTTTGAAAAGGTAATGGATGAAGTGTTGCACAAGATTTGTAACTCGAATAAGTCTATTATCATTGGCGGTGATTTTAATGTTAACTTATTAGAAAACTCAGGTTCTTGTAGTAAAATAGTAAGTCAGTTTCAGTCTTACAATCTTGTAAACCTATTTTTGGAGCCCACAAGAATAACCCCTACTAGTGCCACATGCCTAGATAATATTTATACAAATGTTATACCAAGCCACAAAGAAATTATAAATTTACTAGATTCTGATCATTGCGGGCAGAGGATTACTATTCCAAATCAAAACAACAAAGTGGCTAAAAAGGATATCACGGTTAACCCCAAAACTGCAAGTCGCTTGGAAACTTTTAGAGTTAAACTCATTAATAAATTACCAGTTTTGTCTATACATGCTAACCCTAATAATCTATATGATGATTTCTTTAAAATATACTGTAAGCAATTTAATTCCACCTTTGTTCCCAAGACTATCTCAGTTAATAGTAACGCATCTTTTAGTGATTGGGCTACCATTGGTATACATAAAAGTAGAACACGGCTTTATGAGCTGTACAATGAAAGGACTTATGTAAACACAGCTAAATTTAATTTGTATGTTAGAAATTATTCAAAATTATTTAAAAAAGTTTGTTGTATGGCCAAGTCGCGTTATTTGAGTTCGAAGATTAAAAATAGTAGTAATGTAATTAAAACGACTTGGAATATTATTAATAGTGAAACGGGAAGGTCTAATAACCGAAATACTGACTACAGCCTGTCTATTAATGACAACATAATAAAATCAGACTCACAAGTCGCCGCGGCCTTTGAAAATTTCTTTTCAGATATTCCCGTTTCAACTACTAAATCCCTAAACTCATCACCTTCTGTTGCTGAGTATTTGTCAAAGGAAAATGTTAATGTTTGCGATTCGGAATTTCTTTTTGAACATATTACCTGTAGAGACATAATTAAAACCTTTTACACCTTAAATGTAAAAAGACTGCAGATCTATGGGGTAATTCTGTAGAAGTTGCCAAGTCTATTATTGACATTGTAGCACCTACTTTAGCTCTTATCTTTAATAATTGTATCGACTGTGGGGAGTTTCCTGACCTTATGAAAAATAGTAAAATAATTCCTTTGTTTAAATCAGGTAGTACCTCAGACCCCACAAATTATAGACCTATTTCAATACTACCTACTTTTAGTAAAATTTTTGAGAAATTAATTTTAGAGCAATTGCAAAGATTTTTTAGTAGACATAAATTATTACATAGCAAACAGTTCGGTTTTACAAGGGGTCGTTCAACTACTGATGTGTGTTGAACTTTTAGGTCATATTTATAATGTATGGGAAGATAAATGCGATGCTTTGGGCATCTTTTGTGATTTGTCCAAGGCATTTGATTGCGTTCTTCATGAAACGTTAACGCCACTATGGGATCCGGAACAGCGCTCTGAATCTTCTTATTTCATACTTGAGTAATAGGATTCAGAGCGTTGACGTTAATGGAAAAAGATCTCCCGGATCTTTAGTAACAATGGGAGTCCCTCAGGGCTCAATTCTTGGTCCTTTCTTGTTTCTTATTTATATTAATGACTTGCCTTACCTCATAAAGGATAACCATGATGTAGTGTTGTTTGCGGATGACACTTCACTTTTGTTTAAACTTAAACGTCAGCAGCTGGTTACTGACGATGTAAATAGCGCGATCTCAAAAGTAGTTCACTGGTTCAATGTTAACAATTTACTTCTTAATGAAAAAAAAAACCAAATGCATTAAGTTTACCGTACCTCATGTTAGGCAGGTGAAAACTAGTGTGTTGATAAAGGGCGAAGCATTGAATCCTGATGATAGCACAGTTTTCTTGGGCTTAACTTTGGATGCTAAGCTTCAGTGGGGCCCACATATAGATAAATTGTCAAAAAAGCTAAGCTCCGCAGCATATGCTGTTAGAAAAATTCGTAATTTGACTGACATAGAGACAGCCCGTTTAGTGTACTTTAGCTATTTTCATAGTGTAATGTCGTACGGTATTCTGTTGTGGGGAAATGCCGCCGACAATCAGACTATTTTTGTTTTGCAGAAAAGAGCTGTTCGATCAATTTATAAATTAAATCCGAGACACTCTCTCAGAGATAAATTTAAGGAGATTAATGTAATGACTGTGCCTTCTCAGTATATTTTTGATAATCTTTTATATGCCCATAAAAATATAAAATTGTTTAAAAAATACAGTGATATCCATAACATAAATACTAGGAATAAACACAAATTTGTTGCACCCACGACAAGGCTCAAAAAAATAGGTGGATCGTTCAGATGTCAATGTATACGCTTTTATAATAAACTTCCGAGCCACGTACAAGATCTAAGCCTTAATAAATTCAAATCATTCATTTGACGTAAGTTGTGCCAGAAAGCTTTTTAAACCGTTAAAGATTACATTGAGGAAAAAAAGGGTTGGGATTGAGCTGCTCCAATTATTATTTTTTACTTTTGGAACTTTGTTTATTTTGCAAACTTCAAAATTATATACACAATGACATGAATATTGACTTTGTTAAGTATAACATTATTATTATTTTAATTGTTGTGAATGTGAGGACTATGTAGCTCGTGTATATATATTTATTTAATTTTCTCAGTTACTACTAATGATAATCTGGCAGTTTTGAGTACTTTATGCGGCCTACCCAAATGTCCTTTCTTTGGTATTGTTCGTCGAATCGTTGAGCTCCTTTTAAGTTCTGAGTTGAGCTGCACGATTACTGACAAATGCGTGCACTGACTGGACAGGTCCACTCAAATCTGTATGGTTCTTTCCTCAAAAGACCATTTCAGACACAAATCTACATGGTCCTCAAATGAAATGCTCCGACCAAGATTATTTCTGTTTTTTTTTTTATATACACATTGACATTAATGACTTTTATATATACAATGACATGAATATTTACTTTTAAAGTATTATATTATTTTAATTATTGTGAATGTGAAGACTATATGGGTCATTCCTTTTTGTTTTGTTTTTAATTTTTTCTCAGTTAGTTTTAATCATGGTCTGACAGTTTGAGTAATTTATGTGGCCTACACAAATGTCCTTTTTTTTGGTATTGTTCGTCGAATCGTTGAGCTCCTTAAATTCTGAGTTGAGCTACACGATAACTGACAAATGCGTGCACTGACTGGACAGACCCTCTCAATCTGTGTGATGCTTTCCTCTAAAGACCACTTCAGACACCAATCCACATGGCCTTCACATGATCTGACCAAGATTATGTCTGGACTTGTAAAAGAGACTGTGACCTCTGAGTTTGTTTCGGCCTTTCTTCTCAGAGTAGTCAGATAGGAAACGCCGACCTCATCTAGTTTTTAAAATATGATTGACGTGTAAAAGTGTTTGTACAAACCTACTTACAGAAATAAAATCATTTATCATTTAGTGTGTAAGGAAGTAATCACAGAATGTAAAATCAATGTCATACTTAAAACACAAAGTAATAAATTTTACAATTAAATTAGCAACCAGTTTGATTTTGTCTTGATTCTAAATTGTCCTATGGAGCAGGACCAGCATGTTTCCAAGCACTCTTATCTTGGATATAATCCTCTAATTTGTAATATGCTTGTTTACAAAGTGTACTTTTTATATGAGTTTTAAATTTTCTTTCATTGAGTGAGCGGTCTCAACTACATTAGTCGAGTAATCAATTAGTAAGTAACTAACCACACCACTACAAACGTGGCACAACACTAATTTCCTAAGGATTCTCTGTCATTTCGACTGCCGCTTGCCTCCCTGAAGGGAGTGACCCTCAGGACTGTGTGCCCCGACCTAGGGTGAGTTCCACATTAATGGTATTGTTATATATTAGCTATTAATGAGCCATCAGCTACTATCTATTTGCCTTGTATTCTATGCTCGCGTGTTCACCATACTTAACCTCACTTTAGATCTGTCATTGTGCCACGTTAGCTCTGCTCCTTCTCTCTCTGCCTGTAAGCCGCTGCGATGTGTTAGCTACTACCTATTCTGGTTTCCCCGTACCGTACCTTGGTCACTAAAAGGGGGAAGAAGCTGACACATCGCAAGCGGCCTGCTACTGCTCGCACCCACCTGACATGCGCTTCCTACCACGCCTTTCAGGGCTCTCTGTACGGGCTCAGGCTGCACGCGGACAAAGGCCTGCCTACTGCGGCCTACCGCCGCGCGCCTGTGCTGACAGGCGATCTACCACGTGCTCCTAATGCCTACCTGCGGCCTACCGCCGAGGGCACGTGCTACACAATAACTATCAGCAGTCTACGAGGGCCGTCCGACCTACTACGGTGCCTGTGCTGACCAGGCGCCCACATCTACCATGTGCTACCAAGGACGGTACCCTTCCTGCCTATCCTAAGTGTGCGAGTGCTCAGACTCAGTGTCAGGACCTAACCCACAACCTAGCCGTGTTACTACTACCTATCATCTAATAATTATATCTATAAACCTAATTAGCTGTTTTATTCTACCTCTACTTTCTACCTAACCGTTAACGGTCTGTGCAGCCTACCCTGCGCAGCCCTAGCCGTTACCATACTGCCCTAGCCATACTGCCGCCATATTGAACTTCAGTAAAATTTATAACCTATATCACTCAAGATGACATAAGGATTCTAAAGATACCGCATACATCCAAATCTGTTTAGGCATTTAAAAGTTATGGTGGAACAAAGAAACACAGACATACATACATACACCCTGAATACATTACACTCATTTTTGGGCAGTCGTGTAAAAAGTAGGCGAAATCTCGATGAACGCTGTCTCGCCTGATTGCCGGACGAGATCTCGAATGGCCGATCTCTACACTATACTTAGCACGCGAGATCTCGAGTCGAGATTGCATCCCCTACATGTAAGATACCTGAAGGTGAGGCGCTTGGCCACGGGGTCGAAGTCCCAGATCATGACGGTGTTGTCCTTGGAGCCCGAGGCCAGGCGCGCGCCGTCCGGCGACCACTTGCAGTACCACACCTCGTCGCAGTGCTCGTTCAGCACCTACCACACACAACACCAACATTAGGGTTCTATGAGATTTAATGAGATGATACATGAACGAATATAGTAAATAATTATACTTTTTTCTTGATTGCTTTTTTGTCTTGATTTTGTTGTTTAGTTTGTTAATTTCTCGTGTTTAAATTTTATTGTACAACGCCTTAGATGTATTTAAAACTGTAATGTTGTGCATGTATGTATATATAAAATAAATAATAATAATTGAATACCATATTATTTAGTCTAGCTCGTGATTACGGGGCTCTGATCAAAAATTACTAAACATGCGCAGTATGACAATGGTAGATTGTTATACGAGGGGCTAAAAAATAACCCATTCTATCGAGGTAGTTTTACTTCCGAGCTAATGGGTTTTAGCACCATGTGTTACACTCTACTTTTCACTACGATTGCGAGAAAATAAAATAATCCAATACAATATTAAACAGCTTCTGTTCAATCTGAATTTTTAAGGAAACTTTTTATCCCGGTATGCGATAGTAAAAAGCTAGTTTTACATAAAAATAAAGACTTTTTCGTTTTTGTAGGCTCGTTGGTTACAGACAAACATTAAAAAAAAACGCGCGCGGCGGCGGAGGGGTCAGGAACGAAGTTCTTTCTCACGTTTGATTTAAAACAAAAACAAAATGTTTGCAGCCGCCATCTTGAGTTTACATTTTGACCTCACTATCGGCTTTAACACACTCGAAAACCATGAAAACGATACCCATGATGAAAAATTTGAAAATTTTCAGAGCCGCCATCTTTGATTTTCATTTTTTCACACTTTCTCTCTCTTTCTCCAGCATGCAGTGTACTCGGGTCGATGTGTACAATTTTATCCCACGGCACTGTAATCACTTCACTCTTTTCTTTTGTTTTTTCTGCCGGCGTTCTCTCTCTCTCTTTCTCTTTCAATTAGAAGTATCAGATGTATGGTTTCATTATGAGATCGTCACGTGACTTTGTGCGGCCCTCTACGTTCTTATTGCTTTATAAGACTTTGGTACGATCCCAGTTAGAATATGCCGTCCTCATCTGGAATCCTTCGTCCTTTCCTTCGTTCCTTGGTCGTCTTGCTGATCATGGTTTTGTTATTGTAACTAACTGTTTATTTATTTTACCTCGATGGTCCTAGTTTATCATTTATAATAACTTCCAATTATAGCTTTAAATAGCTTTATGTAAGCGGGCACGCCCTTTATGCCTGGAGGCTTTTATTTAGATACGAGTATTTAGTTCTGTTTACGTTTAGTTTTTATTTTTTTATTTCTGCTTGAGTATAGTTCTCGATGTTTTTGGTTGGTATATTGGCGTGTGCTAGCTGACATATGGCGAATAATTTATCATTTAAATTGTTTTGTGTTGCATAATGAACTTACATTATGCATTTTGCATACTATTGTATAGAATCATTTTTTCTAACTTGAACAGACAGCTGTGCTGCTGGGGAGTTTGTTGCGCCACTTCTTCCCAGCTAAAGGCACTAGGAAGTGGTGAAGGGTGGGCGTTTTGGGAGACAGTCTTATGTAATTTTGACGTTCGAAAAGTGCTAATTCTCAGCCTAGTTTGAATAAATGACTTTTGAATTGAAGTTTCTACGGCAAATATGGCACTAGAATGGAAAGGGTACAGAAGAAGTTCTTACGGTCTTTGAACTATAAGTGCTTCCAATCAAAGGTTCCTTATGTGCAGCTTTTAAAACGGTATGGCGTTCTGGAATTGAGATCTAGGCGGCTGTTACTTGATGCTATGACACTGCACGGCATATGCAATAAAAAATTCGACTGTATTGACCTTACGAACAAATTGTGTTACAAGGTACCCAGAAGTGTTATTCGAAGGGGGGTGCGCGTGCCTCAACTGTTCCATAGAGACATATGCAGGACTAACGCTGGGGAACGTGCACCTCTTCGTCGCCTTGTTGATTCTTACAACACGCATTTTATGGAACTGGATATATTTTGTTTATCTAAGCAATTATTTAAGAATATGGCTCTGGATATTTTATCAAGCGAGTAATTTAAGTTAAAGTGAGCTAAGCTAACACAGCAATATTGTGGCAGCGACTTTTATTTTTATTTTTTATCACTTGTCTTCAGCACTTCTTTTAACCTTTTGTTAAAACGTGGACAATGGTGTGGGTTACATGTTTGTTAAATCTTAGTTTATTTCTCTGTAATTTGTAGCATGTAACTGTTTTTTGTCCCTAATAAATAAATAAGACAGACGCAAGTATTAACACTTTTTAGCGTGACGATTTCTGAAAGTTTACAAGCCGCGTTAAAAATCTTTGTTCCAAACAAAAAATACTTTTTCCTCTAGAGCAAGATATGCTATTTTTTCCCCCGCTTTGGTACGATACAATGACAGACTTTTTGAGTAAGAGGAGTGAAAAATATATTTTATACACTGAAAACAGTGAACAAAAATCACTATTTTGGTGTTTGAATTTAGAACACACTAATATATTCGACGTCCATCTCAATGCTATACAACCTCCTTGCGAAAAAATAGTCGATACATACTCCTTGTGCAAAGAATACTCGACATACAACTCCTTGTACAAATAACTCCTCGAGATTTGATTGGTCGACATTTTCGACAAGGAGTTAAGCATTAGAATAAAAACTGTTTTGTTCTTTGCTGTCATTAGTAAATTGGCGCTATTTTGAATACTGTAATAATTGGTGAACTCCGGCCCAAAGTTTAGTGTTACTTAATAATAAATCGATTGAAAATGCATCGAAGGGATGAAGAAGATGTGTTAACACCTGAGTTTTCGGTTAAATCTTTCTTTTTCTCGTAGTCATGGTATAAAGTATAGTATGCAACTCTTGAATAAAACGGATTTATATCGAGGGCCATGAATCACGTGCGTCGCTCAGGATTGTAACACTTGAATCACTCCATACGGTCGTGATTCAATCGTTAGAATCCTTTACTTGCTCGTGATTCATCTATGGCCCTCGCTTTAAATTCGTCCTTTATTCACTAATTGCATAATATACTATTGTCCAGGGTTTAATCTAAACATATTTTTTGCGTGAAGGGGATGTGGTCGGCGCCGGCGCCCGCGCCCGGCCCGGCGCCATCATACATGA
The DNA here is from genome assembly GCA_963680765.1 of Agrochola lychnidis. Classification (NCBI taxonomy): domain Eukaryota; kingdom Metazoa; phylum Arthropoda; class Insecta; order Lepidoptera; family Noctuidae; genus Agrochola; species Agrochola lychnidis. The sequence continues at coordinate 1,044,330 of OY796851.1, forward strand.
CGCTAGACTCACGTACCTGCAGCGAGTGTATGGGGAAGTGGTCGGCGGAGCAGTGGTTGTCGGCCAGCAGCGTGAAGGGGATGTGGTCGGCGCCGGCGCCCGCGCCCGGCCCGGCGCCATCATACATGACGCTAGACTCACGTACCTGCAGCGAGTGTATGGGGAAGTGGTCGGCGGAGCAGTGGTGGTCGGCCAGCAGCGTGAAGGGGATGTGGTCGGCGCCGGCGCCCGCGCCCGGACGCGCCGCCGCGTGGAAGCGGCAGCGCGTCGTCTGCGCCAGCGTGGCCTGCGCCAGCAGCGCGCGCAGCCGGCCCGGCGCCATCATCAGCGTCGGCGGCAGCACGGACTGCGGGACGAAAAAACATTAAAACCAAACCAGAATTTTGTTTTCCTTTTTATGATTTTCGTGTTTGGTTATTTAAACATTTTGTCCTTGTCAAAATTATTGTGCCTAGATTATAAGTGAACGATGTGGTCTCCTATAATCGGAAGCTCATACTAGTAGGTATTTGTCCCTGGTGTTGTAAACTTGCATGTAACTCGAACACGTAAGCTTGTAAGCTGTGGTTACCTGTAATTGAGTGTGCGTTACAGGATAATGTAATAAAACTAAGTTTTACTATTGTAAAAGATAATTTGTAATGTAACTCGTTGGTAATCCTTAAATAAATAAATAAACACGATCTCCATCGCATTGTGACACTGACAACTGTTGAACGCGGTTTAGATGTGCTGATCATATTTAATTTCATTGTTGAAATTCGCCCTAAGTAGGGTAGCCCGGTGCGTACCTGTACTCGCGCCAGCACGTGGCCGCGCGAGTGCGGGCCGGAGCCGGCCCAGTGCGCGCGCGCCTGCAGCTCGCGCGCGTCGGCGCACATCATGAGCGCGGACAGGCGGTGCACGCGCGGCGTGTCGTACTGCAGCGGCGTGAGCTCGTTGCGCAGCACGTGCAGCGCGTCCAGCACGCGCCCCGCCTCCAGGTGCTCCAGGTACTTCTGCTCTAGTACCACGAACTTCATCTCCTGAACAACCACGAGGATGTTAGTGTAGTCATTGTATTAGTATATTACCACTGGTCGACATGCTCGTCAATTTACATAGTGGCGGAAGATGGAAGGGAAGCGCCAATTTTAATACACACAAAATATAGTTAATAACATTCTTAAATTTCATTCGCTAACAGAAAACGCACAGCCTATACCGTTGGATAAAGACGTATGGATTTTTGAAAATGTGGACGTACTTAAATTCCATCGAGCTCACGGCTTGTGTAGTATAAAATTCAAAATTAACAAAATTGCTTCGCTTCTCGTCTCTTCCGTCGCACTGTACGTTGACTCCGGTAAGTCGGTAGTAGTAGGTACTAAGACTACTAACAGCGAGGTTGTGCGGGTCGACGTGCGGCGACTCGCGCAGTAGGTCGTGCAGCGCGCGCAGGTCGTGGTCGGCCTTCACCCAGTCGCCGGCCAGCACGTGCGTGCGGAACGTGGCGGCGGCCGGGTGCTCCAGGTGCAGCCCCGACTCCTCCATCAGCAGGGCGGCGCTGCGGCTGAGGGAACACGACACGGTTAGCTCAAGTCAATGTGTATCTTTGTTAAAAATTTTCTGAGTGTCAACAAACTTTGTTCAAGTCAAATTCTTACGTAATCATTCAATGAAGGCAATTAGTAACACATTCATCGGTATTTATTTCTGAGAGGTTTCAACTTTATATCTCACCACGTTTTCCAACAATTATGGTTAGTAAGTGGCACTCTTCAAATTCGCACCCACAAGTACGTTTTCCAATTCATTTGTTTACATTTTTATCAGATACCTACTTTTGGAACACATATTTTCGTAAGAATACCTTATACCTAAGAGTCTATCCAGAATTCCAGACGACAGTCTGTGGAGCACGATTCACGAGGTCTGTGAGGCTCTCAGACCAAATAAAAAACCAAGACATAGCACTGTCAACAGTGATGTGAGGCCGGTTTCGTAAACATGTGTGCACTTAGTGAGGTGTAGTTTGATTGTAGTGTGCGTGTGAGCGTGTATGCACAGAGCGGAGGTGTAGTTTTGGCATACTTCACTGTATTGTCCGCAGCGCTTGTTTGTTTTTAAGGTTCTGTACCAAAATGGTAAAAAGGAACCCTTATGGTGCGACTCTGTCTGTCATAGCTGGATATCTCAAGAACCACTAATGCTATCAACTTGAAATTTGGAATAGTTTTAGATGACGTTTGCCCAACTATTTTGCAAATAAGAAAGATTTTTTTTGCAACAGTGACTGAACGAGGGTCTTAAAAATTCGAAGTGGCGCTACTAGGGCGTATCTACATCCTATATACATTCTATGAATGGTTAGCTTGCGTGTTCTGTACTGAGCTCACGCAACGCGTCGTACGTCCAGCCAGCCAGGACTCGCCCATCAAGGAGCGTTGTCCCAAATTAGACGCATTATTAATTTATTACACGTAAAACAAAAGGTATTTTAATAAAACATGTATACTAAAAGATTGATAATTTAATTATCTTTAAAATGGTGAAGTTTTCAGAAAAACACGCTTGATAGATTTTGCGTCATTCTCAGTTTTTTATCCGCGTTAGACATAACTTTACAAATTAATTTCACTATGTAATATAAACATAATCAAAAATATGCCTATATTAAAATATTAAGAAAATGCTCTAATTTAACATATATATATTTTTTTAAATCACTAACACTGCTTGTTTAGACGTCATCTTCAGTATAAAATCATTAAAAGTCAGTTATCGTCCCCTTAAGGTTTATATCTTGTGGTAACAATGTCGAAATAGTAGATAATGTTAAATTCCTAGGTGTCCACGTTAACGCGTTATTAAACTGGAAGGTTGAGATATTGTCTATACAGAAGTCTGTTAGCTCTGCATGCTATGCAATCATAAGCCTAAAGGTAGCATTCCGTACCCGACCGCAGGAGGCAACTGCAGGCAACGTGTCGCCGCGACTGGTTTCTATGAATTTCTATGACATACGTTCCGTAGCTAGCGACACGTCGTTGGCAGCTACGGGCGAGTGTCAGGCGACACGTGCAGCCCGACCGCAGACCAGTAGTGCCGCCAACGCTCGAGCGACAACACGTTTTTTCTTAAACATGTTTAGAAATTCAAGCCTACAACCTGCTTCGAGATAAATCGAAAATGCTGTACTGGTCAAATACATGCGGGTGCCCGGCCGGTAATGTTTATATGAAAAGGGTTCCCTCTATCTAACAGAATCTTGTCCCCTGCAGTTGTCTCCTGCGGTCGGGTACGGAATGGTACCTATAGGGATGAACTCACCTTGGCCCAAATTATTTAGTATTGAGTTCTGGGGTAACAGCCACAAGTACAATGTCCACTCGGCATTTGTAATTCAAAAAAAAAACAACCGACCTCCAAAAAAAAACACTACAAAGTGAAAAATAACTTTAATTTCGGAAGTCGGTGTCTTGGGTTTTGTATTTTCGTTTTTTGCCACCGACTTCCGAAATTAAAGTTATTTTTCACTTTGTAGTGTTTTTTTTTGGAGGTCGGTTGTTTTTTTTTTTTGTAAAAAGTTTTTATTTTTCACTTTTTAGTTGTGGTACCTACCCCACACACATTCGAATACCACTACCTGCTACCAGTGACAGAAACTTATCATATCATCTACATAATAAGTGGAAAAAAAAACGTATTTTGTAGCTAACTCAAAAACTATCCAAGCAAAGTTAATAAAATTTATATGGGACCAATTCCAGAGCACACCCTTTCAAACAAAAAAAGAATTTTCAAAATCGGTCCACAATTGACGGAGAAATCGGTGGACAAACATAAAAAAAAAAAAAAACAAACATACGCGACGAACATATAACCTCCTCCTTTTTGGAAGTCGTTTAAAAAAGAGCCTTAAGGACGATGCTCCGTATGAAACAAACAGAATCGTGCAGGGACCACTTCATCAGACTTAACATTTTAAGCCATGTCTCTATATTCTAGTGTTGTTAACCAACTTTGTTAAGAACTTGCACGAGACCGATGAGGAAAGACATGCTAGAGATAGTACTCGTAGGAAAGACACGTTCCACAATCCAACCGAAATTGAATATGTGGATCAGTCCCAGAGTTCAATCTGTCTTTTTAACCGATTTCCAAAAAGGAGGAAGTTATATGTTCGTAGCGTATGTTTTTTTTTTTATGTATGTCCACCGATTTCTCCGTCAATTGTGGACCGATTTTGAAAATTCTTTTTTTGTTTGAAAGGGTATGCTCTTGAGGTGGTCCCATATAAATTTTATTAACTTCGCTTCGAAAGTTTTTGAGTTAGCTTCAATAATACGTACTTTTTCCCCATTAGTACGTGGATGATATGATATTTGTGTGGGGTAGGTAGTTCAACTAAAAAGTGAAAAATAACTTTAATTTCGGAAGTCGGTGACAAAAAACGAAAATTCAAAACCAAAGACACCGACTTCCGAAATTAAAGTTATTTTTCACTTAGTAGTGTTTTTTGGAAGTCGGTTGTTTTTTATTTTATTTATATAACAAGTTGCCAATGGACTTCAAAAGCATATACAGCATAAACGTATTTAAAAATAAATTAAAGACATATTTATTGAGGAAGAGCTTATTACAGTATTGAAGAGTTTACAGATGACAAATGACATCCACTATTAAATGATTGATTTGTGAATTATTTTGATGTATTTGTGTGTTGTATTGTTAATGTCTTTTTTTAGGGTTCCGTAGTAAACAAGGAAGCCTAAAGTGGTAAAACAAAATGATGAAAAACATTTTTTTTTGAGTACCTCCCCTACACGTAAAGTGGTGATGTTTTTTTTATCCCATTGTGTGGGATATCATTGGAAAGGTCCTTTAAAAACATTGCAAGTTTGTGAAAACCATTTTTGGATTCAGGGATCCGTTTGCGAAATAATAGTGCTAATTTTTGTTAGAGTCAATTGTGTGTGTCCCCCCTCCTGCCAGCTAAATGGTTGGTTTTGGGTGTGTGAAAAAATCACAGCAATAATTTATATAACGAAATTAAAAGGAAAACTATCATAGCTAAGTAGGCGTTGAAATATTTAGTCGATTATTTTTTTTTTTAATCTGCTGTTCCATACATTTTGACCGCGTAGGTATTGCACTTTTCTATGAAAACAGCAGATTTTTTTAAAAATAATCGTCGATAATTTTTCTGGGGGTTCAGAATCATGTACTGAATCCATAGTAACAGTTTTCGCGTCGATGTCCCTGCCACCCTGTATTATAACTGGGCGGGCGTCGATTATCGTCTCGGCCATTCATCATCACATAATATTATGATAGGAAGTTCCGAAGTTGATAGATTTTAAACTTATTCTATTTCCTTTATTCCATGTGGTGTTGATTTTCACGCGTAAAATATGGCTGTGCAGCAGTATATAATATACCGAGTCCGACACTCACAGCACCAAAAGGACAAGGAAGTTTCAACTAGGTTCTTGTCAAGCGGAATGTTTAGGTACCATTGTACCAACCTACTAAGTATTTTAAAAGTACCTGTTGTATTTAATACATAGCTGCCATACAATAAGTTACTCTCCTGTAGTAGTTTCTGATGTAAGTAATTACTATTTACAAGCGTTATGGTTTATTCCATGCTTACATAATTTATTTTAACTGAATAAATAATTCTTAGGCATTTTTGTTTATATTACCTGTACCTATATTATTTATTTATTTAGTACATGAGCACATATATTATATGTAATATGCACATTATACATATTTAATGGTTTTTAGAATTCCGTAACCGAAGAGTGCCAAACGGAAACTTATTACTATACTAAGCCTCCGCTGTCCATCCGTCCGTCTGTCTATCAGCTGGCTGTATCGCATGAACCATTACCGATAAGCAGAAAGTTGAAATTTTCACAGATTGTGTATTTCTATTTTTTTAATTTTTTTTTCTTTAAGTCGGTTTGTACAAACACTTTTACACGTCAATCATATTTTAAAGCTAGATGAGGTCGGCGTTTCTTATCTGACTACTCTGAGAAGAAAGGCCGAAACAAACTCAGAGGTCTCAGTCTCTTTTAAAGTCCAGACATAATCTTGGTCAGAACATGTGAAGGCCATGTGGATTGGTATCTGAAGTGGTCTTTTGAGAAAAGCACCACACAGATTAAGAGGGCCTGTCCAGTCAGTGCACGCATTTGTCAGTTATCGTGCAGCTCAACTCAGAACGTAAAAGGAGCTCAACGATTCGACGAACAATACCAAAGAAAGGACATTTGGTCAAATAAATAAATATGTATATGACCCACATAGTCCTCACATTCACAATAATTAAAATAATATTAATATTATACTTCACAAAGTAAATATTCATGTCATTGTGTATATAATTTTAAAGTTTGCAAAATAACAAAGTTCCGAAAGTAAAAAAATAAAAATAATAATTGGAGCAGCTCAATTAGACCAGGGTAGAAGCCTTTAAAAATAATGAAAAGTGAAAAAAAATTATAATAGAATGAGACCCATTAGAAAAGGAGGGAAATATGATAAAAATGAAAGGAAAAATAATTTACGGGCGATCTGAGGTTGGGAAGGGGATGGGGGTGAGTTTTTAAGGGTAAAAAACGGTTTTTCTCGATTTCCGGCAAAACTAAAAGTCCTATCGAAAAAAGTCAAATGGAAAAGTTGTAGATAATAAAAAGATCTAAAACTTTTGTATTTACACTTTTTTCACATAACCTCAAAATTTATGTGAAAAATTCAAAAAACCAAGTTTTTGGTTTTTTATTTTTATCTTTTACAAAAAATTTTTTTTTTAACGAAATTTTGTGAAAACTTACCTTTTTATGTCCCAAATACGCTGTAATTTATTTAATTAAAAATATTTATTTTTTCACCTTATTTTGAATTAATATCGAAAAAACACCCTAATTTTCAATCGAAAATTCACCCGTCAAAATATCAGCTTTTTTCAAAAAGTTGGTGCGGTTTCTGTTCGTTGAAATCTCTACTTTCCGATGGTGAAAAAAAAAATATATGTTACTATGGTAAATCTTCTCAGAAAATGCAAAAATTCAAAAAAAACTTGAATTCGATTTTTTTTTTTAATTGTTATAAATAATTTTATCTAAAAAATGTGATTGCTGCAATTTGTTTCAATTAAAAAGTTGATTTATTTAATTCTAATTACATTTATGTCATAGAAAATCTCATTATAGATAAATATAAATGTAAATCGTACTATTAAATGTAGATGCTTTATTCTCATTACGTTATTCATTACAATATTTTTAAACACATTAATCTCATCATTCATAAATACCTTATCTTCAATTCTAATCACTTATTCATAAGTTTTTGTCTTTTTGATGGCATTTCTTCATCGTTAGATTCGTCAAACATCTCCGATTCTAGTAGATCTTCGAAATCTTCATGATTATCACCTTCTTCCTCTCCAACATTACTTCCAGACTGCGTTGGTTCTTCATCCACAATATCTTCTGAATCATTAACTTCCTCATAGGTTTCTTTTTCAATATTGGAGCAATTCTCAGAACCATGACAGTTTGAACACAAATTTGTGCATTTTAAACCATGTTTTCGGCAACCACATTTTAAACTGTTACATCCAGTTTCACAGCTGCAGCAAATTGTTTTGAGCAATATTTCCGGAATTAATTCTTTTTGTGTAAATTTGGGCATAATTCCACTTTGAAATTGCTTCCAGCCCCAATCTGTTGCTGTTAGTTCGTTACCCAACCAAGTTTAAAGCTGATAATATGCCCTGTAACAATGTTGTTCTGCTGCTCCTTCTGTAGGTGGGAGGTTTGCCAAAACGAAAGATGATTTAATTTTTGCCAATTGATATTTTTTAAACCTTAATTGATTCAGTGTAATTTTTTCATTTTTACATTTATAAATAGATTTGATTAGTTGTAACCCATTTTTTTCTATTTCTTCGTTACTTGCATCTTTCTTATAAAAAACATTGGCCAAATTTGACAAATTTTTAGCGTCTAATAATGAATTGACGATACTTTTCTTTCCTTTTCCGGCAAATCCAGATGTTGTATCGCAACCAGAAAAACAATGCAGAAATGCAACAATGTTTCTTAAGGATTCATGTTTGAAACTATTAGACGTGAAAAATAGGTCTTTTACATTTCCAGAACCTGGTTTGAGAAAATAAATGTCAAGATTATATGAATTTAACTGATTTAATATATAGTATATAATAGTAGGTATGTATGTAGTAAGACCCAGACCCGCCTAGCCCCTTCCCCACTTCTCCACGAAATACCTTTTGATGGGCTACAATTTTTTGTAGGTCACTCAGGTATATCTACTCAGGTATATATATAATTTATCTCAAAATAGTTATAAATAAGCATCTACGCATATAATTTAAAGAAAATTAGACAACTTTCTCCAAATATTGTAGATGTCTTATTAAATATTAATTTAATTAACTTATTTGTTTGTTAATTATAGTAGTATATTTTAATTTGCAATTTTTTTGTTATCAACGTCACATGTAATCTAACGTTTTTCGAGTAATTAAAGTCTAAATTTTAATAAATAGCTCAAAATTATTTATAATAATTAAAAAAAATTTTTCGAATTCAAGTTTTTTTTGAATTTTTGCATTTTCTGAGAAGATTTACCATAGTAACATATATTTTTTTTTTCACCATCGGAAAGTAGAGATTTCAACGAACAGAAACCGCACCAACTTTTTGAAAAAAGCTGATATTTTGACGGGTGAATTTTCGATTGAAAATTAGGGTGTTTTTTCGATATTAATTCAAAATAAGGTGAAAAAATAAATATTTTTAATTAAATAAATTACAGCGTATTTGGGACATAAAAAGGTAAGTTTTCACAAAATTTCGTTAAAAAAAAAATTTTTTTGTAAAAGATAAAAATAAAAAACCAAAAACTTGGTTTTTTGAATTTTTCACATAAATTTTGAGGTTATGTGAAAAAAGTGTAAATACAAAAGTTTTAGATCTTTTTATTATCTACAACTTTTCCATTTGACTTTTTTCGATAGGACTTTTAGTTTTGCCGGAAATCGAGAAAAACCGTTTTTTACCCTTAAAAACTCACCCCCATCCCCTTCCCAACCTCAGATCGCCCGTAAATTATTTTTCCTTTCATTTTTATCATATTTCCCTCCTTTTCTAATGGGTTTCATCCTATTATGATTTTTTTTGGTTTTAAAAATTATCGACCCTGGACTAAATCCCAAGTCCTCAATGTAATTTTTAACGGTATAAAAAGCTTTCTGGCACAACCAACGTGTAATGAATGATTTAAATTTATTAAGGCTTACATCTTGTACGTGGCTTGGAAGTTTATTATAAAAGCGTATACATTGACATCTGAACGATCCACCTATTTTCTTTAGCCTTATTGTAGGTACAACAAATTTGTGTTTGTTCCTAGTATTTATGTTATGGATATCACTGTATTTTTTAAACAATTTTATATTTTTATGGGCAATAAAAGATTATCAAAAATATACTGAGAAGGCACAGTCATTACATTAATCTCCTTAAATTTATCTCTGAGAGAGTGTATAAATTGATCGAACAGCTCTTTTCTGCAAAACAAAGATAGTCTGAATGTCGGCAGCATCTCCCCACAACAGAATACCGTACGACATTACACTATGAAAACAGCTAAAGTACACTAAACGGGCTGTCTCTATGTCAGTCAAATTACGAATTTTTCTAACAGCATATTGCCGCTAAGTATAACAAAAAATAATAAAAATAAAGTTAAAATTTAAAGGGGTCTCCATACAAGAAACCCGTTTTTTTTGGAGTTTCTTTCTAAATATTGTACGGTGGTACGGAACCCTTCGTGTGCGAGTCCGACCCGCACTTGGCCGGTTTTTTATTTGAACAACAAAAAACACAAGAACAAAAGATTAGGCAATACGATTACTACAATGAATACGATTACTACAATGAATACGATTTCTACTACTTATTGATTACTTACAAGTATATATCAAATTAAGTAAGTAAATAATATTCATTCATTCAATCAATCAATCAATCAATCAAAATATTTTATTTCACATAAACCTACATGGGCACTTATGAAACGTCAGAAGCTAGGTGCACGGTTCCAATTGGTCGTTTCCTATGGAGAAGAGCCGGCAAGAAACTCCACGGTTACTCTTTTAAAAATAATTGGCTTTTACAATACTTTCATATAACAGTGTTTCTAGGTATGGGAGGACAGTGTAGGTCTTTCAATAAGTACCAAGTACTTAACAAAATAGAAAATAGTCAACAGGTCTACAATCCACTAAGCCTACAGCGTTCTCACATTCACAAAATATGTAGAAAAGAATCTATACAAAAAATAAATAGATTAATAAAAGTAAAAACCTATTTTAATAAAACGCAATTATTTGATTGCTGTTACAACTGTAATCAATCTGAGTAATTATCATGTCCACAAGTCACAAAAAAAAAAAAGTTCAAATTAAATCGTAGGTATATAATGTCAAATAATAGAATAATAAATATGTCAAGGACGAATGCAAAAAAAAAAAAAAAAAAAATTAAGATTTAAATAAACATGGTAATTTGGGAGCAGTTAATAGACTCTTACTTATTTATGCCATTTAATGAGGTACCAGGGAAGCCACATGTGCAGAAGGAATTATTGCCAAACTTCCTTATCTTCAACATAGTCTTTAATTTTATAATATGCTTTCTTGATAAGGACACGTTTGATGTGGGTTTTGAACTTCCCATCGCTAAGTTCTGTCACAGACTTTGGCAACTTGTTATAAAAGCGGATACTGTTTATAAGAAATGACTTGCTTGTTTTAGTTAATCTAAATTTGGGTATCACAATTTCATGTCGACTACGTGTATTTATATTATGGAAATCGCTTCTTATTTTGAAAAGTCTTAAGTTTTTGCGAACATACATAATACTTTCTAAGATATAAAGTGAAGGCAAAGTCAGTATATCAATTTCTTTAAATTTGTCTCTAAGGGACTCGCGAGGGCCCATTTTATAGATCGCGCGGATTGCCCTCTTTTGTAAAATGAAAATTGAATCTACGTCAGCTGCCGATCCCCACAGCAAGACGCCATAAGACATAATACTGTGGAAATAAGCAAAGTATACTAACCTAGCTGTGGCTATATCAGTCAACTGCCTTATTTTTCTTACTGCATATGCAGCTGAACTTAATCTACCTGAAAGAGTTCTAATATGGGCGCCCCATTGTAATTTTGAATCTAAAGTAATTCCTAAGAATATAGTTTCCGTTATTGCATCTAGGTTTTTGCCATCAAGTTTTAGATTTAGACCTACTTGAGGTACATTTGGTAATGAGAACCTAATACATTTCGTTTTGTTCGCATTAAGTAAAAGATTATTAGCTGCGAACCATTTTGAAAGTACAGCCAGACTATCGTTAACATGTAATACATCTGTATCTTTCCTGTCTATTTTAAAAATAAGAGAAGTGTCGTCAGCAAATAGAATTATATCTGATAAGTTAGTCATCATGTAAGGAAGATCATTTATATAAACTAGAAATAAGAAAGGGCCGAGAATTGAGCCTTGAGGCACGCCCATTTTAACTAGAGACCCCGAAGACGTCGCCCCATTAACATTTACTTTTTGCTGCCTGTTTGATAGATAGGAAAGAACAAGATCAGCAGCTTGTCCACGAATTCCGTAGTGGTGTAATTTACAGATCAGTGTATTGTGGTCAACGCAGTCAAACGCTTTTGAGAGGTCACAGAAAATGCCAATTGCATCCTGGGACTTTTCCCAGGATTCCAAAATGTGACTGATGAGTTTTACTCCTGCGTCAGTCGTCGACCTACCTTTCGTGAAACCAAACTGGTGACTATGTAAAATCCCATTAGAATTAAAATGTGACAACATCTGGTCTAGCATGATTTTTTCATATATTTTACTCAATGCTGGTAGCACAGATATTGGTCTATAATTAGAGGGATCACTCTTACTACCCGATTTGAAAATTGGTACTACTTTACTATGTTTCATTAAATCAGGAAACGTACCGCTATCTAAACATTGATTAAATATGCCTGTTAGTACAGGGGCAATTGTGTCAATGATATCTTCAAGAACCTTAACGGAAATCCCCCATAAGTCTTCAGTGTTTTTTATGTTAAGACTTTTAAATGCTTTTTTAATTGTGTCAATAGAAATGGGCTTGAATTCAAAACTTGGAATGTCTCTACTGAAGTGTTCTTTTAAAAGAGATTCAGCTAGTATAGATGATGAGGGGAGAGATTTCGTAACCTCTATTGGGATGTTGGTAAAGAAGTTTTCTAGTGTCTCAGCAACTTTTAACTTATCTGAAATGGTTACATTATCAATGTTTAATGACAATTCATTCTGATCTCGCTGTTTTGTGTTTCCAGTTTCTTTGTTAATTACCTGCCACACAGCTTTTATTTTATTGTTAGAATTATTAATTTTGTTACTTATTAATTTAGATTTAGCTTGGGCGCAGACTCTTTTAAATATCTTAGAATATTTTCTTACATAATTATGAATTACTTGATCAGAAGTCAATGATTTTTCGTTATATAAATTATATAAAATATCTCTGCTTTTTCTAATGCCAGGAGTGGCCCATTCATTAAATTTTGGTTTGGTATTGATTGTTACTGTTTTTACAGGACATGCTTTATGGAATTCTTGGCATACTGTAGAAAATAATGTACCGTAGTTTATGTTGGGGTCTTGTGAATCAAAACTAGCTGTTGAAAGATTGCTAAGAACATTATTATTAAACATTTTCAATTTATTTTTAGTAAGAGGTCTTAACTGAATAGTTTTATCTAAACGTAACTTTTTATCTGATTCAAATGATACAAGTTGACCAGTATGGTCAGACCTAACGCCACTAATTAAGGATGAGTCTTGTATTTTACAATTAGTAAATATATTGTCAATGCATGAAGCTGAGGTTGCTGTTATTCTAGTCGCTTCATTAAATATACATTTTAAAATTGAATGAATTAAACAATGATATAAGCTTATATTTATCAGGTGAGTTAACTAATAAATCAATATTTAGGTCACCACAAACAAAAACTAATTTATTATCTTTAAAAAGTTTACTTAGTATTTCTTCCATAATGATTAAAAATGATGACAAGTTTGAAGCTGGTGGTCTATAAACACATAAGAAAGTATGGCCTTCAACCTCTGCACATGCTACCTCACATAAGCGATCAACAGAGCAAGCAGTGATATCCTTCCTTTCCTTGTCTGAAACAACTATTACATAATATCAAGGTACCACCCCCTATTGAGGACCTGTTGTACGCACTGGCAACTGAAAAATTATTTACATTAAACAGCATCCTATCTGGTTTTAACCAGGTTTCACAAAAGCATAAGATATCCATATGATATTTATCTATTAACAATTCCACGTCTAGGATTTTGCCAGAGAAGCGATTAATATTTTGATGATACAATAAAATATTCTTATCATGCTTCTCTTTTGTCGAGTCTAAAAGTTTAAAGAGCCTATCACAGTATTATTAGAAATACTAGATAATACTATTTCGTCACTTAGCCTAGTCTCAGTTAAATTATCAATAACTGCGTGTATATTGTAAGCTAACAAAGTAGCCAATACATGTTGACTTTTCTTGGGAAGAAACATATGTTCCCGAGTTAAAACAAAATCTCTAACAAAATTGTTAGTATCAAAATACAATAAACGGTCACTATGACGACATGTCAAAATATGCATTAAGTTATTTAAACTATAAATGTAATCATTTTCTTCAGCATACAAATTACCTGAATATGGCAATGCACATAATATTAATTTACCTAATTTTAATTTAAGTAGGGTGTCGACACCATTAACTATGTCCCTTTTAGTGATGCTCAGACTGTTTCCAATTAAAAGAACTACAGTAGTCTGCTCATTCATTTGTGTGTTTTTTATTTTATGAACAAGCTCATTAAAATGCAGGTTATGGTAACAACAGTTAACTATGGCATGTTTAGATTGGTTATTTAATAAGGATCCAAAACCTGCTCCTAATCTATCAGAATATACTAAAACATTACTTTGAGTGGGATTGATAGTTTCTATAGTATTGGTGTTACATTGGTGTTCAACAAGCGATATAAGTAGATATTTTATAAGTGCATAGGTAAGTACTATGAGTAGTGATCGGATAATCGGATGCATATTTACCTAAAGTGTAGGTGTTGGCTATTATGGAATGCACTTTTGTATCGAAAAAATCCCGGGAATTCGGAATCGATAAATTTAGTTTTTTTTACTATAGAATCAAATCGGGTGTAGGAATATTTACTTAGTTTAAGGTGTTGGTTAATATTATGGAATGCACTTTTGTATCGAAAAAATCCCGGGATTTCGGAATCAACAAATTTACTGTTTTTATTATAGAGTCAAATCGTGTGTAGATAGATACCTACTACCTATTATTCTTCTTACACTCAACATAGTCATAAATTGATGGGGAGCTTAAAATTAACTTCAAGTAAATACATATTTTAATTATGTAATTCCGTGTTATTTTTTTTAAATAAATACCACATGCTAAAGACGACGTTTCCTCGCCATGTTACAGACTAGTTTCTTATTTCCGAATTTTCTGGAATCCTGGGATTTATATTTAAAAATATATGGTTTAAGAAGCTGCTTCCATAATTTCCTAACCAAAAATAAACTTTAGGTAAATATGCATCCGATTATCCGATCACTGACTATGAGTCTCCATGTAATCGGTCTTAAAATGCTACTCTGGACTGGACTATATATTTTTATCATATTCAAATTCACAATTACAGGGTATTGGTAACCTATTCGTCGGCAATCCGATAAGGGGATGTAGAGGTCCTTTGCAACCAAATTACCCCTGATAACCCCTGTGCCAATGTCAATATTTTTCGAGTCATTTGAGATTTTATATTTTTATTTCATACATTTTACAATATAAAATGTCAAATAAGTACTCGAAAATGGTTGACATTGGCATAGGGGTCATCAGGGGTGATTTGGTTGCAAATGACCTCTCCTACATCCCCTTAACAGATTGCCGACGTTTATCCAATAACCCTGTTACATAGCTATATTAAAAAAAAAAAAAAATAACATGGTAACATTTACATCTCTCTAAGTTGGATTTGTTCCATAAGAACTTTTCCTTATGAGATTTGTTGTTATGAAACAAAACTAACTTAAGAGAAATGTGTTACTTAATGATTCCAATGATTATAATTGATTTGATTTTACTTTATTTGACATTTTTTATTTGATTTTATTTGTTTTAGTTTAATTGTATTTGATCTTATTTGGTTTTATCTGTAAAATTTCTGTTAATTTATGTTCGGCAATGGGTGTTATTTACCAGTATTATTATTATAAGTCTGTGAATACATTTATCTGCTATAGTCGCGCATCATATTTTGATCAAGATACAACCAGACATTGACCTGCAAATTGCAAAAAAACGTAAGAAATTTGCATTTCGCGGGCTACAACTGTGGATTCACCTAGGCCGCATTCCGAGTTACGATAAAAGTGATAATATTGCGAATCCGACCAAATTTAATAGTCACAAAATATAAGGGTTATTTAAGTAATAATTGTGACTTTGGACTTTGGTCGGATTCGCGATATTTTCACTTTTGGCGTAACTCGGAATGCGGCCCTAGTCTTGTCCTTTCAGCTACTTACTAACATTAACAAAATTTATAACAACTAAGTACCACAAAATGAAAAGTTCGACGGCTTATCTTGCTTCCGTTACTACATGACGCTGGCAAAATAGTCAACATCGGCTAAGTTGCCAAAAAAATAAACCTTAGCAAGAGTTGTAGAAATGAACCGTGTTTCCTTGCAGCACAATATAGGTAGGCATATTGTGCACCTAACTACTATTCTGTGCCTTTAGTGCCTTATCAGGCAATCAAGAGAACTTGAAGAAAATGGTTCACCTACTTAATACATGTATTGTGCTAAGAAATTCATAAAAAAAATGATGCAACTAAGTGCAACCACCACGTGTTTTGCTAAAAGATAAACTTTAGTAAGATAACAGAGTGGCCCAAATGCCGAAGGCGTCCGAATTTCACGTGAATCCGGTTAGCAAGACGGATTGATTACCTCCAGCTATGAACATAACATAAGGTAACTGATAAAATGATAAGTGGGTTCTTACCACAAACACGCCTAGCATATGTTTGGAAATAAATAGCAACGTTTTACAGAGGACACGTTTTTTATACACAAATACCATTTTAATAAAGGACGTCAGACCTCTGTTTTTGCACAAACTTCTAAATAAATAACAGACTATTTTGCTGTATTAGCTGATGCTTGTAATCTATTTCTCCTCTTCTTGAATCTGCCTTATTTCTGATATTCTGCTACAGATATAATATTTAGCTTAGGATAACAAATCAACAAGTATGACGATGACTCAGCACTTCTTGTGATAAAGTATTTATTCCTATATTAGTTGACATCAGTCGTCACTGATCTATAAAGATGCAAGTAGTCTTCCATCGTCATTTTACTGAATAAAACACTTCATTTTCCAATTATGACTACTTATTAAACTATGTGTTTTCTAAAAACCACATGATCAATGCAAATAACATAAGGAAAACTGTTCAGTGTCAGCTTAAACATGATTCTATGATTGGCTAACAGAAAATAACAGGTATTTGTTTACCTTGCTCTGCCATACAATATAATAAGTGTTTGTCTATGTAGAGAGAACATTGATTCAGAATGGTATAGAAATGTATCAATTGATTCAAAACATGCTTTAGATTCTTTGTTTTGTTCTTAGCTATTAGAACAAAGAAATTAATTATTCATAGAACCTACATGACTCCTAATTGGTTATTTATTTGATTATTATTTGCCTTTTTTAATGAAGCTAACAAACAATTTGTATGCACAACGGAAAACTCAAAGTGCTTCCCACACACAAAACTTGCATTTTCATTGTTGTTTACTCAAGTTCTAATAATATTTAGGTACATGCCTGACATGACATATAATCTAATGCTTACAGAAAACTGGTTTAATTGTTTGTTTATCTTAAGATATTAAAAGAAGCAAAGGTCATTAAACTCTAATTAGTAATTTATCAGGAACCATGATTTGTCTTGATACCACAACATGATTCAGTGTTTTATACTTTTTAATTATTATGCCTGTAATGGTTTGTGCTGGTATAGAGTCTGTTGGAAAGAGAGGAACAAGCCTGTTGTAAGCCAGAATGGTTTCAACAACAAACACAGCTGAAGAATCACTGCCTTGTGCTTGTGCCGAACACTACAATAGAGGTAGAGTGAACGCTCAGCGGTACTCACTCCAGTCCCACAGAGAGAAGGTGCTGGCCGATGAGGCGCACGATCTCCTGGTCAGTCTGCGACATGCGCAGGCCTGGCGGCTGCAGGTCGCCGTTGCGCGTCACGGTGTCGCCGTTGACATGGAGCGGCGGCGGCGCGCCGTTGGCTGCGGGCGGCTGGTGCATGTCTGCGGGCCGGGCGGGCGGCGACAGCCTGCGGGTCCGCTTGCGCGGCGGCCGGTGCCCAGCGCCCTCGTCGCCCGAGTCAGTGGAGGCCAGGCTGGCCCGCTCCGCTGCGCCCGCTCGCCGCGCTCGTCGGAGCGCCGAGATCACGAGCGCGCCCGCCGCATCGGCCTCGACGCCTCGGCCGAATGACGTCACGGCCCCCGATACGCACCACCCGCGCTCAATAGACCATCTCCCTTTGTTCGTCGCTGCGAAACTCGCTCCTGGCCTGCTGCGTCGCGACACTCTATCGACCAAAATACTTCCTACGCGACTGCAACCAAGAAACTTGTACCGTTACGAAACGTTTCGATCGTTGCTAGAGTTTGTAGCGTTTGCGATGCGTACACAAAAATCAGCTGAAAATGATACGACAGCTGTCTTTCTTCGCTAATGCAACATCGCCCTTCTTTCCGTTTCGGATGACGTTCGTGTCTTGTTCGGTTGCGCATCGGGCGAAATCGTGTTGTAATGTAATGACCTCAAAAATAAAATTATCCGTGCATCAAAAATGGTGCAAGCAGGCCTATGCAATATATAAAAATATATAGCTAGGTCAAGCTTACTGTATTTCAGTTAAAATAAAAAGAATCATGCTCAAAAGGCCTCCCAAAAGTCCAGATCATAAAATTCCTGCTGTAACAAAGTTACACAGAATGAGAAAATAATTATTACATTAACTATCAAAGCACCAAACTATATATCTTTGATGTAAATATATTAATATTTTTTTTAAATATAGTGCACTTCCGTCAAAATTTGATATACTATGAAAACTAATTTCAGATCCAGCTAGACCCACTGCTTGAAATGGAACGTTTGGTATGGTATGTTTACAAAACTTGTTTGGTATTTATTTACAAAAAAGTATTACTAGCACAAAAAATGAAATTATAATTAATTATTATTCTTTATCAATCAATTATTCTTTTTCGCTTGCTTTTATCCACTTTTATTTCGTGTACTATAGCTCAAATATTAGTTACGTAATAATATTTTTCTCGATGTGAAATTTTTGTTTTCTCTCACTAGCTTTGAACGTTGAATAAATGCATGTGTTTTTAAACGTATTTCTAAATGTCAAGCACACAAGTATGGAGTGTCAACAAAAAATGTCATCAAATCAAACCTTCGAAACCAGGGAATTGATTACAAAACTTTAAAATAATGAAATTAATAATTTTAAAAGTAATTTTACTGTATTTGCTAGTGAAGCCGTCAAACTTACAGCTTCTTATCAATGTTAGAAATCAGGTGTGTTTTATTGCTGAACCTTTGTAATCAAATTCGCACTGTTGCAAATTGTTTTCTTTATGATTTATTGATAAGTAATTTATTCGTATAAATTATCAACAGCTTTTAAGTGGAATCCTGAAGGATTCCACTGATACAGCACAATAAAGCTAACATATTTTTTGTTAACCACCCTCTGTTCAGGGTGGCGATGTTATGCAGGAGAACATAACTGCGAACGTGTCGGAGGACACCATCACCCTGGAGTTCATGCGGCTGGACGGCGTGCTCGTGTCGCAGCTCGTCGACTTCACCAATGTGAGTTAACCTCACAATAATAATAGTCAACAAATGTATAATATTGGACTTATAGTAAGAAAGTTCTCTTTGGAGCATTGTAACAGCAACCAGTTAGTTTCTCTTTTGTATAACTAGTGACATAACATCACGCCTTGTTTCCCTGAAAGTTTAGGCAGTGATGTACCCCATAGTAGGGACACCCACATTTCACCAGTAATGTTTAGTCCCATTCCCATGTAATAGGGGGCGAGTCTAATACCATCATTCGGGTACAAATCTAGGCTCCGGGATTCTACTGAAAAATTCGTAATGGAAAACACAACAACACTTTGCCTGACCTGGGAATTGAACCCAGGATCTTATGCTCAACAGTAGCACCGGACCAATGAGGCAGACATAACTAATGTGTTTTAATAAATAACTTATTTTCCCCAACACAACCAAATTCATTATCAGTATTATCAAGTGAGTTTGGCTTCAATTAATTAGTAATAACCAATTTATAACTATGTTAAATGGTTTAATCTGTACAAAAATAGAAAAAGCAGAATTCTCAACCAGTGAATGCCCCTGATAACAATAAATTTGCCAGCTTTATTTAATGTTTTGTTTTACTTCTGAGGTACAGCAGTTTGTTGTTCAATGGTGGGCAATGGACACAATCACAAGTTTTTTTTAATTAAAGTGGTACTTGCAGGAAGTGGAAGCAATGAAGCTGATAATTCCCGGTGAGGAGGAGCTGGGTCAGAGTGGACACCAAACACTTTGCTTCCTCACCCATGCAGCACAGGCTGACTTCATAGCACCGGACGCTATGGCCAAGTTGAGACAGGTATGTACTCATGGTGAGTTGTAATGTAAAACATGACATGTCTGTCAATGGACTTTACCTAGCTTATGATTATTATCCGGACACAAACACTAGTTTTCAAGTTTTCTTTAATGTGAACCTAGCATTTTAGCTATAAGAGGTACGTAGAGGTAACTTGTTAAATTTTAATAGGCGACTGTGTAAGTCTCAGCCTCTCAGATTATACTTAAGATAATTATATTTTACTAGCTTCTGCCCGCGACTTCGTCTGCGTGGAATAGTTACTTTGGGCTAATGCTAACTTTAACCGCTCGTTTACGTAGAAGGTGAAAATATTTTTTTAAAATAATACTTACGATAAGAAGCTATTAGAACAAATTTGGTTAGCATAAAAAAGATTATAGAGAGCCAACCTTAAAAGATAGACATATGCTGTCGCGGACTTTTTTTAGAACTTTTAAAGGGGAACAATTCTGTCATACATGATTGTTGCGAAACTTTAACCGTTTACGCAGCGGTCTCAAAAGGAAAAAAAACCCCCGATTTTGAAACATTATTCATTGGTGCTCCGTTCCTATTGGTCTTAGCGTGATGATATATAAAGAATTTTTGAAATCGGACCAGTAGTCCTGAGATTAGCGCGTTCAAGCAAACAAACAAACTCTTCAGCTTTAATTAGTCTATAGTATAGATAAAGCAGTTGTTGGTAAACCTAGCTTCTGCCCGCCACTTCATCCGCGTGAAATTTCCGCCCCCGACCAACCGCGTCGCTGCGTATCACCCGCTCGAGCTGTTACTTAAAGAAAGAAAAATAGGTTTATGTGTCACAGAAACACATGCATACATAAAAAACAAAAGTAATCAGAGAACAACAAAAGTACATTATAAATCACGAGCATAAAACAGAACAGAAGTTAGTCGGCAGCTGCACGACATGACTGTGACAAGGCTTCCACTCAGCATGATGACGCTGATCACACGCTGCGCACTTCGTTTTTGCTTAGCATTCTTTCTGATTTTTTTTCTTTTTGCTCCTAAAGGTCGTAGCGTAGTTAAATAACCTATGACTTTCCTCAAGAATTGGGCCATTAAATGCAAAAACATTTTTTCAAATCCGACTGTTCCAGAGTGCGTTCAAACAAACAAACTCTTCAGCTTTATTATATTAGTATAGATAAATAAATGTTTGTTTCTAGAAAAACCCAGGAACGATCCGCGTGGCGGAGGAAGACAAGGGCTGGCGGCAGACGACGGCGAGCGCGTGGGCGGGCCGCTCCACGCGCCTGCTGTCCGCGCCCGCCGCGCGCCACTGCGCCGCCGCGCGCGACCGCGTGTACCTGCGCGCTGCTGACCTGGCGCGCTGGGCACCCCGCCCAGGTCAGTACCTGTCACACACAACACCCAGCAACTGTGCTCTTCAACGAAACAAAAACATATCTCCCAGATTTTCCGAAATGAAATTCACACACATTTGGTTGCTATCTATTAGAGCCTAAAGCCGGGTCCAGACGAGTGTAACGTGTAATGTAAGATTACGTGTAATTTAGCATCAACAGTGTGGACGGCACACGAACTCAAAGCGAATTGTGAACGCAAAAATATTTCAAAAGCTGTTTCCACTCAGTTGCTACGAACATGCCGAATAGGAAGGTCGTGATAGCTGGTGCGGCTTTTATTTTCATGTATTTACTAACTGAAGACCGCAAAAGTCGGAAGCGTCGATGGTGGAAAACTAATTTGTATAAAAGAAGATCTTCTTTACTTGTGGAACTAAAATCTCAACATATAAGTGGTCAATATAAAAACTTTACCCGGATGTCGCCTACTGACTTCGAATATTTGTTAACAATCATTGCGCCTAAAATATCAAGACAAGACACTATAATGAGATCTGCAATTTCGCCGCAAGATAGACTGGCTCTAACACTAAAACTTTTGGCAACAGGAGATTCATTTACACTTCAATACACCTTCAGAATTTCAAAACAGTCAATGTCTTGCATTGTACCAGAAGTTTGTGAAGCGATTATAAAAGCATTGAAAGAAAACATTAAGGTGAGTTTTACATATTTTTATTTATTTATTAAAATAACAAATTAAGCTATTGTATTAAGTAGGGTAAGCAAAATTAAAATTATTCCAAAATTAAAATTAGAAAGTTAAATCAAATTGTATCTTCAAATCATGTAGTACAAAATTTATTCTTTTCAAATCACGTCATTCACAAAATCTACATCTTCATATGAAGTTTGAGATAATTCTGAGGGAACAGGTGAAGCATATGGAGCAGTAGGGCAACTTGTCTGATTCTGACCTGTTGAATACCCTGAAGTAAGTTCTGAGCGATTAGACAAAGAAGGTGGTTCATTGCAGTATCTTGATGAAGGAACCGAGCCTGTTGTATACCCACTGTAATTGAATGCCGATGGATAATAATGTTGAGAAAAGTTAGTGCATCCTTCATCGGCTTTGAATATTACGTCCATTATTGCTCGCTGCACGGCATTTTTAGTACTTCTGTTATATTGTTGCATCTTGCTGCATATAAAATTTGAAAAGAAAAGGGTTTCACTGTCAAAATTGTTTGGATTATTGTTTCGGGGTTCAGGAGTAGGACTAGAAGCAGCACTCTTAAGCAGGCCAAGAGCCTCCGAAAGCATACCCATTTTTTTATTTTCGTCTGATTTCTTTTTTTCGGGGGCCTGACCAGTTGGTGATATAAATTCTGAACTGTTATCATTTTCTACACTTGTAGATGCACTCTGTTCCGGTTCATTTGTAATCTGTAATTAAAAAGAAATTCATTGTTTCATCCAAAAACAGAGTCCGAATGGATCCAGATCTCAAACAGATTTGATGAATTGTGGAATTTTCCCCATTGTGCCGGAGCCATGGACGGTAAACATGTCATTCTCGAGGCTCCGGTACATAGTGGCACAGAATATCGTAACTACAAATCGAATTTCAGTATAGTGATGTTTGCTTTAGTAGACGCGGAATATAATTATAAATTTCTGGATGTCGGATGTCAAGGCCGCATTTCAGATGGTGGAATTTTTAAAGAAACTGAATTATATAAAAAACTAGAAAATAATTCGTTAAGATTGCCTGCACATGAAGCACTGCAAGGTAGAAACAAAGTAGTACCATATGTTTTTGTAGGAGACTCTGCCTTCCCTTTACAAAACAATATAATGAAACCCTATCCAGGAGAATACCCCAAGGGATCGCCGCGAAGAATTTTTAATTACCGGTTAAGCAGAGCTCGCAGGATTGTAGAAAATGTATTTGGTATCACAGCATCTGTGTTCAGAGTTCTACGAAAACCTATGCTCCTTCAGCCCAAAACCGTGGAGACTATAGTCATGGCTATTGCACACTTGCATAATTTTTTGAGAAACACGGATTCATCTAAAAACTTGTATGCACCCCCTGGCTCACTTGACAGCGACCAAAACGGAAGATTATGTGAAGGTAGTTGGCGGAGAGATTGTGAAATGTCATCTTTACTTCCATTGAATAATGTACCTAGAAGAGCTGCCTCAACGGCAAAACAAATTAGGGATGAGTTTAATGACTATTTTATGAACGAGGGTACAGTTTCTTGGCAGAATACATATTGTTAAGTTTTTTTTATCAAGTCGAAGGAAACTAGTTCAATGCAGTTACCTCTGTGTTGCGTCGTTTCCTTGGATTATTTCGATCTCCTAAAAATGCCAGCGCCTCGTAAGCAAATCATGTACGTTTCATCCCCACCTGTAAAATAAATTACAATAAATAAACAATACAATAGAATATAGTACATATATGTATAGTAAAATATAGTAGAATATAGTAATATAGTGGGTATACAATAGAAGTAATAATTGTACTAATAGCAAGTAAGTGATAATACCTAAGTAAAAACTAAATTAATAAATAAAAGTGTGTAATATGTAAAGCAACAGAAATTTATAATAAAACATACCTTTTCCGGAACTATGGCTCTTCTTTACTTTTCCTTTTTCTCTTCGATGTGAAGCAAGCAAACTAATCATTTTGTTTTTGCATTCTTCTACATCTCTTTCCAATGAATGAGCAATATCACTCCAAGCATCGTGTTTCAGATTTTTTTTATAGTATTGCGGGTTTTTTGGATCCCAAATAACAGGTTTTTCTTGATACAAACTAATAAGTTCAAGCGATTGTTCGTCACTCCACATCATGAACGTACATACGACACAACCGTCACGAACGCCGTCCAAACAAGCACTGCGAGCGTCTTTGTGTTCGCGCGAAAAACCGACAGCCGATGGATCAACCCCGAGCGCCGCGCGAGCGTTACATGTAATGCTCGTAGTGCCGTCCACACGTAGAATTCGTGTTACATTACACGGTGGATTACATTACACGTTACACTCGTCTGGACCCGGCTTAACAAGGCATTAAATGCATACCAAAGAGTAGGTAACGCTTTCTGCATCAACTCCTTGGCGTAACTAACCTAGTCTTCAATATTGTGGCAGTGCCTACATCAATATTTTGTTAAGGAATGGACCAGTCATCATATGCGACTGCAGTGACGCCGTTCCCTGCGCATGCGCTGTCCTCGGACGCGACGGACGGCAAGCCGGCAGTCAGTGCATGCGTCTCCGAGACTGACCATACAAAAGAATGTATTTGTCACTTGGAGGTGAGTGTCGTTTTATGTAACTTAATAATATAGCTATATATTTATGTGCCCATCAGGAAACTGTACCACTATGGTATGAGGGATAAGGTCAAAGTCAAAGTCAAAGTCAAATCATTTATTTCAAATAGGCCCATGTATGGCACTTTTGAACGTCAAAGGCTCTTGACCTTCTGACTTCTTATCTGAACAACAGAATTCAGAGGGTCGATGTTAATGGCAAGAGATCTGCAGGATCTGCGGTCACCATGGGCGTTCCGCAGGGTTCAATTCTTGGTCCTTTTTTATTTCTAATTTATATAAATGACTTGCCCTATCACATAAGGGATAATCACAAGATCGTATTATTCGCAGATGATACTTCCCTCGTTTTTAAAATCAAACGTCAGTTAGTCAACTTTGAACAAGTTAATGATGCACTCTCTAAAGTTGTGCATTGGTTTAATGTAAATAATCTTCTCCTGAACGAAAAAAAAACTAAACTCATTAAATTTTCAATGCCAAATGTCAGGCAGCTATCTACCAATGTTCAGGTTAATGGAACAGAGTTGGACCCTGTTGAGTCGACAGTTTTTCTTGGAATCACTATTGATGGTAAATTACAATGAGGCCCACACATAGAAAAATTGTCAGGAAGGCTAAGTTCGGCCGCCTATGCTGTTAAAAAAATTAGACAGATAACTGACGTGGAAACAGCCAGAATTGTTTATTTTAGTTATTTTCATAGTCTTATGTCATATGGGATTCTTCTCTGGGGAACCTGTGCGGACATTAATACTATTTTTGTTCTACAGAAAAGGGCTGTTCGAGCCATTTAGGTCCAAGAGATTCCCTTAGAGAAAAATTCAAAGAAATAAATATTCTGACTGTAGCCTCACAATATATTTTTGAAAACCTATTGTATGTACACAAAAATATATCAAATTTTAAGAAAATGTCCGATATTCATAGTTTAAATACCAGGAATAAACACAACCTTGCTGTACATCGCACACGTCTCCACAAAGTAGGCAACTCATTCATGGGTCAATGTATACGCTTTTACAACAAACTCCCCATTGACATTTGAAACTTACCCATTAAACGATTTAAAATCTGTATTAAAACCAAACTTTGTAGAAAAGGGTACTATACAATTTCAGATTATTTAGAAGATAAAAAAGCTTGGGATTGAACTGCTCGCTCTGCTAAACCTTGTGATAAAACTATAGAACTAGACATTTTAATTATTATGTAAAATCAACATATACCAGTTTTATAAACACGTTGACATTGTTGAAAATTATATTCAAAATGACATGATTACTTTGTAAAGTATTATATTATTTTAACTATTGTGAATGTGAGGACTATGTGGATATTATTTTTATTTCTCTTCTAGTTTTAGTGATGGTCTGGCAGTTTGAGTAGTTTTTGCGGCCTACCCAAATGTCCTTTCTTTGGTATTGCTTGTCGAGTTGAGCTCCTTAAGTTCTAAGTTGAGCTCCACGATTACTGACAAATGCTTGCACTGACTGGACAGGTCCACTCAAATCTGTGTGGTTCTTTCCTCAAAAGACCTTTTCAGACACTAATCTACATGGTCCTCATATGGCCTGACCAAGATTATGTCTGGACTTTAAAAGAGACTGCGACCTCTGAGTTTGTTTCGGCCTTTCTTCTCAGAGTAGTCAGATAGGAAAAGCCGAACTCATCTAGCTTATTTTTAATATTTTTTTATATGACGTGTAAAAGTGATTCCGATATCCTATTTACAGAATAAACAATTTCATTTCATTTCATTTCATTGCCCTTAGGCTAGTTAAAGCGATGATCTTCGCAGAGTGGCTGGTAGCAGCTGGATGAGAGTTGCTGAGAACTGAGTTGAATGGTGTGTAATTGGAGAGGCTTATGTCCAGCAGTGGACTGCTGTTGGCTGATAGTGATGATATAAACCCCTCTGTATATTAATTATTGAATATAGAAAGATTATAAATATTTCACTGCTGGATTGAAAGTTGCATTGAACCTTATTTTCAGATTTAGACTTTAAATCTTCCATTAATGTAATGTATAAAAATTTACAACAGGTTTGCGTTAACTGGTATCCTTGTGGACTGAAATACTGCAAGGGCAAGCCACAAGGAGGGCTGAGCTACCGGTGTGGCATCAAGACATGCCACCGCTGCTACCGGTACCACTTTTACGTGCGACGGCGCGACGCCTGCCCCAGCTACACGTGACGGCGCGACCGCCGGCCGCCGCGCCGCCGCGCACACTGCCAAGCTTACCATCTAGTCCACATATTCATAGCTTTCATATATTTTTATAAAGACTCTGTTCTGTGACCAGTGACAATACCATGCATCCATTCTTGTAAATATTTTGTTACAAAGCTAGTAAGTATACTTAAATAAGTTATAAGAATAAACTTTTGAATACTATTTATTTACATGTTTTATTTCTAAAAGTATGACTAAATTATATTCACTTGTTCCTTGCACTCAGTGAATGCCATGTTTGATAAGGCACCCACAAATTGATCCATTATTTGTGGTGCACTTGTTGTCTACACAATGATGTAAAAAGTTAACAGTAGTTGTGTCTCATTGTGATTTTAAATGCAATCAAATTAAGCATAGGATTGCCTAGTTAGCAAAATATAACATTCAGCAGGTGGTATAGAAAGCTCTGCCAGAATCATGTAATATTCATACTATCTTATTCAAGACCACCTTATTCTTATTTTGATTGCATAGTAGTAGCTGTTACTGTGTTGAAATCACTTGAAACACATTCTTTATTTATATTAATTAAAACTCTTTAAAAGCACCCAGGGAAGGGTTCATGCCTGTTCTTTCTGAGCACGAACTGTATCTTCCTTTCCATATCTTCATTGTAGATAGCCTTGCATCGCTCATGGTTCACGCGTCTTCTTGTCTGAAATCAGTTTTATGGGTTACTTACAAAATTATATAAGAATGCCCATAAATTACAGTTTTTTTTATTTTAATTTTTCATCTAAAAGATAGATATTCTCTATGTAGGTACACCATATATGAATATAAAAGCACTGGTTTGACATCTAAACTTTCTCAGTCATGTTCGCCGTCCAAGGCATATCCTCGTAGATCCTGATGACCACCGATGTGTTTGTACACTGTACTTGTATCCCTATTGCTCTCCTGGAGGAGGGTTCCATAACCCTCCTCCAGGAGAGCAATAGGGAAACAAGTACAGTGTACAAACACAGACACCTCCCGTCATACCGACCTCGCCGCCGAGGTCCTTTGCGATCTCGACCGCCGCGCCCCCGAGTATATAATACTCCCCCCCCGACCCTTGCTCGAAAACGAGGTGCCAGCAGTTGTTGCAGCTGTGCACGTAGCTTTAAATTCCCCGACGAATAATAATGATCAAAACCTTTTGATCCAGCCCGTCCCATCTTTTGATGTCCTCCCTCCGGATAACACCCTAAGCCGAGGCTCGTACCCCGCAGGGGGTGCCCTTAGTGAGTGTTCATCCTTAAATCTTTAGCTTAGTTTATTTGTGCCCTGGCTGGAGGCTTTGAGTGTAGTAGCTTAAGGCAACCACAGGATTGACCGGTTAAACAGCTACGGTTTTCGGAACCAGCTGTGAGATGCCCAACAGAAAAAAAAAATCTAAACTTTCTTTGTGGCTCGTAAACAACTCAATGACCATTGGACTTCATGGGACACTAATGGGAGTAAGGTGTTCTGTAGTTTGTGCTTCCTGCCCATGGAAAAAGGCGCGAGTTTATGTATGTGTATAAGAGAAGAAGAGCACGTAAGATATTTTAATGAAACTGGAACCTATGTGCCCAAATAACATCAGCATTCCTGCCGTTTCGGCTGTTGTCGCCCTACTGCTCTGTCAGTAGATAAGTAGGCACATTTTAAATACCTGGTAAGGTTTCTCGTAGTATCTGGTGAGCCTGTACTGCTCCAGAATCCCTTCTTTGCCGAGGATTCTGTTCACCAGCCGACACGCGTCATCTACATTGTTGTTCTTCACGAACACTGTCCGCGCAACAAACGAAGGGTGGCGGTTCGACAGCAGCCTCAGTGTTAGAAGCATTTTGTTTCAGCAAATTGCAATAAATATTACAAGTTCTACTATGAGGTTAGGAGAACAGGAGAATGTCAAAATTGACAAAATTCAATGCAGTGCAGTGACACTTGACTGACAGTGACAGTAAAAATTAGTTTACAGAGGCCGCATTCCGAGTTACGCTAAAAGTGATAATATCGCGAATCCCACCAAATTTAATAGTCACAAAATATAAGGGCTATTGAGTAATAATTGTGACTATAAAATTTGGTCGGATTCGCGATATTATCACTTTTAGCGTAACTCGGAATGCGGCCTTACTTTGGCATACGAGTTTGATTGAACTAGAGACTATGAAAAACTTTTTTACATAAACAAAACAACCGACTTCCAAAAAAACACCACAAAGTGAAAAATAACTTAAACTTCGGTAGTCGGTGTCTTTAAATAAAATAAAAATAAAATTCATTTAATTCAGACAATTTTTGTCTTTGGTTTTGTATTTTCGTTATTTGCTACCGACTTCCGAAATTTGTTATTTTTCACTTTTCTAGTGTTTTTTCGAAAGTCGGTTGTTTTTTTAGTGAAAAGTTTTTATTTCGTGCTTTTTCAGTTTATAATTTATGTAAATTACAATAGCCTAATGCCAACTGCTCATCACTTTTTACCAAATATTGCTTTTCCCGATGCAGGGACGTTAATCGTTGAGGAGTTCTCCTGATACTTCACCATCAGCACCACTTCTCCATATGCATTGTGACAAGCATGCTTGGCAACCATATTAAGTAATCGAATTGCAACCCGTGAAATACTTATTATTGATTAGCTTCGGTAGCCGTTTGTAGTCTTCATCATCAGTTCCACTTCACCAAATGATGCTTTTCAAGTGCAACTGCACGAGTTACTATAAAAAATACTCAAATCGCTATAGGTGTGCCAATAATATTTGAAGAGTTCCCTCGATTTCTCCAGGATCCATTATCAGATCCTGACTTAATGACAATGGGACCACCTCGGAAGTATACCCTTTCAAGCAATAAAATAATTTTGTAAACACATTTATGACGGAATTATGTCGGAACATACATTAAAAAATATATATATACAGGGTTACTGGTAACTCGACGTATTCCTTGCAGGACGTCATAGTAGGGTTAAAATGCAACAAATTAAGCCACCAAATGTTCTACCGAAATTCAGTAGTTTTTGAATTAGTTAAGAGTTTTATTTTTTGTTATGAAAAATCCCAGATTAAATAATTTGAAACCAATTTAAAAATGATTTACGGCGCGACTGTACTGAAATTTAAGTTATTATCATAGTTGACGCCGTAGCAGACCTTTGTTAATAATTAAAAGTTCAATAATACCTAAAACTTTGGCAAATATCACTAACCAAACATTTAATTTTTTGTAATTTTTGCTATTATTTCATAAAAATGTAGTCTAGTGCAAAAAAAAAATGCTACACCTGGTGTACAAATTACTAAGAAAATATCCTTGTCTTATCAGCTATCCAAAAAGGTATGAAAGTTAATACAAAATCATGGACTACATTATGAAAATCGTTTTTGATTTAGTACAGGCGTGCGTTTCACAAAAAGGTGATTATTCGAAAAATCAAAAACAAAATCGTGAATTCTTTTTAATCAATATTAAAAACTTTAATTACACACATTTCACACGTCTTGTTCGATGTGCTGCCCTCGGTTTCGAATACATGTTCTTATTCGCTTCCTTACTTCGGTTTTTGTTATTCTTGATGTGATTGTTGCCCTCATCTGGTCCGCCGCATTTGTAATTCTCTCCCTTAGTTCTTCAATTGAATTTACTGGGGTCACATAAACTAGATCTTTCATATGACCCCAGACGTAAAAGTCTAGCGGCGTCAGATCAGGGCTTCGTGCAGGCCACGGAATCGGCCCACCGCGCCCTATCCATCGGTTTGGATAGTTTTCATCCAGCAATTGTCGAATTGTGATTCGGAAGTGGGCTGGACATCCGTCATGTTGGTAAATCATGTTTGCTCTTCTTTCTTCCGGTACATCCGTGAGCAGTGCTGATAAATGATTTCTGAGGAAATCTTCATAAAGTTCCCCATTTAGTGTTTGGGGTAAAAAATGTGGGCCAATTAATTTGTCGTCAATAATACCCATCCAAACATTAAGCGAGAACCTTCGCTGGGATGCGGTTGGTTTCAGTTTTTTAGGGTTTGCTTCTGCTTTCGGTACCCAGTAATGTAAGTTGTGGTAATTTGTGATACCATCACGATCAAAACATGACTCATCGGTCCACAGAATGTTTTTTAAAAAGTTTTCGCTGTCGGCGTCGGCACTTAGCATAAAACGACAAAATTCAAGCCGTCTCGGCGGATCTCCTTCTTCTAATGACTGGACTGGTTGGTAATGGTATGGATGTCGGCCTGACAAGTGAACTACAGACCAGACTTTCCATTGTGACATACCAAGCTCACGCGCTACGATGTTTGTCGATGTGTTAGGATCGTCAATAAAACGTTGAAGAATAAGCTCCTCGTCCTCAGCCGTGTATCTTCGGGAACGACCAGTGTCAACTTGCCTGCTTCTTTGGACGCTGCCAGTTTCAGATATTCGCCGATAAGTCGATCCGAAGACACTAACACGGGGGAGTCGGCGGTTGGGAAAGCGAAGTTGATATTCTCGCCGCGCCTCAGCAGCGTTACCGTCACAAAGTCCGTAACAGTACATTATGTCAGCGTATTCAGGATTAGAATATGCAGCCATAGTCAGCGCTTATGAAGGCACAGCACAGCACAAGAGCAAGATACGCAGCAACAGTTAGGGAAATAGCCAGTAACAAAACACGAGCTTGCGCGACGTAGAGTTGAAACTAACTAACGCTGACGACCAAATTTTGCAAAATCGCACCCCCTGTCATGCCGAGAGAACAATAGCGACGAATCACAAAGCTCCCCGAGTGTTTGGAGTTCAAGCGCAGGTAAAAACTACGAATAATACGAATACGAAACAATAGGTTGACCGTCTCGCGATTTTACCTGCCCCCCATAAAACTCTTCTCTTCCCTGGCACACATGCAAAAGTATTGACAATCATACCTTTCTGAATAACTGATAAGACAAGGATATTTTCCTAGTAATTTGTACACCAGGTGTAGTATTTTTTTTTTGCACTAGACTACATTTTTATGAAGTAATAGCAAAAATTACAAAAAATTTAATGTTTGTTTAGTGATATTTGCCAAAGTTTTAGGCATTATTGAACTTTTAATTATTAACAAAGGTCTGCTACGGCGTCAACTATGATAATAACTTAAATTTCAGTACAGTCGCGCCGTAAATCGTTTTTAAATTGGTTTCAAATGATTTAATCTGGGATTTTTCATAAAAAAACTAAAACTCTTAACTAATTCAAAAACTACTGAATTTCGGTAGAACATTTGGTGGCTTAATTTGTTGCATTTTAACCCTACTATGACGTCCTGCAAGGAATACGTCGAGTTACCAGTAACCCTGTATAAATGTCGGAGAGGGTATATGACTCTTTCGTTATCATCAACGATATTTTAACTACTGTGGGCGTAGTGTGAGTAGTGTTGGTTTATGCGCAATAGAAAAACCGTTTGCAGTTCAGATCACATTATAATTTACTATCAAATTAATCACACTAGCTAAATTATACACACACTGGGTGCGACGGCGTTTATTAAAAAATCACAAATTAATATAATGATCACAAATTACAATTAACACAATAACTGAGCACCCCGAATCGAGAACAGTTCCGCAACGTCTTAACTCCGATGCGATCCGAGGCTGAATACCTCCTCGCCGTGGTCTTAAAACATCACGACTCTGTAGAAACGCGCTTTCTGGTGTGGGTAGATCACTTGATGTCGCCAGTGGCGCGCTTGCGATTCGTTTCGTGTCCGTACTAATGACCAGTACCCCTAGTGTGAGTTTCTTGCCGTATCACGAAATACGTGACGATCAAGTTAATCGAGCTAACTACTGAGCTATGGTATTTAAAAACGATGCGAGTGTGAGTTGAAGAACGTCTAACTAACATCAGTGCGTATCGTCACTTGTCCGATAGTATGCCGAACGTTTTGTTATTTTCTTAATGTTGCCTATATTGAACTTAGAATGGTTTCGGTGAGACAATACGACTAAAATACAAATCTTATCGCAACCATGTAAACAAGCGTTGTGCGTGCCCTACGTAATTTAGATGAACAATATTGTTTATGAATGAGATATTCCTATTTCGATTTAACGTACGTGAGTAAGGGAGATGTGAAATATGTAGCGTCAAATTCAAGTGAGTGTAAATAAAGGCACAGTATAATAAAGTAACAGTATTATGTCTCGGCAGTGACCTTGAAATAATTACCTACGGCCGCTCGTTAGATAAACCTCGTCCGTGCGTAACTGTCGCGCACTCAATACTATTGCGTACTGAGATTTCGAAGAACAAGAAGCGCGTCATTTTGGCCATTTACTATGAAGATATAATATCTACTGTTACTTATTTATACTGTGATAAAGGCTATCACTACTATGTTTATAATAAAGAAGGCATGTTTATTGGGGCTTGTGGTTAGGTAATAACTGGGTCGATCGATCAGGTTAAGCTACGCTTGCCATGGTTGGTCCTTGGATGGGTGACCATCTTACGTACCAAGACCCCTCCGTGTCTCGGAATGGACGCTAAGCCGTGGTCCCAACTGCCATTTGAAGACCTTTGACAGTTGTAACCAGCTGTCACAAGCCTGAAAGTCTGACAACCAGTCTTACTAAGGGGTAGGTATTGTGTTACCCAGTAAGTGGGTTGTGGAGGTCAGCTAGACAGTCGCTCCATGTAAAATACTGGTATTCAGCTGCATCCCGTTAGACTATAAGCCGACATAGTCGGAACAATAAAGATTTTATTATTATATTATTATTATAGTTGGAAAAAGGCGAGGCAGATGATGATGATAAGTGATTCGTTATTGTAATGATTAAAGTTAGTAAAAAGTAAAAAATGAAGAAAATACTGTTGTAATCGTCGGGCTATTTTGATTACGCAATGCTCTTCCTCGGATTAGATTTTGAATAACCTCGGATAATTCTTGTTCTTGAAAAAGAAAGGCTTCCTTTGACAAAGGATGTCTTTTCCTTCCTAAATTCTGTATCGTTGAGATCATCCACTGGATTAATAAATAAACCAAACAGGCACAAAAATCGGCTTTTTTTTCGAAGATGATTCCGTTTATCTTGACAATGAACAGTCTTCATAATTTTTCATGCGAAAAAATTACATGCTGGCATGATTAAATACAATTTACCCAAAAATTACACGCAAATAATACGAACGCAACTAATATAAACAACAATTCACCTGGCACACACCAAGTGAGTGACTTTACTACAAAGTTTACGTTTACAAACGCTTGGACATCGGTTAGAAACGTCAAATTGTAACTCACACTCGCAAACACCCACAAAATGTTCTCCGAAACGCTACTAAGTACGTCGCGTATAAAATACCGAACTATTCTAGTACCGTTAAAAATCTTACACTCGCTGTTTCGGTTTACAATACTTTCCGCCAGGGGCGCTTTTTACGTTTTCATACATTTAATACTCGATACAGAAACGTGGTAGTTACGTTTTCTATAAGACAAAACTTACACTCGACGTACAGCACCCTAATTGCGTAATACAACACAATCACAATTTTATTTCGATTTGAAACAGATTTCTAATCCATTGCTTCATAAGTTGGAAAAAAATCTGTTCAACAACGTAAATAACGCAATGAATGTTGTTGAAATGTCAAAATGAAACAAATTTCGCGAAATTGTTTACGAAAATGAGTTACGCAATTAGGGTACAGATCCGACATTATTATATATATATCGTGGCCAGATCTTAGAATTGATCATTTCATGACAAGATCGACCATTTCATGAAAAAGTTGTGTTTCATGAAATGGCCAGCTAATATTGATAATATCGTTTAAACGTCAACGTTTAATGATATGTCAGTCGATGTTTGGTCATAAACTCATAACATTAAGTAGGGTGTATGCAAATATTACTGGTGTTGTGTATGTAGTATTATAATAAAGCAATTATATGAAATGTAACTGTGTTTTAATTACTGAAGCAATTACAATGATCAAGAACAAAGGACATAAATCTTCTACTATGAGCGGAGCGAAGCCATAGATTATGTATGCACAGGGCCGGATTTAAAGGCGTTGAGGCCCTGGGGCAACCGAGAAGTGGCGGCCCCGATTTTTCTTTGGAACAGGTGAATATTTGGTCACAGTTTTGAATAATTTATAAGCATAATTTATTTTTGAGACGGGGTAGTAAATAGGTACCTTAACCTTTGTACATACGGCTACACAGCAAGCTATATATTTCCAGTATAAGCTGACCTCGAATTGTACGGAAATTATATGCAATGCGAGATCAGCATAAACTAGAAATGCATAGCTTGATGTGTAGCCGTGTGTACCTGCAGAAAAACCATTTAGGAGGCTGCATAACTTTTTGAGAAACTTTAATCTGCATTCACAGATTTTGGAAAAAATAATACAGGGTGGCAGGGACATCGACGCAAAAACTATTACCATGGATTCAGTACATGATTCTGAAAACTTTTCGTCGTTTATTTAAAAAAAATCTGTTGTTTCATTGAAAAGTGCAATGGTACGCGGTCAAAATGTCTGGAATAATAGATTTTTTTAAATAACTGGGGCCATCCAGAGCCCCGGTTGCCCTGCCCTAAATCTGGCTCTGTGTATGCATTCGTCTGAATCTGCTAGAGGCGCGTACGTTTACTAGTGGTGTGCGTAACAACTGGCATTCAGTAACTTTTAGTAATCTGGGTACAATGGATAAATAAAACATTTTAAATAGCTTTAATTCCAGAAGAAAAATAATAATTAATAAGATTTGAATACGTTCCAAACTCCATGGTTTTTTAACGTTGCGGTCGTTTTTCGAGTGACTTTCATAAAAGTCACGTAGCTTGATATAATAACGATACTTCACTGCACTTTTATCATCCATTTGCATATTTATAATTTGATTTTCCAATCAAATTTTCGTCCTCCGCCATGATGCACAACAAAAACAAAGCGACATCAACGCCTCTACCGGTGGATAATCTAACTATTTTACGATATGATCTAGTTATTTATGCAACTGTTGTATAATAAGGGGTTTTAAAACACGAATGTGGGTTTATCATACGAGGCGAAGCCGAGTGTGATAATAGTATCACATGAGTGTTTTAATATCTAAGTAATTATAACAGTTGCATACAAGACTTTATCTACACCCATGATATGAATCCTCTATAAAAGTTTCTGAAACCATTGGGTGTTTGTAATTCAAGATCAAGAATCCCACGAAATTCAGTACTACAGCTGCATGTATGAATGTCGCCTGCAGCAGCACATCACATACACATGCATGCAGTGGGTGCTGCCGTCCCCCGTTTGAACGTTGAAACGAGTTGCGTAATGAAATTTAGTACAACATTGTAACACTCGTTTGGATGAGGTAATGGTTATGTAGCGGTTACGCCGCCACATACGAACTACGCATCAAACCCAAGTAGCAAAAAGTTGCTCTATAAATGTCATTAAAGCCAAATAAATATTTATTTTATAAAGGCCATATTAATGCTAATAAGATTGCGTATGGGCACAAATTATAAGGAATAAAACCTTGTAGATATTTTATAGTTGCCATATAATAAGCTAATTCCCCTTAAACTCGCCATGTAAAGGCATATTATATGGCTGATTAACTATAAATAGGCAAGACATTTGCTCTTATGTAACCAATTACCCTTATAATCGCTAACAAAATTCGGCTATAAGGGCAATTTCTCATGTTGTAGCAAACGCAATACGAATATGAGAAGTTCATGATTTATTCACGCGTCATTTGCCTCAATACGTGATATACAAAAGATTTATAGATTAATAGCTTGCATTACTAGATATTGACCACATCACTCTTTTTTCGTATATTGTACTGGAAGTTTATGTGGAAAAGCAGATTTGTGAGAATTGTGGGTAAGTTTTATGACAAATTTTTAATGCGCCTCGTTAATTCTATCTTTTTTTAATTTTAAAAAATGATTTTACTTTTGTGAGTTCCTGTTAATTGCTACTATAAGAATAATTAGCAAATCAAATGTTTTTATAAATAATTTAAAAGTCATGTATTTGTGTGTCATGTGTATGTGTCCCTTATTGTAGCAGGCTAGTGCAAATATACTCAACCATATTGAAAGATTTTAGGGTTCAGTCTCCATTATTCTTTATAGTAAAATTTTGTGAATACCTACTACTTTGCACTCTTTTTTATTCTACAGAACCCAGACAGTACCTGATATGGATGTGGACCGTTTCTCGACAAAAGACGATTTCCACGAATTGTATCACACATTTTATAATAAGAGAAGAATGCTTTGGATGTCACAATCAGACTAATTTGAATCTTCCACCCCATTTCATTATCACGAAAGATAAAATAAAATATTTATTATATGTAAACATTTTTTGATGTCAGCATTGTAGATTTGCAATTTACGACCATTATTTAAGTGATGAGTGCGAAATTTGCTGTACCTACCTAATCCTTATTTTGTTTTTTATCTGTCACAAGCAGTACGTATTTATATTTTTAATAATAACTCTTAAATATAAAGAAGATCGGAGACGCTACACTCGAATTTGTGGACGAGTATGTTTACCTAGGAAAAACTGTCCAGCTAGGTAGGTCGAACTTCGAGAAAGAGGTCAATCGTCGAATCTGACTCGGCTGGGCAGCGTTCGGGAAGCTACGCAATATCTTTTCGTCCCACATACCACAGTGTCTCAAGACGAAAGTCTTTGACCAGTGCGTGTTGCCAGTAATAACTTATGGTACTGAAACGTGGTCGCTCACAATGGGCCTTATCAGAAGGCTAAAAGTCACCCAAAGGGCAATAGAGAGGGCTATGTTTGGAGTTTCCCTACGTGATCGAATCAAAAATGAAGAGATCCGCAGGATAACCAAGGTAACCGACATAGCCCGAAGAATTGCCAAACTTAAGTGGCAATGGGCAGGGCACATTGCTCGCAGAACGGATGGCCGATGGGGCCGAAAGGTTCTGGAGTGGCGACCACGTACCGGAAGACGTAGCGTTGGAAGGCCTCCCACAAGATGGACCGATGACCTTGTGAAGGCCGCAGGAATCCGCTGGATGCGGAAAGCACAGAATCGGTCGAAGTGGCGGTGCTTGGGTGAGGCCTATGTACAGCAGTGGACGTCTTTCGGCTGAAACGATGACGATGATTAAATATAAAATTGTGGATAGACAGACACATAACGTGCATCTGTTGGTAATGAATGGGGTACTAATTTATTCACAATTTTAAAAAGTTTATTTAAAGCACAATGCGTAATGTTATATTCCACAGCCCAAGTAAAGTCCCCGTCACGAGAAGCTATAATTTTTGTAAATAAAGAACTTCTACCAAGTTACGTAGCGACAATTTAATCAACAACAAATAATCCCAAATTCAATGAAGTCAAAGTAACGTACGTGTTATACGAAACTAATGAGCAATTTCACTTGATCGGGTTATATTTTAGCGATATAAAGCGCTGTCGTCTAAGGTTTTGTGGTACTGGTACGCATCTGATTCATGGAACGTAAACATTTGGGCCACGATTTTGAAGTAAGTTCAAGCTGACGTTCTCTCTGCTGTCTTTCGATTTCGAATGCGTCTGTTTGTTTGTGGTGTTTTCGCGGATTAGGTTATATTGTTTGTTTGTAATTAGATGTGTGTGTTAATATAATTATATCCTTGTAAAAAAATAGTACAAAACTGTTTTTATTTTATTTTACCCGAAGATTGCAAACCCCTGAATGTGTGACTTTAGCTATATCATATCAGAAGCCGTCCTTTTCGATGTCTCTCTTTATGTCACTGTCACGCTCATCAGATGATTCATTATCACTTTGAGAAAGGTAACAAGCTTTTAAGATATCTTCATCAAAAGTGTCATTGTAAAAATTTTGTGAAAATAGTTCTACGGAACCCATAACATTTTGTATCATCTCTGCCCTGGTCGGAGTCGATGCTGAAGATAACGAATTTGTTGACATCATAGCCTCGTACCTTTTCTTCACCTTTCTTCTATAAGAACCACTTCGCTTTAATTTTTTCCAGTCATTTAAATCCATTTTCACAATAACGAGTCACTATTATAGTTACCGATTCCAAAATGTCATGGCTGACGATAAACTTATGTAAAGGCAAAGTCAAGCATACATATAAGAATAAAGTTCTTGTACCTGTTACATAGAGGTGCAGTCAACACTTTATTTATTTATAGAAGCTATGTAACTTGCCTTTTTGCATTAGCTTTTAAGTTGCATTCAAATAAACATTATAAGGGAATAGATTTTATAATAGCCCTATTAATTTTACAAATAGTATGAGGCCAATGCGACTACAAGGATAAATTATTATATGTCTGAAAAGCCATATTATATGCTACTATATGTCCAAAGCTTTATAAGGGACATTTATATTGGTTATATAAACGTATGTAAGATAAGGTGATAAGACCGATATACCATATTAGCAAAAAACACTTAAAACATGCTTTTATAAAGACAGTTGTAAAACGAATGCTGTTATAAAATATTTACAAGAGTTATTACCATACAAATCATTCGTTATATAGCGCTTTTGCTAGTTGGGAAGACATGACGTCACACAAATCCTGCATCGCGCAGTTAGAGTTTACCGAGCGATCGACATACATACAAGATTTCAACTTCAAACCGACGCGATGGGCAGTTGCCCGCTAGACACAACACCCGTCTGGTCGGAGGATCCTCCCTTTTCTATGGTGGATGAGTGAACTTTACACCCTGTTCCTCGTGCCATTAAATTGGTGACCCCGATTATGAACGTCAACGCAGCCTTCGTGCAATTACTTCGGAGTGACGTCATCATCATTATCACTCCCGCAAGCTTTCGTGAGGCGAGTCACACAGCCAGCCAGCACCCACGGCTTCAACGGGTATCCTGATCACCAGCATGCAGCGAACGCGCATTCCTGGTAATCAGCCTCAGCCTCATCACCCCGACTCACTGGGGAATCAACGCTATCAGCCTCATCACCCCGACTCACTGGGGAATCAACGCTATCAGCCTCGTCACCCCGACTCACTGGGGAATCAACGCAATCACCCCGAGTCACTGGGGAATCACCTCAATCACCCCGACTCACTGGGGAATCACCTCAATCACCCCGACTCACTGGGGAATCACTTCAATCACCCCGACTCACTGGGGAATCACCTCAATCACCCCGACTCACTGGGGAATCACTTCAATCACCCCGACTCACTGTGGAATCAACGCTATCAGCCTCGTCACCCCGACTCACTGGGGAATCAACGCAATCACCCCGAGTCACTGGGGAATCACCTCAATCACCCCGACTCACTGGGGAATCACCTCAATCACCCCGACTAACTGGGGAATCACTTCAATCACCCCGACTCACTGGGGAATCACCTCAATCACCCCGACTCACTGGGGAATCACTTCAATCACCCCGACTCACTGTGGAATCAACGCTATCAGCCTCGTCACCCCGACTCACCGCGAACTATGTGGCACCCGGTTCCGACTCACTGAAATCACAGCTGGCACTGTGAAGCATCGCAAGATACGAGACTCAGCCCACTATCGACCTCCGGTCTCCGGAGGGGAGTGATGTAGCGCTTACACCGCCACATACGAATTACGCAACTAAGACATGACGTCACACAAATCCTGCATCGCGCAGTTAGAGTTTACCGAGCGATCGACATAGATACAAGATTTCAACTTCAAACCGATGGGCAGTTTGCCCCCCAGACACAACACCCGTCTGGTCGGAGGATCCTCCCTTTTCTATGGTGGATGAGTGAACTTTACACCCTGTTCCTCATGCCACTAAAGTTACTATGACACTGGCTATTATAATGTTGCCAATAAGCTAACTGTTTCAGACTCTTTATAGAGGTTTTATAGCACGGGTGTAGATAATGTTTGGCCACATCATAAAGTAGCCGTGCATTTAACTGTGCATATCGTCAAACGTTGAGTATTCAATGATCTGGCTAGACCTCATCATGATGTGGCCAGCGGTCGATGTTCTATTTCATGAAATGCACCCCTTTCATGAATGGCCGATCATGTCATGAAATGATCAATTTTAAGATCTAGCCACGACATATCGTCGCTCGGCTTCCAATACCGCGAATATGAAATTTTTGACCAAATCGGATTTTGGTTTTATTCTACACGTTCAAATAGTGATCCTGCATTAAAAGAAAAAACGTAAAAAATCTCTGTCTACGCATTCGCGGTATTGGATGCCGAGCGACGATATATAAACATTCGGATTGATAACCTCCTCCTTTTAGAAGTCGGTTAAAAATAAATTGCAACTGGGTAACCAGTTGCACAAAGACAAACATTAATGCCCCATCACGAAATGGATCATTTATGTGAATGATTTCATTAATTTCATCAAAGAATCCAGTCTAATGTCTGTAAAAGTTAAAACAAGCTAAGCTTCAAAAGTTAAGTTTTAACTTCATCACCCCAAGTAATTTGCACATGCCACTGCCATTACCCTTCATAAACCTACCCGGACCTACCCGATTATGTTGTCAAACTGGCGGCAAAATTAATTTGTATGACATAAGCACTAATGTAGCAAAAATCCAGTGCAAAAATTAAAGGCCCATTGTACAGGCCACAGTTTTATTTATTTTCGCTACGTGTATTTTACATACACCCTATCTTTTATTGATATTATTTTAGAATTTTGGAAGAGTTTTGGTGCTTTATTTTTATAAATCACTATGTCAAACGACAGTGATTCTGACGATAGTTCAGCAGCAGAAGACACACCAGGCCGCTGCCACAGTGTAGCCCTACACGAGCGATTCACGACGACTGATATGCAACGCATGAAGGATGTATTTGACGCGGCATACAATAACAAAATGACGGCAACCGAATTCAGAAAAATTCTCAGACGGATATTTAAAATAGATTATGATGATGATGAATTCAAAATATTATTTTTAAAGGTTTCTTTCTATTAAGATTTTAATCAAGCTCAACAATTACAAAAGTATTTTACGACAATTATAGGTTTTATAGATCAACCTTATTATCACTAT
This sequence comes from Agrochola lychnidis, assembly GCA_963680765.1. NCBI lineage: Eukaryota > Metazoa > Arthropoda > Insecta > Lepidoptera > Noctuidae > Agrochola > Agrochola lychnidis. The sequence goes on from OY796851.1 coordinate 1,086,235, forward strand.
TCACTGTAACTTTAGATAAACACAAGCCGCACGGGCGAGATAGACTGGGACGAGCTGATATCGCACCTAATCCTTGGCTACTTCGGCAATGACGCGGATAACCAGCGGGGCTCGCTGCAGCTGCCTATCCTGGGCCGGCCCGTCGTACTGCACTCGGAACACCGGCATCCTATATCCAGGATATGCTTCTGCCCTGACGTCGTCAAGGTTTTTATCTTTTCAAACCATGCTCCTAATAAACTCACTCAAACTCAAAGTATTTATTTTAATTAAACCATTTACAGGCACTTTTGAATTGTCAAGGAATCGGTCAGTCAGAAATATGAAGCTAGTTGCCCATTCCAAAGCGTAGTAGGTACCTATGGACCTATGGAGAAGAACGGAACGCTCTCTTCCTCCTCTTATTTTCAATGGTACCGTTATACTCGTTACTTCCACTGTGAAAGATCTCGGTTTGCATCTTGACTCGACGCTTAGCTGGCAACGCCAGGTCTCTAGTGTTAGTCAAAGGGTCAACGGTACTCTGCGATCCCTGTATCGTCTGAGAAACTTTTTACCCGCTAAGACGAAAACTATGCTTGTGCAGACTTTGATTTTACCTATCATCGACTATGGTGACGTGTGCTACTTTGACTTGAATTCGGTTTTGCTAGATAAGCTCGACAGACTGCTCAACAATTGTATCCGGTTCATATTCAACCTCAGAAAATATGATCATGTGTCGAGCTATAGGTCTGAGCTCAAATGGATGTCCATTCGCCAAAGAAGAAGTTTGCGCGCTTTAACCACGCTTTTCTCCCTTCTCAACTCTCCCACTCCTCCTTCTTATCTTGTATCTCACTTCCAATATCTATGTTCTTCACACACAAAAAATTCTCAATTCTTTATTGCATTCTATAATGTTGGTAAAACAGTTGGTAGGCTTAAAATTATAGAAACAATTATAGACCCTGTTGGGCACAGCATAGTAGGAGAGAGGAGGAAGAGCGCTTATTTGAAGTGTGTTTATATTATTTGAGTCTTCTGGTAATACTACTTCTTAAATATTTTCACTTTATTTCTATATGTTATAAATAATACGTCTAGTAGGTCTTTGTTACGTTATACCGATATAGTTTTAATTAGTTATTCCTGTTGTTCAGTAGGTATTTGTTTAAATTACATATGATATTTGGTTATTATACTGAATTTATTTGCACGATTATTTATTTATTAATGACTAGAAATTATTATTAATTGAAAATAAGTTATTGCATTGTATTCACTATATTTATTATGAATTGATATTTAGATAATGATTGTTTTAATTGTTTAATTATGTATTTTATATGTCTATTTTATTATATGTACATTTTTAGTTAAATATGTCATTCTTGTAAATTATAATTTATCGTCTAAATATTCTTTTATACTATAATAGCTTTTGCCCAATAGAAAGAATTTTAATTTATTAATAAAACTGTTATCTTTATTTATTTTTTTAATGGGTTCTGGTAACTTGTTGTATATTTTTATAGACATGACAAAAGTACTGGAGGAATGCATTTTTAGTCGTGAAGTGGGTATATTTAGTCTGTTTTTATATCTAAGTGTAATTCTAGTTTGTATATTTTCTCGTTTACTATAGAATTCCGGGTATTTGCGAACAAATTTGCATATTTCAAAGATGTATAGACAGGGTAAGGTTAATAATTTTAGTTTCTGGAAGTGGGGTTTACAGCTGACGGTTTCTTCAATATTTACTAAAATTCTAATCAATTTCTTCTGTATTGTAAATAATGTTGGTGCGTCTGTACTATTACTCCATAGGATGACTCCATATTTGAGCCAGGCATAGGCATACGCATAATAGGTGACTAAAGCCGTTTTAAGATCTGTAGTTTTTTTGATCTCGCGGAGCGCATAAGAAAATTTTGATAGTTTGGCTCTTATTTTTTTAATGTGAAATTTCCAATTTATATGAGAGTCTATGTCTAGTCCTAATAGGGTGAATTTGTTCACAACTTCTAAAATTGACCCATTGATACTGAAATTTATATTTATGGGTAAAATCTGCGATCTTCTAACAATCTTCTCCTACTTTGTCCTTCTCATACTTCTGACTTTGTTCATTCTTCCTTTCATATTCAGTCCATTCTTCTATGGAATGCGCTTCCTCTTGATATCAGGTCGGCCACCAGTCGGTATGCATTTAAGCGGAAATTGCAGAGTATTTTTTTTTTAAATAAATAGATTAGAGTCATCTCAATACTATAATAAATCTGAGTACAGTCACTCTCCCTTGAATTTGTATATATGTATATATATATAATAAATATATGTATATTATATAAAATATGTATGTATGTGTATTATAACTTATAACCTATGTTCTATGTTATGGGGTTTGGTTTCCGCACTTAGTCCGTCAGGTGGACCATTGTGCGTGGGCCATGGCGGCCGTTTGGTGGTTATTCCAACCAGCCCACCTCCCTCCAGAAGTTAATTAAAACTCCTGGTCTGTTCAGAACGTCAGTGAAAGATCTGGGTGACCCGAGGGTTTCTGTTCTAATTTTAGTAACACCTGTGCATTCGAAGAGTACGTGCGCGACGGTTTCCTCAGCCTCCATGCACGCCCTGCACAGAGGACTGTCCGTTATGCCTATTGTGTGGAAGTGTTTGTTTAGCGAGCAGTGACCCGTGATGGTCCCCGTCATCAGGCGCAGGCCATTCCTGTCAAGGCTTAATAAACGCCTCGTTAGCCTGCTATCCAAGGATGGCATTGCTTCCTTGGACTGCCTGCAGCCCGGTGTCGAGGTCCACCAATTCTCCGCTTGGGTTTGGGTGAACTCCTGTAGCCACCTGCGTATCTGGTTGAATGGAATTGGCACGATCGGCTCGGGTCCACAGACTGCTGTGCTAGATCCTCTCCTCGCAAGTTCGTCAGCAGCGTTGTTACCCAGCGATCCGCTGTGTCCTTTTATCCATTGCAGTGTCACCGTATTGCAGCTAGATACCGTTACTTGTTCTAGTGCTTTGTGACATTCTAGTGTTAACTTTGAAGTAATATATTTTTTCTGTAAGGATTGGAGAACTGAGGCGCTATCGGAGAGTATACGTATGTGAGTGTCCGTAACTCTCCTGGCTGCTATGGCATGGGCCGCTTGTATGATGCCCACACACTCCGCCTGATAGACGGTGTTGAACATGCCCAGCGGGCGGGATATATTTATGTTGAGGTCGTGTGAGAAGACTCCAACTCCGGTTCCGGAGTTGGTATTTGATCCGTCGGTGTATACTCTCAGCTCTTTCGGGCCTGAGTAATCACACTGTTCTTCAGTAAGTATTATGTTGTAGTGTCTTTGAAAGTGGTGTGACTTCGAGGCTTTGTCACAGGGTGATGCCATCATTGGTTGTCGTTTGATCGCATCTTCCTTTATACGTGTGTGCCTAACCCTGGAGTCTTTGCTCAGGGTTCCTGATAAATGGACCCTAAAGGCGGCCAGGGCCGCCTCCTCCCGCACGATGAGGTGCAAAGGCGGTAATCCAAGCATTGCCTGTAGGGCGGCAGTAGGTGTAGTTCTCATACTGCTGGTGATTGCAACACAAGCAAACCGCTGCAGTTTTTCGAGATCTCTTTGGGCTGTGCTCAGGTCTGTCCTAGGCCACCAGACCAGTGAGCCGTATGTAATAATTGGTCGGATGACTGTGGTGTATAGCCAGTGGGTGACCTTGGGGCTAATACCCCAATTCCTTCCAAGCAGTCGCTTGCACTGCCACAGGGATATGCTGGCTTTTGTAGTTATATAGTTCGTGTGTTTTGCCCAGTTCAGTTGTTTGTCCAAAAAGATGCCCAGGTATTTGGTTTCAGTTGAAAGGCTTAGGGTTGTTCCAAAGAATCGTGGTAGTTGTAGTGTGGTTAATTTCCTCTTTTTATTGAAGAGAATCAGTTCGGTTTTTGTAGGGTTCGCTGAGAGTTGGTGCTCGTTGCACCACTCCTCTACTATTTTCAGGGCTTGACGCATGAGATTGCATAGAGTGTTCTCGTGGGTCCCGTTTATTATTATGGTTATGTCATCGGCGTAGCCTACAGTGAAATAACCTTTGTCATTGAGTGTTTTGATGAGGCTGTCTGCTACCAGGTTCCATAGAAGCGGTGAGAGGACGCCTCCTTGTGGGCAGCCCTTTGCAACGATGGCCCTTGTAGTGTCATTTACTGTGACTTGTACAGCTCTCAATTTGAGCATGTTGGTGATCCAGCCACTCAGGGTCGAGTCTATGCTGTGTTGGTCGAGGGCCATTTTTATGCTATTAAACATGGTTTTGTCAAAGGCGCCCTCGATGTCAATGAAGGCGGCCAGTGCTGAGCATTTGTGGTCCACTGCGCATTCAATTTTAGAAACCACGCTGTGCAGCGCTGATTCTGTTGACTTGCCCGTGGAATACGCATGCTGTTGTTTGTGAAGTGGCTTTACCCGGAGAGGTCCATCTCTGATGTGCCTGTCACAGAGTCTCTCGAGAGTTTTAAGTAAGAAGGAAGTGAGGCTTATGGGCCTATAAGCCTTGGGTTGTGTATAATCGGTCTTGCCAGGTTTGGGTATGAAAATGACTTTCACCTCGCGCCATGCGAGAGGTATATATCTAAGTGCTATGCAGGCTCGATAGATCTCCACCAGCCATGGTGTTAGATGATCTATCCCCCACTGCAGCAGGGCTGGGAAAATGCCATCCAGCCCCGCCGACTTGTATGGCTGAAAGGTATTGATAGCCCACTTTATCCGGTCTTCTGTTACTATATTGCGGGCTCTTGACCAGTCTTGATCCGTTGGGGTCCATTCTGGTTCAGCCTCCCACGACCTATCCTCTAGGATTTTACAGTCTGGGAAGTGAGTCTCGAGAAGGACCTTACTGGTTTCATAGTCAGTTAGTGTATATGAGTTATCGGGTTTTTTCAGCGCACCAAGAGTTCGGTCCTGATCGGTTGATAGGATCTTCCTTACCCTTGCGGCCTCATTATTTGTCTCAATGGATTCACAGAATTTTCGCCATGCCGTCCTCCTGGCGGTTCTGATCTGTTTTTTGTAAGTATATTGGGTCTCTTTGTATATCTCCCAGTCGTCCGGGAGTCTCGTGTTTTTTGCTCTGTTAAATTGCTTACGTAGCGCATCTCTAAGTTTACTAAGTTCAGCGTTCCACCAGGGGTTCCTCTCGTTCCTGCCTTGTGGCGCTCTTAGTTTACAGCATGCGTGGTATGCTTCAGTAAGATATTCTGATAGTTTTGTCACGGTGTATTCTAATTGTGCTAGGTCTTTTACGGTTACTAGTGTTAGGTGTCTAGCTAATAGGGAGGCTAGAAGGCGTTTGTACTCGGGTACATTGGTGCGCCTTGGGTTTCGCCTCGGTGCGGGTTTCCTAGTCTTTGTAGTGAGTGTAAAGCGGATCCTTCTGTGGTCTGAGCAAGAAGGTTCGTCCGATACGTGCCAGTTTGTGATAAGGTTTGTCGCGTTTTCTGTAACAATGTAACAATGTTAAGGTTAGTAGAGAATAAATAGGTGGATAGTACCTCTCCCCTGGAGTTCGGTGCGGCGCTCCCCCAGAGCGGGTGGTGGGCGTTTGAGTCGGTGCAGATAATTAGGTCCGAATTTGTGCGCTCGCAGTGTTGCACCAGGTCGGCCATCTCTTTTGGCGGACAGTCTGCGTCCTCGCCTGGCATGTATACCGAGGCCAGTACAACATCTGGAACGCTACTATCAGTTTGGAGCCTGACAGCTGTCAGGTCTCTGGAACAGAATTGAGTGAGTGGCGTAAAAGGAATTTCTTTGGGTATGTAGACACAGGTTCTTGGTTTGTCTGAGCTGTGCGTGTTAAGGATTAGCTTACCTCCGATATTACCAAGGCCGCATATTTTATTGTTCCTGATCCACGGCTCTTGGATCAGTGCGATAGTTCGGGGCTTTACTTCCAGCGCCCTGCGCAAGCTAGCCGTGGCAGTCTGGCTATGCTGGAGGTTGGTCTGGATGATGTAGAGGGGCGATGACGGCGGTGGAGAGGGGTTAGTCGGAGATGGATCCATCGGAAAGCCTCTCCACTACCTCCTCTCTATATTTGTCGTCGTGTTCTTCGCCCGGCGGCGGCGACGAGGCGAGTAAACGCTCGCTCCAGCCAGGTGATTCAGGTGGTATTGAGTCAACGTCGTCAGCCATTGCCGCTCGGGCCATGACCTCCTCAAGTTGGTCGATGTCTGGGTCATCCGTCTGTGTCAGCGTCGGTTGTGCAGTCTTTGTATCGCTGTCGGTCTGGACGTCAGAGGGTTCGGTCGTGGGCCAGAAGCGTACGTATATCGACCCAAGTAGGTATGATATACGTCGCTCCCGGGCCCGGACCTTTACGGCTTCCTCCGGTGGCAACCCCAGGGTCAAATACGTCCCATAGTTGTCGCCACCGACGGTAGTCGCCCTATATAGTGACCACCTAGCGATGTCGTACCAGGTGTTCTGACGGATCAGAACACCATGGAGTCTGGCTACGTCACCTCTGTAACGAGGGACAAACAGCGAGACTCGGACACGGGTGGGCACGTCAGTCTGTTTCAGTACCGTAAGTGTCTGGTCAGTATTTGGGAGTCTGATTTTGGGCACGTTCTGGGTCAACCAGGTCAGGGCATAGTCGTCCTCGCACCACATCTGCACGGTACCTTCCGCTACCCTTGGGTATCCGCGGAAGGCAGGGAGTGGCGCTGTCGGGTCAGTGTCCATAACTAGATTCTCTAGGTCCGTCTTAATGTGCTCGGCCTCTTCCTTTGTTAGGTCTCTGGAGGGGGGGGGAAGGCAGATTGCTACGGCCAGCCGCGCAGGGATGTCCTTCGTGGCTCGCGCGTAGGTCCTCTGCTCCCCTTGAGCGGAGTGGATCCTCACCCGCTTGGCGTCGCCCTGAAGCATGCTCGGTGAAGCCGTTTCATCAGGGCGTCCCCTCTTCGCCGGCCCTGTACCGCTCGGTCCAGGCTGCGGCTTGGAGGTGCCAGGCTGGTTCTTTTTTGCCGGTGCCGCCAGGTGTGAGGTACCACCCCGCTTGCCCCTACTGTGCTTAGGTCGAGGTCGGTCGTGGGGTCCGTCTGTGTCTTGGGGTCGGCTGTCGGTCCCGGCGGACTCTGTCACATGCGGAAGCTTTTCGCGCTGGATTGCCCCTTCGCAAGCTAGCCCCCGCACGTGCGGTTCCGCGTCCGACCGCTTTGCGCGCTGAGTTTCCCCTTCGCGCTCTTGCGGTCGGTCGCGTGCGTCCAGCCCCTTTTCGCGCTGGGTTTCCCCTTCGCGGACTTGGGGCTGGTCCCGCACCTTCCCTTCGGCGTCCGATCGCGCTTCGCGCTGGCTAGTGCCTTCGCGGATTTTGCGCTTTCGTTCGCCAATTCTATTCTTCCGGGCCTGGATTTTTTCGCGCTTTGCCAGCGGGCGTACTTCATCACAGGTAACCGGAAGAGTTCCAGAGTTGCCAGGTCCGTCATCTTTCCCCGTCTCTGTCTCTCTGTGGTCGGGGTCATTGTCCGGGTTATGCTTGCTGTTCCGCACGATACTCTGTTGCCAGAGACTCGTGGGAGGCATAGCCCGTGTCGTGGGTATTGGCGCGTTGGTTGCAGCCGGGGTCGTGTTAAGAGGCGCGTTAGTCGCAGCCGAGGTCGGGTTCGTGGGCGCGGTAATCGCAGCCTGTGTAGTGGGCGCTAAATCAGCAGCCGGCCGCGCTGAGAAGCGCGGCATTAGGTTTGCCATACTGCAGGTTGATGCCCCCCCCATAATACGTTGGGGTCTAACCGCCGGAGCGGTGTGGGATTCCCCGGCTTGGCCGGGACCCACCTGGGTAGTTTTCTTATCATTCTGCATGTTCATGGTGTAGGGGGTGGGCTTTTTTGAATCGAGGTTACCCTTCCTCTGGGACCGACGGGATAAAGGGATAGGAGGGAAGGTATTTAGTGGATGGGGGATGTGGGTTCCTTGGGTGCCACCCTAGGCCTGGGAGTTGGCCTAGGGATTTAGGATTGACGGGAAAATGTATGGATGGGGAGGGTGGTCCTTGATTTGGTGATGGGTAACATAGGAAGGGGTAAATGGGTTACCCTAGACCTGGGATTTGGCTTTCGGGAACTTCTCTTGTCCGGGATCTCTTTAGAAAGATGCTCCGAGTGTGGGATCGCCCACTGACAGTCAATGTAACCATCAGTGGTCGATCCCGCAGCCGGAGTTGGGCTATCCGCAACCTGCCCACCCGCTCGGTTGCAAGAGAAGAAGTGCCTGGCAGTCTGGATCGCCCCACCACGGATGTACGTATACATTCGCGTTGGAGCGATCCAGCCTCCCCCGAGTCTTATAACTTATAAACTATTTATGTACTGTTATTTTATTTCTAATGATATATTTTAAATAATTTTTTTCTTTGTTCCTCTCAAACAGAGCACCTACCATCCAATCTCTTCACCACCCTAGGTTGACTGGTAGAGAATGCCTAAGGCATTAAGTCCGCCTTTGTACCTTTTTGTGTGTGAAAAGTTTAAATAAATAAATAATAAATAAACGGACAAGAAACTCCACGGAAACTCTTTTAAATAAAAAATTGTTACAAAATATTGGTTACCTACATCATTCATGTTGAAATTATACATGTGAGAACAATGTAGAAAGACGAGCACGTTAGAAGCGTCCGTAATAAATAACTAAGAGATGACCAGTCCCAACTGACGGCGCCCGTTCAGGAACATGACGCATGGACTAGCACCATTCAGCTCAACCATTTTGAAGGGATCTAAATGATCCAACACACGTGCCACTAGTGATCATTCCCTCATGTATAGGATACTGGTCCACACTGTAGCACATGTGTGAGTACTATGTACGTACCTACTGTAAAGCTACCATTTACTGAGTACGTCTTTTAGTGACTTGAATGTGCCCTGGCGGCTGAGAGTATGTCATGCTCACTCTAATGTCTCGCTGATGGTGGCGCGTGTGTTGCATGCATCATTTAGCTCCCTTGAAAATGGTTGAGCTAAATGATGCTAATCCATGCGTCAGGTTCGTGAACGGGTGCTGTCAGTAGGGACTGGTCATCTCTTAGCTTAGCTGCCACGGCTTATTTTAACATTAAATTTTTGAGTTGTTTTTTTTTTAAATCTTTAATTCAAAAGTGCCTGTAATTGGTTTATTTGAAATAAATACTTTGAGTTTGAGGTCACCCCAGCATTATTTGCTTGTGGTGAAGAAAAACATCGTGAGGAAACAGGCATGACCTAGAACCAAAAATTCGAAAACATGTGACATTTTGATATATTAGATTACAGGCCATTCGCTATCGAAGAGAGGGGACCTGTGTCCCAGCAGTGGGAATATTATAGGCTAATTTTGCTGTTATGTGTCACACAGGATCGCAGTATAGACCCAATGCAAGGCTCCTACGTAACGGCGAGCCGCGACGGCATGATCAACTGGTGGTCGCTCGACATGAAGCTGCTGAGGACTGCTTACTCCTCCAGCCGTAAGTAGCAGTACCATAATATACAATCTGTTGGCCCAGCATGAATAATTTTGATGTTCTTACGTTATTTTGCTTCACTTATATCGATTGTATTAAGCGAGGTACCACAGGGAGAATTGTCCGGTCCGCCGATTTAAAAGTAGAAAAAGTTAATTGCTTAATGATTTAGTTCGCCCATTACACTGAATGGTTCAAAAGTGAAGTCTATAGTACCTAGAATAGTATGTTTCACAGTAGCCAGAATTTGGCAAATAAAGTTAATCGAATAGTACCTAGTCGGTTTGTATCGATAAATACGTAGATACTTTGTGATCTTATCTGATGACTTCTTTCCGAAGCCCATCTGAAGGTCTGCACCACGTGGGTAACGGACATGGTGTGCATGCCGGATGTGAACATCATCGTCACCAGCTCCACGGAGCGGGATCTGCGCTTCTACGACTGCACTGCCAAGACCTTCGTTCTCAAAATCATCATTTCCAGTTGGCAGTATATGGCAAGAACATTAATTATTGATTTTCTGTATTTCTTAAAGCACTTTACGGGACAACGGTTCGAACAGTTGAAACTCGTGCTAGCAGATTATGAGATGTGCCACGTCACCATACACATTTGATACATAGATAGACTTAACTAAAACTAGGTCCTTAACTATAACTTAACAATTTAGGGTTTCATCCTGTCTTCTTGTAGTATTTTGCGCCATCTTCGGTTAGAATAAACATTAACATTTCTTAGATCTGCACCATGTCGTATTACTTCCATAAGGAAGATGTGGATCAGTGCAAGCTGATCTGCGGAGACGTGGGCGGCAACGTGCGGGTGCTGCTGTTCTCGGCGAAGCTGCGCGGCCCCTTCAGGAGCGAAGCTGGAGTTGCTTTGAAAAAGCTACGGCATGTCGACCTGCAGAAAACGGTAATTAGCAAATTCTAATAACTACTGCTGTAACCTACCGGATCCAAAAATGAAAGTGGGCTAATGTGGTTATTTCGTATGATTTTATAGTGGAAGTCATTAGTGTTCCACCCTTAACATCTGGGCTCCTGGTTGCAGCCCCGCATGCTACCAGAGCTTCGCCTAAGAGACCTGGTGCGCGTACATCCGGAGTGGGTGCGGCAGGTGTCATACTACGAGTCGCTACACTGCGTGGTCTCCTGCGCCACCTGCCTCGACTCACTGCTCATGTGCGACCTGCAGGGCTTCAAGACCCATAATATGTTCAGAGTTGAAAAGGCGAGCAGTTTAGCACTATACATATTGCCTTTCCGTCCCGACAGTTATTTATTTTGCTTTTTTAATATATATTTTATGCACTGGTTTCCGCCCGCGAATTCGGCTGTGTTGTGGTGGTCGGAAATTATCACGGGAACGTAGGTACCACCTGGATAAATAGTATTCTTTATCCTAACTATTCTTAACCTAGGTCATGGTCTACATAATTATGCCAATTTCATAGAAATTGGCGGGACGGCCGTTATGGTAGGGGAACCCAGACGGTTTTTGAGCAAGCATATATGCAGGGCGAAAAGTTGGTAGCTGAGTAGGTGCGGCATGATAAGAGAACATCGTGTGAATTATTTTTATAGGAGCCCCGTGGTCAGAAGTCAAGTTGCAGATTTCGAAAATGATCAAAAAAATAACGTGATAATTCAGTCAGAGCTTTTAATTTTGGTATGATCGTGTGCGGCCTAAAGACTAAATATGACTTCCCTAAATATGACGACTATGAAAACTCAGATTTTCTGTCCAATATTGTTACATGTTCTGATAGGAGTATACCTAAGTAAATAAATACTACTAATACTACTCTAATAGAAGTTACAGTGCTATCCGCGTCCAGTACAATAACGCGTTCAGGGCGGTGATGGGGTTACCCCGATACTGCAGCGCCTCGGGTATGTTCGCAGAGGCGCGAACCGATTGCTTTCACGCGACGCGCTTGCGCATTCCTTGGTGCGCAGGGTGCGGGTTAGCCCCAACATCGTACTGGCGATGATTGCGGGAAGGCTGGACTGCCCCTTCATCCGGCATTGTTCTAGCAGACATGTTGCTGTACCAGTGTCGGAGAGAAGTTATTGATTTTATTGTAAAAATGACGTTATTTATTTTGATGTGATTTAATTTAATTTAATTTTAATTGATTTGATTCTGTTTTATTTGACATTATTTTATTGTATTATTGATTTTATTGTAAAAATGACGTTATTTATTTTAATTTGATGTTATTTAATTTAATTTGATTTGATTTCATTTTATTTTATTTGACATTATTTGATTTTATTTTTAACATTTCTATTAATTTATGTTTGGTGTTATTTACCTGAAATAAATGAATTTATTATTATTATTTTTTCGCTTTGTAGAGTTTTTTTTGGAAGACGGTTGTTTTTTTTTTGTAAATAGTTTTTATTATTTAGTTTTTAGTTTTGGTACCTAGCTACCCCACACAAATTCAAATACCACTACCTGCTATGTAAATAACAGTGACAGGAACTTAAGATATCATCCATATACTAATGGGAAAAAAATACGTATTATTGAACCCAACTCAAAAACTATCCAAGTAAAGTTAATAAAATTTATATGGGACCCCACGGGAAGCACTAGCTTTCAAATAAAAAAAGAATCATCAAAATCGGTTTACTCAGTCGAAAGTTCTGAGGTAACAAACAAAAAAAATAAATGTTTTACCACTTTGTCGGCGTAATTGATATGTATACCCATGCCAAATTACAGCTTTCTAGTACTAAAAGTCTCGGAGATAGACCGCGGACAGACAGACAGACAACAGAAGGACATGACGAAACTATAAGGCTTCCTTGTTTACTACGGAACCCTAAAAACTGGTCTGGGTATTTATGAACGTCCTTAAAATAGAATAAGCCTTTTGAGTGTCGTTCTAGAACAGTGGTTCCTAACCAGTGGTCCGTGGACTACCTACCGGTGGTCCGCAGGAGCTGAAATATGGTCCGTGTACGATATATGTGAACAAGGGTTTTCTGCTTTGTTGGTAAAAAAACATGGCCAGGAATCGATTGAAAGTACGTGGTGATTTGCGTGTAGCTTGAGCAATAACGTGGTCCTAGGATAACCGAACTTGATTCAAAATTGATTGAACTCTGCAAAAAATGTTATGGTTTCAATTAAAATAATATTGTTAATACACGTTAATTCATTCGGTTTTTTCTTGTGCGTCGTGGTCCCTGCTAACAACAAAGAAATCCAAGTGGTCCCTCTGGTCAAGGAAAGGTTGGGAACCACTGTTCTAGAAGAAGAGGATAAATCCAATGTCTTTTCTTTGCATTGCGTTTTTACGAGATAGGTAAAAATTATAAGATCTTCCACGTCCATGTCACTCGACGGAAGGGTGAGAAGGGTCACAACTGGCCGTCGCTTGACTGCTATAACTGGCTGCTCAATATTTCGGCCGCCGCACCCTGGCCGCGGCAGCCAAGTCGCCTAGTGCGCGGGAGCCAGTTATTTATTCTAATTCTGTACGTTTATTAATAATTTGTGACCAACATGAATCTTCATTATCTTCAGAATGGCATATTCTTGGGTAATACCCAGCACTGTACGAGTATCCACTCGTAGTCGTAGAGTAGGTACTCAAATGATCTATTTTCTTGACACCATGCGAACTCTGTCGAAGGTTTGATACGTAGGTTTTAAACGCAAATCACCAATCGGACTTCAGAACTTTCTTCTTTCAAGGTCAAAAGTATATTTTAAAGTATCTTTTTCAATGAATTATATTACTCTTTAGGGTATAGAATGCTTCGCGTTTGATGAGGAGGCACATGTGCTGGTGACGGGAGGACCCGACTGCGTGGTCCGAGTTTGGAACCCGTTTTTGCCAGCCAAGGCCAATGTGACCTTACATGGACATCACGCCGGTGTCACTTGCATCGTGCTGCAGGACAGGGGACGGATCATCTACTCTTTATCTAAAGATAGAACTATCAAAGTGTGGGATGTGCAAAGCCAAGCGTGCCGTCAGACATACAACGATATCCCGGCTATATTGGACGAGAAAATGCCAATTTCTGCCGTTTACAACCCAGCCACGCGCCAGTTTATCCTAGCAGCCGTTAAGATAGCCATCGTCGTGCTGGACGAGCAGCTGAACCCCCTCCACACTGACGGCTTCACGCACTCTGGAACTGTATCCAAGGTCCTCTATAACCCGCTATTTAAAGTCATCATAACTTGCGGCATGGATAGCATCGTTATCAACTGGAATCCAGTATCAGGTAGGTTAAATGATAAAATAATAGAATTAAGAATATTTCGTACCTAAAATGGGCGAAATATTCTTAATTCGATTATTTCGAGCAGCAAAAGTTGCTTTTGTCGTAGGTCATTGAAGTCTGCAGCGACTCGCTGTATTGTATTTCTGAAGTCAATCATTGCACTTGCTAAGGTTGCTGTACGAAGTTAATGCAATTATTTCTAAAACTTTAGGAAAAGTGACAAGTGACTGGACAGTGCATTGTATCGGATTGGATATCTTAAATAAAATGAGGGTACATTGTTTGGGGTACTACAGGTAAACGTAACGTGATGATTCGTGACGCTCACGTACGAATACTGCACAGTGCAGTGATCCCGGTGGAGATCACCGCCGCCTGCTTCGACCCTGGCTTCCTGCGGCTGCTCACCGGCGCCAGGAGCGGCGAGCTTAAGGTCATTACAATAAACTTTTAAAATCACCTTCACATTTCATCATTGCTGTGCTGCAATGTATTTCTATACACACTCTGTTTTTTTTTTAAATAATTCAATAGTAAATAAAATAACATACCTTAATTTCACGCCTTGTTTCCCCGAAGGGTTATGCAGAGGTGTACCTATAGTACACCCACATTTCGCCAGTTATGTTTAAGTCCCATGTAATAGGGGGCGAGCCTATTGCTATCAACCACAAATCCAGACTCCATGCTATTACTGAGAAATTCCAGATGGAAAAACCCACCCAAGTAGCACTGGGGCTTCTATAGCGGTTGACTAATGGTACACATTTATTCTTAAAGCTGTCTAAGTAAGCTATATAAGAGCTCTATAGCATACTATACAGCCCTTATCACCGGTTTGGGCACAAATTATTCAGCCTTAAGTTTACAAAAGGTACACAGTAGCAGAATAGTAGCACTTTAATGGCTGTTTAAGAGAAAACAGTGATCTAAAAGCTGATCAACAGCGCTTTATAAGATTCCGTGTGGTTCTTCATACCGACAAGAAAGTTATAAAAAGTAACGAGTGAACAATTGTACAGACTCTATAGTTATTAATGCTCACAAATGTACCCTAAATACTACTAGTAGGCCGCTTTATCTCCAAATTATCACTAGAGTACCACATTTTGTAATAAATATTATTTTTATTAAAATACGCGCAACATCTGGTCATGCGAGTGTATATAACAATTTTTAATGTGATTTTATTTATTACTGGTACTTGTGTTTATTATATTCTATTGTGTTTATATTATGGGTAATTTAAATTTATTCTCAACTATATACATAATATATTTAGAGTTAAAATTTTCACGCGCCTCAGGAATAATGACTAATTATAAAAAAAACTTTCTAAATAAGCAGAGACGAACAAAGCAATTTTTCATATTTGTGTTTTTATGGCATCAAAATCAGTCTATGGCATTGTGTTTGAACACTTACCACAAAATTAATCACGAAAACTCCGTAGTATGTGATAAAATCATTATTAATTTAAAAATATTATAGGTTAGGAGCTAAATTTCTGGTAAGGAGTGTACAAAATGGTTGATATTTTCTCCAGCTATTGTGAACCATTGTAGCTCCAAATTAATGTAGTGAACTCTTTGAAGTTTCACATGTGCACCATTATAATGTCGAGAACTCTAGTAAAGTTTACATGTGTACATACCATTATTACCGCTTACAGCAACAAGCTGAATAACGCTCCACAAAAGGTTCTATGGAACAGCTTTTGGCTGCATTAATGTTCACATGTGTTGTGTTAAAATGCCAGTAATATAACACCGTACAAGTAGACCTTAAAATAGCCAACGCCGTATTTTTCCCCTCCTAAAATGCATTTGTTCAGCTTTAAAATGAAAGCTGACTAGAAGAGTAATGTTGTCCTATATAAGTAAGTAAGTAAGTAATAATTTTTATTTACCAAAAACTTAGCCTAGGTAACATCAGTGTAGTTTAAACTATGGGATGGGTATGGCTATATAACACCAATAGTTACTTAATAGGCCAATTTTACACTCCTATACATGCTTTATATAGGTATAAGTGGATTTGTTCACTTTAATACAGCCAATGAACCACGTGTGGCCAATTTTGATACTTAGAGATCACCAGTGAACTAAATGTGAACTATTAAAGAGAACAAAATGCTACTTGGGCAATAATGATTTGACCTACCCAAGAATTGAACTCAGGACCTCATGCTCAGCAGTAGCGCTTGCGACCACTAGATCAACGAGACAGTCTCCAAATAAAATAATACGTACTTTAATTGTATTCACCCACGTGGTCTAGGTGTGGAACTTCAACACAGGAGTGTGTCTCAGAGTGATGTCCATCGAGCACATGTGCGAAGTCACCAGCTGCTTCTGGGTGGAGGGCAGGTCTCGAAATTTCGATCATAATTTAAAACCTTCCTGTAGTTCAAGTGATCTGATTTAATATGGATAACTGCTTTCCACGTAGCATCTTTACACCTTCACGAACTCATTAGTGGCATCACTACGATTTGCTATGATTTGAAAGTGGCCAGTACCACCTAGCTCAAATCACAACATTTTTTTGTGATTTGGGCTAGGTGGTGCTGAAGACCTATTGTTATATTTCATTTTTTGTATTATGACTCGGCCACTTTCAATTAGGATCCTCGCAGTGGGTTGGAATCACCACGTGGTGGAGTTCGAGGACACCGGCATGTCGACGACCGGCAAGAGCTGGGAGACTCGTCACACGGACGACGTGCTGGTAGCCGCCGTGCGCCATCCCCTCATACTGGCCACAGCTAGCTACAACTCAGAACTTGTGATGTGGCGGCTTGAAACCGGCCAGCCTTACAGGTTAAAGCAATTCATCACATGAAACAGTCCTGGTAAACTGAAAATGATCAATGGAACTCGTCAGAATAATAATAATTATTTGTGTGACATCCAGGTGGTTCTCGTGCACGGAGCCGACTCTGCGCATCAAGATGAACTGCAGGCGTGAAGGGCCCAAGTCTTTCCCCGTCCCAAACTACAAGGAAAGTAGGGCAAGAGCTTCTTACTTCTCGTCTTCCATTCGGAGGCCCACGTGGGTAACATTTAACAATGCATTTAATATATTTTTGCCCATAATCTTTTCAATTCTCGACAAAAGAGAAGCATGATAAGAATATTTTACTGTATCACCAAAATATTAATCGCTTCTCTGGCAAAATCCTAGACGTGGAATTGTTAATAGATAAATATCATATGGATATCTTATGCTTTTGTGAAACCTGGTTAAGACCAGATAGGATGCTGTTTAATGTAAATAATTTTTCAGTTGCCAGTGCGTACAACAGGTCCTCAATAGGGGGTGGTACCTTGATATTATGTAATAGTTGTTTCAGACATAAGGAAAGGAAGGATATCACTGCTTGCTCTGTTGATCACTTATGTGAAGTAGCATGTGCAGAAGTTGAAGGCCATACTTTCTTATGTGTTTATAGACCACCAGCCTCAAACTTGTCATCATTTTTAATCATTATGGAAGAAATACTAAGTAAACTTTTTAAAGATAATAAATTAGTCTTTGTTTGTGGTGACCTTAATATTGATCTATTAGTTAACTCACCTGATAAATATAAGCTTATATCATTGTTTAAATCATTCAATTTAAAGTGTGTATTTAATGAAGCGACTAGAATAACAGCAACTTCAGCTTCATGCATTGACAATATATTTACTAATTGTAAAATACAAGACTCATCCTTAATTAGTGGCGTTAGGTCTGACCATACTGGTCAACTTGTATCATTTAATTTAGATAAAAAGTTAAACCTAGATAAAACCATTGAATTAAGACCTCTCACTAAAAATAAATTGAAAATGTTTAATAATAATGTTCTCAGCAATCTCTCAACTGCTAGTTTTGATTCACAAGACCCCAATATAAACTACGTTACATTATTTTCTACAGTATGCCATGAATTCAATAAAGCGTGTCCTGTAAAAAAAGTAACAATCAATACTAAACCAAAATTTAATGAATGGGCCACTGCTGGCATTAGAAAAAGCAGAGATATTTTGTATAATTTGTACAAAATATCTCTGCTTTGTCTGCGCCCAAGCTAAATCAAAATTAATAAGTAATAAAATTAGTATTTCTAACAATAAAATAAAAACTGTGTGGCAGGTAATTAATAAAGAAACTGGAAACACAAAACAGCGAGGTCAGAATGAATTATCTTTAAAAATTGAGAATGAAACCATTTCAGATAAGCTTAAAGTTGCTGAGACGCTAGAGAAGTTCTTTACCAACATCCCAATAGAGGTTACGAAATCTCTCCCCTCATCATCAATAGTAGCTGAATCCCTTTTAAAAGAAAATTTCAGTAAGGACATTCCAAGTTTTGAATTCAAGCCCATTTCTATTGTCACAATTAAAAAAGCATTTAAAAGTCTTAACATAAAAAACACAGAAGACTTATGGGGGATTTCCGTTAAGGTTCTTGGGGATATCATTGACTTTTGACACAATTGCCCCTGTCCTAACAAGCATATTTAATCAATGTTTAGATAGCGGTACGTTTCCAGATTTAATGAAACATAGCAAAGTAGTACCAATTTTCAAATCGGGTAGTAAGAGTGATCCTTCAAATTATAGACCTATATCTGTGCTACCAGCATTGAGTAAAATATATGAAAAAATAATGCTAGACCAGATGTTATCACATTTTAATTCAAATGGAATTTTACATAGTCACCAGTTTGGTTTCACGAAAGGTAGGTCGACGACTGACGCAGGAGTAAAACTCATCAGTCACATTTTGGAATCCTGGGAAAAGTCCCAGGATGCAATTGGCATTTTCTGTGACCTCTCAAAAGCGTTTGACTGCGTTGACCACAAAACATTGATCTGTAAATTACACCACTACGGAATTCGTGGACAAGCTGCTGATCTTGTTCTTTCCTATCTATCAAACAGGCAGCAAAAAGTAAATGTTAACGGGGCGACGTCCTCAGGGTCTCTAGTTAAGATGGGCGTGCCTCACGGATCAATTCTTGGCCCTTTTTTATTTCTAGTTTATATTAATGACCTTCCTTAGGTAATAGGTAATAGGTAATACGGGCTGGTATCCGCAACTCCACGTCAAAGCGCGTATTTTGCGTACGGGTGGGAAAATCTGTTATTCGATCCACCCCAGCTCCTCAAAGAAGGCCAGCAACGCCTTGGTGTCACTGACAATCTCACGTAGGGTACCTGGGTTACCGAAGTACTTGGCCCTGTATGTGGCGACCACCGGGCAGTTTAACAGCACATGGGCTGCTGTCTCGTCGTCCTCCATGCAAGCTCTGCACAGCGGACTGTCTGTGACTCCTATGACAAAGAGGTGTTTATTAAATGACCCATGGCCAGTTAGGGCAGCTGTAACTGTGCGCAGCTGCTGTTTTGTTAATCGGAGAACCTGTTTCGTGAGGCGGCCGTCGATTGTAGGGAGAGCCTCCTTAGCCTGCCTGCACTCACCGTGGTCCACCCATATTTTGTGATGTTGTTCCCTGGTTCGTTTCCTTACCAGAGAGCGTAGGTACCCGAAGGGGAGTGGCGTGATGGGTTCAGGCCCCACTGGTGCCATGCTCGACCCCCTTCTGGCAAGTTCGTCGGCTGCGTCATTGCCCCGCGAACCGCTGTGTCCCTTGATCCATTGAATGGTTATATTATTGAGGTCACCCACCTGGTTGAGGCGTTGGTGGCACTCGTATATCAGCCCAGAATCAACAGTGTGACTGTTTAGCGCTTGCAGAACAGCCATACTGTCTGAGAGTATTCTTATCGAGTGGTCCTTAACTTCCCTGGCCATGATGGCTGAAGCGGCAAGAGATATACCCATGCATTCGGCCTGGAACACTGTGTTATGGACACCCAATGGTGTGGCTATGTGTATGTTGAAGTCCTCCGAGAAGATTCCAGCACCTGTGCCACTACCTGTTTTGGATCCGTCGGTGAAGATTCGCAGCTCTGCGGGGCGCAAACCCTCGCATCTGCGGTCCTCGTGGAGTTGGATTCTGTATTTTTTATCGAAGATAAATTGTTTGGGCACCCGGTCATTTACCGCTTTCGTAATAGGGAACTCATTGTTGAGTCCCTCAAGCAGCGCGGTGTGTTGTGTAACTCTCTTACCCCAGAGATCAATTGCATTAAGACGCACCGCCGCCATTGTCGCTTCCTGCTGTATGAACAGGTGGAGTGGGGGCAGTCCCAGCATGGCTTCGATTGCTGCAGTCGGAGTAGTCCTCATGCAGCCCGTGGTTGCCACGCAGGCTAGTCTTTGCATGCGTTGTAGTTTGTTGCAAGCTGTAACCAGCTGAGTGCGGGGCCACCAAACCACGGCCCCGTACGCGATCATAGGGCGGATCACTGCTGTGTACAGCCACAGTATGATTTTGGGGGATAGGCCCCACTTCTTACCTATCATTCTCCTGCACTGCCAGAAGGTAATGCAGGCCCTGTTTAGCTTAATGACCTTCCTTACATGATGGCTAATTTATCGGATATAATTCTATTCGCTGATGATACTTCTCTTATTTTTAAAATAGATAGAAAAGACACGGATGTCTTACATGTCAACGATAGTCTGGCAATTCTTTCGAAATGGTTCGCAGCTAATAATCTTTTACTTAATGCGAACAAAACTAAATGTCTTAAGTTCTCATTACCAAATGTACCTCAAGTAGGTCTCAATTTAAAACTTGATGGCAAGAAGCTAGATGCTATTACGGAAACTGTGTTTCTAGGAATTACTCTAGATTCGAGATTGCAATGGGGCGCCCACATTAGAGCCCTTTCAGGTAGATTAAGTTCAGCCGCATATGCAATAAGAAAAATAAGGCAGTTAACTGATGTAGCCACAGCTAGGTTAGTATACTTTGCTTATTTCCACAGTATTATGTCTTATGGCGTTTTGCTGTGGGGATCGGCAGCTGACGTAGATTCAATTTTCGTTTTACAGAAGAGGGCAATTCGCGCGATCTACAAAATGAGTCCTCGTGAGTCCCTTAGAAATAAATTCAAAGAAATTGATATACTGACTCAGCCTTCTCTTTATATCTTAGAAAGTATTTTGTATGTTCGCAAAAACCTAGGACTTTTCAAAATAAGAAGCGATTTCCATAATATAAATACACGTAGTAAACATGAAATTGTGATACCCAAATTTAGATTAACTAAAACTAGTAAGTCATTTCTTATAAACGGTATCCGCTTTTATAACAAGTTGCCAAAGTCTGTTACAGAACTAAGCGATGGAAAGTTCAAAACCCACATCAAACGTGTCCTTATCAAAAAAGCATATTATAAGATTAAAGACTACGTTGAAGACAAGGAAGTCTGGCAATAATTCCTTCTGCACATGTGGCTTCCCTGGTACCTCATTAACGGCATAACAATGTAAATATCTATTAACTGCTCCCAAATTACGATGATTATATTATTTTACTTTTTTTTTTACCTACTTCATTGACATAATCTTTTCAATATTTGACATAATATACCTACAATTTTCTGTTTTTTTTTTAATCAAATTAGATTTGTTACAGCTGACTACAGCTGTATCATGCCACTAGGCAATCATGTCATTTGGTTTAAATAGGTCCTTATTTTTATTATTTTGTTTATCTTTAATATAGATTTTGTGAATGTGAGAACGTTGTAGGCTGTAGACTTGTGGACCATTTTCTATTTTACTAAGTACCTGGTACTTGTTGATAGGCCTACACTGTCCTCCCATACCTATTAACACTGTAATTTGAAAACATTGTAGAAACAATTTATTTTGAAAAGAGTAACCGTGGAGTTTCTTGCCGGCTCTTCTCCATAGGAAGCGACCAATTGGAACCGTGCACCTAGCTTCTGACGTTTCATAAGTGCCCTTGTAGGTTTATGTGAAATAAAATATTTTGATTTTGATTTAAATATGAGGAACGAGTCTGCAGATGCTTTTTTGTGCAAGTAGAAAGGAAAACTTAAAATACTGTAACAAAATCATTATCTTCACGAAATATTGCTTAGTCTTGTTGTCCACAGTACGGCAGCTGCCGAAAAAGTATTAGACCCAGAGGAGGCCATCAAGAAGGCGGCGATGCGATGCTTGTCCTCGATGGCCTTGAGCATGCCGCCGCGCGCGCAGGTCATGCGCCACCTTGGCGCACAAGCCATGATCTTCTTGCACACGCGACCAGTACATATGGGTGTTGGTCAGTACGATACGATATTCTGCCGCAAGCACTATTCTTATATATGTCGGCGCGAGACGATGGTGTCAGCTCACACCTCGTCCAGTTCTTATCAGCGTGAGACGAAGATGTCATTCACACCTCGTCTAACTCTCAAGACCATGGTGTTCTTTGTTAGCGCTTAGAGCTTATTGATATTAAATAATTAATAATTGTTCCGATATGAAAGGCGACGATGTAAATCTGATTGCGTCGAACGTGGCCGGGGGTCGGCTTGCATTTTCTCGTGAGAACGTTTTAAGACGATAAGAGTTTAGAGCATCAGAGTAGCCTGGATCAGGCAGTCAGTTCCATTGAGACTGCGAGATCGACTGTGCGCGACCCGCGGACTTGTTACGCCCTTCTAATTCATTTAAGAAAAGCGTTGATTATAAGTTACTTGTAGCCTTTTCTAGTTAGACTGATTACTTCACGCGTTTCCTTTGCCCACGAAATAGACAGACAGTTAAATAATGAATAATTTAATTGATAATTACCCTTCTGACGATGATTGTGAGCTCGGCGCTCCGACATATATAATACTGAGTAGTATTTTAGTATCTTGCAGATTTCCTGCACCACAGCTCAACACAAGGCTTCCAGTCAATTAAAAAATTTCGCTTCGTTCCAGTGGAAGACTTCCATAATCCAAACCCACCGAGCGTTGTACTATCTACTAGTTAGAAGTAACAACTAGCCATGCATTGTGTTTGCGTTGCGGCGGCGCCTGAGCGGTGCCGCTGGAATTAAATGAACAAAACATATTTTAGCTTCCCTCCTTCTCGCTCTGGAGAATGGTCTTGTGCAGTGCTGGTCGGACCACTCGGCGGGTGGCTACCTGAGCTCGTTCCAGGCCATCCACACAGCAGACGACTACGTATCATCCTTCGCCACCGACATCGACAACGAATTCCTCTTCACAGGCACTATTATGGGATACGTTAAAGTGTGGCTCATGAGCAACTTCCTCATAAACGATCAGGTGAGTTTCTTTACTTTATTTATCTATAAGTACACGAATTCTGCTGTTTAAAGAAAAGTTGTCACATAAATTGACAAATAAAGGAGTCTCTAAAGTAGGATGCAATTCCTGCAAGGAGATAATAATTATAAATAAGTAGGTTATAAATTAATTGTGCTGTAGGTTCATATAAACATGCCGCGGCTGCGCCTGATGTTCCCGTTCCTGTGGCACGACCGTATCGAAGGCCGCGCCAAGCGCAGCGTGCGCGACCAGCCGCTGCCGCTGCTACTCAACAGCTACCGCGCACATCTGCGCTCTGTTACAACCATAGCCTACATCGATGAACACAAACTCGTATTGACGTAAGTTCTATATTTAAAAGAAAACAGACCTTTTTTTGCAAAGGCGGTCTTTCCCAACTAGAAAAACAGTCGAATAATGAATGAGTTATTCGGCTACAGATCGAATAAACACTGAAGTAACCACAGTGTAGTGTAAAAGCGTTTATTACGACTTTTTAGCATTTTTTGCTTTTAAGTAATTTTACCGTGTCGTATAAACGTTTACTCGATATTCTTATAGTGCATTTATTCAGTAGTCATATAGTAGCTATCATTTCTCATTTATACTACATGTGTTGCAATAATAGCGCTATTAGAGTTATTGATTTCCAAGTTTCATGTTTCAAAACTACTTTAGAGCTGCTACTCGACATTACTGTCTCTGTCTCTGTCTACATTACTGTCTCTGTCTCTGCTCAGTCGATTAGACGCATGTAAGTGTTTATATTGCAGTTACTGAATTTAAATCGTAATGAATGCTGGTTTAACACATTTATTGAATTAGGTGTCGTATAACTGATTTTTAATTACTTTACAAGCTATGTAATATCTCATTCAGCGAACCAGTATTTTATTGATAATATTAACAATTTACGTGATGGATTACCTACAATAAATGGAAAAATATTTTATGGAAAAGGAAAAAAAAGATTTTAATTAAAAACACTAAAATTATCTACATATGGTGGCATTACGTCCTATAAATGAGATAAAATTATACAATTATTCGACTAATAACCGATATATTGTAATGTAATAGCAATATATTTACTTAAATTTGTTTAATGGATCTTGATCTAACATTTTGATACAATTTATTTGTTATTACTATTATATTATTAATAATAATCAGCGTGGCCCACAAATATATGTTAAATAACTCCTACGATTTCATCGATAAAGTTACTTTGCATGTTCATTTAACTAGGCATATTTAATACTTCCATATTTGTACATATTTGTTCTAATAAGTCACACACAAAGTTACGTTTAATAAAATAATGGAAAAATAGTCACGAAATAACTGATACAGAGCGAAATTGTAGAATAACTGCAAATAATTTGCTTTTAACTGACAAAAATGACGATTTGTAGCTAATCGGCAACATTTACTCCATGATTTTTGTTAATTAATAGTAACGAAACAGCTTTAACTCCATCAATGGTCATGGAAAGCTAAGTAAATATTGCTATTGCTACTCTAAATTTGGTCCAGTTTTGCTTTTCCTCGAAAATTATTTCACAATTATGTTCCTTATTCAAAAGTAACACGACTTTCATAGGACTATTAGCTGAATAATTTGCGCCCAAATCGCGTTGAGTAAACGTTTACTCTCTTTTATACGACTTACATACATACATACATAAACTCACGCCTTCTTCCCATGGGGGTAGGCATAAACTACAGAACGCTACCTACTACGATCCTTACATAGTCCTTTTGCCTCGTTTACGTTCATACATCTGGTCATACACGCACGCCGGTTGCGAGTACTACGCACCTGGCCTTTCTGAAGAACATCACCAATAAGGTCAGTATATGTCCTCCTAGGGCGTCCCCGCCCGGCCTTTCCCTCCGACCTCCTCCTCCTCCTCCTCCTCTTTTTTCCGACTTATTATATCTACATTATTGAACTATGAGCTGCAACAGAAACGTGGCCTCGACTATTACAGCATATGTTTTAACAGTTGGGTTCTCTACACACACAGATTGCCCTTTTATGTCTCGTTATGTATAAAGCTTTGGCAGCTGTTATTTAATAACGGCGGTTTTTATTGATAAATACGCAGTGGTAGTGCAGACAACAGCGCTCGCGTGTGGCGTCTATCGGGCGAGTACCTGCAGACGTTGGGCAGCTTCGTGCCGTGGAGCCTGGACGTCACCCGCTTCCCACCAGACGTTCAGAAAGTCGCCAGCTTCACTACAATCAAGGTGAACAGTTTACAGATGAAATATTATTATCGCCATATCGTGCTATTTAATATCGGGACTGCCAATATCGATTCGTTGTTGAATGTGTGCAGGTGTGGCGCGGGGGCTTCGTGTCGCGCTACGTGCCAGGACAGAAGGTCGTGGACAAATTGCACGATATCACGGACAACGAGCTCAGGAACGAGACCTTCGGCGAGCCGCCCATCAAGCCACTGCTGGGACAGTATTCCTCGCTGCCACGTTGGCCTGACCAGCAGGATAGGATCCAGTTCAATTTCTCGCTGCCTACGGTCAGTACATGCAGTGGAAGCAAATCGTTTTTGCGTAATGAATGTTCTGTTTTACCAACTTAGGCACGAAATAGACCGCTAGATGGAGATGGAGCGAAATAATCCTCTATATGTATTGTTATGAACTTGTAGCTAGTTCAAATTATATTATGAATACATTGCAGATCTCGCTGTACAAGCACCTTTGGTTGGCGTCGACGCAGCCGGTGCGGCGGCCACCCACACCTGAGCTGGTGCGCCAGATGCGGCTGCGCGAAAAGCCAAAGAAGATGCACTTTGATACCGACGCGCTACATCCGCAACATCGAGCGCACTCCATGCACTCCAGGCATTCCACGCTCCCTAGACACTCCATGCTCTCTACGCACTCCAGGTACTCCACACAGCGGTCTGCGGTAGGCCAGGAAGACAACACCAACATGTAATGTTGCAGATTTTAGGGTGCGCCAAGTTCAAACGGATGATTCAGCACCACACGCTTACTAATTTCTTCGACGGACGATTTGCGTCACGTGGCGGTGCTCCTTGATTTGCCAAAACAGACCCTCACGCGGACCATCCGTCGCGGATGTCTGCCTAACGCAGCGGACGGGGAAAGTAACGTATACAACGACGACGCGCGACGTACTTTGAGTATAGAATAGAATTTTTCTTTATTCGAGTAACCGAGACTCAACAAGATTGTTAGTAAAACTTACGACTATGTTAGTAGGTAAGCACAGACACTAAACAAAAACAAGGAAAACAATACAATCAATAACGGTTGGTCACCGCTGCGACATGCCATGAGAGACGGCACAACAGTGACCAACGTATTCACAGTCCAGGCGACTCGCAGCCATGCTTAAGACGCTGTTGGAGCTGCCCCACACCCTGCGCACCAGGGAAGCGCATCTTTTGCGCATTGTTATATATGTTCTGTGTACTGACGTTAACATATCCCGATTTTCTGCTTTTAGTAGGGATTTTTTTTTACATATTTACTCTTTTTATAAATCTTTATTAAGTTTGATAATTTTACAGTTATTTTTACTATGTTCGATAGTTTTATACAATTTTACAATGTCTTTTGATAGAATATTTATACAATATATTAAGTATCAAAAGTAAAACAAGAGAGTTTATTTAAAAAATACTTTACGGTGGATCAGTTGACAGTTGGGTAAAATCGTGTGTACCATCTTTAACTAGTGACCTGACGGCCGACTTCTTAGGGAAACATGTAGAGAAGAGAAGAGTCATTAATTATAACTCTTGTGTAGAGTTTGTGTATAAAAAGCCAATTGGATATTCACCGAAGCGTGATCGCAATGAACATGGAATTAAGCTCTTGCGCCATTGAGCTACACTCACTACCAATGAGCGTACAAGTAGGGTAGCGTAGCGACCTTAAAGTATGTAAGACACTTCTGCGAACCTACTTGCGCAAAAAGACATTTCCGTGAATACACATTTGCGCGAATGGACTTTAGAGCAAAAGGACATTTGCGGAAATGTCTTTCCACGTAAGTGGGTTCGCGGAACTGTCTTTCGGAGAGAAATGTCTTTTGCGCAAGTGTACCCTGATCCAACTTGCACTTCGTTTTGGATTCTCCATGTAGGTATGATCGGCGTCAGCATTCTTATTCTTGAGCTACGAATCGGTGATCATTTCGGGAAAGCCAAAGGGTTTGTTATTCCATTTATCTACGTATTAACCTAGGTACCATATACAGGTACCAAAAATTTATAAATCTACGAAAAAAAATTTTTTCACTTCTTAGTGGGTTGGTTTGTAATTTATCTAAGTTACAATAGCCTAATGTCAACTGCTCATCAAAAATACCCAAATCGCTAAAGATGTACCTATAATATGTGAAGAGTTCCCTCGATTTCTCCAAGATCCCATCATCAGATCGTAACCAAATGACAATGGGACCAATTTGAAAGTATACCCTTTCAAACAAAAAAAGAATTTTTCATATCGGTCCAGCCGTCTTCGAGTAATCGGGGAACATACATAAATTTTTGAAGTCGGTAAAAATGAGTTAAATGTTTGAAGAGATTGAAAATTTAAAATCCATTCAAAACTAAGTCATGAACTATTTCTTGTTCTTATACTGGCCGTATTGTGCTTGCAACGAGTAAATTCTTGGTTTCTTTGACTGACACATCTGTATTAGCATAGAGGAAAGTAATATAGTACGGGTATGTATTGGGTACTTTCCTCTATGGACTGACACTACAAGCCATTATAAGATGTCATAATTCTGTTCAAATCATAATTTTATTACATGTACTTAATTATTTATTATAATCAAAGTTTTATTATCCATCGTTTTAGAATTGTAATTTTAGTTTAAGTAGGTAATAATGGCACAAGAAAGTGAAGTTGTGAGCTGTTTGTCTTTAAAGACTGAAGACAGCGCGGTGGCCGCCGCCCGGGCTCGCTGGCGCAACGCGATGCTGCACGAGAGGTGCAGCATGAGCGACATGGAGAGGATGAGAGATGCATTCCAAGAGGCATTCGCTCACAAAATGACATTTCTGGAGTTTAGAGTTGCTCTGAAGTCCTTGTTGGATGTGGACTACGACGATGAAGATTATAAAATACTCTTTATGAAAGTAGGTGTATAATATTACTGTTATGTTTAAAGATAGCAGCTCATTGAACATAAAGGACATCGCTCATTATAACAGCACCGCTTCGACACGGCAAATAACTCGTCATTCAAGTTAGGATTTTAACACAAATGTTTTAAAGTCTATTTTATGATGGCTATACAGAATAGGGGACGGCTCGCCGGCCGCTCACTGCCCGCAAGCCGTCACACATAAAATAGACTTTAAAGCATTTGATTTAAAATCCTCACTTGAATGACAAGTTATTTGCTGTATCATAGCGGTGCTGTTATAATGAGCGATGTCCTTTAGTCACAGAGCCAGAATGAACTGGTTGTAATGAACTCAAATCCAAAACTGACGTTGTAATAGGTACTACTGAAATGGGACTTCAGGATGATCTTCAAAATTATGAGTAAAGCAAACTAGCCAGACTCAGATTCCAGTATGAAGTCCTGTCTATCCATCTTAGAAACTCGCGCTGTATTAGTGATACTGAACTCATAGTCCGCCCCTAGGCCATCAATACGCACTGTGAACGAATAGCTGTCGATTACTCGACCAGGTAAACACAAGCCGCACGGGCGAGGTCGACTGGGAGGAGGTGGTGTCGCACCTGATCCTGGGCTACTTCGGCAACGACGCGGAGAACCAGCGGGAGACGCTGCAGCCGCCCATCATGGGCCTGCCCGTCATCATACGCTCACAACACAGGCACCCAATATCACGAATAACCTTCAGTCCGGATGTCGACAAGGTTTTTTATTTAAAATAAGGCTGTTTAATTTTCCAATGAACTTTTATTAAAAGTACCTGAATCGCTTGCCCGCCGGCCACTTTAACTTATTTATATTTGTAACCAGCAAAGGACTTGATTCGAACCTTTTCCTTATTAGGGTTCCGTAGTAAACAAGGAACCCTTATAGTTTCGCCATGTCTGTCTGTGTGTCTGTCTGTCCGTCCGCGGTCTAGCTCCAAGACTCTTAGTACTAGAAAGCTGTAATTTGGCATGGGTCCCTTTCGGCCTTATTCGCAACCCCGGCAGGCATCGGCCCCAGCGGACTTCGTCAATTCTGCTGACATCTCTTTGGGGCGCGCGTGGAACACAACGCGCCATCGACCGGGACCTGGTCCTTATCGGGCGGCGAGCTACCCATTGCTCACCGTCCGCAAGCCCGCGCTTACGGTGGCCGGAAATCGGCTCGCCAGTCCCGACGCCCAGGGCGTCTCCTCCTGCGGCGGTTAGGGGCGCGAGGGCGCGAAATTTGCCTCTCCCTCACGCGTTCCGCCTCCTCCTTCGCGAGCATTACTGCTTTGCAGAAGGAGGTGACGGCCTCTCATTTCCTCTCGCTCCGTACCATGGCCCGAATCAAGGCCGGACGCAAGAGATCACCGCCGCCGATCGCCTCCACGAGGACATGGCGTGGGTCCCCCCCTGCCAGTTAAATAGTTGGTTTTGGATGTGTGAAAAAAATCACAGCAGTAGTTTATATAACGAAATTAAAAGGAAAACTATCACAGCTAAGTAGGCTTTACAAGTTAACGAGTAATAATCGACCAACTTATATTTGCAGTTGCAAAAACATGTTTTCCCATACATTCCGTATGGGAGAAAATGTTTTTCAACTACAAAGTTTAGTTTGTTTTTGGGATAAATTCATCCCAACTACGGAACCCTTCATTGTGCGTGTTCTGACACGCACTTGACCGGTTTTTTACAAAATCTACAATAGCAATTATGAGTACTTATTAAATTGTGACTGACGTATTATTTTACTGTGTGAGATAGAATCGCACTACGGACCCGATGCAAGGCACATACATAACGGCGAGCCGCGACGGCATGATCAACTGGTGGTCGCTCGACATGAAGCTGCTGAGGACTGCCTTCTCCTCCAGCCGTTAGTACCATTTCAATCAACTCCGCTTACCAATACTGTCTTTTCTCAGTATGGCTGTCCCAATTGTCCTGACGGCACATAAAAGGCATTGTTAATCTTTAAACGTTCTACACGGGTATTCACTGAACGGTTACAAAAGATTTTGCTATTATCATATTTGCCACGTGCTGTGCTTATCTTAGAATACAGGTGGTCGCAACTGAGCATCCTTTTGACCGAAAACCTTAGGCACCTTTTACTAGACACACGGGAGTCAGTCGGTCAAACTATTGCTGCACACATACATTATGGAATTTCCTAGATGATGCTAAGTTCTTTCTTATATATAAAATTCTCGTGTCACAATGTCAGTTACTTTACTCCTCCGAAACGGCTTTACTGATTTTTACCAAATTTTATATGCATATTCAGTAGGTCTGAGAATCGGCTACTATCTATTTTTCATACCCTTAAATGATAAGGGTTGTCCACCCCAAACAAATAACACTAATGTTACTTTGGGTATCTACAACTCGGGAAAAATATTTAAAAAAATCCAGCACGTCAGTTTTTTTAAATATTTACTAAGAATATTTTTACAAAAAACGACATCTAAATAAACAATAAACAGTTAAAAATGGGTAATTTTTGCTCTTTTTTTATAAATATTTTCATCTATATTTCTCACGACAGACCGACAATAGTCACCTAGCATATTTTGATCACAAAAACCTTGATAATTTTGCTCAAATAATTTTAAATCTTGGTGAAATCGCTCACCATGTTCATCACTCACACTACCAAGATTTTCTGGAAAAATTCTAAATGGGAATGAAAAAAATGAATTTTTAGTGACATATTTACCCATACGATCATAATTTTGTAATAGATTTTCAACAATCTCTTTGTAATTATCACTTTTTTTATTGCCTAAAAAATTTTTAACAACACTTTTGAAAGAGTTCCTGGTTGCTTTTTCTACCTCGGTTAAAAGGCTCTCGAATTTTGTATCGTCCAATATTCTCCTGATTTGAGGACCCACAAATATTCCTTCCTTTAATTTAGCCCTAGAAAGATTTGTAAATACAGAGCAAAGGTATTGAAATGCAGGCTTAGATACGTTACGTTGGCTTGGTTACGTGGTTAGTTGGCTCTCTCCATATCATTGGTTTACCAAATTTCAGTGATCTATTTTTACGTGAATACCAGGACCTGAGGACCAATCTGCCATTAGTGCAAATCAAATGAGGAACCCAATTCTTATCTTGATTTGACACCGGAAATCCAAAATAATGTAAATAGGCTTCTTGCAATGGTTTTGTTACAGGGAAACCACGATTTAACTGAACAATTTTCCCACAAACATAACAAAATCGATTTGGATGTAGTTTACATACTCTAGATGAAATTTTTATGTAAAAATAAGACTTTTGAATCACACAGTTGTTTACAAAATAGAACGATAAACGTATAACAATTGCGGGTAGATAAAGAACAAAGACCTCTAATATCTCAGAATTGTGACGTGCTACGATTTGTTTAATTTTTTTTTTTAAATTACCGTCCATAGCCTACATAAATAATAAATGTTTCATTTCATGGACAAAAAAAATATTTTTTTTGTAAACTAGTGTAATTGGCAAAACAACGTTTGCCGGGGTTAGCTAGTTTCCAATAAATTTAAGTCAGTATGATCTGTGCATTTTTATGAACTTACTATGTCTTGATAAAGTAAGTAGGTACCTGACTCCCACAGCCCACCTGAAGGTCCGCACCACGTGGGTAACGGACATGGTGTGCATGCCGGACGTGAACATCATCGTCACCAGCTCCACGGAGCGGGACCTGCGATTCTACGACTGCACTGCCAAGACCTTCACCTTGAAAATTGTCATCACAAGCTGGGAATACATGGCAAGAAAATAAATTGTTTTCATAGATTTCGAGTTTGGCTGTGTGCGTGGGTGGCAACCTACGAGTAGGTTATTATACCTTTGTGATTACCATAGATAGAACATCCCTTGCTTGAAGACTTGTACATATTTATTTTGTGTTGACAACAACACTATAATTGGGTAGTCAATTTCACAGATTTGCACGATGTACTATCACTTCGGAAAAGACTTGAAGGAGCAGTGCATACTGATCTGTGGCGACGTGGGGGGCAACATCCGAGTGCTGCTGTTCTCTCCGGTGCTGCGCGGGCCCTTCCAGAACGAGCCCGGATGTGCCATGCAAACACTACGACATATAGATCTGCAGAAACGGGTGATCATCTAATTATTTTTTGTCCGAATTTCAATCTTCTGGCAGATCATACAGATATAATACTGGGACGTTAAAGGAAGAAGAGCGGGATAATACGGGAACAGTTTTGCTCAATTATTGAGCTGCTCTCGTCCTGCGTCCACTCACTTGGACTTATCCGCTTGTGATTGCAGCCTCACTTGCTACCAAAGATGCAGCTAGTGGACCTGCCCCGCATGCACGGGGAGTGGGTGCGGCAGGTGTCATACTACAAGTCTTTGAGTTGCGTGGTCTCCTGCGCCACCTGCTACGATTCACTGCTCATATGCGACATATATGGCTGCAAGACACGTAACATGTTCAGGGTTGAAAAGGCGAGTTTTTGTGTGCATAAGTATTTTTGTTCCCTCTTTCTTTTTATAGTAAAATATTTCTTTGAATTCTCTGGACAGAGTCTCTACTCTGTCCACTGCCGTGTCAATCCAAAACGCCGTATCTCAGAAACATCTATTTCGTGAATAACTTTTTTAAACCATACATTTTATTTTTACTTTTTTATATGTGTGTACATAAACTGTTAAATAAATAAATAATTAATTAATTAATTAAAATACAGTGTTTTGTATGTGCTCATATCTCCTTCTACATACTATTAAATAAAAAAAATATAAATATAGGGATATGTAACTGCCTCAAAATAATCGAATGAGCGCTATTAAGGCAAAACACTGTAACTCGAGTTACAGTGTATTGGATTGACATGTCAGTCCAGAGAATTCAAAGAAATATTTTGCTAAGCTCTGTGTCTCTACAGAGCTGAATGATAATTACAGGCACATGAGATATCATGTGCCTGTAATTACACCGGCATCAATACCCTTCGGGAACCCGGAACCGGAACACAGCAACAACGATGCTTGACCGCAAAAATAGGTATAGTGGTAGTAAGTACTTCCCTGGACGAGCTCCTTCACAAAGAGCTCTATAGACTTAGTACTATTGTGAACTGCAACATCTTCCATAACTGTTTTTCTTTCACTCTTCGTGGTTAAGGAAGGATCGTCGTTATCATGGAAGTCATTATAATTTTTCAGGGTATCCAATGCTTTGCGTTTGACGAGGAGACGCACGTGCTGGTGACAGGAGGTCCCGACTGCTTGGTCCGAGTGTGGAACGCGTTTGTGCCAGCCAAGGCCAGTGTGATATTCATCGGGCACCACGCCGGTATCACCTGCATCGTGCTGCAGAATAACGGACAGACCGTTTACTCGTTATCTAGAGATAGAACTATCAAAGTTTGGGATGTGCAAAGTCAAGTATGCATTCAAGTAAGGGTGTAAATTAAGTTAATTTATTTGGAGTGCCCTCCACTGCCAGCGCCGGCTCCGGAATTGGCTGCCGGCGCCGGTTGCTGAATAGGCCGCCGGCGCTGAGTTTGAAAAAAAATTGCGAAAAAATGGGGTTTTCAATTTGGCATAATAGAGTACATAGGCGGGGTAGGCATAATTAAAAAACAAGTAATACACAGCAGCTCGACTAAAATGTATACATACTAACGCCATGCTGAGAGATGAGAGGTCCTGGGCGACAGTCGCCTCCTTCTGCGAACACGTCATGTCCCAAAAGGAGGCGGCGGAGCGCGCGCAGGAGGACGATCCTGACGCGGCGCCGCTCCGAAGGCGGAGGAGGGGTCGAAGAAGACGTCAGTTTGAAAGTCATCGCCGACACCTCCCAAATGGAGGCCAGCAGGCAACGGGTGCGGGGGCACCCTTGCCTTTATTGCACAGGCCTCCACCAGTAGTAGCCCCCCAGCTTGGAGGGCATGCGGGGCCCGCCAGCTAGGCGGACATGCGCCGGGAGGGTTATGGTAGTAAAGGCTGAGCCGGTTTTCCATGGCCCTCCCATCACAGCGATGTAGGAACACCGTTGAGTTTTAGTGGGTATACTGTCATTACCGACAGGAGTCCCACATACCCCTACTTGTCCCCCACGAGCGGGGATGCGTAATGCTTTTCTCAGCGAAAAAAAAAAAGTTTAAGTTAGGTTCGGAGGACACGGTGGAGGTCTGCCCGGCTTGGGCGGTGCATCGCCGTGTCCTCGTGGAGGCGATCGGCGACGGTGATCTCTCGCGTCCGGCACTGGTTCAGGCCATGGTACGGAGCGAGAGGAAATGAGAAGCCGTCACCTCCTTCTGCGAAGCAGTAATGCTCGCGAAGGAGGAGGCGGAACGCGTGAGGGAGAAGCAAATTTCGTGCCCTCGCGCTCCTAACCGCCGCAGGAGGAGACGCCCTGGGCGTCGGGAATCACAGGCAGAATTCCGGCCACCGTAGGCGCGGGCTTGCGGACGGTGAGCAATGGGTAGCTCGCCGTCCGAAAAGGACCAAGCCCGGGTCGACGACGCGTTGTGTTCTACGCGCGCCTCAAAGAGATGTCAGCAGAATTGACGGGGTCCGCTAGGGCCGATGCCTGCCGGGGTTGCGAATAAGGCCGAAAAGGAAATCGTGGCCCCCCGGCAACATGGCAGCTGAAGGAACACGGGTGGGTTTTAGTCAGTAAGAGTCTGACCACCCAGAGCGGGAGAAGTTATTTGATAATTTCCCAACCAAAAAAAAAATAGGTTAGGTTAGGTTTGAACTGTGACCCCTACGCACGAGCCGAGCGAGCGAAGGGAGCGGTGCCGCGGCAGCGGCCGGCGAGTGGCAAAAACGACTAGAATATATTTTAAAAAAAACTTTAATTAGGGTTGGAGTTCTAAATACTGGAAGGGTTTCCATAAACGCCGCACCGCCGATGTCATTATAGTGCCGGCCACAGAGTATGTAATGTGTCAGCAGCCGATGTTTTTAATCTCGGCTGCCGGCGGTAATGTCATGCCAGTTCCCAATGGCGTTATTTTTGGGAGCCGACGCCGGCAGCGGGGGCACTCCCTAATTTATTTGTTTCCAATTTCATTATCTGCTATAGTAACTAGGTATTTAGGGGTATGAGGAACAGGGGGTAAAGTTCACTCATCCACCATAGAAAAGGGAGGATCCTCCGACCAGACGAGTGTTGTGTCTGGCGGGCAACTGCCCGCCCATCAGTTTTGAAGTTGAAATCTTGTATGTATGTCGATCGCTCGGTAAACTCTAACTGCGCGATGCAGAATTTGTGTGACGTCATGTGTTTGATGCGTAGTTCGTATGTGGCGGTGTAACCGCTACAGTATTATGCATTCTATATTTGTATTTATTTTCTATTAAATGAGATTTTTTTTATTATGCTGGGAAATGTAGGTAATAATCACATACCTACCTTATCCCTACTATGAACTATCGTATTAATTTACAGATTCAGATTTATTTTACATCTTTATAACAACTAAGTACTTAGGTGTTTTATGTATACTTTCTTACTCATTCCTTACTTATTTGAACTGCTTTCCCATCCATACCCTACGGTAGACCTACATCGACATCCCGGCGATAGTGGGTGAGCGCTCGCCCATCTCTGCCGTGTACAACTCAGCCACCCGCGAGTTCATCCTCGCGTGCATGAAGATAGCCACCGTGGTGCTAGACGAGCAGCTGAACCCGCTCCACACTGACGGCTTCACACACTCACGAGCTGTATCCCAGATTCTCTACAACCCACTGTTTAAGATCATAATTACTTGCGGCATGGATAGCATTATCATGAACTGGAATCCAATTACTGGTAAGTGATTCACGTTTTTGTTTACATTGGAGGATTATGAGTTGCCTTAATTTAAGCGTACCTAAGCAACAGGTGCAATTCCATAGACATGAAGTCAACAAATCAGCAGAGGAGACGTCAAGTATGAATTTGCGCATTGGCAAGGTTAAAAGATCAGCCAGTGCGCAGGATTGACAGCGGGACCCACAGTGTACCGGACGAAATTAAGTGTTAATATCGCTTTTTGGGGTACGTGCAGGGAAACGCAACGTACTGATTCGCGACGCGCACGTGCGGACGCTGCACGGGGAAGAGATCCCGGTGGAGATCACTGCGTCTTGCCTGGACCCTGGCTTCCTGCTGCTGCTGACAGGGGCCAGGAACGGCGAGCTCAAGGTTTGATGGTGTAGACTTATTCCAATTTATTTGTTGACCCTGAAAAGCACGAGTACAATATTTTATAGTCTTTAAATAAGTCCAACACGGTCAGCTTGGCAAACTCCACTGCGCTTAGTGTATACCTGCATCTTATCCACTTTGGCTGATATTTGATTGTGTCTCATTCTCAGTTAAGGCTTGACAGATGAAAAGAGTTCACGTTGTCGAAGTGTAATGTGATCAAAGGAGCGCTTCCTTCGGTCGCCTTTTTTGTCTTATTGTGTTTCAGCTGTTTGATAATCTTAAGAGTCTGAACCTCTGAACTGCTAGCTCTTGCTATTGGCTAACTACGTATACCACTTAATGATGATTTTTATGCATTAAATTTATTTATTATTATTATTTTCTACATATCTTTCGAAAACTGTTGTATTCGTCGGGCAAGTTCACACGCTTATGTGTTTGTTACCGAATGAGAGGTGGTAACGATGGAGGACGTATTCTCCAACTGGCTCTACTTGAATTGACCCCTGGCGATGAAAAAAAAAAATGCATACCGATAGGTATGCATATTTTTTTTTTGTATCTAATAAGATACCTAATTAATAAATGACTAATGACGTGCTTGAACGATAATCGCTACGGATAATTGAAATTTTCTTAAATTCTTGCCCAGGTGTGGAACTTCAATACAGGTGTGTGCTTAAGACAGATGTCCATCGAGCACATGTGCGAAGTCACCGGCTGCTTCTGGGTGGAGGGCAGGTGAGCTGATTAGTTCTGCTTCTCGACAAACACTCGAAGGTCAATCAAAAAACCAATCAATCAATATGACCTACTACAAAAGTGAATAAAAATAAAACTGAAACACATATTTATTATTAAATATATATTTATTATTGAGTTTGTTCATTGTCATTACCAGAATTATAGCGATTGGTTGGAACCAGCACGTGGTGGAGTTCGAGGATACCGGCATGTCGACGACCGGCAAGAGCTGGGAGACTCGTCACACGGACGACGTGCTGGCAGCTGCCGTGCGGCCACCTCTCACGCTGTGCTCTACCAGCTACAACTCCGAGATGGTGCTGTGGAAGCTGGAGACCGGCCAGCCCTACAGGTGAGCAGCTTAACAAGGGTGTAGATGTCATTGAGGCGAGCAGGTTGGCTGCACACTGCAGATGAAATGACATTCAAGCTATTCGACGAAGTTAGGGCCGTTTTCCTAATGATTTTGTCTCATAAACTAACTCACTGGAAGGCGGACGTCCGCGACGTAAGCGTGCGGTGTGTGCTGCACCCCAATTGCGCGCGCACGTCCGTTCTTCTCAAATTCTTTCAACTTGTCAACTATCAATGGAATTATCCTGACGCAAAAGCTGTAGCTACAGACGGCAGACCGCTTCGCGTGACCGCACGACGCCAACGCGTTGATTTTAACACGTCGCCTCTTATATTATACTAGCAGTGCCCCGCGGTTTCACCCGCATAAGTCTCTTCACATAAACACTTTATGAAATGATCAATTCTAAGATCTGGCCACGACATAACATAAGTATGCGTATTCATGTAGAAGACTAAGACGTTTGTTGTCCCGGACAACAATGTTTTGAACCTCAATGGTCGCAGCCTGAGAAACACGCATCTTGGCAGCATGATCTGGGTTGGCAGCTGTTTCGCACCGCTTATTACAATAATAACCAGAACCACTTAGCTTTGTTCTTCAAGCGTCTGCGCCTGTTTCATCCTCTACTTGGCATGCGAGCGTTCTCGTTTGAAATTTATTTATTTGCCAGAATATAGGTAAGTACATAAATAATAACATGGTAAAATAATTTTAGTCTCACTATATTCGACTCGTGCAAGTCGTGCAAATATTTCTAGTACATGCATAATAAATAATATCATGAAACTACATCAATGTCATTAGTCATACCAGTCATACATATCATAACCATAATAAAAAAAAAAAAAAAAAAAAAATCTTTATTTGAACTAAGCCTAAAATAATTTATAACAATGGTATAGTAGAAAGAAGTACATACATTGAGAGGCTTATGCTAGGTAGTAATACATTGAAACCCTGACCTCTAAACTAGGTTATTACCTGTATCTTAGAAGATCAGTGTCCCTCCGCAACAATGTTACAGTCCAGAAATTTTACAGCTCTAGGTCAACTACTAAACATCGCAAAAAAATTATAATAATTAAAAAATAAAAATAAAATGAAGGGTTATAATTTTACAATTCAAAAGAAGTGAAAGTATGGCGTTAATTTGTGATTGAGGTGCGTATGTGTGTGTTGTATGTAAGTGTTTGTGTATGAAAGTGAGTGTGTGTTGTGTGTTGAAATTTGGAATTAGTTTTATATTTAACTTCAACTGTAAAGGTTGCCTAAAAGAAGATCCTCTGTGTGTTGATGGGTCAATGTTAATAGGTAATTATGTAACGTGTGTTTGCATTGATATTTTGATTTTGTGGATAATTTTAATACTTTGTTTAAAGTGTTATATAATTTTGTGCTGGTGATGTAATACTGGCGCCTGGCAAACGTTGTTCTGTGATATTCTTGTGGAAAGATGTTGTGCTTATTTCTACCTGTTGGTTCTTTGTGGGGACGGGAAGAGTGTTTACGGATAACCGTATGGAGAACATAGAGCTGCCTGACGGTTAACACTTCACATTCAGCATATAATTGTGCTGTGGGATATCTTCGAGGCCGAGACCGCATAACTTTTAAGACCGCCCGTTGTGCACGCTCAAGCCTAATAAATTCGTTTATCGTTGCACCCCCCCAAACTGGAATACAGTATGAAAGAACTGACTGACATAGTGCAGAATATACCAGTTTCAGGGTATTACTATCCGCAGACCTGCGTAGTTTTTTAAAAATAAAGGTCAGTTTACGGATTCTGCCCGTGAAAACATCTATATGCTTATGCCAGTTAAGGTGTTGATCAATATGAGTGCCTAGATATTTCACACTAGTAGTCCTAGATATGCTGAGGCAGTCACATGTAGGATGGGACACAGTAGTACACGTGTGGGCCTTGAGGAGATACGATAGCGGTGGGGTAAGATTTGACCTAATAGCAAAAGGAACATATACCGTTTTCTGTACGTTCAGGGTAAGTAAGTTGTTTGTTAAGCAGCTCATGACATGTTTCAGTGCATTTTCGGCATTACGAAAGCATTGGGCCCAATCCACTCCATCGATTACCATAGCTGTGTCATCAGCATAGGTAAAGATTTTACAATGTGGGATAGGTATATTACACAGTTCATTTATATAAATGAGGAATAACGTGGGCCCCAATATGCTGCCTTGTGGTACGCCATATGCAATAGGTAATGTTTCACTCTCATTTTGACCGATTTTGACGTATTGTGTCCGGCCCCTTAGGTAGTCAGAGAAAATACCCAGTACGGTACCACGAATTCCGATGCGCTCCATCTTCTTCAGCAAAGCCGGAACAGAGACGGTGTCGAAGGCCTTAGACAAATCAAGGAAGATACCCAGGCATTTCAACTTCTTATCAAGACTTCTAGCTACATTTTCAGAAAGAGCCATAACCGCATCTTCAGTGCTCAAGCCTGTTCTGAACCCAAATTGGTTATTGGATAAGACTTTGTTAGCTTCCAAGAAGCTGATAAGGTTTTTATTAAGGACGCGTTCCAGTATCTTCGATAGGGCAGTAAGTATCGATATCGGCCTATAATTATTGACTTCGTCTCTGCGCCCAGCCTTGTGAACCGGATGGACAACAGCTTTTTTAAATGAATCTGGGAAGGTGCCTGATGAAATCGAAACATTACAAATATGTGTTATTACTGGAGCCAAAGTATGTCTTGACACTTTTAATATCAGAGCCGGGATACTATCCCAACCAGTAGCACAGTCAGATCTTAGACTTAAAATGATGTCTTCAACGTCTTTTACATTGACAAATGTATAGTCTTTCTTCGTTAATATTAATTAGGCACATTAAAATTATAAAATATATTAGATTATTAGATTATATCTCACAGTCAAAACAGTTCATCAATTTATTGATTAAATTTATAAATAACTAGCGACTCGCCCCGGCTTCGCACGGGTATAAACCGGGTTATTATACATATAAACCTTACTTTTCAATCATTCTATATATTAAAAAAAACCGCATCAAAATCCGTTGCGTAGTTTTAAAGATTTAAGCATACATAGGGATATAGGGACAGAGAAAGCGACTTTGTTTTATACTATGTAGTGATGATGACAAAAATAAAATATAATTTAAATAAAGTGTTCATAAATTTATATAGTTTTACATCATGTCTGTTTGAAATTTAAATAATTATCTATTGAATAAAAACATCTATCACAAAGCCAATTGTTTAAAGTTCTATTAAATTCTGAGTTATTAATTTTTCTTATTTTTTCCGGTAGTTTATTGATGATACATACAGTAACTGCTACACCATAGCGGTGAAAATTTATATTTTCACCGCCATGGTGTAGCAGTTTCTGTCACATAAGTTTAATCTGCTTCGAGGTACTATCAGAGGTTTTTGTACTATTTTCCTTTTAAATTGGGCCTTATCATCCTGCTCAAAAAGTGATAGGTAGTTTCTAACGAATTTACACTTTTCAAAAACGTATAGGGATGGAAGTGTAAGTAGACGTATATATGTATATCGTTTGGGGGTATCGCTTCTTCGCCCAATGCGTTTTAAAACGGCAAAAAGAAATCTGAAAATGTCAGCGCTGGTAGAGCGCTGACTAGGGCTTCCAATACCGGGATCCCGGTATTGGCTAATACCGGGATCCCGGACATTATTTGTCATTTTTCAATACCGGTATTCAAATGATCAATACCAGGATACCGGTATTGGTGATTTTATTTTATTATCAGGAGACACTAGAGTGAAACAATTTATTTTTATTACACATTACATTACAATCAAATTTTTTATCTGAGTACCTAAGTTTTAAAAACTGCGTATTTTAATTATATCGTGGTTTATTTAGACAGTTCATTCCTACTTGCGCTACTAACTGAACGCAGAAATAGAAGCTTAAACTTAAAGGGAAGTTAAGACCCAAGCTTCTTCCAACACTGATAGAGAGTTTATTGTAAGAGTTGAAATAGGCATTTATGATAGTACTGAAGGCGGCCAAGAGATGTATATTGACATGGCGTATAATTATTTACTTAGCATTCCACCTACGAGCGTAGAGGCAGAAAAAACGTTTTCTTCGGTTACATATTTGTGCAACCGTTTAAGAAGCTCGCTCTCAGATAAAAGTTTAGATGTTCTTTTCTTCCTACGAACTCATTTTCAGGAAAACAGTGCTGAAACATTATTTTATGAATTTGAGACTGATTTAGTTTAAAAACAAAATATACTATTGTTTAATTGTTGGCATGATTTTACTTTATAGCTCAAGATACTATGTTCCACTCAGTAGTAACTTTAGTAAGTCAGGAAGAAAGAGCCTAAGCACCATAAACAATTTTGACTGATATTTATATGATTTTAGTAAAAAATCAATTATGTTTGTTTTAAAGAGATTTATTTTATAAAAACATAAAGATAAAAATAGATCGCTTCTTCTCTTCTTTTCGTGTGGTTAGTGACTAACGACATTAGATCGCTAAATTGTAATTACTTAGATACTGATTACTCAAATTTAAACGTTTTATTTTGTTTAGGTACTTTTCTCATACGATATGTAAGGTTATATTGTTATTTTTTTTAAGATGTTCTGTTAGCAACTTAAAGCTATATTAAAAAAGTGATTTTATATTATATAGTGAAACTTATTACTTGATGAATAAAATAAAAAAAATAAGTTAAAAATAGAGACCAATACTGGGATCCCGGGATCCCGGTTTTGTAAATTTTCTGTACGGTATTAATACCGGTATTGAAAAAATCCGGTATTCAAAATCCCTAGCCCTGACGGTACCGTAATGAATAAAACGCCTGTTTGTAGTACAACTAGGATAATTATTTGGATCTTTGAATGTTTTTAAGTATCTACCATATATTTTTATCATATGATATGCGCTTGTCAGCTCGGTAAGCTGACAGCCTCATCTTTTCTTCTATTCTAAATTAATTGTTTGTCTCGTATTCATGCCATCTGATCTATTTAAACTCGCGGAGGTTGCACGTCAATAGCATGTTAAGTAACAGCCTGTACAGTACCAACTCCTCTTAGCGACACATTATTGTTTTCCGACACGAACGCGAACGAAGTCGCGGGCACGGCTAGTCACTGAACTTGTGTGTCGCAGGCAATTCTCGTGCACGGAGCCGATGCTGCGAATTAAGATGGTGTACAACAAGCGCGAGCAACAGAAATCAAAAGACGCTGGTTCCAACGGGAGGGCGAAGAAAGGGTCCGGCATCCGGAAACAGGGGTGAGTACCACATCGAGCTCTATCTTAAGTTCACCATAGACCCTAGTCGGAATCTACTACTGCGTGAACTCGGCTGGGAGAACTCAGTGATATAGCGTGACTCTTGGTGCTTGCAAGTTAGGGTTTACTAGCTTTGATTAAACGGGAGATAACCAGGACAAAAGAACACATAAACTGCGCGTGATTAAAATGCGTAATATTAATATGGTACCCGGTAACAGCGACCCAGACAAATTTTTCGAAGTAGTCCACTTAGAGCACCCGTCCGAATAGCACCTGCACGAATAGCACCTGCACGAATAGCACCTAGCCCAGAAAAATAAAAAAAATAATAGCCTAAAATTTATTTTTACATTTTTGTCCACGAAGAGCACCTACGACTCGGCAGCCTACTGCTGGGATGTATTTGTTTTACAGGACGTTATTAAATGAAAGATATCGATAAAATCACTAAAATGTTTATTAATTACACACACTTACGTAATATGAAATTTGTCTAGGCGACATTTAAAAATGAAAAATAATAAAAATCACTATGACAATAATTAATAATCTTACCAAATAATAAAACTTCTTATTATTAATATGAAGGCGCGTCCCTGGCGCCATCTAGTAGTACAGATTGAAAACCCTATTTTGACATTGATTGTATGATTGATCGAATGAACATTGTGCGGACGAGAGTGACAGCACAGTTGTCACTCTGGCGGAACGTCATAAACGTCAAACAACCACCGTACTCGTGGAGTTGGTATCGAACGATAGCGTGGACTAGACGGTTACGACGGATCGCTTACGTCCTAAATCTAAATCCATTTTCATCTGTGTTAACTTGAGTGATTATTGTAATTTAAATTGAGAACCGTGATTATAAGGCTGCTGTTCGAAGACGTGTCTACTTATTTCCAAAATACC
The DNA here is from genome assembly GCA_963680765.1 of Agrochola lychnidis. Lineage (NCBI taxonomy): Eukaryota > Metazoa > Arthropoda > Insecta > Lepidoptera > Noctuidae > Agrochola > Agrochola lychnidis. The sequence continues at coordinate 1,129,833 of OY796851.1, forward strand.
TCGTGCGATTACCCACTTTAAGATGAATGATTCTGATATAGGTACCCACGTGCCTTTATCAGAAGTGGGATGCGAAAAACAGTCGGATAAAGATACTCAGCCGCATAATCAACCTAGCAATAGTGGATTGCTCACCAATATGGAAGCCCTGCTAACCCGTTTGTTAGCGATGCCGCAGCAAACATCGCAGTCTGCAGCAAACACTAACGCGGTTCAGTTGATCAAGTTCGACCCAGATGATGAAGATGCCGATGTTAAGGGCTGGTGCCGTGTTTCCGAGTTGATTATTAACAGCAAGAATCTGAGTGGCGTGGAACTTTTAGTTGCTCTGACAACCGCGCTAAAAGGACGAGCGGCATCTGTTCTGACTAAGTTGCGTTTGGAAGACTTAACCTGGGAAGTTGTGAAGCAAACATTGCTGGCGAAATTTGCAGAGCCCAAATTGATACAGGACTATTTCGATGACGTGTTGCGCTTTCAGATCGGAGCAAAAGAGACTGCTAGTGAATCGGCTATGCGTTTATGGGCACTAATCGAGCGAATCCCTAAAGTCGAGATGTCAGAAGAGGCAATCACTGGATTCGTTATTTCCGTTCTAAGCTCTAAAGACCACATGATTCGTCGTGAACTGAATTTGTATGCTATCGCTACTCGTGCTCAACTCTTCCGGACACTCGGTGGGATTTCTTTAAAGCGTCGTACTGAAGATAATGATGGTTATGACAATAAAGCAAAAAGACCTCGCCTGTCAGACTCGAAGTTCAATGGAAAATGTCATCGGTGTGGAGTTCCTGGACACAAAATAGTAGAGTGTAAAAGGCGACGTGACGATCCAGCTAATCGAGCTGATGGTCCCAACACGGATCAGGTCAAGGCCAAATCGGCACCAATCACCTGTTTCACGTGCGGGAAGCCTGGCCACGTATCTACGTCATGCCCTGAGAAGAGAGGCGGCGCAGTGGTCAGGGAGGTCAACACTTGCGAGCACAAGACTTCGAGAGGTAAACTGACGACGGCATCTGGTGAGCATATCTGTTTTCTTTTTGATAGTGGCTCCTCTTGTTCTTTGATTAAAGAATCTGTGTCTTTGGATTTCCCTGGCACTGAACGCAATAACACCGTTTATTTGACTGGCATTGGGGGAGACGATATTGAGTGTAATAGACAAATTTCTAGCAAGGTCCAAATTGATAATCTTTGCTTGACTCTCTTGTTTCATATAGTTCCAGACAATTGTATTTCGGAAAACGTTATTGTAGGTAGGGACTTATTGGAAAATGGAGTCCGGGTTGAGATTGATAACGAAAATCTTCTTATCTCCACTAATGAGAAAATAAATTTTTGTGAAACAAGTGTACAAGGTATTGACGTCGCGGCTGTAGATACAGATTTAGTCGGGGATGGGAAGGAAACCTTACTGCGTATTTTGTCGAAGTATACTGATCACTTTATAAATGGTACTCCAACTAAACGTGTTAATACGGGTCTAATGAAAATTGAACTTATTGATTCTAATAAAATAGTCCAACGGCGACCGTATCGTTTATCTCCCATCGAAAAACAGGTGGTGAGGGATAAGGTTCAGGAGCTATTGAAAGCTGGCGTTATTAGAGAGAGTTCCTCGCCATTTGCTAGTCCGATTCTCTTAGTAAAGAAAAAAGACGACACGGATAGAATGTGTGTCGACTACAGAGAACTCAATTCAAATACGCGACCTGAGCACTATCCCCTACCACTTATAGACGACCAAATAGACCAGCTCACGGGAGCTTATTACTTTTCGTCTTTAGACATGGCCTCTGGTTTCCACCAGATTTTGATACACCCAGAATCCGTAGAAAAGACGGCTTTCGTGACGCCCGAGGGGCAATACGAATATGTTGCAATGCCGTTTGGTTTACGCAATGCGCCGTCGGTATATCAGAGGTGCATTAATAATGCACTTAAATATTTGAAAGATGGACCTCTAGTGTACATGGATGACGTCCTATGCCATTCCTCGGACGTTACAGAGGGTCTGCAACGGTTAGACCAATGCCTGCAAGCTCTGACGAAAGCTGGGTTTTCGTTGAATTTACGTAAGTGCAAGTTTCTTAAAACCAAAGTTAATTATTTAGGTTATGCTATCCAAGCCGGCGAGGTTAGACCTAACTCCCTTAAAATTCAGGCTCTGGCCGATGCTCTTCCCCCGAAGACAGCGACTCAAGTTCGCCAATTTCTTGGCCTATCTTCGTATTTTAGGAAATTTATTCCTAGTTATACTCAGATAGTTGGTCCGTTGTACCCTCTTACAAAATTAAAAGGAGGCATTAAGTGGACGGAAAAACACGAAGAGATTAGACAAAACGTTATTCGTATTCTCACGTCAGAGCCGGTTTTGACAATTTTTGACCCAAAACTGCCAGTAGAGCTCCACTGTGATGCTAGTTCGGAGGGATACGGGGCTATAGTTATCCAAAGAAAAAACAATATGCCACACGTAGTGGCTTATTTTAGCCGCCGCACGACTGAGGTTGAGTCTCGTTATCATTCATATGAACTAGAGACTCTGGCAGTCGTGCGAGCGGTCGAACATTTCCGTCACTATTTGCACGGCCGGAAGTTCACAGTTTATACAGACTGTAACTCGTTGAAGGCGTCTAAATCAAAGGTCGATTTGACACCCCGCGTTCATAGGTGGTGGGCCATGCTTCAAGCGTACGATTTTGATATTGTTTATCGTGAAGGGAAAAGCATGGAACACGCCGATTATCTATCGCGAAATCACCTACCTGAGATCGTAACTGTAGAACATTGTTCAGATAAGTTTGAAGCTTCTCCTAGTTCTACTCCTGCAAAGAAGACAGTTAAATTCGTAGAGTTGCATGCAGGTTGGTTGTCTGTCGAACAAAAGCGCGACGCTGAAATCCAGGACATTATAAAGAAATTTTCGGACGGCGATTTACCGGAGAATGTAGCACAAACTTATGACGTTAGGAATGGTATTCTTTACCGGAAAATTAACCGCAATAAAACTGTTTCTTGGCTACCTATAGTACCCCGCTCATTGGTATGGACTCTGATCAGTCACATTCATTCAGAAATTCAACATTTAGGCCCCGATAAGACCCTCGACAAAATTTACGATCTATATTGGTTCCCCGAGATGTCGAAAAGTGTTCGTAGGTTTGTCGACTCATGCATAATATGTAAAGCCTCGAAAGGTCCCTCAGGTGCCCAACCAGTTAGACTTCACCCCATTCCTAAAGAGCCAACCCCTTGGCACACGCTGCACATAGATTTTACTGGAAAATTGACGGGTAAGAGTGATCAAAAAGAATACTGTTCTGTCATCATTGATGCGTTTACCAAGTACGTCCTGTTAGAACACACCACTTCTTTAGATGCGGCCAGTGCCATTATGGCACTGAAGAAAGCTGTTTGTTTGTTCGGGGCTCCTAAACGAATTGTAGCTGATCAGGGTCGCTGCTATATTAGCGGTGAATTCAAGAAATTTTGTGAGGAACATCACATTGACCTTCACTTCATCGCCACTGGCTCAAGTAGAGCAAACGGTCAGGTCGAACGGGTAATGCGAACTCTAAAATCTTTACTTACAATCATTGAAAATGATCCGCACAAGAATTGGCGCGATGAGTTGGGCAACGTGCAACTTGCTCTAAATAGTACAAGGTCTACCGTCACGAAATATACCCCGACTGAATTAATGTTTGGAGTTCAATCGTACTCGTTAGGAATTTCTAAGCTTTCAACTGGAGATGGTCCACACGATCGCTTAAATTTAGAAGCGATACGCTTAAATGCATCCAAGAATATAGAGAAAGCTGCTAACTCTGATACTATTCGTTTTAATCGAGGAAGAGCTAGAGTAAAGCCATTTAATAAAGGTGATTACGTTTTCGTAAAAAGTTCGGAACGCAATCAAACGAAACTTGACCGAAAGTTCAGGGGACCTTTCGTGATCACCAATGTTCTGGAAAATGACCGCTATGAATTAAAAAGTGTAGATGGTCCTTGCCGTACGTTAAAGTATTCGCACGAAAATTTGCGTTTGGTGCCGGGAGGTCACGAGGGCTTATTAGAATTAGCTGAAGGCATTATAAATGACGAGGAAGCCGTGAAGGCGGTAGATATGCAGTCAGAAGGCATTATTGACGCCGATTTTGAGATTATGTCGGCTCGCAGTGTTGACACCCTGACTGCAGATTCCGCTACTCTGACTGCATCGTCTGAAACGCTTACGGCCCCTTCTGAAACAGCTAGTGCTGATTCGGAAGATGAGGGACCTATAACCTTTGATGTAGAAGTAGACATCCACCGAGCATAGTGTTCAGCACCTAAGGTACGTTCAAATTATGTGATGTGATTACGTGTGGATGTTGTTGTCCGGTTTTGCCCATTGGGTGGTAACTCGAAAGGACGCAAACCCAAAGAAGAGATGTTGTCCGGTCCTGACTAGAGTGCTAGCAGGTTCGTAGGGACGCATGCGTCTGTGTGTCACGAATGGATAGTATTGTCCGGGCTTAGCGGTGCTGGTCGAAGGGACGTACGAATCTAGTTCGTTGACGTGAGTGATGGCGAGTCGAAGGGACGGTGTTGTCCGGTCTTGCACTTGGGGCAAGTCGAAAGGACGCATTTGTCCGGGCTACGCATCATAATTATGAGCGAGCCGATGGCTAGTCGAAGGGACGGTGTTGTCCGGTCTTGCACTTGGGGCAAGTCGAAGGGACGCATTTGTCCGGGCTACGCATCGTATGAGGAAAAAGAGCGGTGCAAGTTGCGAGAGTGAGTTCGAAATAGGCTGTGGCCTAAAGTAAGAGGCACTGGCTCATGTCAGGGTGGACGAGCATGGCTGCTCAACTAACAGTATGGTACCTTCTTGTTGCAGGAATACATATTCGCCCGGGGACGGGCGATTGTCAGTCTGGCCGTGAAGGCGCGTCCCTGGCGCCATCTAGTAGTACAGATTGAAAACCCTATTTTGACATTGATTGTATGATTGATCGAATGAACATTGTGCGGACGAGAGTGACAGCACAGTTGTCACTCTGGCGGAACGTCATAAACGTCAAACAACCACCGTACTCGTGGAGTTGGTATCGAACGATAGCGTGGACTAGACGGTTACGACGGATCGCTTACGTCCTAAATCTAAATCCATTTTCATCTGTGTTAACTTGAGTGATTATTGTAATTTAAATTGAGAACCGTGATTATAAGGCTGCTGTTCGAAGACGTGTCTACTTATTTCCAAAATACCTCGTGCGATTACCCACTTTAAGATGAATGATTCTGATATAGGTACCCACGTGCCTTTAAATATATCACAATCAGTCTCCACATATCACTTTTATTGCAAAATCAGTCTTAATTAAATCTTACTTAATAATAAAATACTTTCTTATTTTTAATATATCACATCATAATCAGTCTCCACATACCACATTTATTGCAAAATCAGCCTTAATTAAATCTTACCTAATAATAACACAAGTAAAACAGGAGAACAAATAAAAAATTAATTATGTTATTATTATAGGATTGCACCAAGAGAAAGGGAAACGAGTAATCTGCTAAATGTAGGTACCCATAAGGATGTTACCCTGACTGCCAAACTAAGTTGCCTTGTCCGCATGACAGCCAGTGAGTGCTTCTACCGATCGATCGATCATAATTTGGAGGAAGATACACAAAAAAATCAACAAATATTACACATACATACAAATACAAAATCGGATATAACATGCATTTATTTATGATCGATTGTGATATATTAAAAATAAGAAGTGTTATTATTTGGTAAGATTAATAATTATTGTCATAGTGATTTTTATTATTTTTCATTTTTAAATGTTGCCTAGACAAATTTCATATGTCCGTATGTGTAATTAATAAACATTCTAGTGATTTTTATCGATATCGTTAATTTAATAACGTCCTGTAAAACAAATATATCCCAGCAGTAGGCTGCTGAGTCGTTGGTGCTCTTCGTGGACTAGGCTAGGTGCTATTCGCGCAGGTGCTATTCGGATGGGTGCTCTAAGTGGACTACTTCGAAAAATTAGTCTGGGTCGCTGTTACCGGGTACCATATTAATATTACGCATTTTAATTTTTCTTCCTTTCGTGAGTTCTCTCATGTATGTACTTATTTATTAAGAACGTAAACCTACTGCATACCTAATAATTTAGGTACAATACGTTTTACATAGGGTCTTTGTTCTGTGTAAATTTGTCATTTAAAGGTGTACAAAACTCATTAATAGACAGTAACACTGACTGGCAAAGCATAATATTATTATATTCTCAGCATCATGCTTACGAAATACCCTGCGTCGTGCAGTCCCTCAAGCCTGTCTGTAATGTTCACAGAGCTGCGGGTGGCCGCGACACCGTGGACTCGGACGCGGCCGCGAGGAAGGCGGCGGCGCGGCGCGTGTCCGTGGTGACGGTGCCGCCGCGCGCGCAGCAGATGCGCCACCTCGCCGTGCACGCCGTGATTTTCCTGCTCAAGCGGCCTCAGCATATGAATGTCGGTCAGTTAACAGATATCCGTAATTTTGTATAAAATGTTGTTTGTTTGTTTCCATCCATGTTTTCAGAAAGTTTTTGTTTTTACGAGTTCCTTATTATTTTTGCTCTAGCTTCTATTCTACTCGCGCTCGAGAACGGTCAAGTGCAGTGCTGGTCGGACCACTCGGCGGGTGGCTTCAAGGACTCGTTCCAGGCCATCCACATGGCAGGCGACTACGTGTCAGCTTTCGCCACCGATCTTAAAAACGAGTTCGTCATCACTGGTACCACCCTAGGATACGTCAAAGTTTGGCTTCTGACTAATTACCTCACCAACGACACGGTCAGTCTCTGCATGAACTTATTCCCTGTACCCCAAAGTACCTACATACCAAATTACCAATAGTCAGAAAGAAAGTCAATATAATAAATATTCCACCGTTTCGAATTAGACTGGAAGTCAACCCCAACTTTCGGAAGGGCTTCAGAAGCTAAGTTAATAAGATGATGGTTTTGTTGAAGGTTCATATAAACATGCCGCGGCTGCGCCTGATATTCCCGTTCCTGTGGCGCGACCGTATCGAGGGCCGCGCCAAGCGCAGCGTGCGCGACCAGCCGCTGCCGCTGCTACTCAACAGCTACCGCGCGCACATGCGCTGTATCAGTACCATATCGTACATCGACGAACACAAACTCGTCTTCACGTAAGCCTTACCAGCACGCATAGCATGATCACCGTAGAAACGAGTTTTGGCGACGGAAGAATAGACTTAATGACAGATAAACAATCACAATCTATCATTTTGTCTATTCTTCCGTCGACAAAACTCGTTTCTACGGTGGTCATGCTACGCGTGCAGGAGTTAAATATCTAAACCAGAAATGTTTCGATTGGCGGCATTTGACAGGCCTTCATTATTTTGAATACCAATTACAATGAAGCATAGCAAGACACTCAAAAATAACAAACAATGTATTTATTTGGTATTGTATTCGTTCAGTGGCAGTTCAGACTACAGCGTCCGCGTGTGGCGTCTGTCGGGCGAGTACCTGCAGACACTAGGCAGTTTTCTGCCCTGGACACTAGAGGTCACCCGCTTCCCGCCTGACGTCAAGAAAGTTGCCAGCTTCACTACTTTTAAGGTGAATGTAACCCAAGCACGCTCAGAATAAAACAAAAAAGTTCATAAATAAGAATGCACTTGTTTTGTACATAATGTACCGCTCATAATCATACTTGGTTGACAAGCAGACGATTGTTACCAGTCTGTTGAATGTGTGCAGGTATGGCGCGGTGGTGAAGTGTCACGATACGTGCCGGGGCAGATGGTCGTGGACAAGCTTCGCGATATTACCGAGAAAGAGCTCCAGAGCAATACCTTCGGAGAACCGCCCGAGGAGCCGCTGCTCGGGCGGTACTTCGCTCTGCCGGCTCGGCCTGAGCGGCAGGAGCCCATCGTGCTCGACGACTCGATGGCCACAGTTAGTCAGCCTTTATTCTCACATCGTCACTCAATAATGTTTCATGTAACGATTCCAATATAGCGAAATTGGAATTTATGAGAGTTCAATAGTTGTAGGAAAAAAATATAACACAGCTCATAAACAATACTTATCGCATTATAATATGATTGATGATCATCGAAATTCTACTCGTGACGAAGGCCGATCGAAAATAATGAGCGTCGTGTGTGTTGCAGATCCCGCTGTACACCCACCTCCGGATGGCGTCGACGATGCCGGTGCGGCGGCCGCCCACGCCCGAGCTGGTGCGCGAGACGCGGCTGAAGCGCCTGCCCAGGAAGAGGCTGGACTCGGACCGCCAGCTGACGCTGCCTCCCGAGGGCAAGCAGCCCGAGTTCGCACCGGACCAGCACGAGCCGAGCACCTCATGAAGAGAAATGTACTGTTATTATTGAAACTGACCGAACATTATTCACTGCTATGTTTGTGCTATGTTTTTTTTTTCTCAATTTAAATCACTTAATTTATTCAGCAAGCCTTAAGGTTTGTTTTTATAGACTCATGTACATGTACGTGCAAATCTGCAACGAAGGAATAAAATGCATTTATTGGTTTTCTGTATTTTATTTAGGTTGTTTAGCACTATCCACACAGCCCCAAACAGTAAAATTGCGCTCCTCTTCACTAACAATGTTCCACTGCAACCGGAAACTAACTTGCATTGTCCGGTCGTCTCCGCTTCAGTAGAAATGTAGCCATAAAAAAGTTTTTAATTATTATCTTCAAAAGAGCTTAATAATCTAAACATGAATTAAATTGACATACTGATTCCATCACTCCATTATTATTTAGTCCCCAGATCAATACATTTTTGTCCATTGTGACGCCGAGTCCTACCCCCCACTCCGCAAAGAGAATCATACACTCGAAGTGTAGTAATATAGTAGACCGTTACGATACCAACGAGATTAACTTTGACACTACTATTGTCTTGCAATAATCATAATCAAGGTCTATAGTAATTTAAATATTATACTTTGATAATATAATTCTGTGTCATTTAGTATTAATTTATTTTAAAAAAGCCATGGAAAGTGAAAGAGAAATAAGGTCTTTGTTATCTTTATGTTCGAAGTCGGAAGGAAGCGCGACTGCGTTGAGTAAGGCAGCAGGATGGCGCAATGAGAGCCTGCACAGCCGCTGCAGTATTGAGGACATGCTGAAGATGAAAGAAGCCTTCCAGCAAGCAGTCAATAACAAAATGTTGCCGAACGAGTTCAGAGACTTACTGAAAACCTTGTTGAATGTGGAATACGATGATGATGAATTTAAAATAATGTTTTTGAAGGTATATAACAATACCTAATTTAAAACCCCTTAACACAAAGTCGATGAAAAAAAAAGTCTCAAAATATTTTATACCTGTTCGGGTAAACTTCAAGGAATTCGAGTGATAAGCAAATTAGCGATCAACCTAAGAAATACTAAAATTAAGTCACAACTTTAATTCTTTAACAGTCGTAAGAAATTGCTATATCACCGAACTCGGATCTGAAGTATTAATTCTGCACAACAATCGCGTTACCTGCGGCTGCGGGCTAGTTATTTACGTTGTTGAGCAAACAAATTTTTCGAACATATTATTAGCAATATCCTTTAAAATCATTCAGATTAAGATTTGAAAGTGTGTTTAAGTAGACGCAAATAGGGTTCTGTCTAAACAAAATAACATAATTTATCGTCACGCCGGTTTTCCCGAAGGGTTAAATCCCACTCGACATTCTCTGCAAAACCACACGAGACTTGCCGAATACGAGAGTGTAAAGGGATTATTAGTCTCTAATCTTGTTGTTCTCTCTTCTTGTTCTTCTCGGCAAATGTTCTCATCGAGACGTCCCGCCGAGAATGTGGAGCGGGCTTTAGACAGGTGTACCTATAGTACACCCACAGTTTAACACAAAAAACACCAACCAAAATTGTAGTAGCCAAATTAAGAACAACAGTTAAGTAACTAAAACGAGTAAACTGAAACTAGAACCTGTTATGATCATTAGATGAATACAAGCCGCACGGGCAAGATCGACTGGGAGGAGCTGGTGTCGCACCTGATCCTGGGCTACTTCAGTAACGACGCGGCGAACCAGCGGGAGTCGCTGCAGCCGCCTATCCTGGGCCTACCGGTCATGATGAGTTCGGGACACAGGCATTCTATATCTAGGATATGCTTTTGTCCAGATGTCGAAAAGGTTCTTAACTTTTCAAATCATGTAAACATCCTACTTAAAACAGCCTGACTGAGCGATTAGAAGCTTGTTTTATCTCATCATGATTTCAAAACTTCTACGATTAAGTTCTTATAAATGTATTAAGTAAAGGTCTATCTCAATAAAAACCCAACGTAGTTACACATTTAGCTCCAGTCCAGGGGTTGCCGTTCGACATGTTCGCTATATTCCAGATGGTACAAGTTGCTTGGTCGGCCGGAATAGAACAGCGGGCCCTCAAGACGGGAAACCTGATGGAGAGTATTTTTTGTACAACACCGCCACTAGCAAGTGGAATGGTTGGATCGACAGAAGGTTATTTAATAATAATGTGACCTACCTAATATACCTGCTAATCATCTGACACAGGATCGTAGCACGGACCCAATGCAAGGCACATACATAACGGCGAGCCGCGACGGCATGATCAACTGGTGGTCGCTCGACATGAAGCTGCTGAGGACTGCTTACTCCTCCAGCCGTTAGTAGCAATTTCTAGAGACAGTCCAAACTGCGATACGCGTTCAATCGCATATTGTGACTTGATAACCCCTTTTCACAGCCCACCTCAAAGTCCGCAACACGTGGGTGACGGACATGGTGTGCATGCCGGACGTGAACATCATTGTCACCAGCTCCACAGAACGGGATTTACGTTTCTACGACTGCACTGCCAAGACCTTCACCTTGAAGATCGTCATTACCAGCTGGGAGTATATGGCAAGAGATGACGTCGATTGTTCTATTTAAACTAAATTTTATATATTCATTGAGCTTTGGCAGAAAGTTCAAATTATACAATAAATAGATAATAATAAAATACCAGGCAAGCCATCACCATGAAGTTATTGTTTTTGCTAGTCGTGTATCATACAATTCTACTCCTGATTTCCCAGATCTGTACGATGCACTATCACTTCAACATGAATATTGAGGAAAAGTGCAAGCTGATCTGTGGCGACGTGGGGGGTAACGTGCGAGTGCTGCTGTTCTCTCCGGTGCTGCGCGGTCCTTTCAAGAACGAGGCTGGTCGTGCTTTGAGAACGCTACGGCATGTAGATTTGCAGAGACGGGTGATCATGATTATCACAATATTTTCTGTTTTCAAATTTTATTCCACTACATCAGCGATCAATCATCATGAAGCATTATTTTTACGTCTTCTTAATCGCGTTTCTATTGGAGCGTAGGTCTTGAAACGGATGTTGACAGAATCATTGCTTCTATGATGTATACTTAAATACTCTGTTTTTTTTTATAATACTCTTATTCTGTTTCCAGCCACACATGCTTCCAGAGATGCACTTGGTAGAGCTGCCTCGCATCCACAGGGAGTGGGTGCGGCAGGTGTCATACTACGATTCGCTGCACTGCGTGGTCTCCTGCGCCACCTGCCTCGACTCTCTGCTCATGTGCGACATACGCGGCTCCGAGACACATTCACGTAGCATATTCAGAGTTGAAAAAGTGAGGTTTTGTGGACACTGTTCTCTTCACTATTGCCCTTTTTCATTCTTCCAACATTCAATTCTTACGCTAGGTTGTTACTTATCGCTGGACTGTGTTGGATTACAGCTCATTTTCAGCAGTGGGTGGGAACATTATAAATAGGCTGATTATGCTGTTACTTATCAACACATTTTTCAGGGTATACAATGCTTTGAGTTCAATGAGGAGTCGCACATATTGGTGACAGGGGGACCCGACTGCGTAGTCCGAGTGTGGAACCCGTTTGTGCCAACCAAGGCCAATGTAACCTTCATCGGGCACCACGCCGGTATCACCTGCATCGTGCTGCAGAATAACGGACAGACCATCTACTCGTTCTCTAGAGATAGAACTATCAAGGTTTGGGATGTGCAAAGTCAAGTATGCATTCAAGTAAGAGGGACTTTTACATTATTTACAATTATAATCTTGACGTAAATCGGGCAATGTTCACACAATGTAGCAGCCAGCGAGGCGATACTTGCTGTGTCTGTCCCATTGAAATTTCTTATAACTATGGTCTGTCCAAACCATAGATTTCTATGGTCCAAACGATCATTATGTACAAAATGTTAAAACGAAAGTCGCTAACTTCTCTTTGTACTACAAGTTAATCATTCCTTTATAGACAAAACAATTTTCTTTCAAGATTTTTTTTCGTCTTTTTCAAGTATATAAACCCTCCTTAATCTCTTGCATGATCTTCGGTAGTCCTACATCGACATACCGGCAGAACTTGGCGAGCAAAGTGAGCGATCGCTCATTTCTGCCGTGTACAATCAAGCCACGCGCCAGTTCATCCTCGCAAGCGTCAAGATAGCCATCGTGATGCTGGACGAGCAGCTGAACCCGCTCCACACTGACGGCTTCACACACTCGCGAACTGTGTGCAAGGTCCTCTTCAATCCACTGTTCAAGGTGGTCGTTACATGCGGCATGGACAGCTTTATCATCAACTGGAATCCAGTTACCGGCAAGTTTTTGAAATGTGGAACTTCATCTGATCATTAAGTGCTAAGTATACCTTTTGGATGGAAATAGATTTTTATTTTTATTTCGTTTCTGCAGAAGGGAACGGATCTGTCGGTTCTTCGGAAATCGTAGTATTCAACACGAATGTGCCTGTGCAGGTAAACGCAATGTTCTGATCCGGGAAGCGCACGTGCGCGTGCTGCACGGTGAGGTGATCCCGGTGGAGATCACCGCCGCATGCTTCGACCCCGGCTACCTGCTGCTGCTCACCGGCGCCAGGAGCGGCGAGCTTAAGGTTTGACAGCATTGATTGCATGGTTTACGTTATTATTTTTAATAACTGCTACACAAAATGCTTCTACTTATTAAGCTAGAAGAGTACCACAGTTACCTTCCACTTACCTACTTACATAGTTCATTCAGTGGTTCATAACATAATTATTTTACATAATTCATTTCTTTCACTTTTATTGAGCAGTCAACAAACTACGTCAATGGTGCCGATTCTCTTATACACCGAACTAAACTAACTAAACTATCACTAAAATTCCTTACTTTTGACGATGAGAATTTTAAAGCTAAAAAAATAAATTCTCTAAATTTAAAAATAATGTTGACACATCTAAATCGATTTTGAAAATCGCGACTCCACACGTGATACCTAACCACGTGAATCTTTTTAGAGCCGGAGGCGCGCAGGGGGGCAGCCTCGACGTATTTTAAGTACTTATATGGAATTTTTCACTTTTTGTTTGGAAAATAAGAAAAAAAATAACCTACATGTAGTGTTACGGGTTTAAGGGTTTTATAAAGGGAGTTGAAATTTTCATTATTTTTGCGGTTGGACACACCGGTTTAGAGATATAAGCAAAACAAAAAAAAAAAAAGATTCAGTACTGTTTTTGCATCTGAAGTCGAGGTGTTGGTGTGAATAAGTTCATCTACTAATTTTATTCCACACATTTTTTGTCGCGATTAAAAATAGTCAGATTTAGTTATAAAATCTAAATTTTAGGTGAAAAACGTCAAATTCAGAATAGAAAAATTGCCATTTTCTTTAAATGAATATCTCCGTACCATCTTCAAATATTGATATAATGTTCAAATTCTAGGCGAGGACGCTGGCACCCTAAACACAAGGTAAATCTTACTTCGGGTGCCAGAGTTCATCGAAACACTCTTTCCTTTAGTTTTAACGCTGCATAGTATTTAGTTTGTGTTTTTGTACAACTGAATGGCAATAATTTTTTTTTTTTTGTAATGCTGTCAAACTAAAACATAGTTAAGTTGTGTCACTTTAGTCTATTTCAGAATGGGAAATCGTCGTTTGACAGGAATAAACTAAATTTTGGTTATTTTTAGTCTTTTTTAGAGGCATTTGTGACAAGAGAATCGGCACCAATAATTCGCGCGTTGAATTATAAATTAAAATCATTTCATACGCCTGTAACAAAGAATGGCAGTTGTGATTTGAATTTGAAAATGTTACAGTAGCATCAAGTTCCCTTTTTTTTGGGTGGGAAATTATCAAATAACTTCTCCCGCTCTGGGTGGAGCGGGAGGGCGTGTCAGACTCTTACTGACTAAAATCCACCCGTGTTCCTTCGGTTGCCCTGTTGCCGGGGGCCACGATGTCCCTATCGGTTTTCTTCGAACCCCTGGCAGGCATTGGCCCTAGCGGACCCCGTCCATTCTGCTGACATCTCTTTGAGGCGCGCGTGGAACACAACGCGCCGTCGACCCGGGCTTGGTCTTTATCGGACGGCGAGCTACCCATTGCTCACCGTCCGCAAGCCTGAGGTTTTGTACCTGGCGCTCTCTTAGTTTATAAATCGTCTCAAAGTACTGGCGATTATCACCACGAAATGAATAAAGATAATTACGAAAAATGGTTAAAACAAATAAAAAATATACCAACAAAAAAAGTGTGGCACTCGGGGACTGCCGCGGTAAAGCTATTGTATTGCATTTGTAACCTGGGAACCGTCATTACATGGTAGGCGGAGTGGGGGTGTTATGTTTTATTTTGGTTACGGTTTTATTTTCGTTATGGAATTTCTTGATTCGGTCGCCGCGCTCAAAGCCCGCGATAAAAGCTATGCAATAGCTTAAAAAAATCCCTTTCACTTTAAACTGTCACGACGTGTAGGAATGAATGGCGCGATAGTCAGCTATTTCTACTGGTTGTGTAAATCGGAAATGATCGGTTTTCCGGACTTTGCCGATGCTACATCTAAGATGTGTCGACCTGTAAACTGCCTTATAATTTTATTCAATAAATCAAGCAACAAGACTCATAGTGTTAGTAACTTACAAAATACGTTAGTAAAACATTATTAACACAGAAAAACTTTTTTGTGACATCACTGCCCAGCCGATACCTTGCAGCAGTGGTTCACAAACGCACAATCTAGCCTGCTTGCTATCATAAACAGGATGCTGTTGATGTTGCCCCGCACCCTACTAACTAGGGATGCGCACCGCTTCCGCATCACAGTGTAGAAGCAGTCAATGCGTGCTTCAGCAAACATCCCTGTTCAGTATCGAGGCAATCCCATCAGCACCCTGAATGCGTTATTGTATTGGACGCGAAGGGCGCCGTATGATTTCTGAGTATAATGAGCCCACAGACTGCAAGAGTAAAAAGACGTGCAGTAAGCACTAAATATAGTGCGCCTGACCTCCTTAGAGGCACGCCTGAATCTGCGGGCAATCATGTTAGCTCTCACACACAGCGCATCTTTGAGGCCAGTGGTCAATAAGTGACCCAGATAGGTATTTAAATTGGTCCACCCTCACAAGGGGCATGTCGCTTAATTTCACTAAAGGTACAGCTTCTGGGTATTTAATCTTGGCCCCAAAGACCATGACCACACTCTTCTTAACATTATATAGCAGACCATGACCTGGCATATTGCTCGCAAGTGGCCACGAGTGTCCTAAGCCCTTAGACTGACGCGCTCAGCAGCACCATGTCGTCGGCGTAGCTCACGTTAATTCTAATGCTAATGATAGATTTATGTAACTGTAACTATGTAAGAAGGAAAACTAAAATCTTTTAAAATGATTGGCGTCAGTTTTTATCTGTGGCCTAGGTGTGGAACTTCAATACAGGTGTGTGTATAAGACAGATGTCCATCGAGCACATGTGCGAAGTCACCGGCTGCTTCTGGGTGGAGGGCAGGTGAGCTGATTAGTTCTGCTTTACGATAAACACTCGAAGTTTGAAGAGTGAGGGTTTCACAAAACACTATGTCGTAGATCAATTTATTATTCGACTTTAGGACTTGGAATTTTTTACGCAGGTCGTTTTGTTGCCAATCATTACGTTATCAATCTAGTTATTTTTTCTACACTGTATACTTTGATTTCGTTATTTTTAATTCCTGAAACTCAACCACAATGGTTTAGAATTCTAGCGGTAGGTTGGAACCGCCACGTGGTGGAGTTCGAGGATACCGGTATGGCAATGATTGGAAAGAGCTGGGAGACTCGTCACACGGAGGACGTGCTGGTAGCCGCCGTGCGCCCTCCCTTCACGCTGGCCACTGCCAGCTACAACTCAGAACTTGTGCTGTGGAAGCTGGAGACCGGACAGCCTTACAGGTGAGCAGCTCAACACATAGGTACAGAAAGTCGGTGACAGGACACCAGCGCTAACTCATTTTACTATTCCCGCGGAATAGACGGATGCGGTCAAGATTCTTATGCAAAAGCCGTATTGAGTGAAAAGATTAGCTGGCATGTGATTGATATCTAGGAAGTTAAGGCGTTTTTGTAAACAAACGAATTCATAAACGTGTAATGAAGTTTTATGATTGCATGTAGTACAGACGCCAGCACATCAAGCTACTACAATCTGTCAAATTTATTTAATCGATTTTCAATTTTATCGCTGAAGCGTAAGGTTCAAAGTTGATTGGGAAAATTTGACAGTTTCGGGTAGCTTGATGTGCTGGCGTCTGTACCTAATACCTAATGTAAGCTACATCCAGGCGGTTCTCGTGCACGGAGCCAACACTGCGCCTCAAGATGCACTTCAACAGGCGAGAGGTTACCAAGCCGACGACGGTTGCCGGTAAATCTGAACAAAAAGGAAAAAAACGGCTCGCCGTCCCCATCCGCAAGCCCGGGTGCGTAGTAGATCATTGATTTGCACGGAAAGTGAAATGGATTTTTGGTAAATTGACGATCTTGGCTTAATAGGCCTGTGTCCAAATTTTTTTTTAGTCCGTCTTTCAGATAATAAATATATATTGGACACGTATTTTTCTTTTTTGACGTAATCAAAAGATTACGGCGATACATTGAGTTAAAATGTGGCATGACGTCACGCCTTGCTAGATTTTATACTGCGTTGTGACGTAGCGAGCCCCCACTCCCCAACTTTAATGCGTGTTTTATAAGTTATTTTTGATTAATATGATAAAGCAAAAAATACGTGTCTAATATTTTTTTATTATCTAGAAGACAGACTAAATAGTTTTTTTTTTTTACCTATATTTAAATCACAACTGCCATTCTTTATCAGTCGTAATAGATTTTACACAGCTTAGTCACAGCAGGTTTTCTTACTGTACGTTTGCACTGGCGAAACATTCACAGCAAAACATGTTGAAATCTCAATGTTGTGTCAATTTTCCATACAATATTTGACAGCAACTAGAGATTTGAACATGTTTTGTTGTAAATGTTTCCCCAGTGCAAACGCACATTAGTGTTAATCTGTTAAACAATTTCCCAAACTTTACACTGCTGCATTACCGTGGACAAGTTTACTAGTAATGAGTGTCATAGTTCATTGGTTTGGAAGGCGTTATAATGAAAACGACGTGTCGCACCATACAGATCTTCCAAAAAAAATGCTCTTCCGCAATCATTCGGAAATATACGAACGCGCGGAAATGTAATAAAACGGGTATAATTATTAGAAGTACTTACCAATATTCTTAAAGAATTTGTAAACTGACATAGGCCGCATTCCGACTTACGTTAAAAGTGATAATATCGCGAATCCAACCAAATTTAATAGTCACAAAATATAAGGGTTATTGAGTAATAATTGTGACTTTGGACTTTGGTCGGATTCGCGATATAATCACTTTTGGCGTAACTCGGAATGCGGCCGAAGATATAAAAATCGTGCGGAACGTCAGGAACGAAGTTCTTTCTCACGTATGATTTTTAAAATAAACTTAAGTTCGCGGCCGCCATCTTAGATTAACATTTTGACTTAAATATCGGCTTTAGCACCCTCGAAAACTATGAAAATGACACCCAAGACGAAAAATTTGAAAATTTTCAGAGCCGCCATCTTGGATTTTCATTTTGACCAAATCCACACTTTCTCTCTGCAGTGTACTCGGGCTGATGTGTAATTTTATCCCACGACACTGTAATCACTTTACTCTTTTCTTTTGTTTTTCTGCCAGTGTTTTCTCTCTCTCTTTCTTTCTCTTTGAATTATAAGAAGACAGTTGCAAGTATTAAAACTTTTTAACGTGACAATTTCTGAAACCAAGCCGCGTTAAAGAAATTCGTTCCAAAAAGACTTACTGTACCTACACACAGCTCTTCATAATATTGAGATCTTGTCTTGTTCAGTAAAGGCACTGCTCGCGATAACGTGGACCCGTCAGCTGCCATCAAGAAGGCGACGGCACGACGCGTGTCCGCTGTGTCCATGCCCGTGCGCGCACAGAACATGCGCCACCTCTCCGTGCACGCCTGCATCTTCCTGCTCACGCGGCCGCAGCATATGCAAGTCGGTCAGTAGCATTAGGTTCCTTTTTAGGGTTCCGTAGTAGGTAAACAAGGAACCCTTATAGTTTCGTCATGTCCGTCTGTTTGTCTGTCTGTCTGTCAGCGGTCTAGCTCCGAGACCCTTAGTACTAGAAAGCTGTAATTTGGCATAGGTATACATATTAATTACGCCGACAAAGTGGTAAAACAAAATTATGAAAAACATTTTTTTTTAGGGTATCTCTCATACACGTAAAGTGGTGATGTTTATTTTTTTACCCCATGGTGAGGGGTATTATTGGAAAGGTCCTTCAAAAATATTGTGAGTTTGTGGAAACCATTTTTGGATTCAGGGATTCGTTTACGAAATATTCAGCTTTAAAGTGCTAATTTTTGTTAGAGTCAAGTGTCCCCCCCCTGCCGGCTAAATGGTTGGTTTTGGGTGTGTGAAAAAAATCACAACAGTAGTTTATATAACGAAATTAAAAGGAAAACTATCACAGCTAAGTAGGCTCTACAGGTTAACGAGTAATAATCAACCAACTTAACTTTGTAGTTGCAAAAACATGTTTTCCCATACATTCCGTATGGGAGAACATATTTTTCAATTACAAAGTTAAGTTTGTTTTTGGGATAAATTCATCCCAACTACGGAACCCTTAATTGTGCGTGGTCCGACACGCACTTGGGCGGTTTTTTTTTAACTGTATTTCCTGTGCGTGTTTCAAATGTTATATTTTTCTTTCTTTCTTTTATCTGAAGTAGGAAGTTCGCTTTCTTTGATATTCTCTTCCAGGTTTCCTTTGTTCTCCTGGGTTTTTTTTACTAGCATGGACTGTCCCACTTCTGGGCAAAACTCCCCATATTTCTTCCACTTCTTCCGATGTTGTGATTCAGATGTAGGTACCTAACCTGAAATGGCGGTTTGACAGCAATGTATAAATAGTAAACCCTTCTTCGCTCCGTTAAATGGTAACGGCAGACCAAGGAGAAGATGGGGGATGCCTTGAATGGCTCCGTCAAGAATTGGCAAGATATGGGCGAGATGAAGCACAGTTGATACGTTTTTAGTAGATAGTATGGAGGGATAATTGGGGAAAGACATCAAATTGGGGGCATAATAAAAGCTTCCCTGATAGGTGACATCTGCATTGTAGGCACGTTCAGCGCACCCTGCATCTACGCTGATTGTAGACTCCTTTGTCTTTGTTCTTGGAGATCTCGGGTTTAGCGTACAGAAATATACTTAAAAGGTGGTTTCGTGATTTACCGTTACTGTGGAAAAACAACATTTTTTTTTTCAAATTTCTAGCTTCCTTTCTACTCGCGCTCGAGAACGGTCAAGTGCAGTGCTGGTCGGACCACTCGGCGGGTGGCTTCCAGGGCTCGTTCCAGGCCATCCACACGGCAGGCGACTACGTGTCAGCTTTCGACACCGACGACAATAATGAGTTCCTTTTCACTGGCACTACTATGGGATACATCAAAGTGTGGCTCCTGAGCAACTACCTCATAAATACAACGGTTTGTCTAGCAAAACATACACCAAAAGTTAACACTTTTGCATTCTCGTATTTGTCATTATATTAAAGATAGTACCATCCACGACGACGCGCCCCACTCCGCGATTGTACCATCCACGACGACGCGCCCCACTCCGCGATTGTACCATCCACGACGACGCGCCCCACTCCGCGATTGTACCATCCACGACGACGCGCCCCACTCCGCGATTGTACCATCCACGACGACGCGCCCCACTCCGCGATTGTACCATCCACGACGACGCGCCCCACTCCGCGATTGTACCATCCACGACGACGCGCCCCACTCCGCGATTGTACCATCCACGACGACGCGCCCCACTCCGCGATTGTACCATCCACGACGACGCGCCCCACTCCGCGATTGCTGTGTGGCATCAGCGGCATCTACATCGCCACATATGACCTACGCATCAAAGACATGACGTCACACAAAAATCCTGCATCGCGCAATTAGAGATTACCGCACGAACAGCATATACATATACAGGGTGTTTGGCAGAACGTTGAATATACGAAAATGGTGGATAGGTGGGGTCATCTGCTACTTACTCAGCCCTAATTTATTTGGCCCTGGCCCCCCTGGTTTTTTAAATTAATGCAAGTTGAAATTAAGATTTAAGTATTTTTTACATCTTTCTGTAAGTTTGAGGACTCATAACTTTTTTCTAGCTAACATCTGAATAAAGCAATAATTTTATTTTTATAAAATTATTGCTTTATTCAGATGTTATCTGCCAACATTAAAGATTTAAAAAATCTTACCCATTTTTAATAAAAATTACACTTTAAAGTTAAGAAAGTGGTGAAACTAGAAGAAAGCAAAAAATTTTTTTTTTAATTATCCAGTGAGCCAGGGCCAAATAAATTAGGGTTGAGTAAGTAGCAGATGACCCCACCTATCCACCGTTTTCGTGTGTTCAACGTTCTGCCAAACACCCTGTATAACTTCCCCGACATCAATCGTTGGGCAGTTACCCGCCAGACACGACATCCGTCTGGTCGGAGGATCCTCCCTTTTCTATAAAGATGAGTGAACTTTACACCGCGGCAGCGTTCCTCATGCCTCTTAAACTGTACTGTAAGCTGTCAGTGCGGACTTACGGAGCGGAGCGGAGTTGAGCGCATCTTCGTGGATGATACTATCTATACCTATACATAAAATTGGAACTGAAATTGTCTCATGTGATTCCCAGACATGAGCAAAATTTCAGTTCCAATTTGACTAGAACAGTTCTATCATTATGACTAACGTCACGATGAACAAAATATATGTTGAAGGTTCATATAAACATGCCGCGGCTGCGCCTGATGTTCCCGTTCCTGTGGCGCGACCGTATCCAGGGCCGCGCCAAGCGAAGCGTGCGCGACCAGCCGCAGCCGCTGCTACTCAACAGCTACCGCGCACATCTGCGCTCTGTTACAACCATAGCCTACATCGACGAACTCAAACTTGTCTTCACGTAAGCTCTACGAGGAAGAACATTTTGAATGATGTGCATGGATTGATCACATTAGCTGCGCAGTGTTGTTCGCCTGCCACGCATTCGTGCGTGATATACAACGGTCCCTTAACGGTTAAATAAATGAAACGTCAGAATGTAGATTTTAGTTTTAAATGTTGTCGCTCGTGGCTGTGTCATAACAACGTTAAAAAATAAACAAAACGAGTAATATGACTGAAAATGACCCTAACTGAAGTGAAAACAGTGATTTTAAGGACGATTTTAACATAAAGTTCAGAGTTTTATATGAAAGTTAGTCCTAAAAATACTAAATAGCCAAGTAACTAACCGCTGCCGCTGCCGCAGCTCTAACCAAGTGTAGCTTAGACCAAAACCAATTGGTCAGGGTGCCTTAGCTTAGTTACTGTGACAGCAGATAAGTAAGTCATTCTGCATTAGAAACATCTAAACGTGGGTAGCAGTTTTGTAAAACCCCAATCAATAATATTTTTTATGCAATACGGAAATTATCATCTCATGCGCAGTGGAAGTGCAGACTACAGCGCTCGCGTGTGGCGTCTCTCGGGCGAGTACCTGCAGACGTTGGGCAGCTTCGTGCCGTGGAACCTGGATGTCACCCGCTTACCACCAGACGTTCAGAAAGTCGCCAGCTTCACTACTTTCAAGGTATACTTTACGTATCTTGTGACAAAACAGTCGGAATTGCAGTAAGTAGGTACTGTTAGCGCGTAGAGCAACGAAAGAGTGGACTGTATTTTTTGCAATGGTTTAATGCCGTGCTTATTACAAAATTATAACTTTCTTTTAATATGCTATCTGATCCGGCGAACTTCGTTCCGCCTAACAGTCAATGAATGTCCATGTTTAGGATTTTAAAATTAATGCACAATTCCTAGCCTGAACCGCCTAAAGACTGAAGGTTATTCCTTCAGCAGCATGGTTACAGCGTCCGTCGTTCTTATAAGTGAAGCGTTTCTCAAAGTTCTGCTTACAGAAACGTTTCTCAGAAGATAGGGAGTGCTTGGCTGCGAAGGTATCTCATACCAGGAAAGAAGATCGACGTCCACGTTTAACAAATGACAAACGAGAGAAGAAGAGTGTAACTTATGACGGGCGACGTACCCTGACACTAGCCAACCCAGTTTTGTTTCATATAACTTGGGCTGATCTTAACCCAAGTCAATAGAATTATTGCATAAGACGGACCAAAATAGTTCGGCCCCAACTAAGATGTCGATAACTGACGGTATATTAAAAGAAGGGTCAGGTATACTTACATATTCCCATAGGAAGAGAAGTATTATCGATGTTAATGAATGAAGACGGTAAAGCCTTAGTGATCTGAGGTAAAACATGGCAGTCTACAACACGTTTATAGTCGTCTTTATGGATGGACATAATAGTAAGGCAGACTGTGTGCTACGAGTTATGAGAAGTATTATTATTGATACCTGTCACGGTGACGCTCGTACAGTCAACAACAGAAGTAGATGATCAAAATCAGAAATTCAATACTAATGAACGGAGTTCGCGTCAGAACTGTGTGGCGTCGAAGTGATTCAAAAGTATGTGATTGATAATTATACCAAACATTTACTACTAGTACAGCTGCCATATATTCGTGACTCCGTTCATTAGTATTGAATTTCTGATTTTGATCATCTACTTCTGCTGTTGACCGTACTAGGTCGCGACAAACCCAGCTTACCGCAAAATGACTCGGCAACGAAGTTACCCGTGCTACTGTTGTCGAGCAGTACTCGGGCAGTGTGGACGTCGCCCTTGGTGTGAACCACTCTCACGAGCGTTGCGGAAAGCAAAACATTCGGAAGAGTGGTAAACTGCTGAATTTGAGTTGTACCGGCAAAGTTATTGACGGGGATAACTGGCTCAATAGAAGGGGTTGTATGCTCATGTGAATGAAACAGGGTACTGTGCATTTTCTTGCAATGTCTGCAAGGAAAAAGATTGCACCTAGACTCTACGTGCCCTGGTCGAAGACAATTAAGACAGACCTTTGCTTCTTTGGCTTTTTGATACTCGTGGGAATAAAAGATTATGTAGATTTGAAATGGGTATGCTGTTCGACAAACATGCAGCAAACACATTTGTCATATTTTCGGATCCAAATGGGCAGTACATAGTTGGAAAGTCTCATGCAGGAGGCACGATGCAAGTAAAAATCGACCTAGTGCTGGTTCAACGTTTCCATTTCTCGTTAGCACGTAATTCTGTGTGTGGCTGTCTGTGCAGGTGTGGCGCGGGGGCGTCGTGTCGCACTACGTGCCGGGACAGAAGGTGGTGGACAGACTGCGCGACATCACTGAGGATGAGCTCGAGCACAAAACATTCGGCGTCCCGCCTGGCGACCCGCTACTCGGAGAACACTTCATTTTGCCGACACGACCGGAACGGGTGGAACGCATCATGCTCACGAAGTCGCTGTCCACAGTCAGTATAATACTTAGTACATTTGACTATAATATCAATAGACGATTAGGTGTAAGTATCATGTCTCATAATGGCACAATGTGCGTATGTTGTAGATCCCGCTGTACGCCCACCTACGATTGGCGTCGACGCTGCCGGTGCGGCGGCCGCGCACGCCCGAGCTGGTGCGGCAGACGCGGCTGAAGCAGGCCAAGATCAAGAAGGCGCACTTTGAGACCGCGCCCCGAGGACATCAGACGCTGCCCTTATCTACAGTGCTGTCACCCTTACCGAGCACCATCTCCAAATCTGATGCCAAGCCACATTCAATTTATACGCTACAAACGACACAGTACTAGCCGTTGTTGTGGATCAACAATCATAAAGTATTTTTCTAATTGTAATTAAAATAACTCAAGTCACGATTTTAGTATTACTTTACCTTTTATTTCATCATTTAAAGATCTAAGTTTTTTTGGTATAGGTAGTAATAATTGTTTTGAACGCTAGCTTTCAAACGAAAATATAAACCTACGTTTCAAAATAAGGCCTAGTCCGCACTGCGATACAAAATCAAGCGAAATTTGTATCGTAGTTCTGTAACACATACTAGATATAGACTAGAAGTAGGGATAGACTTTTCGAGCTGTATGTCCTTAAGCCTTATATTAACACGGAAACTTTAATAAGTACCTAGGTTGCTACTTACTCTAGAACTTTTAAGCACACTTGTAAGGCAGCTAAAGCCTCATACATTAGCAACAAGATTAAATCAGCAGACAATAAAATACAGACGGTTTGGAAAATTATCAATAATGAAACGAACAGAAACAAAAAGCATAATTCTGATTACACACTGAATACGTTATGTGGTGGTCTCATTTGCGATGGCAAAGAAGTTGCTCAAGAATTTGTAAATTTCTTTACCAGTAGGTATCCTATAATATTTAATTTGTGTGTGAGTCAAAGTCTTCCCGGATTTAATGAAATACAGTAAGGTAATACCACTTTTCAAATCCGGGACAGTAAAGACACCAATAATTGTAGACCCAAGGTGTTTGAAAAGGTAATGCTTAATCAAATGCTCAATCATTTTAACACAAATAAAACCCTTCACTATCAACAGTATGGTTTCACCAAAGGATATGTTCTGTGACCAAAGGACGTTGTACGACCGACACCGGTGTAACCTTAATAAGAAACATTTATAACGCGTGGGAAGAGGCCCAACACGCCATAGGAATCTTGCAGACTGTTCAGTATTATGCTGATAGAAAAACACCGGTCAATACTTGTTTTCTGGACTTATCTAAGGCATTTGACCTGGTGTCATACGATATTTTGTGGAAAAAGCTGCGAAAAGAAAGCAGCGTCGACTGTACTGTTATTTCTTTGTTTAAATTTTGGTACGAGAATCAGACGAATTATGTCAGGTGGGGTGGAACTATGTCTGATGTGTATGGGTTGAAGTGCGGGGTGAGGCAGGGGGGTATTACCTCACCACGTCTCTTTAAACTTTACATTAATCAGCTGATTGTTGAACTCGGCAGCACCAGCAGTATAGGCTGTCACATTGACGGAATTTACGTTAACAATATAAGTTACGCTGACGACATGGTGCTGCTGAGTCCAACAATAAGCGCACTCAGACGTCTTGTGAGGATGTGTGAAGACTACGCGGTCGCTCAGGGACAGGTACTATGTAAAAAAGTGAATTAT
The DNA here is from genome assembly GCA_963680765.1 of Agrochola lychnidis. NCBI lineage: Eukaryota > Metazoa > Arthropoda > Insecta > Lepidoptera > Noctuidae > Agrochola > Agrochola lychnidis. The sequence goes on from OY796851.1 coordinate 1,155,434, forward strand.
TGGTATTCAAGGCGGGTACCACATTTGGTACCGTGCCAGATGTGACTATCTATACATATAATAAAATCGTAGCGATGTCAAAACTGTACATTGAATATTTTTGAAAAAAAGTAATTGCTACGAGGTCGGGGATCGATTCTAATGCCGAAAATATTTTTTTTAGAATTTTTGTCTGTTTGTCTGTATGTATGTTCCAGCATGGCGCAAATTCTACCGGACAGATTCTGATAAAATTTTACATAGATATTCCCTGTGTGTCTGGTCAAACTATAGGGTATAAACTATCACGCTATTTACTATGGGGGACGAGCAATATTACATTATGTCGTATTTGTATGTTCCAGCATGACGCAAATTCTACCGGATAGATTCTGTTAAAATTTTACATAGGTATTCCCTATAAGTCTGGTCAAACTATAGGGTATAAACTATCACGCTATTTACTATGGGGGACGAGCAATATTATATTATGTTCGTATTTTTGGAAAAAAACGCGCCGAAATATTAGGATATTGCAGATGATTATCGATTTAACTTTTTAAATGATTATCATCACGCTATACCTTTATGGAACTAAGCAGTCAATCGTGAAATATATAGGAATGGCTATTTTAGGGAAACTTCAACGAAGCAATTAACTCAGCGGTTGGACGGTTGCTTCGCAAACATGGGGTTGTAAGTTCGATTCCCAACTACGGTTTTTTGTTTTTCTTTTTTTTTCACATTTTGTACTACTATTTTTTTTGTTGATTATCTATCCATACATATAATAAAATCATAGCGAAGTTAAAATTGTACATTGAATATTTTGAAAGAAAGTTATTGCTACGAGGTCTGGGATCGATTCTTATGCAGAAAATTTAGTTTTCAAAATGTTTGTCTATTTCAACTGTAGGGTATAGACTATCACGCTATTTTCTATGGGGATGAGCAATATTACATTATATCGTATTTGTATGTTCTAACGTGACGCAAATTCTACCGGATAGATTATGTTAAAATTTTGCATAGGTATTCCCTATAAGTCTGGTCAAATTGTAGGGTATAAACGATCACGCTATTTACTATGGGGGACGAGCAATATTATATTATGTTCGTATTTTTGGAAAAAAACGCGCCAAAAGATTAGGATACTGTAGATGGTTTTTGATTTAACTTTTTAAATGATTATCATCACACTATACCTTTATGGAACTAAGCAGTCAATCATGAAATATATAGGAACGGCTATTTTAGGTGAATTTCAACGAAGCAATTAACTCAGCGGTTGGACGATTGCTTTGTAAACATGGAGTTGTAAGATCGATTCCCAATTCCGTTTTATTTTTGTTTTTCTTTTTTTTACATTTTGTAATACGAGTCGATTGTTTTTTTTTTGTAAAAAGTTTTTATTTCTCGCTTTTTAGTGGTTCAATTTGTAATTTGTCTAAGTTATATTAGCTTAATGCCAACTGCTCATCACCTTTTACAAAATATTGCTTTTCCCGATGCAGGGACGTTCATCATTGAAAGTTCTCCTGGTACTTCACCATCAACTCCACTTCTCCATATGCATTGTGACGAGCATAAATTGCATTGCAACCTATTAAAGTAATCAAATCGCAACCCGTGAAATACTTATTATTTAGTAGTTCCGGTGGCTATTTGTGGTCATCATCATCAGTTCCACTTAACCAAATAGTGCTTTCCAAGAGCAACTGCACGAGTTACTATAAAAAATACCCAAATTCCCTCTATTTCTCTGGGATGCCATCATCAGATCCTGGTTTCCTTATCATGGTACCACTTTTGAAATATTTCTTTTCCAACAAAAAAAGAATCATCAAAATCGGTTCATAAACGACAAATTTATCCGCGAACACACATAAAAAAAAATATATATACGGTCAAATTGAGAAACCTCCTTTTTTTGAAGTTGGTTAAAAAGAAAAACTTCGTAAGCTATGGGAAACTGCTACGTTACAAGTACTTTACAGTCACAAAACATTCAAGGTTGTGTTCTGATCATTTTAAAGCTGAAGACTATAGGAATAAAAGGAATTTTACAGATTTTGACAGCAGATTTGTCCTAGCGATTTTAAAATCTGTGTGTGGATCTTCTGGAATCGTTGCCACACTGCTTTCTGGTGACAAAACAGCGCACGCCATGTTTAAGATTCCCATCAATTTAAAGAGCAACGAAACGCCTGTTTGTGGGGTGTCACGCAACAGTAACAAGGGATGTGTGCTTAGGGATTGCGCTTCATCGTATGGGATGAATGCATTATGGCAAAAAGAAAAGCAGTGGAAGCTGTAAATAGAACCCTGCAGGACATCCGCAGGAACCAAGACATGATGGGTGGTGTTACAGTCCTGACTGACAAAGTGAATACTTCGTTGAAAAGGTCGACTTTACGGTCGAGAGTTCATAGATTGCGCTTGACCATCATCATACGAGCTCGGCTTGGCGGGAATTCAAATGCTCAAGAATTCTCCGATGTTCTTCTAAAAGTTGTTCGAGGCACTCTACCAGAGACTCTTGGTAAAGTAGATCCCACTTAAGAAGATCTTATTCGTCTGATATACGGGACATCAGTCAAATACCGTACCAAGAGAATTCTTGGGCGTGTTTCCATTTTAACTCCGAAAATGATCAAGCTGCAGCGATCAACCACAGTATTCTTTCACAAATTGAGTGAAGTGATATACACCTCCATTAATACTGATGTGGATGAAGATGATGCCGCACATTACCCCGTAGAATTTCTCAATTCGCAAATGGCAAGTGGACTTCCGGTTGTACATCTGTGTAACGGAACCCGGCTCAAAGTCACGTCTTTGCAGAGAAACGTCATCGAGGTGGAAATTCTAACAGGTTATAGCGATGGTAAGACAGTGTTTATAGCGCGTATACCACTAATTCCCCAAAATTATCAGTTCAAGCGAATGCAGTTCTCTGCGAACGTATGCTTTGCGATCAACAAGTCACAGGATCCGACACCGAAGGCTGAAAGCTGCGGGTGTCAACCTCAGAACAAGCTGCTTCTCACACGGACAACTGTACGTCGCTTGCTCCCAAGTCACCATTCCTGACTCTGCATATTTTGACTGCTGAGAATAAAACTACAAATGTAGTAGGTATACAGGGATGTTTTATAAAAATGTGGCTGTTATTGTAGTATATTGTGGTATCTTACGACTTCCACGTGAACGAAGTCGCGGGCAGAAGCTAGTAATTGATACTCCGTTAGCTAGAGTAACAAAATTTAAGTACCTGGGTCACTGGGTCACTCATGACCTGAATGATGACCTGGACATAGAAAGGGAACGCAGGGCGATGGCTGTCCGACGTAATATGCTGATCCGCAGATTTGCACGTTGCACGACGCAAGCTAAAATAACCCTTTTCAGAGCATACTGCTAGTCTTTTTACACGTGCAGTCTGTGGGTCAGGTATACGCTGAGGGCATACAACGCCCTGCGTGTCCAGTATAACAATGTATTCAGGATGCTGTTGGGTCTACCACGCTTTTGTAACGCTTCCGGGATGTTCACCGAGGCTAGGGTTGATGGTTTTCATGCCATGCCGGAAACGGTGCGCTTTTATTCTCGGTAGAATACGTGCTAGCTCCCACAGCATCCTGAGTGCATTGTGTGATAAGTGGGACAGCCCCATGCTGGCTCACTGGATACGACTGCTCACGTAGGTGCACAGACTAATGCGTAGGTGTCAGTCGTTTCAATTTTGTATATAGTGTGTTTTTTTACTAACATTAGCTTAAGACCTTTACTAACAACTTATGGATTGTGTAATTTGGTCTGAAATAAAATAAATATTATATAAAATTTTCTTTACCAAATGTCAAAAGTAGCGATTGTGAGAAAGTATTGAATCAAGAGAAACTAGAATTCGTCGATATTCTGTTTTCCTAGGGATCACGCTCGACTCAAGCCTACAATGGGGTCCGGCACTCCGGCCATATTGTTTCATTGTGAAAAAGGGATTCAAAATGGATTGAAAAGGGATAATGCTATTCGTCCTGTGTAGCTCCATCTCTCTCTGACATTGGAACAATTATGGCTTTAACACGTCATAGTACTGTTCCTGGAAAGGTGTGTAACATATTTGAAGAGACTTTCTTTATTTTCTTTATCCATTCGTGGAATATACATTAATTAGATGCTCGTGGCTGAGGAATGATGTGATAAGACAGCGGTATGATTTAAAAGAAGATGTAGTGACAAAAATTGAAAAGGGTATGCTGAGATGGTTTGGGCATGTTGAGAAAATGAATGAAAGGCGACTAACAAAATGTATTTACAAGGCTGATGTAAAGGGAAAGGCCGGGCGGGGACGCCCTAGGAGGACATATACTGACCTTATTGGTGATGTTCTTCAGAAAGGCCAGGTGCGTAGTACTCGCAACCGGCGTGCGTGTATGACCAGATGTATGAACGTAAACGAGGCAAAAGGACTATGTAAGGATCGTAGCAGGTGGCGTTCTGTAGTTTCTGCCTACCCCCATGGGAAGAAGGTTATGTATGTATGTATGTAGATACTCGTCTTTTTGGGGTTTTTCCAATATCGATATCCTCCACTGCTGGCCGTTGTCTGTCGCAGTAGGCGGGGTTCCGTCTCAGGGTAGGCTGGTCTTCTTTGCCGTGGGATGAGCCGTTCTTATCCTTTACTTGTTTTTATGTTGACGGAAACTTCGATTTTATGAACTTGAATTTTTTTACTATTAAAATTACATAGTACCATTGATTACCGCGTGTTATCGTTTGATCAACACTGAATGGATCAGTGAACGTGCCCATGAGCTTATCGGTCATGGCTTACACTTTCATGAGGATCGCATCGGCCGCGCTCAGTTCTAACTCCACGCTGCTCTTCGCCACTCGAATGGGGTTTCGCTTGCTGATGCGAACATTGTGTAGCCTTTTTCTTTTTCATTTCTTTGTCAGTTCTTTATAAAATTTATGTACACGTTAGCTCTCCGTAAGTCAATGTGGCGCAACCTCGTTGCCCTTAATTTGTCCGTTGTTAGAGAGAATTCCATGAGACTCATAAAAATACTGATGGCTGAACCCCTGAGTCAGTGATAACATGGTTTCTTGCCATATTAAGGTAATGCAAACTGCGGTTGTTTCGTAAAATGTTGGAGAAGGCGCGTGTTCCTTCGTCACCGATCTTGTTCGACGCGATCACAAACACGTGGCTCTCCACGTGTTTCTGATCGCGTCGAACAAGATCGCCCCGCATCCACCTCTCTAGGTGGATGCGGGTTCGGAGGTGGCAGCAGTGCCGCCAGAAGGACACAGTCGTCGTCCAGCTTGCAGCGCGACAGCGACAAGTATTGTAAGCGAGACGGTCACTCCAGGAGCACTTCTTAGATGCGTCCGGCGACGGGCGAATCGTCCAGACAGATCTCACTGAGATGCGACATAAACTTGGAGAACTCGTAAAGTGCCACAGAGGTTAGCGGTGTCCACCGCACCGTGAATCTATTCAGACTACAGGGGCCGTACTACGACGTGTTAAAGCCATCATTGTTCCAGTGTGAGAGAGAGATGGAGGTATACAGCATAAATAGCACTGTCCCATTTTCACAGCGGAACCATAATGGCTATCACACGTCACAGTAAGACCCCTGTTCGTGTTGATAAGGTATGCACATTCCAATCATCTTAATGAGCTGGTGCGGTATCTCGATGCAGCGGTTGAAGACGAGCTCCACCAGGCAGTGGCGTAGCGAGGGGGGGGGCGGAGGGGCGGACCGCCCCGGGCGCCACCATTAGAAGGGCGGCAAAAAAATATATTTTGTGTGGTCACTGGCTAGACAATTAATTTTTCAAGAAGTTAGCTTTTACCAGGGTTGTAACGGATGTCATATAACGGATGAGGATGCGGATGAGGATATCGAGATAATCGGGTTTGAGGATGCGGATGAGGATACGGATATTGGAAAATTCCTTATTGAGGATGCGGATGAGGGTGCGGATGCGGATGTCGTACAAAAAGTAGCCCTTATTTTTTATAGTATTTATATTTGTATAGGTTGTAGGTAATTATTTGGTAGGTAATTTTTTTTTAATAAGTATTAAAGTTGTGAACTGAAATTTTAAATTGTGGAGTCAAATGCATAACTTTAATATTAAAAGTTAAGTAAAGGTAAATTATATTTGATAAAAAGTAACCTGCAGGCCTTTTCGTCTTCTAAGCGGTATCTAAGTTCATCAATTTATCATAGATAGACAAGAGCCTGCTCCACAAAATAATTGTTCGCTCGGGATACTTGCCAGTGGCGGTGATTAAAAAATTCGAATGATTTTATACCCAGTAAGCCGACGTTCACAGGGACGTAATATAATCGCGGCGATTTTTTTTCGTGCACTGGATTTTCAACGCTCTGCTTAGCGCCGAGAGTTAAAAATCCAACAGTGTGTTTTTTCAACGCGCTGGGACGATAGTGCGTCCCAGCGCGTTGGATTCTCAACGTTCGGCTTAACACTGAGAGTTGAAAATCCAGTGCGCGATAAAATCCCGCTGCGATTTTATTACGTCTGTGTGAACGTCGGCTAACTCAAATTGTGACATGTGACACCACAGTCGTGCAACCACTGCCACGTGTGGCCGATCGTGTGTCATAGGACAAGGACTTTGCGAATTCAGCCAACAGGAACGCGTAACTCACTTATCGGCGCGCCCATTTAGCTCGGCGCGATTTAAAAAAAATCCACTATTTGTGCGAACAAGGTAGAGTCACATCCTCATAGAAATTATGAGGATGCGGATGAGGATGCGGATCTTTTAAAATCAAAAGTTGAGGATGCGGATGTTTTGCGGATATCAAAATTTATGCGGATGCTCCGCAGTTGCGGATGCGGATACGGATATCCGTTACATCCCTGGCTTTTACCCACTTGCACATATTAAATATCCCTCCCGCCCAAAACAGTTGTTGCAAATCACGAGTGGCGGTTGGCCCTTGTTTGTGTTTAGACGTGTACAAGCACGGTGTTAAGGTGTGCGCTCGAGGCGTATGCGGGCACGCACACTGTTACACCATGCGTGCACACGTCTAAACACAACCAAGGGCCGACCAAACGCCTCCTGCTGGAGGCTCTATGCGGGGGTCGTGCGGTGGCCCTTTACGGGGCGCCGGTGTGGGCGCGTTCATTGAGGCTGTGGCCAGCCCGCCGGTTGAACGCGTCCCAGAGGGTCATGGCCATCCGGCTGGCTCGAGGATACCGCACGGTCTCCTGCGAGGCGGCGAGCCTCTTTGCCAGATTACCGCCATGGGATCTGGAGGCAAAGGTCCTCGTGCACATCTGGGAGTGGTGCGAGGAGGCGAAACGCCGGGGCTTAACTCCGCTGCCGCGAGAAATCACGGCACAGCGGACAGAGCTCCGGCGGGATCTCATGGCGTCATGGAAAGTGCAAATTGTCGCAACCTAGCGCTGGGCACGCCACAATTGCGGCGATAAGACCCTTCTTTGAGAAGTGGCTAGAGAAGCGCTACGGCGTCCTCACTTTCCGCCTGACGCAGGTCCTTACCGGACACGGCTGTTTCGGGAGGTTCCTGTTCAGGATAAGGCGGGAGGAAACGCCCGGGTGTCACCATTGTGTGGATCGCCCGAAAGACACGGTGGAGGTCTGCCCGACTTGGGCGGAGCATCGCCGTGTCCTCGTGGAGGTGATCGGCAGCGGTGATCTCTCGCGTCCGGCCCTTATTTGGGTTAGGTACGGAGCGAGAGGAAATGAGAGGCCGTCACCTCCTTCTGCGAAGCAGTAATGCTCGTGAAGAAGGAGGTGGAACGCGTGAGGGAGAGGCAAAATTCCCACCCTCACGCCCCTTACCGCCGCAGGCGGAGACGCCCTGGGCGTCGGGAATCGCGAGCCGATTTCCGGCCACCGTAGGCGCGGGCTTGCGGACAGTAAGCAATGGGTAGCTCGCCGTCCCAGGCCCAGGTCAACGGCGCGTTGTGTTCCACGCGCGCCTGAAAGAGTCAACAGAATTGACGGGGTCCGCTAGGGCCGATGCTTGCCGGGGTTGCGAATAAAACCGAAAGGGAAATCGTGGCCCCCGGCAACATGGCAACTGAAGGAATACGGATGGGTTTTAGTCAGTAAGAGTCTGACACGCCCTCCCGCTCCGCCCAGAGCGGGAGAAGTTATGTGATAATTACCCAGCCAAAAAAAAATTGGGCCGACCGCGCTCGTGATTTCCAAGAACTTGTACCAGTAACTTCTTCGTCTGCTGCGCTGCCGTTTTAATGGTAAGTTTTAGATTGTTTTTTTATTACAATTAATTGAATTGTTTAATTTTTTAATTATTTTTACGACGTCAAAAGGGCGGCAAATTATGACTCCGCCCCGGGCGACAGTGACTCACGCTACGCCACTGCCACCAGGTTGACACCGGCGTCCTGGACGGCGGTGATCACCGCACCACCAGAACGTCGTTCCTCTGTCCTTCCGTCAGGTCCTCCAACTCTTGCTCCTCTGGGGAGTATTATATTATCTGTGTCTGGGGTGATAGTTTGCTAAGATGTGCGAAGTTGAACTTGGCGTGTAGGCTGCCGCGCTTCTTAGCGCTCGTACCAACGGGCGGATTTTTACGGCTGCGATTTTTTACCTCGGGGGATTTTTTATTGCGCACTGGATTTTCAACGTACTAGTACCGAGAGTTGAAAATCCAACAGCGTGTTTTTTTGACGCGGTGGGATGCACTCTGTTGGATTTTCAATACACGGTTCAACACCGAAAGTTGATAATCAAGTGCGTAATAAAATCGTTGCGTTATAAATGGGGATAAAAACTGCCACTTGCTCATTTCAGGTGTCGCTACTATCACTATCCAACAATTTGACAGATAGTTGTCACCATAGAAGAAAGTAATATAGTACGGGTGGTTGTCACTTTCCATACATTTTTTTGCAAAGTAGCGACAAACGACTTCTTAGATGAGGTTAAAAACTGAAAGCTCAGAACAGATGGCAGCACAGTTGTACGTCTTAAAACCGCCATTGTTGAGTTTATGTTTACTTTTGTGTCGATCACAAATATACGAAAACTAGATTTACGTATGAGACTTGGAGTGTAGCACTATTAAAAGACGAGCTAAGGACAGAGGAAGCGTCTACCACTGGTAAAAAGTAGCTTTAGTGGAAAAATCAATAAATTATAAACGTTTTATATTTTATACTTAGGTTATTTTGTGTTTGTTGACTCGGTCGGTTTTTGTTAAAAACTGGAGGCGTAGGATAGAAATAACCTGATCAGAGTTGAAAACCAATTCTGGCATGATCTTTCCGACTGAAAACCTCAGAGATACATAATATCAAATCACAAGTGCCTGTATGTAATGAAAACAGACTTAGTTCTCTTGGGAGTATCACATATATACCACTTTCTCCTATAAAAAGCTTAAAGGATAGCACATCGTCTCGGCGAAATATCGGATTCCAATTTTTGGGACCAACGGGAATTCCCCCAGCGTTTTGGACCCGTTCAGCAAAGTAAAAGAATATTAGAACCGCGTAAAAAGTCTAGATGGCTGTAGTGCTTTGATCTTGATGAAATTATTTAAAGTCTTGTTTAGGATTTGATCATGGGAACACGGAGGCATTTGGGGGCCCCCAAGACCGGAGGCCCGGGGCGGGCCGCCCCTTCCGCCCCCCTGTTAGTCCGCCACCTAGCCACCAACTCTACCTAGCCAGTCGAGCTGGCAGCCCACGCAACAGAAATCAGAAAGCTACTGTTGCCAACTCCAAAAGTTCAAATTATTGAGTTCCCATGACAAAATTATCGTATTTTGTACAAAATTATCGTACCACATCAAGCTACTACAATCTGTCAAATTGATTTAATTGATTGTCAACTTTATCGTTGATGTCTAAGGTTCAAAGTTGATTGGGAAAATTTGACAGTTTCGGGCAGCTTGATGTGCTGGCGTCTGTACAAAAGAAATATCAAAAATAAAAACCCTAAATTCAAATTAAATAACAAGTTGCCATCAAAAGATGGATAATTTTATACTAGAGTCAAAGGGGAAGCAAGTTTCAACAGTAGTGGTGCTAGCTCAGCACAAACCTTAAACATGCTTATTCATAGTTTTTAGTTGAATTTTTTGTGTTTTCACTGTAAAATAAAATAAAAAACTAAAGAGGGAAAAAGAGAGAGATACTTACTTGTTGTTATTGACACATTTGACAATAGACATTGTCATTTTTTGCGTATTTAGCAAATACGTTTTGATAATGGAACTGAAATTTTTTTCAGCAAATCACAAAATTATCGTACGTCAGATATTCATTATCGTACATCGTACCATAGGCCAAATTATCGTACGCCCCCATAATTATCGTACGGGTTGGCAACACTGGAATGCTACTCTATAGAACTAAAGTTCTAAAAAACGGGAACGCAACCTTCACAAAAATAATTGCGTTCCAAGTAATTGACTCGAACATCTTTAGTAGGATACTGAAATAGCAATATCAACCTTCCAGTATGCGTGATAGAGACAGCACGCTATTTTGACATACCAAACGATTTATTGAAAAATAAGATGGCGATGTGATTAAGAAGTTACAGCGCAACGTGATAGCATTTGTTTGTAAACGAAGCAAATATTATTAAATAAAAACGTGGGACACATAAGTAATAAAGCGATGGGTTCCAAGAAACATAAGAAGGATTCAAAGAAGAAGAAGCACAGGAGTCGGTCTCGATCGCCTTTGGAAAATGAGGAAGTTCAACGTGAACGTACTGAGCGTACTGAACGTAAAAGACATCGCAAACACAAGGATCGCAAGCGAGACCGATCCCCAGACGGTTAGTTGCAATTTTTATATTCTAGAATGAGATACGCCAGACACCGATGATTATTTCCATTTTTTTATGAATACCTACCTCCTTCCTCCAATAATTGTGCGACATGAACATTGATTGTTTTTGTTAAAAATATTTTCGCAAATGAATTTGGAAATCATTAATGGTGTCGGCGGTATTCCCATTTGACAAAATAATGGCATTGTTTGCTCGTTATTTCAGACTCGGTGGCATTCGAGTAGTTCCACCGCGTCCCTGCGCTGCAGACGTCAGGTAGGTATTGTTCGGAGCTGTGTGGAGTGGTGCCACTGTGGACAATCAACTTTAAAGAGCCAAAGCCACGGATTTATGTGAACGCTACAAACACTACCTGCAACTTATTTCTATTTCTATGTTATGTAGTGTTCTACTTTATTTAAGTGATTCATCGTGGAATCAGATTGTAGATTTAAATGAAAAAACAAACAAACTTTTAAAAGGACACTGGTGAGGCAGGAACTACTGAAAGCCACATGCTACATCACTTACATCCTCCTTCATGGATAATTACCTAAAACTGTGATAAATTTTTTCACCATTTAACACACTATCTTAGCAAAGCTAACAATAAAATATAAATTCTATGCAAAGATTCTGATTGAATTGCCTTTTGTAATGCAAGTCTGATAAACATCCAGTGCTTTTACAGAAGCCAGTCTCATAGTAAATCGTTTATATGATGGCACTGTATACTCATACAAATGTCCTGCATCAACATTTTGTTCTGTAAGATCCACAGCCAGTGATGACTGGATTAAAACAAGCCAGCTATTTTGATGTCTTGTTTTATTTTTTACCAAGACTTTATATATTTTTAATAACAGTATAAAATATTTAAACTACACAACTAATTATTTATGCTAATAACTACACAAAAATAAAGTGAAAAAAGGAGGAATACTAAATAAAACCTTGGTCTTCTTTATTAGGTAGAAAAGTAATACAATAAGTATTGTAAAAATAAAATATGTATTTTTAGCCAAATATAGTTGGAAAATAAGGAAAGATACAAAAAAAATTTAAAAGACAAGATTTTACTTTCAAAATAGAGCTACTTGACATTAAAATCATACAACAATAATATAGCTGTAATTTTTGATTCCTATAATTTACAACCGTTATTGGTTAAAATGAAGACTTGTATCTTTACCAATAAAAGCAAAGACCTCATAGCTTTGCATAGTAGACCCTCCCATATGGAAGTAGCTATCACAGGCAAAATTTGCTTACGAAAGTACTATTACAAAAAGCCTGTCTCATCAATGCTCTGGCATCTTATTGTATTCTTTTTTTTAATAATTTTTTTTACTAAAACAGAATACAAAAACGACTGACATGCCTTTATATATTATGTTGTATATATATTATGGGTCTTTTGATGTCAGGGTGTAGTCAGTAGGAAACATTGCTCATTCTGATTGTAGAACCAAGTTTATTGTCAGTCGTAAATATGATATACAAAGCTAAATGAAGAGTATGTAGAATTAGTTGATAATTAAATCTATTTTAATTTAAAAAGGTTTTGTGAACTAATCCAGTGTGGAACATTCATCAGATTATTGAGTAAGTTTTCATTGAAGTCAATGTATAAAATTTATGTATGTTTATAAAATAATCCTTCTCGTGTTGTAGCAATAGTTCTGTCATGACGGATGAGTGTGTGGAGGTTAGCTGGGTGTATATAAAGCGGCTCTCTCGGTTGTTATAGTTGAGGAGGTGCCGGTGGACTCGCACCTGGCGCGCGAGGCGGCGGCGGCGCGCGGGCTCAGCCGCAGCAGCAGCGAGGAGCGAGACCGGCGCGCACGGGAACTGCACCGCGCGCACAGGGATAAAGATGATGCTGACTATCACAGGTAAACAGTTACACTGAACCTTATCCAAACCAAACTATTAATTCATTTCCTGTGAATTAACTTATCTTCACCATCCCCTGACCTTATTTCAATTTATTCAAAGCCAAAGTCAAAGTTTTTATTAATGCGATTTTTGGTGATACAACAGGGTCTTAAAAATATTTTATAGTGCTCAAAAAATCTACCCTACAAAGGCATGCATTGTTAAATTACAATATTAGAAATTAAAATTAAGTTAAAAATTACATGAAACATAATGAACAATCAATAAAATTAATAATCAATAGAAATTAAAAACAAGAAATAATAAAATTCGAAAAATAATAATAAATTATAAATAATAATATATAATTATTAATATAAGTCGAAATATAATTAATTATATTAATGCAACATTCATCATCACCATTAATTTATTACTAATTTCTGTCATTTTTCGGGACCCTCGTAAACCTTCCAAATGCCCCAGTTCTTTGGAAGGCTTATGAGGGCGGAAGTCAACTTGCAGAAGCCTGTTTAGACGTTTTATGAATGAAATCAAGCACAAACAGATGATTATCCCTGTATCCTGTATCCCTGCAAGTGCGTCCAAGGACAACCCCCGGTTGGTGTAGGACTTGGATACAGAAAAAAAAAAAAACTATGGATTTGGACAATATTGAATCTGATATCATGTGTCCAGAAGAAGAAATTGACGAAATCCTTGACAGTGATCAACAAATGTCTCTACCGTTGCGACTGTGTACCCCAACAGAAGTTTGGAAAGCTGTTAATAACTTGAAGAAAAAAAAGGCACACACTTTTGATCTCATTACATCAGAAGTCCTTAATCATACCAAGAAAAGGAATTGTCTTGCTGACCATCCTATTCAATGCAGTGTTGAGACTACACTATTTCCCTCTCATCTGGAAAGTCTCAATAATTAATATGGTAGCTAAACCTGGAAAGCCTCCTACAGAAGTTTCCTCGTACAGACCAATAAGTCTTCTTCCTTTATTGTCAAAACTGTTCGAGAAGTTATTGCTTCAACGACTGTTACCTATACTTGAGGAACAAAGAACAATCCTGGAGCATCAATTTGGTTTCCGAGCACACCATGGAACGACGGAACAAATACACAGAGTGGTTCACACAATCCGACAATCCCTGGAAAGAAGGGAGTACTGCTCAGCTGCTTTTCTTGACATACAACAGGCATTCGACAAAGTATGGCATAAGGGCCTCCTGTGTAAACTAAAAATTTGCTTACCACACACCGCATACATGCTGCTCAGATCTTACTTGGAGGACCGATTGTTCCAAATTAAAACTGGAGACTGTCTCTCTTCATTCTATCCCATAGAAGCTGGAGTGCCCCAGGGTTCTGTGTTGGGCCCTGTACTGTACACAGTTTACACTGCTGACCTACCCACCTCAAAGCTAATAGTTACTGCAACCTACGCGGATGACACCGCAGTTCTATCCTGCGATAAAGACCAGATTACAGCATCCACGAAACTCCAAGACCACCTGGATAAAATCGGATCATTGCAGAAAAAGTGGAGAATCAAGGCTAGTGCTGCCAAGTCTGTCCATATTACCTTCGCCCTAAGAAGAGGAGACTGCCCACAAGTGACACTCGGTGAAGACGTGCTGCCACAGAAAAGTACTGCCAAATACCTAGGTATGCACACCGACAGAAGACTTACCTGGCGTGAACATATAAAGACCAAAAGGGATCAAGCTAACATGAAACTAAGAGACATTCACTGGCTCATAGGCAGACAGTCATCACTAAGCTTAAAAAATAAAGTTCTAATCTACAAATGCATCCTTAAACCTGTTTGGACATATGGTATAGAGCTCTGGGGATCGGCAAGCAACTCAAATGTTGAGATAATACAGCGCTTCCAAAATAAAGCATTAAAAACCTTATGAAGTGCACCTTGGTTCACAAAAAACATTGAAGTTCATGAGTTATAGAAAAGTCCTGCAATAATTATAAGGAAAGACTCCAACGACACAAAAATGAACTCGCTGTGACACTTCTCAAGTCCTCAGACTCTACTTACAGACTTAAAAGAGAGCGAATAGCGTCAATCTAATCAACACTAACAATATCCAATAACGAGATGACGCATCGCAGGATGTGAACAATCTCAAACTGCCAGTAAAGACACACAATCTGATTAAAGCTAGAGGGCTGATTGCAGATGGAGGAAATTAAATTAAAAAAAAAAAAAAAATGGATTTGGACAACTAGCGGACATCACGCAGTTTCACCCGCGTAGTTCCCGTTCCCGTGAGAGTACGGGGATAAAATATAGCCTATGTTACTCGCTGATAATGTCTGGATGACCAAGCTCGGTTTTCTTTTTTGAAAGACGTTTTCTAAAAATGTAAACCTAGCTGCATACTAAATTTCATGAAAATCGTTGGAGCCGTTTCCGAGATTCAGATTATAGTATATATACAAGAATTGCTTGTTTAAAGGTATTAGATAAACATGGATAAAATGACAGGGGCTGACTTGCACCAGGTAAACTGGAAAAAGATAAGTTTTTATCTCTTCTCATGGGTGAATCTACCTCCATCAACTGTACATAATACACCAGAACCAGCCATATCATAAGAATTTGGAATTAAGAACGTCAGGTCGACCGAAATATATGCGTACGTACGCGCCTCGCGGCTGTCGGCAACCCACTGAGATATGGGCCGTGTAAGGCCCGGCGGCCGGTAGGTAGTTAGTGCGCGTAAGTACATGGAGTGATTTATCTGGTAATCTGTGGTAAAGAGGTATTTCACAGCTATCAGGACAATCCCAGAGCCCGGAAGATGGTCAAGATCCCTACCAGCATCTCATTGGAATACTTCCTTCCTCCGAGCATGTTTGCTCTTGCGAATCTCCATTCAAGCTTGGCAATAAACGCAATAAAGAGGTGGAAGCTCTGTTAGCCGGCAGTGTACACTCAGGCTGGCCAATAAAGGCAAGCCATAGGTGAGGAACAAGACTTCTCCCGGGAGATAGGGTCGCTACTGCCCAACAGCTCGCCACTAGCTGCCTTGCGGGTTTGTGTATCTCTCTTGGTCTGGCTCCTCACCCTAGACCAGCACGCGTAGCATGACCACCGTAGAAACGAGTTTTGTTGACGGAAGAATAGACAAAATGACAGATAAACAATCACAATCTGTCATTTTGTCTATTCTTCCGTCGACAAAACTCGTTTCTACGGTGGTCATGCTACGCGTGCTGTTTCGGCAAACTAAACTCCACTGGCACAGATCCAGAGTTCACGAGCGCCAAAGATATGAGATACGGCACCCCACCGCCGTATGTCTACGTTGACGTCGTGGTGGGGCTTAATTTTATTATTGTGTCAATTTATTTTGGGTCTGCGCTGCATGACTGCTCCGTTACATCTCTAATAGCCATCTTCTCACTAGTCACTCCCGTTCAGTCATATTATCTTTCCCACAATCAATCCATCGCTTACTCTTATTTATAGCCATAATTTCCAAACACCTTACCAATTGATTGCATATTAACCTGCTTGTATGTTGTCTCAGAGAAAAGAGCTCCGAGAGCGAGGCGCGCACGGCCGAGCACTCGCAGTCGCCGCCGTCCGTGGGCGGCGCGGCGCAGGAGAGCCTGTCGGTGGACGAGACCAACAAGCTGCGCGCCAAGCTCGGCCTCAAGCCGCTAGAACGCGCTGAGAAGCCTGGAGGTACAGTCGAGCCTTTTCTATCTTCATCAGTTTTCAAATTCTTTCCTTTATCAAGTCAGGAAACATAATTGAAGCTGGTAGCATGGCACTGAGCAGACTATTGCTATACTATACTAGAAAACAAACAAACACACTACAAACTAAAACGAATTAATTACTTGATAACAAAGATCAAAAAACATGCACCTGTGACTACTGTCGAGTCATTTTAAAATTTAATTGTGAGGTCCTGTCAGTGCTACGTCTGTTGTTCCATACTGGGTAAAGCCAATCATCATGAGCAACAAAATCACTTGACTAATGTAATGAACTAAGTAACAACTCCAATAGAGTTGAAAATAGTGTGTAACAGATAATTCCCTTTGGCGTGTGTTTGCGTATAATATAGTTGCTTGACTGCAACGAATTTGCTGAGCATTTTGCTGCTCAGTGGGTGCTAATTGTTTAGCGGCAAGTCACATTAATTCTGATTGACAGTGAAAAGATAACATTCTCTTTTTAGTTCCTTGATAACCAATTTTTTATTATTATTAACACTTCATTGTCTACGACTAGGCGTTTCCCTTGTATTTTGGATGTCTCAAACACAAATCTAAGATACACTAACAGCCAGAGTCGTAACAAGTATCTTTCAAGTTGATAAGTAATTATGTGACGTGTTGCAGAGGATGGCAAGATCAAGGACGACCTGGGCGAGTTTTACCACAAGCCGGCCGCTAACATCGCACAGCTGAAGAAGTCTGAGAAAATTCGCGAGAAGCTGCAGCTGCACAAGGAGAAGAGGAAAATTGAACAGAAGTCCGTATTTTTAAACTGTTGCACTATTTATTATAAAAACAGAAATTGAAGTATTTTAAAACAACTACAATCTTTTAGAACATGGGTCTAAGAGCTTAAGTGTCTCATACAAAAGGCTACGATTTTTTTTCAAAATGCATATAATTAATTATGTTTTTATGTTCGAATTCTTCTTTGTAGATTGCTCTTGCTGCCATTTTCAAAGTTAATAATGCCATGTCCAGCAGTGGAATTCCTTCAGCTGAAATGACGTTGGTGATGCTTCATTGACATGGCTATCAATACCTAACCTATATAATATGTACTCGTGTATCTATTTTATTTATAACTAGCTGACTCGACCGACATTGTCCTGTCAAAATTTCAATACGGTCTTGAGTTCATACAAAAGTGAAAAGCACCTTCAGTTATTCCCGAATTTTTAAATTTTCCGGCAATCTTTTTAAATTTTTATTTCCATGAAAACCGAATTTGGACTACAACGAATAATAAAAAACATGTTACCATACATAAAAAAGAAACCAATGTACATGCCATGTATCCATCCACCACCTTTGGTTGACTGGTAGAAAATGCCTGAGGCATTGAGTCTGCTTTTGTACCTGTATTGCGCACAAAGATTAATGTAATAGTAGATTGTTATACGAAATACGAGGGGCTAAAATAACTCTAAATTTAGCGAGGGAGTAAATAGAAACTGAGTTATAATGGGTTTTAGCGCCGTGTGTTACACTCTACTTTTCACTATGATTGCGAGAAAATAAAATAATCCAATACAATATTAAATTGTTTATTTTATTTAAATGTACAATTTGTACAATTCTGGATATTTAACGAGATGTTTTTCCGAGAACTTAATTTCAGTCCTCTGTGAAGATGTTCTCACTAGATAATGACATTTTCACTGTTGTAAATTATATTACGGTCACCAATTCAATTCGTAATTAGAAAAAAATTCTAAAGATTTCGCGCCAATGCCTTTTTTATTTCTTTTGTAGCCGCAACGCAATGCACGCATTCTACCGAAAAGATAGCCGCATTTAGTTCCATTTTCAAAAATAAATAATAATAATAATAATAAATTCTTTATTCACAAAAAACATAAACTTTGACAATAGTCAGGTATACAGAAAGGTAAGCAAACTTAAGTTTAAGTTAAGTATAATTTACAAAAGTGAGGTCGAAAGTCCAAGAAGAAATGTACCCTGCCCCCAAACTAGGAAAATCCTGTATCTTGGGTGGCAGTGTCTTCGCGTAGATACAATAAGGTCGAGCGATTATTATGAGCATACAAGTTGATTTAGAGTTATAGAATTGTCAAAGATAAGATTATGTACTAGTGAAAAGAAAGAATCAAAACAAAATAAAATAATAAGACGTTGGTAAGTGCAGATGTGTATGTTAGTGTGATTTGGTGGTTGGTGATGAATGTAATTATGTATGTTGTGTGCGTTTGTGTGTGTGTGTGTGTTGTGTGGTGTCGTGTAATGGAATGAGTGTTGTGTGCATATGTAACAAGTATTGAGTGTAGGTGTGTGCGTGGAGATGGGCGGGGGGTGGTGCCGTCGTGAAGAAAACAATGTAATAGAATCAACAGATCCATGTAAGAAGATCTTCAACAGCCTCATACTCTTGTTCAATTATCCACTCCTAATGTTATTTTTTCCCCGCTCTGGTACTCTACAATGACGGCCTTTTTGAGCAAGAGGAGTGAAAACCAAATTGTTGTGCAGGCTGCAGACGACGCTGCTGGCCGAGGAGTCGGACGAGGACGACGCGGCCGCCTGGGTGCGGCGCTCGCGGGACGTCGACAAGCAGAAGCGGGACGCGGCCAAGAGGGTATGTGCCCCGCGCGACACTCGCGCCTGGCTACAGCCACTCCGCGACACACTACACTTATTGTCAAAGTCAAATCTATATCTTAATTAGAACAAAAAAGCATAGACAGTATAGCAATAGATAAGTCATCAAATTATAATAATAATGAGACAAGGACACACTTATTACCTAGATCCAGTAGTAAGAGTAAACAAGATAAATATAGCAAACTGTTTGTCTGACCTCAGTTGTAACTTAACAGGTGTACTACTGGTACTATCTGCATACTGTTAGCGACTAACCTGGTGTCAGAGTTTTAAAGCCGTCCAAGTGCCTCTGACTTGGCTTCACATGCCGTCGAGAAATATCTCTCAGGCCTGCCGGTTGCATGCTTATGGCATGAGGTCCTGGGTTCGATTCTCGGGTCGGGCAAAGTGTTTTTGGGTTTTTCCATCTGGAATTGGTCAGTAGCAGCCCGGAGTCTGGATTTGTGCCTGGTTGATGTCAATAGGCTCACCCCTATTACATGGGACTTAAACATAACTGGCCAAATGTGGGTGTACTATAGGTACACCTCTGCCTAACCCTTCGGGGAATACAGGCGTGATGTTATGTATGTAATACAAATTATTCATTGATGTTTTAATAACTTTATACAAGGTATTATTCGCCGAGATTCACAGTCGACCTTGAATTACAGTATGTATAGCTGATCGCTGTGCGATCTCTGCGCTCTGTCTCATAAACGGTTGAGTACATGAAAAAATGTTTGACACTAAATTTGTTGCAAATGTTATGCTCTACAAGTTTTATAATAGATGTCAACATCATTGGAGCTATAGAAACCTAGATAATTGTGAAAAACTGATTTTTGGGACGTTTGACCTTTAATAACCCACGACGCAAATACGAGATTTTATGAGACTCTTGAGACGACGTTTAGAACGTCAAAATTAAGGTGTATAAGAGTTTCCAGTTTATTATATAGATATAGCTTTTAATATGTTGTGGAAAATGTCGTAGGTTATAATACATTTGTAACTTTTGTAAATTTATAACTTAGTATAAAATTTTAATGTATAACTGTTTATTTTCCTGATTTTCCTGAACAAAAAAATAAATAAAAATAAAATAAAATTATCTCTCATTACGAGGTGAAACGCTAATTTGAGTGGACTATTAAGAAATGGCGTAAAGGGAATAAGTTTTTTTTGCGAAGATGTTTTACTGGCGTACTGTGTAAATAATTATATACCTACACGTGAAACTATCAATGAATAACAAAAGCCGAATTTACATTACGAAACTAGTTAGATTCTGCTTTAGTTTCGCTAATATTCTGGTGTTTGGTTGTTTATCTACATGTTGTGTCATTTATGCTCCAGGCGGCTATGTTGGACGAGATGGACGAGGTGTTCGGCGTGTCGGCGCTGGTGGAGGCGGAGGAGCGCGCGGAGCGACAGCAGAGCTACACGCACAACGAGCTGCGCGGCCTGCGGGTCGCGCACGACATCGACACGGTGAGTCACACACAGGAGCGCGCGGAGCGACAGCAGAGCTACACGCACAACGAGCTGCGCGGCCTGCGGGTCGCGCACGACATCGACACGGTGAGTCACACACAGGAGCGCGCGGAGCGACAGCAGAGCTACACGCACAACGAGCTGCGCGGCCTGCGGGTCGCGCACGACATCGACACGGTGAGTCACACACAGGAGCGCGCGGAGCGACAGCAGAGCTACACGCACAACGAGCTGCGCGGCCTGCGGGTCGCGCACGACATCGACACGGTGAGTCACACACAGGAGCGCGCGGAGCGACAGCAGAGCTACACGCACAACGAGCTGCGCGGCCTGCGGGTCGCGCACGACATCGACACGGTGAGTCACACACAGGAGCGCGCGGAGCGACAGCAGAGCTACACGCACAACGAGCTGCGCGGCCTGCGGGTCGCGCACGACATCGACGCGGTGAGTCACACACAGGAGCGCGCGGAGCGACAGCAGAGCTACACGCACAACGAGCTGCGCGGCCTGCGGGTCGCGCACGACATCGACGCGGTGAGTCACACACAGGAGCGCGCGGAGCGACAGCAGAGCTACACGCACAACGAGCTGCGCGGCCTGCGGGTCGCGCACGACATCGACGCGGTGAGTCACACACAGGAGCGCGCGGAGCGACAGCAGAGCTACACGCACAACGAGCTGCGCGGCCTGCGGGTCGCGCACGACATCGACGCGGTGAGTCACACACGGGAGCGCGCGGAGCGACAGCAGAGCTACACGCACAACGAGCTGCGCGGCCTGCGGGTCGCGCACGACATCGACGCGGTGAGTCACACACAGGAGCGCGCGGAGCGACAGCAGAGCTACACGCACAACGAGCTGCGCGGCCTGCGGGTCGCGCACGACATCGACGCGGTGAGTCACACACAGGAGCGCGCGGAGCGACAGCAGAGCTACACGCACAACGAGCTGCGCGGCCTGCGGGTCGCGCACGACATCGACGCGGTGAGTCACACACAGGAGCGCGCGGAGCGACAGCAGAGCTACACGCACAACGAGCTGCGCGGCCTGCGGGTCGCGCACGACATCGACGCGGTGAGTCACACACGGGAGCGCTCCTACGAGAACCTACGCCCAGTTTCTGGAACGAAAATTATAAACGCGTCAAAATTAAACGCAAGTCAAGTGATGCGATTGGCTGTTAATAATTTATTTAACGAATCACAGCTATTTACGCGCGCTTAGCTAGTAAATTTTATGTTCATTTTCATTCAAGGAACCGCCCTTAGAGTGCTCCAAGGATCGTTTGGCTTAGCCTAGCTTGAATCACAGACATTGTATCGAGTTATTGACAATACAAGATGCGGCATTATTTCGCGTTGTGTACAGATGATTTGACATCGGCATAGTGTCATCAACTTATCACTATGAATCGTCAATACGCAGATAAACCCAAGACTCTTGTAATGTGGAGTTTCATAATACGATACTCTGAGCACTAAGCTCGCGATAGTCATAAGTCGCGATAGTCATTGTCTAGTTCTCTGTTACTCTACGATGTGCAAGTTCGAAAATATTATGCAATATCTAAGTTAGTTAATTTTGTGTATTTTCTTATTTTAATTCCTTCCTTATTGATGTCTGTTTTTAGAAATTTAACTGTGCAAATTTGGATTAACATATGTAATTTTGTGCATGGTTTTCCCAAATATAGTCATACGTCCTCATGTTATTAGCTTAGTTACAAAGCTATTATATTTATAATATAAGCTACAAAGCAGTGATAAATATCTCAAGCTAAAACCGCCTGTTTTTGTTGTGTACAGATAGGAGATGAGCGCGAGGTGGTGCTGACGCTGGCTGACAAGGACGTGCTCGCTGATGATAAGGAGGATGTACTCGTCAACGTGAACATCGTCGACGACGAGAGGACTAAGAAGGTAATGTCTCATTACAATGTCTCACCCAGCTCTGCATTAATGACATGTTACAGATTCTCTAGATTAAAAACATTGTGGTTGAAAGTCGCAAAGTAAAATCAACCCTAATCTGCGGAGGTTACTATGCTCTCAATATTTGATAGATCAATATAATGATTTGTAAAAAATTGAAGGGTCAAGCGATTTTGAACCATATGCAACTATTACTCTCAACTAGAGTTGCCCTGCAGATGAGCATGGCACAGGCCAAACTCCTTGTTGGTTTTCGTGTGTTCACAAAATCATTACATAAACACCAAATATTTTTGACAGAATCTTCTCGAAGCGAAGAAGGCCAAGGCCGGTTACCGCGCGTACGACGACGAGGCGGACTTGGAGGCCGCGTCGCTGGGCTTCGCGCGGCCCGTGCTCAGCAAGTACGACGACGAGATCAACAAGGACAAGGACGCCAAGACCAGGGGCTTCCTCATCGGAGACGACGACGTGCTCGACGCCAAGAGGTTCAGGGATATGATGGTGAGCTGCTGCATCTCTGTCGTACTGTATCATGTGCGCACGGGATTTAGTGCGCGCTATACTGTACGATATTGTCATAAGCATTATGAAGTAAAATATTGTATTGGTTAACTCCGTGTGAATGTGGTGGTTATAATTTCCAATATCATCACATACTACTAAATGAAAGACATTTCTAGAAGTTAATTAAAAGGCAAGGACCAAGGCATAACTTTAAACAAACAGCTGAAGTTGGTGACCAGTGCCAATTCTATTTACCCGACTATGGCAAAGCCAAAAGAGGGTTATATGACATGTATGTTCATTTACAATTTAATAATGACGTGAGTGTGACTCTGGCTATACGAAAGTTG
Source organism: Agrochola lychnidis (assembly GCA_963680765.1). NCBI lineage: Eukaryota > Metazoa > Arthropoda > Insecta > Lepidoptera > Noctuidae > Agrochola > Agrochola lychnidis. Next base: position 1,178,780 of record OY796851.1, read on the forward strand.
ATTTTATTTTGCAATGTCTTGTTTATAAATTTTTAGGTGGAGCATTTGTTGTTTTTTTTATACAAATGTCTAGAAGTTAATAAAAAATATATAGGGGTTGTAAAGTTTACTTATTCTTCATAAAAAAGGGAGGATTCTCCAACCAAACGGTTGTTGTGTCTGGTGGGCAATTGCCCGACGATTGATGTTGGGATGTTGTATATATGCTGGTCGCGTAGTAATCCTGCTTGTTTGATGCAGGAGCGTGACGTCAGTGATATGTGTAGTTCGCATGTGGCGGTGTAGACTTGGCACACTCCCCTCAGCAGCCCGCAGCTCGATAGTGGGCAGGCTCGCATGTTGCGGCGCTCGGCCCGGCCGGCGCGCGGGGCGGCGTGCGGGGCGGGCCGGCTGCTGGCGTCGGTATGTAGTATTCGGCCACTGTAACCATACTCCCACTTGCAGCGCCAGGAGCGCCTGCAGGGCGGCGGCGACAAGCGGCTGGAGTCGCTGCAGCTGCCCGCACTGCGCCTGGCGCAGGACTACCTGGACGAGCACGAGATACTCGCCAAGTTCAAGAAGACCAAGAGAAAGGTACAAGGGACACGTCACTCATATGTGTGTCGGGAATGTTTCAGGCTTTGTGATGTTTAAAACACGAGTAAATTACAGTTTTTTTTTTTCGAATATTATTTACTGGAATTAAATTAAACTGCACTCAATGATGGCTAAAACTTTTTTTTTTGTTAAAAATTCGCTTGTTGTGTCAAGACAAATCCAATGACACCTAATTTTTACAGATGTCATAAAAATTACTCATTATTTAATAGACTATCAGGTCTTGTTAGTGATAGACATTTAGACCACTTTTACCCAGTATCCTTTTATTGTGCAATTTCTTGTATTATAGTACCTATAACGTATTAATGTTCCGAGATTCTTAACTTAACATACAGTTAAACATAATTAATATATTGTTACCGTTCAGGGCAAGATACGTAAGAAGGCTAAGCACGAGCCCATCGATGTGGACGACTACGACGCCGCCAACGCGCCGCTAGACACTGACGACACAGGTAGCGTACACCACTTAGTACCCGACTGCGCAACAGCAAACACGGTTATGTATTCACATGTGTCTATGAGCAGTGGTGGCCCAGTGGTAACGGCCGCGACTTACGAGTTGTAGGTCGTAGGTTCGAACCCAGACAGGCGCTTTACTTTGTGTAAATTATTTCATCGCCACTGCTCTCAAAACGGTGAAGGAAAACATCGTGAGGAAACCGGCATGTCCTAGAACCGAAAATTCGAAGACATGTGACATCTACCAACCCGCACTGGGCCCGCGTGGTGGATTACGGCCCACACCCTCTCACAGAGAGGAGGCCTGTGTCCAGCAGTGGGAACATTTATAGGCTGATGATGATGTGTCTATGTATACATAGTGCCATCCACGAAGACACGCCCCTCTTTTCCTAATCGCTTACAGTACAGTAATCACGTTTAGGAAGAAGAGTGGAGCGCATCTTCGTGGATGGTACTCGCTATACATGTATGTGGAATTCTTTATACCTACATTTTGTATTAATAGAATCAAAATGGCAGATAAATAATGTCTTCAAAAAAAAAAAAAACCGGCCAAGCGCGTGTCAGACCACGCACAATGAATAGTTCCGTAGTTGGGATGAATTTATCCAAATAACAAACTTAACTTTGTAGTTGAAAGTTCTCCCATACATCGATACACGTCACTGTCAATTCGTCAACTGCAAATGTAACCTTTTTTCTTACATTTATTTAAAGGGCTTTGTCGCTTAGCGATCAAAATCAAAATATTTTATTTCACATAAACCTACATGGGCACTTATGAAACGTCAGAAGCTAGATCACATCGCCCAGTGCAGAAAAAACAATATTGCTGATGACGATCTACCTTATCACTAACTTGTACAATTGTTTAGCCTTATTGGACATTGGAAAAGCAAGGATGGTATTACAAAAGCCAATATCATACCTTTTATATCGTCTGAGAACATTAATTCTAGTATTTTCATTCCAGACACACTCCATTAGAATGTGGAAAACATCATCAACCACTCCACAGACATCACAATTTGCAGACAAAGCTCTCCTCATTAACTAATAAAAACTTATTTGATGGAATGTGTCCGGAACGAAGTCTTAAGGCTATTGTTAGGGACCTAAACTAAGGACTTTACTGAAGCATGTTAAATGGTGTAATCCAAAATAGATACAAAAATAATTATCGGTGTTGGTAAACGTATGGAGTGCGCGCGCGTGCCGTCGTTCGCGCGAGATCGGTAGCGAAGTGGTTCGATGGCCCGCGTCCCGCACGCCGCCTTCCGCTGTCCCCCGACAGCAGCCGAACATTGCCGAGTGGTCGGAGACGCCCGAACACTATAGTAATTAGGTTTTTATTGGGGTCACAATTAATCCACGGAACCCGAAAAATCTCTGGCTGGATAGTTCGATACCATATTCCTTTTTCCTTTGATCTTTCATCAAAATACTCCGGCCAAAGATCTAAACACTTTCTTTTAGCCTTAAATGATAAATTAACATGTTTCGGACTTTTTCCATTACTTGTGCTGTGAAACCTTGCTTCTTGCCAAATTTCATGATTTTAAGTCAACGTGAAGTACCCAGTGGCGGTACCTCCATAGAAGCCGAAAAGCCCGGCTTGCATTCAAAGATGAGCCCACAAAAACAAAAAAAAAACTACACCCGTAAACTTGTAAAGTAATCAAGTAATTCATTCATGTCGCAAGAATTGATAAGAATAATAACATTAAACTCCGCGCTGCACCATATCAGCCGCGCGCTTTAGAAGCTACGATGCCAGGTTTACGTACTCAAAGAATAATATTTAAATTCCGCGCCGTTTTCATCACGCACGTTGCCAAACTATCTCGGATGCCGCAGTTGCGATCTCACTCTTAACACTATAGCGTTAAGCAGGACGCGAGATCGCATCAATGAATGAAAACGTCAATTCTGTGGTACATTGTATTGCTTTCTCGCTCACACAAGGGGGCTTCTTATGAGGCTTCATACCTCTCATCTTTCTCATGGAAAATTGTTAACGTTGTTGGTACCATAAGTATGTACTCATTTCGCAAAATGTTCTAATTTTTAAGCCCGGCTTTTGATTTTTTATGAATGGAACGAATCGTGTATTTGATTATGAATAGTAGGAGTAAAGCAACTACCTATGTCGTTGCAAGACGCTGCGCAAGACGCTGCGCAATGCGTGATTTTCTATAGAATGATACAATTTTCAAGTTAGTTAGTTTGTTTTGAGCGACTACTGGCGGTTTTTTTTTTGCTTTCATATTTTTTTCATTTTCTGTGAATTTAAGTGTTGTGAATTGTGATTAGTTTTTGCTGTGATTATTATCTTTGTTTTGAAGTGATTAAAAAGTTTCTTATCATTAAAATTAATTCGGAAACGCATGCAATTGTTCCTTGTGAAGGACTAAAGTGTGTGAAATTGTTACTCGGAAAGGTAATTTTATCATCAAAATGGGAATTCGGAAACTGTGTTCGTAAAGGTATTTATATTGATTTTTCTGACAATAAGTAACTTAACTTCACCGTAACCAACCTCAAATTATTGTACCTATTTCTCGGAAAAAAAAACATGTATTTTTGTCAGTCGAAGAATAGATTGAAATAGGCATTCGAATGTCTATTACACAAACTAAGTAGCTGGTGCCATGAAAGCATATGACTAGTGTTGTTTTTATGGCAATGTAGTTTTGGAAAACTACTGAAAAATAAACCATCCTATTATGTTTAAGTACATCTCATTGAGATCACAAAACAATAATGTTCGTATCGAAGAGATTCTTCATAGGTGTTTTGAAATAAAGATTAGAGTTGGCTATTGTCATTAATTCATTATGATTATGATAAATTATAAAATTTTGTTTAGGTAGGTAATATCTCATGTTAACATTTTCAATCGACATTAAATTTTAAACTCATAAAATTATGCGTTTGGCAATAGAACAACAAATCTATACTATGGGAGCCATCTAGTGGCTTTTGATTGAAACATTTTGCATGAGACAAGCCAATATGAATTATGGTAAAAAGGTTCGACTATTTCGACTAAACGGTGTAATTACGCGCATTCGTGGCGATAGATGGCGCTTATGACAATTACGTGCCTGACATGTCATAACCTTTTCGCATTTGAAAGGTTTTCTAACCAAAATTATAATAATGTTGTACCATGAATTGACTTATATGAAAATAAGTCAATCGCTCACCTGGCAGATTTTTTTTTCGTAAAAAATCTGGCGGCTTACCCTAATTTTGACCCCTAGGCACGCCACTGGAAGTACCCTATAGGTTTTGATTCATTTGCGACTTGGAAAATTATTAACAATGAAACGGGTAAGTCGGTTGAACAAAATAAACAACTTGAGGTAATGGTCGACAATAAATTAGTTAATTAAGCAGCTGACGTAGCTGAGCTGGCTTTTAATGAGTTTTTTGCCAACATTCCTATAACTACGACTTGCTTCTTAAATTCGTCCCCGTCTAAAGCTGAAAACCTTTTACTTAGTAGTGTGTCTAAAAGTGTTCGCTTATTTAGCTTCGAACATGTAAGGCAATTCGCACACTGCACCGCATTACGCAGCGTGGTGCGGGGCGGCCATAGCAAAATGAACGCGCGTGGATGCATTTTCTGTGTGTTGGACTGTGCGTGTTTTCTATACAAACGGATATACTTACAAGCAACGCATTCACGCGCTACGCTGCGTGGTGCGGGACAGTGTGTTAATCGCTTAACACCTCGTGATGTAATTAATGTTTTTAACACACTCAAGTCTAAAAACACTGGTGATTACTGGGGCATCTCCATTAAACTTTTAAGTAATATAATAGACATCGTACCCAATCTAGCTGTTTCTTTTAATAAATGTTTTGATTTAGGAACTTTTCCTGACCTCATGAAGAGTAGTAAAGTCATGCCATTATTGAAATCAGGTAATAAAAATGACGTTGGCAATTTCAGGCCTATTTCTATCTTACCTGCATTTAGCAAAATATTTGAAAAGTTAATACTCAAGCAGTTGCTAAGACATTTTAATTTAAATAGCCTCCTTCATAATGAACGATATGGCTTTACAAAAGGTCGTTCGATTACAGATGTGGGTGTTGCTCTGCTGAAACACATATTTAACGCATTGGAGAATTCGCAAAATGCTATTGGAGTTTTCTGTGATCTCTCTAAATCCTTTGATTGCGTGCACCATGATACGCTTTTGCGTAAACGGTGTGCAAAACGAAGCTCTAAACGCTATAAATTCTTATTTACATAGGTTCCAATGTGTAGTGTAAAATCTTTCGGGCTACCAGTTCAGTTAGGTGTACCTCAAGGCTCAATACTGGGTCCATTCTTGTCCTTAGTGTATATTAATGACTTACTTATTCTATTTAAAGGGTATCTGTGAAGTTGTTTTGCAGATGATACCTCTCTTATTTTTAAAGTAGACCGGAATAGACAAGATTTTGACGACGTAAACAGTGCAGTTCTCAATGGTTACGGGTTGGTTTACGAAAAATAACCTAGTTCTCAATGCTAAGAAAACGAAATGTGTAAAGTTCGCCCTACCAAATGTTAGAAATCTAGGTCCCAACATCGTATTTTATGCCTCGATGGTCCTAGTTTATCATTTATAACTTCCAATTACAGCTTAGCGGGCACGCCCTTTATGCCTGAAGGCTTTTATTTAGATATATACGTTTCGTTTTTATGTTTTTATTTCTGCTTGAGTATAGTTCTCAATGTTTTTGGTTGATATATTGGCGTGTGCTAGCTGACACATGACCAGTAATTTATCATTTAAATTATGTTTTGTGTTGCGTGATGTAAATTATTTTGCATACTATTGTATAGAATCATTTTTCTAACTTGAACAGACAGCTGTGCTGCTGGGGAGTTTGTTGTGCCACTTCTTCTTCCCAGCTAAAGGGACTAGGAAGTGGTGAAGGGTGGGCGTTTTTGGGAGACTCTTATATAATTCGATCGAAAAGTGCTGATTCTCAGCCTAGTTTGAATATCTAAATATGTCGCATAAATAACCGTAATTTTTTGTTGCGTTGACTTAGAAGTTTGATGTTTTTAGAGCTCCAAGCGACCATCCATCTGCCTGTCAGTTCGTCAAGACCCTTTTTCTCAGGAACGCGTGGAAGTATCATGTTGAAATTGATATCAAATACGTGAGTCTACATTCCCTCGGAGTTCTAAAAAGATCAAGCTTCTAATTCATTGTGCGTGGTCCGACACGCACTTGGCCGGTTTTTATTTTACTTTCGGCTATGAAGGTTTAGGTCTGCAATGGGTTTAAAAAAGTTAAGGGTAGTGATGATATATTATAATCTAACTTAGTACAGTCTCCGAACAGAGCGTTTCTCGCTCTTACCTGTGTGTCAGTCGTAGCAGCTGGTCGAGAGTGTAACGTGGTTTCTGTGCAGAGGTGAAGCCCGAGCTGCTGTCTGGGCCGCTGGCGGTGGACGACGAGGAGACGGAGCCCGACACCGAGCTGCAGGCCGCCCTGGCGCGCGCCCGGCGGCTGCGCCAGGCCGAGCTGGCGGAGCAGGCGCAGTGCAAGGTGAGGCAACAGTACAGTGTGGCCAGGAGGACACGGAGCCCGACACCGAGCTGCAGGCCGAGCTGGCGGAGCAGGCGCAGTGCAAGGTGAGGCAACAGTACAGTGTGGCCAGGAGGACACGGAGCCCGACACCGAGCTGCAGGCCGAGCTGGCGGAGCAGGCGCAGTGCAAGGTGAGGCAACAGTACAGTGTGGCCAGGAGGACACGGAGCCCGACACCGAGCTGCAGGCCGAGCTGGCGGAGCAGGCGCAGTGCAAGGTGAGGCAACAGTACAGTGTGGCCAGGAGGACACGGAGCCCGACACCGAGCTGCAGGCCGAGCTGGCGGAGCAGGCGCAGTGCAAGGTGAGGCAACAGTACAGTGTGGCCAGGAGGACACGGAGCCCGACACCGAGCTGCAGGCCGAGCTGGCGGAGCAGGCGCAGTGCAAGGTGAGGCAACAGTACAGTGTGGCCAGGAGGACACGGAGCCCGACACCGAGCTGCAGGCCGAGCTGGCGGAGCAGGCGCAGTGCAAGGTGAGGCAACAGTACAGTGTGGCCAGGAGGACACGGAGCCCGACACCGAGCTGCAGGCCGAGCTGGCGTGAAGATCAAAATATTATGATTAATTTATGGAAAATTATTTATTGTTTTTAGATCCATTAAACTTGTCAAATGTTTACCTGAAAACTTATATTCTTTTTTAACAACTACATTTTCACAACAGATGACTGCAACTTTGTTCAAACAAAATCTCGACTGAAATAGAAGTTAGCTAATGTATTTATGATGAAAGTCTCTACTTCAGTTATCTACGTTATATAATGTTATATTCGTACATATTCAATGCTAGATCGTTAAGACTTCATTGTTATATTTTAATCGACGTACTTTTCCTTAATAAGAATCAATTCAGGAAGCAAATTCATGCAACCCTGGAGGATCTGCAGTTGACTATGTAACTTTGTATCATGTGCACGGTATTTGTACATAAGTATGGTGCATCACACTGTACCTAAACTATTTTCAACGGCACGCCACTTTACTCAGTTCCCTTTGTAACTTTTCTTAGTTCTAACTGTATTTTACAACTAAATTTTATTATACATCTGTCTAGCTAGCTATAAATACTTGAAGTAATCTGTGCTAGTGGGTAGCATATAATATGCTACTGTTTGTCCAAAATAAATAAGCAAATGAATGAATCATATGGCCTGACCAAGATTATGTCTGGACTTTAAAAGAGACTGCGACCTCTGAGTTTGTTTCGGCTTTTCTTCTCAGAGTAGTCAGATAGGAAACGCCGAACTCATCTAGCTTATTTTTATTTTTTATATGACGTGTAAAAGTGATTCCGATATCCTATTTACAGAATAAACAATTTCATTTCATTTGAATGTGCAGGTGGAGGAGATCCTGGAGCGCGTGAAGGAGGAGGAGGTCGGGGAGGGCGGCGAGGCGGAGGGCGGCGCTGCCATGGTGCTGGACGCGACGGCCGAGTTCTGTCGCACGCTCGGCGACATCCCCACCTACGGCCTGGCCGGCAACCGCGACCACGACGCCGAGATCATGGTAACACGACCATCTTCTTTGTCCTCTCGTACCATGGCACTTGGGGTCGGCGCATCACGTTTTCGTCTAGTCATTCATGATCTTCAGAACATACATATTATGTGGGTTCTGAATATGATTTAGACAAATTCAGTTCAGAGGCGTTCTATACAGAACAGTACAATAAAACATTCGCATAGTTATTCCTCATTACTTATAATTTTTTTCGGTCCAAAGAATCGCCTACCGTATTCGTAATTTAGTTATCAAGAAAGTGTAAAGTGCTGATGTGTGTATGCAGGACTTCGAGCGCGAGGAGGAGCTCGAGCCTGAGGCGGACAGCAACGCGGGCGCGTGGAGCCGCGTCGACGTGCACAACGAGAAGCCCGCGGACCTCGCCGCAGGTACCACAACACATTACTTGCACTGTCTCTACCAACGAGAAGCCCGCGGACCTCGCCGCAGGTACCACAACACATTACTTGCACTGTCTCTACCAACGAGAAGCCCGCGGACCTCGCCGCAGGTACCACAACACATTACTTGCACTGTCTCTCCCAACGAGAAGCCCGCGGACCTCGCCGCAGGTACCACAACACATTACTTGCACTGTCTCTACCAACGTATATGATGAAAGTGTTATCTTGTTTACGTTAAATTATTACACAATCCCTCACTAAAAGGAATAAGTAACACCTTCATCCATATTTAGAAGATTTCAACTTTATAATTCAACACTTTTTCCAGCCATTATCGTTTGAATAACATTATTAAATTGTAATTGAAAAATTATTGACGATAATTGAGCTTATAAAATTAACCTCAATTCTTGTCAAATGAAATACATCTTTCAGGTAATTTAATATCAGAATTTCGGGTTTAACTATTCAAATAATCAAATCAATGCACTCAATTTTTAAGTGGCACTACATATTTCAATCTACAGGTACGTTTTCTGATCCATTTGTTTACATTATAATTATATACATTGGGACAGACCATAGGCCTATACCCTAATTACGTAATACAACACAATTTCAATCACAATCGCTTTCAATTTGAAATAGATTGCTAATCCATTGCTTCATAAGTTGGAAAACAAAATCAGCTCAACAACGTAAATAACGAACGAATATGAACGTTATTGAACTGTCAAAATGAAACAGATTCGGCAAACTTGTTTACGAAAATAAGTTACGCAATTAGGGTACTGGTGTTATGCACGCAGCCAGTCTAATGAAATAGTTTGATAAATGAAACGTGCGTCCTTGATCTGCAGGTCGCAAGTGCGACATCTGAGAGACTTCGATTTCCTGGTCAAAGTGTAATTTTTTACTTGTTTTTTTTCTAAACCTACATTATGCACCAGCTCTCACAATATGAATTTATATTTGCATAGTTCAACATTGTCAAGTACATCAAAATAATTGCGAGAGAAAACAAATAAATTTATATTAAAATGTCATTGTTTTCTGGGTTATTGTTGGGGTCTATAAGTGTAGTGGGTACTGACGGATATGTCCGTGGCAGGCTCGTGCGTGGGGCTGGAGGCCGAGCCGTCGCTGGGCGCGGGCGTGTGGGGCGCGCTGAGCAGCGTAGTGGGTAGTGGGTACTGACGGATATGTCCGTGGCAGGCTCGTGCGTGGGGCTGGAGGCCGAGCCGTCGCTGGGCGCGGGCGTGTGGGGCGCGCTGAGCAGCGTAGTGGGTAGTGGGTACTGACGGATATGTCCGTGGCAGGCTCGTGCGTGGGGCTGGAGGCCGAGCCGTCGCTGGGCGCGGGCGTGTGGGGCGCGCTGAGCAGCGTAGTGGGTAGTGGGTACTGACGGATATGTCCGTGGCAGGCTCGTGCGTGGGGCTGGAGGCCGAGCCGTCGCTGGGCGCGGGCGTGTGGGGCGCGCTGAGCAGCGTAGTGGGTAGTGGGTACTGACGGATATGTCCGTGGCAGGCTCGTGCGTGGGGCTGGAGGCCGAGCCGTCGCTGGGCGCGGGCGTGTGGGGCGCGCTGAGCAGCGTAGTGGGTAGTGGGTACTGACGGATATGTCCGTGGCAGGCTCGTGCGTGGGGCTGGAGGCCGAGCCGTCGCTGGGCGCGGGCGTGTGGGGCGCGCTGAGCAGCGTAGTGGGTAGTGGGTACTGACGGATATGTCCGTGGCAGGCTCGTGCGTGGGGCTGGAGGCCGAGCCGTCGCTGGGCGCGGGCGTGTGGGGCGCGCTGAGCAGCGTAGTGGGTAGTGGGTACTGACGGATATGTCCGTGGCAGGCTCGTGCGTGGGGCTGGAGGCCGAGCCGTCGCTGGGCGCGGGCGTGTGGGGCGCGCTGAGCAGCGTAGTGGGTAGTGGGTACTGACGGATATGTCCGTGGCAGGCTCGTGCGTGGGGCTGGAGGCCGAGCCGTCGCTGGGCGCGGGCGTGTGGGGCGCGCTGAGCAGCGTAGTGGGTAGTGGGTACTGACGGATATGTCCGTGGCAGGCTCGTGCGTGGGGCTGGAGGCCGAGCCGTCGCTGGGCGCGGGCGTGTGGGGCGCGCTGAGCAGCGTAGTGGGTAGTGGGTACTGACGGATATGTCCGTGGCAGGCTCGTGCGTGGGGCTGGAGGCCGAGCCGTCGCTGGGCGCGGGCGTGTGGGGCGCGCTGCAGCTGGCCCTGAGCAAGGGCTACCTGGAGCGCGCCGGCGTCGCGCCGCAGACCAACTCCGTCGCCAAGCATCTGCTCACCGCGCGACACTACTCCATCGAGGACAAGACATACGGGTACTGCACTGTTTTAACCTATAGATTGACTGTTACAAAATACATTGCGACGTTGTCCACCTAGTGACATAAAAATGTGGGGGCATTTTTAAAACACACTAAAACGCCCCAAATAAGACAATTTTATCTTAAAAAATTCCCTAATAAAACTAATTTCATGTTACTACAATGTTTCGGTAATAGGGATAACTTATTGGAACGAAGTTCTTTAACGCAGCTAGTAAACTTTCAGAAATCACGCTAAAAAGTGTTAATACGTGCGACTGTCTTCTTCTAATTAATAGAGAAAGAGAGAAAACGCCGGCAGAAAAAAAAAGAGTAAAGTGATTACAGTGTCGTGGGATAAAATTGTACACATCGGCCCGAGCATACTAGAAAGAGAAAGTCTGATTTTGGTCAAAAATAAAATCCAAGAAAGCGGCTCTGAAAATTTTCAAATTTTTCATCATGCGTAGCGTTTTTATGGTTTTTAAGGGTGCAAAAGCCGATAGTGGGGTCGAAATGTAAATCCAAGATGGCGGCTCTGAAAATTTTCCAATTTTTCATCATGCGTATCGTTTTCATAGTTTTCGAGGGTGTTAAAGCCGATAAGTAGGATCGAAATGTAAATCCAAGATGGTGGCTTTGTAATTTTTTTGTAATGGGTATCTTTTTCATTGTTTTCAAGGGTGCTAAAACCATTATGAGATCAAAATGTAAATCCAAAATGGTTGCAAAAATTTTGCTTTTGTTTTAAATGATAAGTGAGAAAGAACTTCGTTCCTGACGGAGGTCCCCCGACCGCACACGTTTTTTAAACTGTAATAAGTTATCCCTATTACCGAAACATTAACAGACTAATGACATAACAATTCCAGTGAGGACGACAAGTACGGTCGTCGTGAGCGCGGCGGGCACTCGGGCCCGCTGCAGGACTTCCGCGAGAAGAACAACTTCCGGCCGAACATCAAGCTGGAGTACGTGGACGACGACGGCCGCCCGCTGTGTCCCAAGGAGGCCTTCCGCTACCTGTCGCACAAGTTCCACGGCAAGGGGCCCGGCAAGAACAAGCAGGAGAAGCGCATCAAGAAGGCCGTGCAGGAAGGGGTGAGATACTCATCCTACATGTACTTCCGTACAGTGTTCAAAAGCGCCCGGGTAACCCACGAAATTCATATTTTCTTATACTCCATAGGTTAAGGTAGTTAAAAAAAGGTAAACAAATCGTAAAAAGGGTTTTTATAGATGACACTTTCTTGTTAAAAAAACAATAAAACCAAATTAAATTTATTTTAGTTTTTTACTATAGTTTCCTCTTTTATTAATGTATGTTAAACTTTATCGTTTATTATTCACTACTTTTCGTAGATGTAACTGCTTGAGCACAATTTTTTTTGGTCTGATTTATAAGATTTTGTAATCTGTCTATTGTAAAGAGCCCAATTTCTAAACGTCAACGAAATATAACGTTGCTAAATTGAAGAGTTCAACTGTGACGTAGCATAACAACTGAAGTGACTGGTAATACATTTAGTCGGTTACTTGACAGCTGTCTCGTCACATGGTTTTTTTTGTTTACCTTTTTTTAACTACCTAAACCTATGGAGTATAGGTTTTTACAATTCCCAGGTTAGTGTCAGGTTGTACGGTGATCAAAATATGATTCAACCATAACAAATACGTATTTACAGAATTATAATCATTAAAATCATTGATCAGCTCTCAAGTTAGAATTAGCCTCTAATGTCATGATTTCATGAAATACTCGTTTAATTGGGTAATTTGAACATATCGTCACTGGAAAGGCAAAAATACTTACCGCCATATAAATAACGTGGCGGTCAAGTAATTTTGCCTTTTCAGTGACGATATAATTGTATTGATGATATGGACAGCTCAGCAATAATATTTTATTTGATTTCATGATTCAACCATCAATATCTGAATTAATCTGAATCAATATCTAAAATTTCTAAATTAATGTCTGTAATTTTTATGGTGTACATAATAAAGAATATTCTATCTATCTATCTGATACCGACCTGCAAATTGCAAAAATCGGAAGAAAATTTGAATTTTTGGGTTACCACCTTCGCCTTTTGCCTAAGGCGTGGGAAATACACAAGCAGCGCGGGGCGGGGGCGTTACGCCGCCCGTTTCATATTTCTTACAAACTGTGTGGGAACGACGCGACGTGGCGCGGAACACATCAACGCTCGCGCCACGCCGCTTGTATGTATGTTCCGCGCCTCGTCGTTTTCATAAGAAATATGAAACAAGCGGCGCAACACCCGTGCCATATCGTCGCCACGCCCGCGTCACTCGCCATTTGTGTATGTCCCGCGCCCTAAGGAGGCGTAGCTTCTTTGACGCATATAAACATCATTCTTCTTAGCGTATCGATGGCAAAAGTTCATATGTTTGGCCCAAAATTCAGTTATGCGAACTGCACTCACTTACGCCGTCATAAAGTCATCAAGTGCATAGGTCATTACACACATGGTGTCCGTCTGCTTGGTGTTAACAAAACTGCCAGACCTGCACATGCGTTATTTGCGTGGACAGTAGCATTCAAAAGACATAAATAATCTATGTCCAATGTCCTCGACTCATAAGCCTCGTTCTGATTCCAGCTAATGAAGAAGATGAGTTCGACGGACACGCCTCTGGGCACGCTGCAGATGCTGCAGGACAAGCAGCGCGAGACCCAGTCGCCGTACATCGTGCTCAGCGGCGTCAAGCGCGAGAACGGCAACTAACACCGCCCTACACGGCAGTACGCGATACAATGAGGACACAGCATCAATTGCGTTCTAAATTAACCTTTAAAATAATACAGACAATCGCCTCAATGAGATATGCAAGGCTCGGATACCATAAAACTTTCAAACCGTTATTATGTACTTGACGCAAAAACCTTTACATTCGGTTTCGTTCTTAAACCGCTTTTTATAAACCGGTTTTGGAGGAGTCTTTACATAAAGGATTTTTTCGGATTAAATGGTTTAGAGCAATATTAACCGGTTTTTTATTTAGATTTTATTCAGCGTGGCATCCTCACAAGTAATCAAGTTGCAACGCGTTTACTAACATGCCGCTTGTCGAATAAACCGGTTAATTTAGGTTTAAATAAAGTTCTTAAAAAGATCACGTTCTTAAGAGAAGTTCGGAGTAAAACCCAAATAAACCCGTTTTAACCGGTGTTTTTAAAACCGGTTTCGAGCCTTGTATGTATGTAGTCCGTACCTCATGTTATACTAATTCCAGCTATCGCGTACTGTATTTTGGAGTCAGCTTAGCACATCGCGGCTCCAGTATAACTAACGATAACGTGCGAGTGGTGCAGTAGCTGTGCGTCACTCGCATCACGTTCTATGAACGTCGTTCAGTGTCAGGTGTTAGTGACGCTCCGGTGTCGGGTGGACGCCCGTCACGGTGGAGTGACAGTGCAAGGAAACCCACCATATAGCTCAGCTCAACCAATAAACCAGCCTTATATGCAATAATGCAGTAACCATTGTGAACTAACATACAACTCAACACGGAACACCAATACGTATTGATAACCAACTTTTTTTGTATATTTTCGTATGACATGATTTTGTGGCAATAAATACATATTAGACCGAACGATTGATGTTTCATTCAGAATACAAATGAGATGAAAGCGCTTATTCCCCACGGTACTACCAAACGAGAAACTGGTAGTCGCAAACCAAAGTAGACACTCAAATTATTTGCAAAGTTTTTATATGGCAATGCTATAACTAACGTCAACCTCAATTTGCCAAAACAAGATTGAGTGTTGTTGGTGTCTTGTTGTGATCTTTACTAACTCAAAAATGACAAACCAGTGATTCTAATAATATTTTCACATGGAAGTTTTAGATTCAGATTGATTATGGTGGTGAATATTTACAAATTACCGAAATAATTATAGAATATTATTGTTTTTTTTATTCGAATTGCTGCATAATACATAAAAGTCGTATTTTTATTCAGACGAAGTAAACGGATTTTTGTGTGCGTTACCCCAGCGGAATGTTGTCGCTTTTCAGGATTTCGGCTTGACAGATAATTAGTATCCCATCTCGTGTAAATGTGCCCGAAATTTAGAATTTGTGCGTCCAGCCGATCCAAAGATATTCACGAAAAACAGATTCCGCTGGAGTAACGTTACCCCAGCGGTATGTTTTTTAACCGGTGGTCGTAGCTGAGTACAAACTAGCTACTTAGATCTACATCACATTTGTGCCTAAAGCTCATTTGTCATTCGTCAATCGGAAATTACACACTATACATAGCTGTCCTATTCCGATAGTTAAACATTACGTGGGGGGAATGTATTAAACTCGTCAATAAAGTCCCTACTCTCTGATAACTCTACGTTACATATTTATATAAAAGTAAGTAAATAGTTATTTAAACCATTTGTACGCATCAATGTACCTGTACCCATCAAAATTTAATTATAATACTACAAATTTAAGAAGGTTGGCACAATGTACTGCGCGGCCGCTTTTATACAGTCATTCGAATTTGTTCGGTTAATCGTGAAATTTCTTTTCCTATGGTTTTCTTACATCTGTGTAGTTACAAGGACTTTTCAGCTGAAACTTTAAGGATAAGCAATTGAATAAAGGTACTAATTACTTGTCAAATCATAATTACCGTCACTTAATAATAACTCATGTTTTGGAGTGTTACATTTTTGCGTAGCCAGATTTTAATTAAAATGGAATAGCTCTCTGAGGAGTTGGAACAGAAACATCTAATTTCGCACTTACACGAGATGGGGTACTAATTATCTATCAAGCCGAAATCCTGAAAAGCGACAACATTCCGCTGGGGTAACGCACGACCCGATTTTTCGAAATTTCAAGAAACGTCTCGTTGATTTGGAACATAATAGATACTTAGCATAATTTTAAACAAATAATTCTAAAGGATCAAATTAGGTTATTCCAAGTATGTCATACAAATTTTGGGGTTGCTATGCTGATATTTTTTAAATTTGTCGCGCTTTTCCTGTCTCTACTTTCGTTTGCCAGTCTCTAGTCTCGTTTCAAGGTTTCTCTTCACTATACATATCAGTGATTACCGCAGAGCCACCAACGCCAATCGCTTTCATATTTAGTAGGTAAATAATTTGTACGCAATTGGTAATAATTAGTGCTCGAACGACAAAATTGGTACCTTTGTAGTTTTCGAGAAACTCGACTTTGAAGGTGGTAGTCACGCTCCCTTCAGCAGGACTACCATGAGCGCCGAAAAAGGGGGCATGCTGCAGCTATTCAAAGTATACAAATAATTAGTACCCTTAAATGTGATTCATTGCGTAAAAAAAACAGAACTGAAACATTTGTATTTACCGAGAAATCGACGATGATACCTTTCACGCGCTCGTTCAACAGGACCACGACTTTGAATGTTGATTCCAAGTTTGAGGAGCTTATCGCGTTCCTCAAACCTACATAGAAAATTAGTACCCTTCAAGATATAATTAGTGCCCAAAATTCAAAATGAGTTCTTCAGTAGTTTACGAGATATACCATGCCATTGGTGGGGTGGCGGTAGTCACGGTGTAAAATTTTCATTACAAGATTTTCCTATTAAAAACTGTGATTTCTTCCCAAATTTATATAAAAATTAGTGCTCCTAAAGAAGTTACAGCGACCAAAAATTCAGATTCCTAAGTGTTGTATTTTAAGAGAAAATGGTGCCGATTCCCTTATTCACAAACTAAACTAAATTTAAATTCAGTGCATCTTTTTCTTTCTATTTCATTAAGAAAAGGGACAGAGGATAAATTTTAGTTTAGTCCTGTCAAATTAATCAGCGTCTGTCACTCTCCATACAAGTTTAGACGTGATTAAAAACTTGTCGACTAAAATTACGTCACTAAAACGGACTAAACTAAAATTATCTTCTGTCTTTTTCTTAATGAAATAGAAAGAAAAAGATGCACTTAAATTTAGTTTAGTTTGTGAACAAGGGAATCAGCACCATTAGCTTTCATTACTTTCCATACTTGGGCCGCATTCCGAGTTACGCCAAAAGTGATTATATCGCGAATCCGACCAAAGTCCAAAATCACAATTATTACTCAAAAACCCTTATATTTTGTGAGTATTAAATTTGGTTGGATTCGCGATATTATCACTTTTAACGTAAGTCGGTATGCGCCCTAAATCTCCGCGTATAACCCGACCAAATTAAGTTGTCAATGGTATTGAGCAGTCTATTCCGTAAAAATCTCACCGTGAAAACTTAGGTAAAGTGAGCTGTCATTCCACCTGATGCTAATTATTGGCACTATTGTCACCTCACTTCGAGTTCACTTTACCTAAGTTTGTTAAATGTCAAACAAAAGATGCGTTAACAGGTTTAACGCATCTTTTGTAATAATATCGAAGAAGAAAACGTGTTTACCTTATATTTTTTTGGTGAAGTCAAACGTTGATTATACGTAGCTGGTAGGAATTAAAATAAAATATCAATTTAAAAATTTGTTTTATTGATTTACAAAACTCAACAGCATATAATAAAAACTTACAGCACACTTATCTCTAATTAAAAACACGGCAGGAATAAATTTATTTACTCTTTAAAGTTTAGGTTCAAATGTTAGACATACATCAGGGCGGCAATGTAACGTTTGTTCGCCTTGATATCGACAACTAAACAACAGCCATACCTATGATAAATACTCCAGGGCTTGGACCTGTATAGCCTCTACACAGTTAATAGATTAAACTGTTGTATGATTAAATGAGTGTTAAACAACTAAGTTAAGATAAAACAAATAAAAGACTGATGCTCTGTGGCCGATGAACTGAGAAGACGACGACTGCAATAAATCGCTATGTATATAAAAATTAAACAAATAAAAGATATACTTACATAAGTAAATGAAGGAAATAAATAAACAATGTACACCGAATCTTATCACTATTATTTGTATCAGTATGTGATTTAAAATGCATTCTGAGCAATATTTGCAGTTACAGGAATGTTCATACAAAAATATATTTACAACACATTTAGCTAAGATATGCATTATTGCTCACCTCACTCTTATACAAACTACTGAAATTATAAAACAGTCTTCTTATACGTACACAAAATATTTAAAGATAAAATAATTTTATTTTACACGTTCAATCACAAGTTGCATTATATGCCTATCATTTTATATTTCTAAAATAAATTCGTAGGAAATAAATATTTTTTTTAACTTTCTTTGTTAAAAAAATATATTCTACCCTTCTGCTTTGCTTTCACGGACAGACTACGATGGAAGTCATTTATCTTTGTTTAAAAATATAACAAGCATAAAATCTTTCTACGTTTTAAATCGAGTCTAACCGTATTTCAGATTATAAGTTATATCCTATTTTGGAGGAAATGTTGAGCTGCCTTGTTATAAAATTCATTCACATAATGAATCACTACCGAAATTAAAAACCAATTCTTTATTCTATTCACAGATTCCAAAATATTTGGCGTGTAAGCAATTTAGTAATGTGGCTCTAATATTCTAAAGTATCTGTCGCGTAGCATCCACTCGTAATTATTCGTATATATTTGGCACAAAGGCTACAAAACTATTGCTTTATCTTGATATTTACTTATCAATAACTATAGTGTCTTACAGGCTACACAATATAATCCATCTGTCTTTGACTCAAATTATCTTGCATGAAGCAATATAGGTATTTTTGTTCTATTTTACGAAGACACGTGCATAAATGTAATTAGACCCTTACGTCCAATATAATAAAACTCACGCAAGTCATCGTGAAATGCAACTTCTCTATAAGTTAATACAAATAAAACCAAACGACAAAAGCCTACATAATCTACTGGGAGATTATCCTTGCAGTCTTATAGTAAACATCACACATTAGCAGTCCTTCGTTCGTTCATTAATATGAAATATAACATTAGTTGATAGATACTTTTTCTATCTTACAATGTATTGTGTTAATTGTTTAGAGGTAAAGTAAGATATATCATAGGGATATCGGGGCCAGGCAGGCAAGTTTTATCTGTGATATGAGTTAATGGAATCGGCGATTTTTTAACCAACTGCAGAGTTACTTAAAACATTATAGATAGGTCTTTTAGGCTTCAGTTTTACAGGCTGTAGTACCTAAGCTGTCCCAAGCCGTGCACGATGCAGGCCAGCACGCTTTCCACATCTGCAATAACAGCGGCGGCACTCGCGTGCTGTGGTCAGGAAAGTCCGTGCGCGAGCACGATGCGCGTGTCAGAACAGTCCGTGCGCATGCACGATGCGTGCGTCAGAACAGCCCGTGTGCGCGTACGATGCGCGCGTCAGAACAGACCGCGCGATGGTGCGATGCACGCTTCAGAACAGCGCGTGCGCGGGCACGATGCGCACAGGCGCCGGCCGGTTGGTGCCACAACTCTCCCACGCCACCACCACGCCCGAGCTGTAGCAGCCGAACAGGAGTTGCGAATCGCTGCTGTATGTTAGGCTGTGAACGAGAAGATTGATTAGTTATTTTTGACGTTAAGTGATTCGATGGGTGTATAGGTGTATGCCGATTAAAAATAACAGTTAAATCTAACGCCAAACTTGCAATTTTTGACAATCGAACATGGATTGTTCAATCGATGAATCGATATACCTTCATGTTTCAAGTTAAGCAGTAGATTATTGTAGTTGCTATTAAGTATGTCGCGAGCGAATAATATCACGTAAGTATGTCTAACCAGATATTTCCTGTGATCACAGCTTGCTATTTGATCCCGCGAAATTCAAATATCCTCGTTTTGCAATTTGCAGATTAGTGTCAGGTTTTATGTCGATCAAAATATGATTTGCGACCGTAACAAATATGTACAAGTGTCTATGTTACAATTGGCCTGTAGCGTCACCTCAGCAGCGGCGCGCGCGTGTCGGGCGGCGCGATGTGGCGCAGCGCGCGCAGGTCCCACGACGAGTACAGGCGCACGGCGCCGCTCGCCAGCCCCGCCGCCACGCAGTTCACGCTCACGCCCTCCGGCGCGTTCGAGTAGCAGATGCACGTCACTCTCTCGCACACTTTTACACTACCTGAAAAGTGAACAAATTGCCTCATTAGTCGTGCTCGGATGCTCAATAGATGGAAAAATGGTCAACAATATTAGTTATGCGGACGACACGGTTCTGTTGAGTCCGTCAGTTAGTGCGCTCAGGAGACTTCTGGGTATTTGTGAATCATATGCCCTGTCACATGGGCTCAAATATAATGCTAGTGAAAGTGTTCTCATGTTATACAAAGCAGGGCACAGGGCTCTAACGTGCCGCTAATTAAAATCGGTGGGTCGACACTCGTGAGGGTGTCTAAAGTAAAATATTTGGGTCACATGCTGACAGATCAGCTACACAACGATGAAGACTTAGAGAGGGAAAGGAGGGCAGTTGGCAGTCCGCTGCAATATGGTGGCGCGCAGATTCACACGATGTACCACAGATGTAAAATTGTTACTTTTCAGAGCCTTCTGTCAGTCTCTTTACACGTGCAGTCTGTGGATTAATTTTACACGGCGGGCTTACAACGCCCTGCGTGTTCAGTACGACGCTCTGAGGGCAGTGTTGAAAAAACCCCGGTACTGCAATTCGTCCGCAATGGTTGTGGATGCATCCGTCGATAATTTATTTGCAGTCATTAGGAAAAGAATAGCATCGATGATGAGCAGGGCCCGCGGTAGCACTAACACTGTCCTCAGAACGTTAGCGTGCAAAAGTGACAGTCCATTTACTGTGTACTGGGCAGATGTACACCTGCACAGTACACAGTAATATGCCAATGCCAATATGTTAATTTGTTTCTTTTTTACTTTAAACAGCTCTATTTGCAAGCCAGTTCAAAATTTTAATACTTTATTTAGTATGTTACCTCCATGGTTGCCATTATGTCAAAATAAAAAGTACGTTCCGTTTTTAAAATACGAGTTATTGAAGAGTGAAATATGAGTTTTCATAGTCATTTATTCGGACGCTAAACACGACAGATATGGATTGTCATACTAACATTGCCAGCCGCCTGCATTTGACAAGTAAAGCATTTTCGATTTATCTCGAAGAAGGTTGTCAAAACAATGCTCGAAGTTCCAAACATGTTTGAGAAAAGTAATAGTATAAGTCTAAATTTTTTTTCTATAAAAAATAATTTGCGCAGGACTCGACACTAAGTTTAGAGCTGTACAGATTTTTAGCGCGGTCAATACAGGGTGTTCATTTATTATAATCTTTTTCCGTAAATACCTATTTATTGTCTCAGTAGATATAAATTAAAAAATAAAAATATTTTATTGTCAGGCATCAAG